>OZ025213.1:8129215-8824215 GCA_964019055.1 Anthopleura xanthogrammica
GAGAAAAGCACATTTTAGGTGTCCAAAACACTGTTTTGCTGGGAAAAAAAGCTTTTTAGCCCAAAAAACTGAAAAATGGCCATTTTGGCTCTCAAAACCAGGTTTTTCGCTGACGGCGTGACCTGTTTGCTGAAACCCCCACTTTTTGCTCATGAAAATACCTCTTGAGATAAAAACACGACTTTTTGGCGGAAAAAAATGGGGTTTTGGCTGAGTAAAGGTGCTTTTTGGTCAAAAAAGGTGTTTTTTGCTGAGAAAATTTGAAATTTGCTGAGAATTTTCTTTTGCTCAAAACACGACGTTTTCACTGCTAAACGCAAGTTTTGGACGAGAAAAGCACATTTTAGGTGTCCAAAACACTGTTTTGCTGGGAAAAAAAGCTTTTTAGCCCAAAAAACTGAAAAATGGCCATTTTGGCTCTCAAAACCAGGTTTTCGCTGACGGCGTGACCTGTTTGCTGAAACCCCCACTTTTTGCTCATGAAAATACCTCTTGAGATAAAAACACGACTTTTTGGCGGAAAAAAATGGGGTTTTGGCTGAGTAAAGGTGCTTTTTGGTCAAAAAAGGTGTTTTTTGCTGAGAAAATTTGAAATTTGCTGAGAATTTTCTTTTGCTCAAAACACGACGTTTTCACTGCTAAACGCAAGTTTTGGACGAGAAAAGCACATTTTAGGTGTCCAAAACACTGTTTTGCTGGGAAAAAAAGCTTTTTAGCCCAAAAAACTGAAAAATGGCCATTTTGGCTCTCAAAACCAGGTTTTCGCTGACGGCGTGACCTGTTTGCTGAAACCCCCACTTTTTGCTCATGAAAATACCTCTTGAGATAAAAACACGACTTTTTGGCGGAAAAAAATGGGGTTTTGGCTGAGTAAAGGTGCTTTTTGGTCAAAAAAGGTGTTTTTTGCTGAGAAAATTTGAAATTTGCTGAGAATTTTCTTTTGCTCAAAACACGACGTTTTCACTGCTAAACGCAAGTTTTGGACGAGAAAAGCACATTTTAGGTGTCCAAAACACTGTTTTGCTGGGAAAAAAAGCTTTTTAGCCCAAAAAACTGAAAAATGGCCATTTTGGCTCTCAAAACCAGGTTTTTCGCTGACGGCGTGACCTGTTTGCTGAAACCCCCACTTTTTGCTCATGAAAATACCTCTTGAGATAAAAACACGACTTTTTGGCGGAAAAAAATGGGGTTTTGGCTGAGTAAAGGTGCTTTTTGGTCAAAAAAGGTGTTTTTTGCTGAGAAAATTTGAAATTTGCTGAGAATTTTCTTTTGCTCAAAACACGACGTTTTCACTGCTAAACGCAAGTTTTGGACGAGAAAAGCACATTTTAGGTGTCCAAAACACTGTTTTGCTGGGAAAAAAAGCTTTTTAGCCCAAAAAACTGAAAAATGGCCATTTTGGCTCTCAAAACCAGGTTTTTCGCTGACGGCGTGACCTGTTTGCTGAAACCCCCACTTTTTGCTCATGAAAATACCTCTTGAGATAAAAACACGACTTTTTGGCGGAAAAAAATGGGGTTTTGGCTGAGTAAAGGTGCTTTTTGGTCAAAAAAGGTGTTTTTTGCTGAGAAAATTTGAAATTTGCTGAGAATTTTCTTTTGCTCAAAACACGACGTTTTCACTGCTAAACGCAAGTTTTGGACGAGAAAAGCACATTTTAGGTGTCCAAAACACTGTTTTGCTGGGAAAAAAAGCTTTTTAGCCCAAAAAACTGAAAAATGGCCATTTTGGCTCTCAAAACCAGGTTTTTCGCTGACGGCGTGACCTGTTTGCTGAAACCCCCACTTTTTGCTCATGAAAATACCTCTTGAGATAAAAACACGACTTTTTGGCGGAAAAAAATGGGGTTTTGGCTGAGTAAAGGTGCTTTTTGGTCAAAAAAGGTGTTTTTTGCTGAGAAAATTTGAAATTTGCTGAGAATTTTCTTTTGCTCAAAACACGACGTTTTCACTGCTAAACGCAAGTTTTGGACGAGAAAAGCACATTTTAGGTGTCCAAAACACTGTTTTGCTGGGAAAAAAAGCTTTTTAGCCCAAAAAACTGAAAAATGGCCATTTTGGCTCTCAAAACCAGGTTTTTCGCTGACGGCGTGACCTGTTTGCTGAAACCCCCACTTTTTGCTCATGAAAATACCTCTTGAGATAAAAACACGACTTTTTGGCGGAAAAAAATGGGGTTTTGGCTGAGTAAAGGTGCTTTTTGGTCAAAAAAGGTGTTTTTTGCTGAGAAAATTTGAAATTTGCTGAGAATTTTCTTTTGCTCAAAACACGACGTTTTCACTGCTAAACGCAAGTTTTGGACGAGAAAAGCACATTTTAGGTGTCCAAAACACTGTTTTGCTGGGAAAAAAAGCTTTTTAGCCCAAAAAACTGAAAAATGGCCATTTTGGCTCTCAAAACCAGGTTTTTCGCTGACGGCGTGACCTGTTTGCTGAAACCCCCACTTTTTGCTCATGAAAATACCTCTTGAGATAAAAACACGACTTTTTGGCGGAAAAAAATGGGGTTTTGGCTGAGTAAAGGTGCTTTTTGGTCAAAAAAGGTGTTTTTTGCTGAGAAAATTTGAAATTTGCTGAGAATTTTCTTTTGCTCAAAACACGACGTTTTCACTGCTAAACGCAAGTTTTGGACGAGAAAAGCACATTTTAGGTGTCCAAAACACTGTTTTGCTGGGAAAAAAAGCTTTTTAGCCCAAAAAACTGAAAAATGGCCATTTTGGCTCTCAAAACCAGGTTTTTCGCTGACGGCGTGACCTGTTTGCTGAAACCCCCACTTTTTGCTCATGAAAATACCTCTTGAGATAAAAACACGACTTTTTGGCGGAAAAAAATGGGGTTTTGGCTGAGTAAAGGTGCTTTTTGGTCAAAAAAGGTGTTTTTTGCTGAGAAAATTTGAAATTTGCTGAGAATTTTCTTTTGCTCAAAACACGACGTTTTCACTGCTAAACGCAAGTTTTGGACGAGAAAAGCACATTTTAGGTGTCCAAAACACTGTTTTGCTGGGAAAAAAAGCTTTTTAGCCCAAAAAACTGAAAAATGGCCATTTTGGCTCTCAAAACCAGGTTTTTCGCTGACGGCGTGACCTGTTTGCTGAAACCCCCACTTTTTGCTCATGAAAATACCTCTTGAGATAAAAACACGACTTTTTGGCGGAAAAAAATGGGGTTTTGGCTGAGTAAAGGTGCTTTTTGGTCAAAAAAGGTGTTTTTTGCTGAGAAAATTTGAAATTTGCTGAGAATTTTCTTTTGCTCAAAACACGACGTTTTCACTGCTAAACGCAAGTTTTGGACGAGAAAAGCACATTTTAGGTGTCCAAAACACTGTTTTGCTGGGAAAAAAAGCTTTTTAGCCCAAAAAACTGAAAAATGGCCATTTTGGCTCTCAAAACCAGGTTTTTCGCTGACGGCGTGACCTGTTTGCTGAAACCCCCACTTTTTGCTCATGAAAATACCTCTTGAGATAAAAACACGACTTTTTGGCGGAAAAAAATGGGGTTTTGGCTGAGTAAAGGTGCTTTTTGGTCAAAAAAGGTGTTTTTTGCTGAGAAAATTTGAAATTTGCTGAGAATTTTCTTTTGCTCAAAACACGACGTTTTCACTGCTAAACGCAAGTTTTGGACGAGAAAAGCACATTTTAGGTGTCCAAAACACTGTTTTGCTGGGAAAAAAAGCTTTTTAGCCCAAAAAACTGAAAAATGGCCATTTTGGCTCTCAAAACCAGGTTTTTCGCTGACGGCGTGACCTGTTTGCTGAAACCCCCACTTTTTGCTCATGAAAATACCTCTTGAGATAAAAACACGACTTTTTGGCGGAAAAAAATGGGGTTTTGGCTGAGTAAAGGTGCTTTTTGGTCAAAAAAGGTGTTTTTTGCTGAGAAAATTTGAAATTTGCTGAGAATTTTCTTTTGCTCAAAACACGACGTTTTCACTGCTAAACGCAAGTTTTGGACGAGAAAAGCACATTTTAGGTGTCCAAAACACTGTTTTGCTGGGAAAAAAAGCTTTTTAGCCCAAAAAACTGAAAAATGGCCATTTTGGCTCTCAAAACCAGGTTTTTCGCTGACGGCGTGACCTGTTTGCTGAAACCCCCACTTTTTGCTCATGAAAATACCTCTTGAGATAAAAACACGACTTTTTGGCGGAAAAAAATGGGGTTTTGGCTGAGTAAAGGTGCTTTTTGGTCAAAAAAGGTGTTTTTTGCTGAGAAAATTTGAAATTTGCTGAGAATTTTCTTTTGCTCAAAACACGACGTTTTCACTGCTAAACGCAAGTTTTGGACGAGAAAAGCACATTTTAGGTGTCCAAAACACTGTTTTGCTGGGAAAAAAAGCTTTTTAGCCCAAAAAACTGAAAAATGGCCATTTTGGCTCTCAAAACCAGGTTTTTCGCTGACGGCGTGACCTGTTTGCTGAAACCCCACTTTTTGCTCATGAAAATACCTCTTGAGATAAAAACACGACTTTTTGGCGGAAAAAAATGGGGTTTTGGCTGAGTAAAGGTGCTTTTTGGTCAAAAAAGGTGTTTTTTGCTGAGAAAATTTGAAATTTGCTGAGAATTTTCTTTTGCTCAAAACACGACGTTTTCACTGCTAAACGCAAGTTTTGGACGAGAAAAGCACATTTTAGGTGTCCAAAACACTGTTTTGCTGGGAAAAAAAGCTTTTTAGCCCAAAAAACTGAAAAATGGCCATTTTGGCTCTCAAAACCAGGTTTTTCGCTGACGGCGTGACCTGTTTGCTGAAACCCCCACTTTTTGCTCATGAAAATACCTCTTGAGATAAAAACACGACTTTTTGGCGGAAAAAAATGGGGTTTTGGCTGAGTAAAGGTGCTTTTTGGTCAAAAAAGGTGTTTTTTGCTGAGAAAATTTGAAATTTGCTGAGAATTTTCTTTTGCTCAAAACACGACGTTTTCACTGCTAAACGCAAGTTTTGGACGAGAAAAGCACATTTTAGGTGTCCAAAACACTGTTTTGCTGGGAAAAAAAGCTTTTTAGCCCAAAAAACTGAAAAATGGCCATTTTGGCTCTCAAAACCAGGTTTTTCGCTGACGGCGTGACCTGTTTGCTGAAACCCCCACTTTTTGCTCATGAAAATACCTCTTGAGATAAAAACACGACTTTTTGGCGGAAAAAAATGGGGTTTTGGCTGAGTAAAGGTGCTTTTTGGTCAAAAAAGGTGTTTTTTGCTGAGAAAATTTGAAATTTGCTGAGAATTTTCTTTTGCTCAAAACACGACGTTTTCACTGCTAAACGCAAGTTTTGGACGAGAAAAGCACATTTTAGGTGTCCAAAACACTGTTTTGCTGGGAAAAAAAGCTTTTTAGCCCAAAAAACTGAAAAATGGCCATTTTGGCTCTCAAAACCAGGTTTTTCGCTGACGGCGTGACCTGTTTGCTGAAACCCCCACTTTTTGCTCATGAAAATACCTCTTGAGATAAAAACACGACTTTTTGGCGGAAAAAAATGGGGTTTTGGCTGAGTAAAGGTGCTTTTTGGTCAAAAAAGGTGTTTTTTGCTGAGAAAATTTGAAATTTGCTGAGAATTTTCTTTTGCTCAAAACACGACGTTTTCACTGCTAAACGCAAGTTTTGGACGAGAAAAGCACATTTTAGGTGTCCAAAACACTGTTTTGCTGGGAAAAAAAGCTTTTTAGCCCAAAAAACTGAAAAATGGCCATTTTGGCTCTCAAAACCAGGTTTTTCGCTGACGGCGTGACCTGTTTGCTGAAACCCCCACTTTTTGCTCATGAAAATACCTCTTGAGATAAAAACACGACTTTTTGGCGGAAAAAAATGGGGTTTTGGCTGAGTAAAGGTGCTTTTTGGTCAAAAAAGGTGTTTTTTGCTGAGAAAATTTGAAATTTGCTGAGAATTTTCTTTTGCTCAAAACACGACGTTTTCACTGCTAAACGCAAGTTTTGGACGAGAAAAGCACATTTTAGGTGTCCAAAACACTGTTTTGCTGGGAAAAAAAGCTTTTTAGCCCAAAAAACTGAAAAATGGCCATTTTGGCTCTCAAAACCAGGTTTTTCGCTGACGGCGTGACCTGTTTGCTGAAACCCCCACTTTTTGCTCATGAAAATACCTCTTGAGATAAAAACACGACTTTTTGGCGGAAAAAAATGGGGTTTTGGCTGAGTAAAGGTGCTTTTTGGTCAAAAAAGGTGTTTTTTGCTGAGAAAATTTGAAATTTGCTGAGAATTTTCTTTTGCTCAAAACACGACGTTTTCACTGCTAAACGCAAGTTTTGGACGAGAAAAGCACATTTTAGGTGTCCAAAACACTGTTTTGCTGGGAAAAAAAGCTTTTTAGCCCAAAAAACTGAAAAATGGCCATTTTGGCTCTCAAAACCAGGTTTTTCGCTGACGGCGTGACCTGTTTGCTGAAACCCCCACTTTTTGCTCATGAAAATACCTCTTGAGATAAAAACACGACTTTTTGGCGGAAAAAAATGGGGTTTTGGCTGAGTAAAGGTGCTTTTTGGTCAAAAAAGGTGTTTTTTGCTGAGAAAATTTGAAATTTGCTGAGAATTTTCTTTTGCTCAAAACACGACGTTTTCACTGCTAAACGCAAGTTTTGGACGAGAAAAGCACATTTTAGGTGTCCAAAACACTGTTTTGCTGGGAAAAAAAGCTTTTTAGCCCAAAAAACTGAAAAATGGCCATTTTGGCTCTCAAAACCAGGTTTTTCGCTGACGGCGTGACCTGTTTGCTGAAACCCCCACTTTTTGCTCATGAAAATACCTCTTGAGATAAAAACACGACTTTTTGGCGGAAAAAAATGGGGTTTTGGCTGAGTAAAGGTGCTTTTTGGTCAAAAAAGGTGTTTTTTGCTGAGAAAATTTGAAATTTGCTGAGAATTTTCTTTTGCTCAAAACACGACGTTTTCACTGCTAAACGCAAGTTTTGGACGAGAAAAGCACATTTTAGGTGTCCAAAACACTGTTTTGCTGGGAAAAAAAGCTTTTTAGCCCAAAAAACTGAAAAATGGCCATTTTGGCTCTCAAAACCAGGTTTTTCGCTGACGGCGTGACCTGTTTGCTGAAACCCCCACTTTTTGCTCATGAAAATACCTCTTGAGATAAAAACACGACTTTTTGGCGGAAAAAAATGGGGTTTTGGCTGAGTAAAGGTGCTTTTTGGTCAAAAAAGGTGTTTTTTGCTGAGAAAATTTGAAATTTGCTGAGAATTTTCTTTTGCTCAAAACACGACGTTTTCACTGCTAAACGCAAGTTTTGGACGAGAAAAGCACATTTTAGGTGTCCAAAACACTGTTTTGCTGGGAAAAAAAGCTTTTTAGCCCAAAAAACTGAAAAATGGCCATTTTGGCTCTCAAAACCAGGTTTTTCGCTGACGGCGTGACCTGTTTGCTGAAACCCCCACTTTTTGCTCATGAAAATACCTCTTGAGATAAAAACACGACTTTTTGGCGGAAAAAAATGGGGTTTTGGCTGAGTAAAGGTGCTTTTTGGTCAAAAAAGGTGTTTTTTGCTGAGAAAATTTGAAATTTGCTGAGAATTTTCTTTTGCTCAAAACACGACGTTTTCACTGCTAAACGCAAGTTTTGGACGAGAAAAGCACATTTTAGGTGTCCAAAACACTGTTTTGCTGGGAAAAAAAGCTTTTTAGCCCAAAAAACTGAAAAATGGCCATTTTGGCTCTCAAAACCAGGTTTTTCGCTGACGGCGTGACCTGTTTGCTGAAACCCCCACTTTTTGCTCATGAAAATACCTCTTGAGATAAAAACACGACTTTTTGGCGGAAAAAAATGGGGTTTTGGCTGAGTAAAGGTGCTTTTTGGTCAAAAAAGGTGTTTTTTGCTGAGAAAATTTGAAATTTGCTGAGAATTTTCTTTTGCTCAAAACACGACGTTTTCACTGCTAAACGCAAGTTTTGGACGAGAAAAGCACATTTTAGGTGTCCAAAACACTGTTTTGCTGGGAAAAAAAGCTTTTTAGCCCAAAAAACTGAAAAATGGCCATTTTGGCTCTCAAAACCAGGTTTTTCGCTGACGGCGTGACCTGTTTGCTGAAACCCCCACTTTTTGCTCATGAAAATACCTCTTGAGATAAAAACACGACTTTTTGGCGGAAAAAAATGGGGTTTTGGCTGAGTAAAGGTGCTTTTTGGTCAAAAAAGGTGTTTTTTGCTGAGAAAATTTGAAATTTGCTGAGAATTTTCTTTTGCTCAAAACACGACGTTTTCACTGCTAAACGCAAGTTTTGGACGAGAAAAGCACATTTTAGGTGTCCAAAACACTGTTTTGCTGGGAAAAAAAGCTTTTTAGCCCAAAAAACTGAAAAATGGCCATTTTGGCTCTCAAAACCAGGTTTTTCGCTGACGGCGTGACCTGTTTGCTGAAACCCCCACTTTTTGCTCATGAAAATACCTCTTGAGATAAAAACACGACTTTTTGGCGGAAAAAAATGGGGTTTTGGCTGAGTAAAGGTGCTTTTTGGTCAAAAAAGGTGTTTTTTGCTGAGAAAATTTGAAATTTGCTGAGAATTTTCTTTTGCTCAAAACACGACGTTTTCACTGCTAAACGCAAGTTTTGGACGAGAAAAGCACATTTTAGGTGTCCAAAACACTGTTTTGCTGGGAAAAAAAGCTTTTTAGCCCAAAAAACTGAAAAATGGCCATTTTGGCTCTCAAAACCAGGTTTTTCGCTGACGGCGTGACCTGTTTGCTGAAACCCCCACTTTTTGCTCATGAAAATACCTCTTGAGATAAAAACACGACTTTTTGGCGGAAAAAAATGGGGTTTTGGCTGAGTAAAGGTGCTTTTTGGTCAAAAAAGGTGTTTTTTGCTGAGAAAATTTGAAATTTGCTGAGAATTTTCTTTTGCTCAAAACACGACGTTTTCACTGCTAAACGCAAGTTTTGGACGAGAAAAGCACATTTTAGGTGTCCAAAACACTGTTTTGCTGGGAAAAAAAGCTTTTTAGCCCAAAAAACTGAAAAATGGCCATTTTGGCTCTCAAAACCAGGTTTTTCGCTGACGGCGTGACCTGTTTGCTGAAACCCCCACTTTTTGCTCATGAAAATACCTCTTGAGATAAAAACACGACTTTTTGGCGGAAAAAAATGGGGTTTTGGCTGAGTAAAGGTGCTTTTTGGTCAAAAAAGGTGTTTTTTGCTGAGAAAATTTGAAATTTGCTGAGAATTTTCTTTTGCTCAAAACACGACGTTTTCACTGCTAAACGCAAGTTTTGGACGAGAAAAGCACATTTTAGGTGTCCAAAACACTGTTTTGCTGGGAAAAAAAGCTTTTTAGCCCAAAAAACTGAAAAATGGCCATTTTGGCTCTCAAAACCAGGTTTTTCGCTGACGGCGTGACCTGTTTGCTGAAACCCCCACTTTTTGCTCATGAAAATACCTCTTGAGATAAAAACACGACTTTTTGGCGGAAAAAAATGGGGTTTTGGCTGAGTAAAGGTGCTTTTTGGTCAAAAAAGGTGTTTTTTGCTGAGAAAATTTGAAATTTGCTGAGAATTTTCTTTTGCTCAAAACACGACGTTTTCACTGCTAAACGCAAGTTTTGGACGAGAAAAGCACATTTTAGGTGTCCAAAACACTGTTTTGCTGGGAAAAAAAGCTTTTTAGCCCAAAAAACTGAAAAATGGCCATTTTGGCTCTCAAAACCAGGTTTTTCGCTGACGGCGTGACCTGTTTGCTGAAACCCCCACTTTTTGCTCATGAAAATACCTCTTGAGATAAAAACACGACTTTTTGGCGGAAAAAAATGGGGTTTTGGCTGAGTAAAGGTGCTTTTTGGTCAAAAAAGGTGTTTTTTGCTGAGAAAATTTGAAATTTGCTGAGAATTTTCTTTTGCTCAAAACACGACGTTTTCACTGCTAAACGCAAGTTTTGGACGAGAAAAGCACATTTTAGGTGTCCAAAACACTGTTTTGGCTGGGAAAAAAAGCTTTTTAGCCCAAAAAACTGAAAAATGGCCATTTTGGCTCTCAAAACCAGGTTTTTCGCTGACGGCGTGACCTGTTTGCTGAAACCCCCACTTTTTGCTCATGAAAATACCTCTTGAGATAAAAACACGACTTTTTGGCGGAAAAAAATGGGGTTTTGGCTGAGTAAAGGTGCTTTTTGGTCAAAAAAGGTGTTTTTTGCTGAGAAAATTTGAAATTTGCTGAGAATTTTCTTTTGCTCAAAACACGACGTTTTCACTGCTAAACGCAAGTTTTGGACGAGAAAAGCACATTTTAGGTGTCCAAAACACTGTTTTGCTGGGAAAAAAAGCTTTTTAGCCCAAAAAACTGAAAAATGGCCATTTTGGCTCTCAAAACCAGGTTTTTCGCTGACGGCGTGACCTGTTTGCTGAAACCCCCACTTTTTGCTCATGAAAATACCTCTTGAGATAAAAACACGACTTTTTGGCGGAAAAAAATGGGGTTTTGGCTGAGTAAAGGTGCTTTTTGGTCAAAAAAGGTGTTTTTTGCTGAGAAAATTTGAAATTTGCTGAGAATTTTCTTTTGCTCAAAACACGACGTTTTCACTGCTAAACGCAAGTTTTGGACGAGAAAAGCACATTTTAGGTGTCCAAAACACTGTTTTGCTGGGAAAAAAGCTTTTTAGCCCAAAAAACTGAAAAATGGCCATTTTGGCTCTCAAAACCAGGTTTTTCGCTGACGGCGTGACCTGTTTGCTGAAACCCCCACTTTTTGCTCATGAAAATACCTCTTGAGATAAAAACACGACTTTTTGGCGGAAAAAAATGGGGTTTTGGCTGAGTAAAGGTGCTTTTTGGTCAAAAAAGGTGTTTTTTGCTGAGAAAATTTGAAATTTGCTGAGAATTTTCTTTTGCTCAAAACACGACGTTTTCACTGCTAAACGCAAGTTTTGGACGAGAAAAGCACATTTTAGGTGTCCAAAACACTGTTTTGCTGGGAAAAAAAGCTTTTTAGCCCAAAAAACTGAAAAATGGCCATTTTGGCTCTCAAAACCAGGTTTTTCGCTGACGGCGTGACCTGTTTGCTGAAACCCCCACTTTTTGCTCATGAAAATACCTCTTGAGATAAAAACACGACTTTTTGGCGGAAAAAAATGGGGTTTTGGCTGAGTAAAGGTGCTTTTTGGTCAAAAAAGGTGTTTTTTGCTGAGAAAATTTGAAATTTGCTGAGAATTTTCTTTTGCTCAAAACACGACGTTTTCACTGCTAAACGCAAGTTTTGGACGAGAAAAGCACATTTTAGGTGTCCAAAACACTGTTTTGCTGGGAAAAAAAGCTTTTTAGCCCAAAAAACTGAAAAATGGCCATTTTGGCTCTCAAAACCAGGTTTTTCGCTGACGGCGTGACCTGTTTGCTGAAACCCCCACTTTTTGCTCATGAAAATACCTCTTGAGATAAAAACACGACTTTTTGGCGGAAAAAAATGGGGTTTTGGCTGAGTAAAGGTGCTTTTTGGTCAAAAAAGGTGTTTTTTGCTGAGAAAATTTGAAATTTGCTGAGAATTTTCTTTTGCTCAAAACACGACGTTTTCACTGCTAAACGCAAGTTTTGGACGAGAAAAGCACATTTTAGGTGTCCAAAACACTGTTTTGCTGGGAAAAAAAGCTTTTTAGCCCAAAAAACTGAAAAATGGCCATTTTGGCTCTCAAAACCAGGTTTTTCGCTGACGGCGTGACCTGTTTGCTGAAACCCCCACTTTTTGCTCATGAAAATACCTCTTGAGATAAAAACACGACTTTTTGGCGGAAAAAAATGGGGTTTTGGCTGAGTAAAGGTGCTTTTTGGTCAAAAAAGGTGTTTTTTGCTGAGAAAATTTGAAATTTGCTGAGAATTTTCTTTTGCTCAAAACACGACGTTTTCACTGCTAAACGCAAGTTTTGGACGAGAAAAGCACATTTTAGGTGTCCAAAACACTGTTTTGCTGGGAAAAAAAGCTTTTTAGCCCAAAAAACTGAAAAATGGCCATTTTGGCTCTCAAAACCAGGTTTTTCGCTGACGGCGTGACCTGTTTGCTGAAACCCCCACTTTTTGCTCATGAAAATACCTCTTGAGATAAAAACACGACTTTTTGGCGGAAAAAAATGGGGTTTTGGCTGAGTAAAGGTGCTTTTTGGTCAAAAAAGGTGTTTTTTGCTGAGAAAATTTGAAATTTGCTGAGAATTTTCTTTTGCTCAAAACACGACGTTTTCACTGCTAAACGCAAGTTTTGGACGAGAAAAGCACATTTTAGGTGTCCAAAACACTGTTTTGCTGGGAAAAAAAGCTTTTTAGCCCAAAAAACTGAAAAATGGCCATTTTGGCTCTCAAAACCAGGTTTTTCGCTGACGGCGTGACCTGTTTGCTGAAACCCCCACTTTTTGCTCATGAAAATACCTCTTGAGATAAAAACACGACTTTTTGGCGGAAAAAAATGGGGTTTTGGCTGAGTAAAGGTGCTTTTTGGTCAAAAAAGGTGTTTTTTGCTGAGAAAATTTGAAATTTGCTGAGAATTTTCTTTTGCTCAAAACACGACGTTTTCACTGCTAAACGCAAGTTTTGGACGAGAAAAGCACATTTTAGGTGTCCAAAACACTGTTTTGCTGGGAAAAAAAGCTTTTTAGCCCAAAAAACTGAAAAATGGCCATTTTGGCTCTCAAAACCAGGTTTTTCGCTGACGGCGTGACCTGTTTGCTGAAACCCCCACTTTTTGCTCATGAAAATACCTCTTGAGATAAAAACACGACTTTTTGGCGGAAAAAAATGGGGTTTTGGCTGAGTAAAGGTGCTTTTTGGTCAAAAAAGGTGTTTTTTGCTGAGAAAATTTGAAATTTGCTGAGAATTTTCTTTTGCTCAAAACACGACGTTTTCACTGCTAAACGCAAGTTTTGGACGAGAAAAGCACATTTTAGGTGTCCAAAACACTGTTTTGCTGGGAAAAAAAGCTTTTTAGCCCAAAAAACTGAAAAATGGCCATTTTGGCTCTCAAAACCAGGTTTTTCGCTGACGGCGTGACCTGTTTGCTGAAACCCCCACTTTTTGCTCATGAAAATACCTCTTGAGATAAAAACACGACTTTTTGGCGGAAAAAAATGGGGTTTTGGCTGAGTAAAGGTGCTTTTTGGTCAAAAAAGGTGTTTTTTGCTGAGAAAATTTGAAATTTGCTGAGAATTTTCTTTTGCTCAAAACACGACGTTTTCACTGCTAAACGCAAGTTTTGGACGAGAAAAGCACATTTTAGGTGTCCAAAACACTGTTTTGCTGGGAAAAAAAGCTTTTTAGCCCAAAAAACTGAAAAATGGCCATTTTGGCTCTCAAAACCAGGTTTTTCGCTGACGGCGTGACCTGTTTGCTGAAACCCCCACTTTTTGCTCATGAAAATACCTCTTGAGATAAAAACACGACTTTTTGGCGGAAAAAAATGGGGTTTTGGCTGAGTAAAGGTGCTTTTTGGTCAAAAAAGGTGTTTTTTGCTGAGAAAATTTGAAATTTGCTGAGAATTTTCTTTTGCTCAAAACACGACGTTTTCACTGCTAAACGCAAGTTTTGGACGAGAAAAGCACATTTTAGGTGTCCAAAACACTGTTTGGCTGGGAAAAAAAGCTTTTTAGCCCAAAAAACTGAAAAATGGCCATTTTGGCTCTCAAAACCAGGTTTTTCGCTGACGGCGTGACCTGTTTGCTGAAACCCCCACTTTTTGCTCATGAAAATACCTCTTGAGATAAAAACACGACTTTTTGGCGGAAAAAAATGGGGTTTTGGCTGAGTAAAGGTGCTTTTTGGTCAAAAAAGGTGTTTTTTGCTGAGAAAATTTGAAATTTGCTGAGAATTTTCTTTTGCTCAAAACACGACGTTTTCACTGCTAAACGCAAGTTTTGGACGAGAAAAGCACATTTTAGGTGTCCAAAACACTGTTTGCTGGGAAAAAAAGCTTTTTAGCCCAAAAAACTGAAAAATGGCCATTTTGGCTCTCAAAACCAGGTTTTTCGCTGACGGCGTGACCTGTTTGCTGAAACCCCCACTTTTTGCTCATGAAAATACCTCTTGAGATAAAAACACGACTTTTTGGCGGAAAAAAATGGGGTTTTGGCTGAGTAAAGGTGCTTTTTGGTCAAAAAAGGTGTTTTTTGCTGAGAAAATTTGAAATTTGCTGAGAATTTTCTTTTGCTCAAAACACGACGTTTTCACTGCTAAACGCAAGTTTTGGACGAGAAAAGCACATTTTAGGTGTCCAAAACACTGTTTTGCTGGGAAAAAAAGCTTTTTAGCCCAAAAAACTGAAAAATGGCCATTTTGGCTCTCAAAACCAGGTTTTTCGCTGACGGCGTGACCTGTTTGCTGAAACCCCCACTTTTTGCTCATGAAAATACCTCTTGAGATAAAAACACGACTTTTTGGCGGAAAAAAATGGGGTTTTGGCTGAGTAAAGGTGCTTTTTGGTCAAAAAAGGTGTTTTTTGCTGAGAAAATTTGAAATTTGCTGAGAATTTTCTTTTGCTCAAAACACGACGTTTTCACTGCTAAACGCAAGTTTTGGACGAGAAAAGCACATTTTAGGTGTCCAAAACACTGTTTTGCTGGGAAAAAAAGCTTTTTAGCCCAAAAAACTGAAAAATGGCCATTTTGGCTCTCAAAACCAGGTTTTTCGCTGACGGCGTGACCTGTTTGCTGAAACCCCCACTTTTTGCTCATGAAAATACCTCTTGAGATAAAAACACGACTTTTTGGCGGAAAAAAATGGGGTTTTGGCTGAGTAAAGGTGCTTTTTGGTCAAAAAAGGTGTTTTTTGCTGAGAAAATTTGAAATTTGCTGAGAATTTTCTTTTGCTCAAAACACGACGTTTTCACTGCTAAACGCAAGTTTTGGACGAGAAAAGCACATTTTAGGTGTCCAAAACACTGTTTTGCTGGGAAAAAAAGCTTTTTAGCCCAAAAAACTGAAAAATGGCCATTTTGGCTCTCAAAACCAGGTTTTTCGCTGACGGCGTGACCTGTTTGCTGAAACCCCCACTTTTTGCTCATGAAAATACCTCTTGAGATAAAAACACGACTTTTTGGCGGAAAAAAATGGGGTTTTGGCTGAGTAAAGGTGCTTTTTGGTCAAAAAAGGTGTTTTTTGCTGAGAAAATTTGAAATTTGCTGAGAATTTTCTTTTGCTCAAAACACGACGTTTTCACTGCTAAACGCAAGTTTTGGACGAGAAAAGCACATTTTAGGTGTCCAAAACACTGTTTTGCTGGGAAAAAAAGCTTTTTAGCCCAAAAAACTGAAAAATGGCCATTTTGGCTCTCAAAACCAGGTTTTTCGCTGACGGCGTGACCTGTTTGCTGAAACCCCCACTTTTTGCTCATGAAAATACCTCTTGAGATAAAAACACGACTTTTTGGCGGAAAAAAATGGGGTTTTGGCTGAGTAAAGGTGCTTTTTGGTCAAAAAAGGTGTTTTTTGCTGAGAAAATTTGAAATTTGCTGAGAATTTTCTTTTGCTCAAAACACGACGTTTTCACTGCTAAACGCAAGTTTGGACGAGAAAAGCACATTTTAGGTGTCCAAAACACTGTTTGGCTGGGAAAAAAAGCTTTTTAGCCCAAAAAACTGAAAAATGGCCATTTTGGCTCTCAAAACCAGGTTTTTCGCTGACGGCGTGACCTGTTTGCTGAAACCCCCACTTTTTGCTCATGAAAATACCTCTTGAGATAAAAACACGACTTTTGAAGGTAAAGGTGCTTTTTGGTCAAAAAAGGTGTTTTTTGCTGAGAAAATTTGAAATTTGCTGAGAATTTTCTTTTGCTCAAAACACGACGTTTTCACTGCTAAACGCAAGTTTTGGACGAGAAAAAGCACATTTTAGGTGTCCAAAACACTGTTTGGCTGGGAAAAAAAGCTTTTTAGCCAAAAAACTGAAAATGGCCATTTTGGCTCTCAAAACCAGGTTTTTCGCTGACGGCGTGACCCTGTTTGCTGAAACCCCCACTTTTTGCTCATGAAAATACCTCTTGAGATAAAAACACGACTTTTTGGCGGAAAAAAATGCGGTTTTGGCTGAGTAAAGGTGCTTTTTGGTCAAAAAAGGTGTTTTTTGCTGAGAAAATTTGAAATTTGCTGAGAATTTTCTTTTGCTCAAAACACGACGTTTTCACTGCTAAACGCAAGTTTTGGACGAGAAAAGCACATTTTAGGTGTCCAAAACACTGTTTTGCTGGGAAAAAAAGCTTTTTAGCCCAAAAAACTGAAAAATGGCCATTTTGGCTCTCAAAACCAGGTTTTTCGCTGACGGCGTGACCTGTTTGCTGAAACCCCCACTTTTTGCTCATGAAAATACCTCTTGAGATAAAAACACGACTTTTTGGCGGAAAAAAATGGGGTTTTGGCTGAGTAAAGGTGCTTTTTGGTCAAAAAAGGTGTTTTTTGCTGAGAAAATTTGAAATTTGCTGAGAATTTTCTTTTGCTCAAAACACGACGTTTTCACTGCTAAACGCAAGTTTTGGACGAGAAAAGCACATTTTAGGTGTCCAAAACACTGTTTTGCTGGGAAAAAAAGCTTTTTAGCCCAAAAAACTGAAAAATGGCCATTTTGGCTCTCAAAACCAGGTTTTTCGCTGACGGCGTGACCTGTTTGCTGAAACCCCCACTTTTTGCTCATGAAAATACCTCTTGAGATAAAAACACGACTTTTTGGCGGAAAAAAATGGGGTTTTGGCTGAGTAAAGGTGCTTTTTGGTCAAAAAAGGTGTTTTTTGCTGAGAAAATTTGAAATTTGCTGAGAATTTTCTTTTGCTCAAAACACGACGTTTTCATTGCTAAACGCAAGTTTTGGACGAGAAAAGCACATTTTAGGTGTCCAAAACACTGTTTTGCTGGGAAAAAAAGCTTTTTAGCCCAAAAAACTGAAAAATGGCCATTTTGGCTCTCAAAACCAGGTTTTTCGCTGACGGCGTGACCTGTTTGCTGAAACCCCCACTTTTTGCTCATGAAAATACCTCTTGAGATAAAAACACGACTTTTTGGCGGAAAAAAATGGGGTTTTGGCTGAGTAAAGGTGCTTTTTGGTCAAAAAAGGTGTTTTTTGCTGAGAAAATTTGAAATTTGCTGAGAATTTTCTTTTGCTCAAAACACGACGTTTTCACTGCTAAACGCAAGTTTTGGACGAGAAAAGCACATTTTAGGTGTCCAAAACACTGTTTTGCTGGGAAAAAAAGCTTTTTAGCCCAAAAAACTGAAAAATGGCCATTTTGGCTCTCAAAACCAGGTTTTTCGCTGACGGCGTGACCTGTTTGCTGAAACCCCCACTTTTTGCTCATGAAAATACCTCTTGAGATAAAAACACGACTTTTTGGCGGAAAAAAATGGGGTTTTGGCTGAGTAAAGGTGCTTTTTGGTCAAAAAAGGTGTTTTTTGCTGAGAAAATTTGAAATTTGCTGAGAATTTTCTTTTGCTCAAAACACGACGTTTTCACTGCTAAACGCAAGTTTTGGACGAGAAAAGCACATTTTAGGTGTCCAAAACACTGTTTTGCTGGGAAAAAAAGCTTTTTAGCCCAAAAAACTGAAAAATGGCCATTTTGGCTCTCAAAACCAGGTTTTTCGCTGACGGCGTGACCTGTTTGCTGAAACCCCCACTTTTTGCTCATGAAAATACCTCTTGAGATAAAAACACGACTTTTTGGCGGAAAAAAATGGGGTTTTGGCTGAGTAAAGGTGCTTTTTGGTCAAAAAAGGTGTTTTTTGCTGAGAAAATTTGAAATTTGCTGAGAATTTTCTTTTGCTCAAAACACGACGTTTTCACTGCTAAACGCAAGTTTTGGACGAGAAAAGCACATTTTAGGTGTCCAAAACACTGTTTTGCTGGGAAAAAAAGCTTTTTAGCCCAAAAAACTGAAAAATGGCCATTTTGGCTCTCAAAACCAGGTTTTTCGCTGACGGCGTGACCTGTTTGCTGAAACCCCCACTTTTTGCTCATGAAAATACCTCTTGAGATAAAAACACGACTTTTTGGCGGAAAAAAATGGGGTTTTGGCTGAGTAAAGGTGCTTTTTGGTCAAAAAAGGTGTTTTTTGCTGAGAAAATTTGAAATTTGCTGAGAATTTTCTTTTGCTCAAAACACGACGTTTTCACTGCTAAACGCAAGTTTTGGACGAGAAAAGCACATTTTAGGTGTCCAAAACACTGTTTTGCTGGGAAAAAAAGCTTTTTAGCCCAAAAAACTGAAAAATGGCCATTTTGGCTCTCAAAACCAGGTTTTTCGCTGACGGCGTGACCTGTTTGCTGAAACCCCCACTTTTTGCTCATGAAAATACCTCTTGAGATAAAAACACGACTTTTTGGCGGAAAAAAATGGGGTTTTGGCTGAGTAAAGGTGCTTTTTGGTCAAAAAAGGTGTTTTTTGCTGAGAAAATTTGAAATTTGCTGAGAATTTTCTTTTGCTCAAAACACGACGTTTTCACTGCTAAACGCAAGTTTTGGACGAGAAAAGCACATTTTAGGTGTCCAAAACACTGTTTTGCTGGGAAAAAAAGCTTTTTAGCCCAAAAAACTGAAAAATGGCCATTTTGGCTCTCAAAACCAGGTTTTTCGCTGACGGCGTGACCTGTTTGCTGAAACCCCCACTTTTTGCTCATGAAAATACCTCTTGAGATAAAAACACGACTTTTTGGCGGAAAAAAATGGGGTTTTGGCTGAGTAAAGGTGCTTTTTGGTCAAAAAAGGTGTTTTTTGCTGAGAAAATTTGAAATTTGCTGAGAATTTTCTTTTGCTCAAAACACGACGTTTTCACTGCTAAACGCAAGTTTTGGACGAGAAAAGCACATTTTAGGTGTCCAAAACACTGTTTTGCTGGGAAAAAAAGCTTTTTAGCCCAAAAAACTGAAAAATGGCCATTTTGGCTCTCAAAACCAGGTTTTTCGCTGACGGCGTGACCTGTTTGCTGAAACCCCCACTTTTTGCTCATGAAAATACCTCTTGAGATAAAAACACGACTTTTTGGCGGAAAAAAATGGGGTTTTGGCTGAGTAAAGGTGCTTTTTGGTCAAAAAAGGTGTTTTTTGCTGAGAAAATTTGAAATTTGCTGAGAATTTTCTTTTGCTCAAAACACGACGTTTTCACTGCTAAACGCAAGTTTTGGACGAGAAAAGCACATTTTAGGTGTCCAAAACACTGTTTTGCTGGGGAAAAAAGCTTTTTAGCCCAAAAAACTGAAAAATGGCCATTTTGGCTCTCAAAACCAGGTTTTTCGCTGACGGCGTGACCTGTTTGCTGAAACCCCCACTTTTTGCTCATGAAAATACCTCTTGAGATAAAAACACGACTTTTTGGCGGAAAAAAATGGGGTTTTGGCTGAGTAAAGGTGCTTTTTGGTCAAAAAAGGTGTTTTTTGCTGAGAAAATTTGAAATTTGCTGAGAATTTTCTTTTGCTCAAAACACGACGTTTTCACTGCTAAACGCAAGTTTTGGACGAGAAAAGCACATTTTAGGTGTCCAAAACACTGTTTTGCTGGGAAAAAAAGCTTTTTAGCCCAAAAAACTGAAAAATGGCCATTTTGGCTCTCAAAACCAGGTTTTTCGCTGACGGCGTGACCTGTTTGCTGAAACCCCCACTTTTTGCTCATGAAAATACCTCTTGAGATAAAAACACGACTTTTTGGCGGAAAAAAATGGGGTTTTGGCTGAGTAAAGGTGCTTTTTGGTCAAAAAAGGTGTTTTTTGCTGAGAAAATTTGAAATTTGCTGAGAATTTTCTTTTGCTCAAAACACGACGTTTTCACTGCTAAACGCAAGTTTTGGACGAGAAAAGCACATTTTAGGTGTCCAAAACACTGTTTTGCTGGGAAAAAAAGCTTTTTAGCCCAAAAAACTGAAAAATGGCCATTTTGGCTCTCAAAACCAGGTTTTTCGCTGACGGCGTGACCTGTTTGCTGAAACCCCCACTTTTTGCTCATGAAAATACCTCTTGAGATAAAAACACGACTTTTTGGCGGAAAAAAATGGGGTTTTGGCTGAGTAAAGGTGCTTTTTGGTCAAAAAAGGTGTTTTTTGCTGAGAAAATTTGAAATTTGCTGAGAATTTTCTTTTGCTCAAAACACGACGTTTTCACTGCTAAACGCAAGTTTTGGACGAGAAAAGCACATTTTAGGTGTCCAAAACACTGTTTTGCTGGGAAAAAAAGCTTTTTAGCCCAAAAAACTGAAAAATGGCCATTTTGGCTCTCAAAACCAGGTTTTTCGCTGACGGCGTGACCTGTTTGCTGAAACCCCCACTTTTTGCTCATGAAAATACCTCTTGAGATAAAAACACGACTTTTTGGCGGAAAAAAATGGGGTTTTGGCTGAGTAAAGGTGCTTTTTGGTCAAAAAAGGTGTTTTTTGCTGAGAAAATTTGAAATTTGCTGAGAATTTTCTTTTGCTCAAAACACGACGTTTTCACTGCTAAACGCAAGTTTTGGACGAGAAAAGCACATTTTAGGTGTCCAAAACACTGTTTTGCTGGGAAAAAAAGCTTTTTAGCCCAAAAAACTGAAAAATGGCCATTTTGGCTCTCAAAACCAGGTTTTTCGCTGACGGCGTGACCTGTTTGCTGAAACCCCCACTTTTTGCTCATGAAAATACCTCTTGAGATAAAAACACGACTTTTTGGCGGAAAAAAATGGGGTTTTGGCTGAGTAAAGGTGCTTTTTGGTCAAAAAAGGTGTTTTTTGCTGAGAAAATTTGAAATTTGCTGAGAATTTTCTTTTGCTCAAAACACGACGTTTTCACTGCTAAACGCAAGTTTTGGACGAGAAAAGCACATTTTAGGTGTCCAAAACACTGTTTTGCTGGGAAAAAAAGCTTTTTAGCCCAAAAAACTGAAAAATGGCCATTTTGGCTCTCAAAACCAGGTTTTTCGCTGACGGCGTGACCTGTTTGCTGAAACCCCCACTTTTTGCTCATGAAAATACCTCTTGAGATAAAAACACGACTTTTTGGCGGAAAAAAATGGGGTTTTGGCTGAGTAAAGGTGCTTTTTGGTCAAAAAAGGTGTTTTTTGCTGAGAAAATTTGAAATTTGCTGAGAATTTTCTTTTGCTCAAAACACGACGTTTTCACTGCTAAACGCAAGTTTTGGACGAGAAAAGCACATTTTAGGTGTCCAAAACACTGTTTTGCTGGGAAAAAAAGCTTTTTAGCCCAAAAAACTGAAAAATGGCCATTTTGGCTCTCAAAACCAGGTTTTTCGCTGACGGCGTGACCTGTTTGCTGAAACCCCCACTTTTTGCTCATGAAAATACCTCTTGAGATAAAAACACGACTTTTTGGCGGGAAAAAATGGGGTTTTGGCTGAGTAAAGGTGCTTTTTGGTCAAAAAAGGTGTTTTTTGCTGAGAAAATTTGAAATTTGCTGAGAATTTTCTTTTGCTCAAAACACGACGTTTTCACTGCTAAACGCAAGTTTTGGACGAGAAAAGCACATTTTAGGTGTCCAAAACACTGTTTTGCTGGGAAAAAAGCTTTTTAGCCCAAAAAACTGAAAAATGGCCATTTTGGCTCTCAAAACCAGGTTTTTCGCTGACGGCGTGACCTGTTTGCTGAAACCCCCACTTTTTGCTCATGAAAATACCTCTTGAGATAAAAACACGACTTTTTGGCGGAAAAAAATGGGGTTTTGGCTGAGTAAAGGTGCTTTTTGGTCAAAAAAGGTGTTTTTTGCTGAGAAAATTTGAAATTTGCTGAGAATTTTCTTTTGCTCAAAACACGACGTTTTCACTGCTAAACGCAAGTTTTGGACGAGAAAAGCACATTTTAGGTGTCCAAAACACTGTTTTGCTGGGAAAAAAAGCTTTTTAGCCCAAAAAACTGAAAAATGGCCATTTTGGCTCTCAAAACCAGGTTTTTCGCTGACGGCGTGACCTGTTTGCTGAAACCCCCACTTTTTGCTCATGAAAATACCTCTTGAGATAAAAACACGACTTTTTGGCGGAAAAAAATGGGGTTTTGGCTGAGTAAAGGTGCTTTTTGGTCAAAAAAGGTGTTTTTTGCTGAGAAAATTTGAAATTTGCTGAGAATTTTCTTTTGCTCAAAACACGACGTTTTCACTGCTAAACGCAAGTTTTGGACGAGAAAAGCACATTTTAGGTGTCCAAAACACTGTTTTGCTGGGAAAAAAAGCTTTTTAGCCCAAAAAACTGAAAAATGGCCATTTTGGCTCTCAAAACCAGGTTTTTCGCTGACGGCGTGACCTGTTTGCTGAAACCCCCACTTTTTGCTCATGAAAATACCTCTTGAGATAAAAACACGACTTTTTGGCGGAAAAAAATGGGGTTTTGGCTGAGTAAAGGTGCTTTTTGGTCAAAAAAGGTGTTTTTTGCTGAGAAAATTTGAAATTTGCTGAGAATTTTCTTTTGCTCAAAACACGACGTTTTCACTGCTAAACGCAAGTTTTGGACGAGAAAAGCACATTTTAGGTGTCCAAAACACTGTTTTGCTGGGAAAAAAAGCTTTTTAGCCCAAAAAACTGAAAAATGGCCATTTTGGCTCTCAAAACCAGGTTTTTCGCTGACGGCGTGACCTGTTTGCTGAAACCCCCACTTTTTGCTCATGAAAATACCTCTTGAGATAAAAACACGACTTTTTGGCGGAAAAAAATGGGGTTTTGGCTGAGTAAAGGTGCTTTTTGGTCAAAAAAGGTGTTTTTTGCTGAGAAAATTTGAAATTTGCTGAGAATTTTCTTTTGCTCAAAACACGACGTTTTCACTGCTAAACGCAAGTTTTGGACGAGAAAAGCACATTTTAGGTGTCCAAAACACTGTTTTGCTGGGAAAAAAAGCTTTTTAGCCCAAAAAACTGAAAAATGGCCATTTTGGCTCTCAAAACCAGGTTTTTCGCTGACGGCGTGACCTGTTTGCTGAAACCCCCACTTTTTGCTCATGAAAATACCTCTTGAGATAAAAACACGACTTTTTGGCGGAAAAAAATGGGGTTTTGGCTGAGTAAAGGTGCTTTTTGGTCAAAAAAGGTGTTTTTTGCTGAGAAAATTTGAAATTTGCTGAGAATTTTCTTTTGCTCAAAACACGACGTTTTCACTGCTAAACGCAAGTTTTGGACGAGAAAAGCACATTTTAGGTGTCCAAAACACTGTTTTGCTGGGAAAAAAAGCTTTTTAGCCCAAAAAACTGAAAAATGGCCATTTTGGCTCTCAAAACCAGGTTTTTCGCTGACGGCGTGACCTGTTTGCTGAAACCCCCACTTTTTGCTCATGAAAATACCTCTTGAGATAAAAACACGACTTTTTGGCGGAAAAAAATGGGGTTTTGGCTGAGTAAAGGTGCTTTTTGGTCAAAAAAGGTGTTTTTTGCTGAGAAAATTTGAAATTTGCTGAGAATTTTCTTTTGCTCAAAACACGACGTTTTCACTGCTAAACGCAAGTTTTGGACGAGAAAAGCACATTTTAGGTGTCCAAAACACTGTTTTGCTGGGAAAAAAAGCTTTTTAGCCCAAAAAACTGAAAAATGGCCATTTTGGCTCTCAAAACCAGGTTTTTCGCTGACGGCGTGACCTGTTTGCTGAAACCCCCACTTTTTGCTCATGAAAATACCTCTTGAGATAAAAACACGACTTTTTGGCGGAAAAAAATGGGGTTTTGGCTGAGTAAAGGTGCTTTTTGGTCAAAAAAGGTGTTTTTTGCTGAGAAAATTTGAAATTTGCTGAGAATTTTCTTTTGCTCAAAACACGACGTTTTCACTGCTAAACGCAAGTTTTGGACGAGAAAAGCACATTTTAGGTGTCCAAAACACTGTTTTGCTGGGAAAAAAAGCTTTTTAGCCCAAAAAACTGAAAAATGGCCATTTTGGCTCTCAAAACCAGGTTTTTCGCTGACGGCGTGACCTGTTTGCTGAAACCCCCACTTTTTGCTCATGAAAATACCTCTTGAGATAAAAACACGACTTTTTGGCGGAAAAAAATGGGGTTTTGGCTGAGTAAAGGTGCTTTTTGGTCAAAAAAGGTGTTTTTTGCTGAGAAAATTTGAAATTTGCTGAGAATTTTCTTTTGCTCAAAACACGACGTTTTCACTGCTAAACGCAAGTTTTGGACGAGAAAAGCACATTTTAGGTGTCCAAAACACTGTTTTGCTGGGAAAAAAAGCTTTTTAGCCCAAAAAACTGAAAAATGGCCATTTTGGCTCTCAAAACCAGGTTTTTCGCTGACGGCGTGACCTGTTTGCTGAAACCCCCACTTTTTGCTCATGAAAATACCTCTTGAGATAAAAACACGACTTTTTGGCGGAAAAAAATGGGGTTTTGGCTGAGTAAAGGTGCTTTTTGGTCAAAAAAGGTGTTTTTTGCTGAGAAAATTTGAAATTTGCTGAGAATTTTCTTTTGCTCAAAACACGACGTTTTCACTGCTAAACGCAAGTTTTGGACGAGAAAAGCACATTTTAGGTGTCCAAAACACTGTTTTGCTGGGAAAAAAAGCTTTTTAGCCCAAAAAACTGAAAAATGGCCATTTTGGCTCTCAAAACCAGGTTTTTCGCTGACGGCGTGACCTGTTTGCTGAAACCCCCACTTTTTGCTCATGAAAATACCTCTGAGATAAAAACACGACTTTTTGGCGGAAAAAAATGGGGTTTTGGCTGAGTAAAGGTGCTTTTTGGTCAAAAAAGGTGTTTTTTGCTGAGAAAATTTGAAATTTGCTGAGAATTTTCTTTTGCTCAAAACACGACGTTTTCACTGCTAAACGCAAGTTTTGGACGAGAAAAGCACATTTTAGGTGTCCAAAACACTGTTTTGCTGGGAAAAAAAGCTTTTTAGCCCAAAAAACTGAAAAATGGCCATTTTGGCTCTCAAAACCAGGTTTTTCGCTGACGGCGTGACCTGTTTGCTGAAACCCCCACTTTTTGCTCATGAAAATACCTCTTGAGATAAAAACACGACTTTTTGGCGGAAAAAAATGGGGTTTTGGCTGAGTAAAGGTGCTTTTTGGTCAAAAAAGGTGTTTTTTGCTGAGAAAATTTGAAATTTGCTGAGAATTTTCTTTTGCTCAAAACACGACGTTTTCACTGCTAAACGCAAGTTTTGGACGAGAAAAGCACATTTTAGGTGTCCAAAACACTGTTTTGCTGGGAAAAAAAGCTTTTTAGCCCAAAAAACTGAAAAATGGCCATTTTGGCTCTCAAAACCAGGTTTTTCGCTGACGGCGTGACCTGTTTGCTGAAACCCCCACTTTTTGCTCATGAAAATACCTCTTGAGATAAAAACACGACTTTTTGGCGGAAAAAAATGGGGTTTTGGCTGAGTAAAGGTGCTTTTTGGTCAAAAAAGGTGTTTTTTGCTGAGAAAATTTGAAATTTGCTGAGAATTTTCTTTTGCTCAAAACACGACGTTTTCACTGCTAAACGCAAGTTTTGGACGAGAAAAGCACATTTTAGGTGTCCAAAACACTGTTTTGCTGGGAAAAAAAGCTTTTTAGCCCAAAAAACTGAAAAATGGCCATTTTGGCTCTCAAAACCAGGTTTTTCGCTGACGGCGTGACCTGTTTGCTGAAACCCCCACTTTTTGCTCATGAAAATACCTCTTGAGATAAAAACACGACTTTTTGGCGGAAAAAAATGGGGTTTTGGCTGAGTAAAGGTGCTTTTTGGTCAAAAAAGGTGTTTTTTGCTGAGAAAATTTGAAATTTGCTGAGAATTTTCTTTTGCTCAAAACACGACGTTTTCACTGCTAAACGCAAGTTTTGGACGAGAAAAGCACATTTTAGGTGTCCAAAACACTGTTTTGCTGGGAAAAAAAGCTTTTTAGCCCAAAAAACTGAAAAATGGCCATTTTGGCTCTCAAAACCAGGTTTTTCGCTGACGGCGTGACCTGTTTGCTGAAACCCCCACTTTTTGCTCATGAAAATACCTCTTGAGATAAAAACACGACTTTTTGGCGGAAAAAAATGGGGTTTTGGCTGAGTAAAGGTGCTTTTTGGTCAAAAAAGGTGTTTTTTGCTGAGAAAATTTGAAATTTGCTGAGAATTTTCTTTTGCTCAAAACACGACGTTTTCACTGCTAAACGCAAGTTTTGGACGAGAAAAGCACATTTTAGGTGTCCAAAACACTGTTTTGCTGGGAAAAAAAGCTTTTTAGCCCAAAAAACTGAAAAATGGCCATTTTGGCTCTCAAAACCAGGTTTTTCGCTGACGGCGTGACCTGTTTGCTGAAACCCCCACTTTTTGCTCATGAAAATACCTCTTGAGATAAAAACACGACTTTTTGGCGGAAAAAAATGGGGTTTTGGCTGAGTAAAGGTGCTTTTTGGTCAAAAAAGGTGTTTTTTGCTGAGAAAATTTGAAATTTGCTGAGAATTTTCTTTTGCTCAAAACACGACGTTTTCACTGCTAAACGCAAGTTTTGGACGAGAAAAGCACATTTTAGGTGTCCAAAACACTGTTTTGCTGGGAAAAAAAGCTTTTTAGCCCAAAAAACTGAAAAATGGCCATTTTGGCTCTCAAAACCAGGTTTTTCGCTGACGGCGTGACCTGTTTGCTGAAACCCCCACTTTTTGCTCATGAAAATACCTCTTGAGATAAAAACACGACTTTTTGGCGGAAAAAAATGGGGTTTTGGCTGAGTAAAGGTGCTTTTTGGTCAAAAAAGGTGTTTTTTGCTGAGAAAATTTGAAATTTGCTGAGAATTTTCTTTTGCTCAAAACACGACGTTTTCACTGCTAAACGCAAGTTTTGGACGAGAAAAGCACATTTTAGGTGTCCAAAACACTGTTTTGCTGGGAAAAAAAGCTTTTTAGCCCAAAAAACTGAAAAATGGCCATTTTGGCTCTCAAAACCAGGTTTTTCGCTGACGGCGTGACCTGTTTGCTGAAACCCCCACTTTTTGCTCATGAAAATACCTCTTGAGATAAAAACACGACTTTTTGGCGGAAAAAAATGGGGTTTTGGCTGAGTAAAGGTGCTTTTTGGTCAAAAAAGGTGTTTTTTGCTGAGAAAATTTGAAATTTGCTGAGAATTTTCTTTTGCTCAAAACACGACGTTTTCACTGCTAAACGCAAGTTTTGGACGAGAAAAGCACATTTTAGGTGTCCAAAACACTGTTTTGCTGGGAAAAAAAGCTTTTTAGCCCAAAAAACTGAAAAATGGCCATTTTGGCTCTCAAAACCAGGTTTTT
Source organism: Anthopleura xanthogrammica (assembly GCA_964019055.1). Taxonomy (NCBI): domain Eukaryota; kingdom Metazoa; phylum Cnidaria; class Anthozoa; order Actiniaria; family Actiniidae; genus Anthopleura; species Anthopleura xanthogrammica. The sequence goes on from OZ025213.1 coordinate 8,156,270, forward strand.
CGCTGACGGCGTGACCTGTTTGCTGAAACCCCCACTTTTTGCTCATGAAAATACCTCTTGAGATAAAAACACGACTTTTTGGCGGAAAAAAATGGGGTTTTGGCTGAGTAAAGGTGCTTTTTGGTCAAAAAAGGTGTTTTTTGCTGAGAAAATTTGAAATTTGCTGAGAATTTTCTTTTGCTCAAAACACGACGTTTTCACTGCTAAACGCAAGTTTTGGACGAGAAAAGCACATTTTAGGTGTCCAAAACACTGTTTTGCTGGGAAAAAAAGCTTTTTAGCCCAAAAAACTGAAAAATGGCCATTTTGGCTCTCAAAACCAGGTTTTTCGCTGACGGCGTGACCTGTTTGCTGAAACCCCCACTTTTTGCTCATGAAAATACCTCTTGAGATAAAAACACGACTTTTTGGTGGAAAAAAATGGGGTTTTGGCTGAGTAAAGGTGCTTTTTGGTCAAAAAAGGTGTTTTTTGCTGAGAAAATTTGAAATTTGCTGAGAATTTTCTTTTGCTCAAAACACGACGTTTTCACTGCTAAACGCAAGTTTTGGACGAGAAAAGCACATTTTAGGTGTCCAAAACACTGTTTTGCTGGGAAAAAAAGCTTTTTAGCCCAAAAAACTGAAAAATGGCCATTTTGGCTCTCAAAACCAGGTTTTTCGCTGACGGCGTGACCTGTTTGCTGAAACCCCCACTTTTTGCTCATGAAAATACCTCTTGAGATAAAAACACGACTTTTTGGCGGAAAAAAATGGGGTTTTGGCTGAGTAAAGGTGCTTTTTGGTCAAAAAAGGTGTTTTTTGCTGAGAAAATTTGAAATTTGCTGAGAATTTTCTTTTTGCTCAAAACACGACGTTTTCACTGCTAAACGCAAGTTTTGGACGAGAAAAGCACATTTTAGGTGTCCAAAACACTGTTTGGCTGGGAAAAAAAGCTTTTTAGCCCAAAAAACTGAAAAATGGCCATTTTGGCTCTCAAAACCAGGTTTTTCGCTGACGGCGTGACCTGTTTGCTGAAACCCCCACTTTTTGCTCATGAAAATACCTCTTGAGATAAAAACACGACTTTTTGGCGGAAAAAAATGGGGTTTTGGCTGAGTAAAGGTGCTTTTTGGTCAAAAAAGGTGTTTTTTGCTGAGAAAATTTGAAATTTGCTGAGAATTTTCTTTTGCTCAAAACACGACGTTTTCACTGCTAAACGCAAGTTTTGGACGAGAAAAGCACATTTTAGGTGTCCAAAACACTGTTTGGCTGGGAAAAAAAGCTTTTTAGCCCAAAAAACTGAAAAATGGCCATTTTGGCTCTCAAAACCAGGTTTTTCGCTGACGGCGTGACCTGTTTGCTGAAACCCCCACTTTTTGCTCATGAAAATACCTCTTGAGATAAAAACACGACTTTTTGGCGGAAAAAAATGGGGTTTTGGCTGAGTAAAGGTGCTTTTTGGTCAAAAAAGGTGTTTTTTGCTGAGAAAATTTGAAATTTGCTGAGAATTTTCTTTTGCTCAAAACACGACGTTTTCACTGCTAAACGCAAGTTTTGGACGAGAAAAGCACATTTTAGGTGTCCAAAACACTGTTTTGCTGGGAAAAAAAGCTTTTTAGCCCAAAAAACTGAAAAATGGCCATTTTGGCTCTCAAAACCAGGTTTTTCGCTGACGGCGTGACCTGTTTGCTGAAACCCCCACTTTTTGCTCATGAAAATACCTCTTGAGATAAAAACACGACTTTTTGGCGAAAAAAAATGGGGTTTTGGCTGAGTAAAGGTGCTTTTTGGTCAAAAAAGGTGTTTTTTGCTGAGAAAATTTGAAATTTGCTGAGAATTTTCTTTTGCTCAAAACACGACGTTTTCACTGCTAAACGCAAGTTTTGGACGAGAAAAGCACATTTTAGGTGTCCAAAACACTGTTTTGCTGGGAAAAAAAGCTTTTTAGCCCAAAAAACTGAAAAATGGCCATTTTGGCTCTCAAAACCAGGTTTTTCGCTGACGGCGTGACCTGTTTGCTGAAACCCCCACTTTTTGCTCATGAAAATACCTCTTGAGATAAAAACACGACTTTTTGGCGGAAAAAAATGGGGTTTTGGCTGAGTAAAGGTGCTTTTTGGTCAAAAAAGGTGTTTTTTGCTGAGAAAATTTGAAATTTGCTGAGAATTTTCTTTTGCTCAAAACACGACGTTTTCACTGCTAAACGCAAGTTTTGGACGAGAAAAGCACATTTTAGGTGTCCAAAACACTGTTTTGCTGGGAAAAAAAGCTTTTTAGCCCAAAAAACTGAAAAATGGCCATTTTGGCTCTCAAAACCAGGTTTTTCGCTGACGGCGTGACCTGTTTGCTGAAACCCCCACTTTTTGCTCATGAAAATACCTCTTGAGATAAAAACACGACTTTTTGGCGGAAAAAAATGGGGTTTTGGCTGAGTAAAGGTGCTTTTTGGTCAAAAAAGGTGTTTTTTGCTGAGAAAATTTGAAATTTGCTGAGAATTTTCTTTTGCTCAAAACACGACGTTTTCACTGCAAAACGCAAGTTTTGGACGAGAAAAGCACATTTTAGGTGTCCAAAACACTGTTTGGCTGGGAAAAAAAGCTTTTTAGCCCAAAAAACTGAAAAATGGCCATTTTGGCTCTCAAAACCAGGTTTTTCGCTGACGGCGTGACCTGTTTGCTGAAACCCCCACTTTTTGCTCATGAAAATACCTCTTGAGATAAAAACACGACTTTTTGGCGGAAAAAAATGGGGTTTTGGCTGAGTAAAGGTGCTTTTTGGTCAAAAAAGGTGTTTTTTGCTGAGAAAATTTGAAATTTGCTGAGAATTTTCTTTTGCTCAAAACACGACGTTTTCACTGCTAAACGCAAGTTTTGGACGAGAAAAGCACATTTTAGGTGTCCAAAACACTGTTTGGCTGGGAAAAAAAGCTTTTTAGCCCAAAAAACTGAAAAATGGCCATTTTGGCTCTCAAAACCAGGTTTTTCGCTGACGGCGTGACCTGTTTGCTGAAACCCCCACTTTTTGCTCATGAAAATACCTCTTGAGATAAAAACACGACTTTTTGGCGGAAAAAAATGGGGTTTTGGCTGAGTAAAGGTGCTTTTTGGTCAAAAAAGGTGTTTTTTGCTGAGAAAATTTGAAATTTGCTGAGAATTTTCTTTTGCTCAAAACACGACGTTTTCACTGCTAAACGCAAGTTTTGGACGAGAAAAGCACATTTTAGGTGTCCAAAACACTGTTTTGCTGGGGAAAAAAAGCTTTTTAGCCCAAAAAACTGAAAAATGGCCATTTTGGCTCTCAAAACCAGGTTTTTCGCTGACGGCGTGACCTGTTTGCTGAAACCCCCACTTTTTGCTCATGAAAATACCTCTTGAGATAAAAACACGACTTTTTGGCGGAAAAAAATGGGGTTTTGGCTGAGTAAAGGTGCTTTTTGGTCAAAAAAGGTGTTTTTTGCTGAGAAAATTTGAAATTTGCTGAGAATTTTCTTTTGCTCAAAACACGACGTTTTCACTGCTAAACGCAAGTTTTGGACGAGAAAAGCACATTTTAGGTGTCCAAAACACTGTTTTGCTGGGAAAAAAAGCTTTTTAGCCCAAAAAACTGAAAAATGGCCATTTTGGCTCTCAAAACCAGGTTTTTCGCTGACGGCGTGACCTGTTTGCTGAAACCCCCACTTTTTGCTCATGAAAATACCTCTTGAGATAAAAACACGACTTTTTGGCGGAAAAAAATGGGGTTTTGGCTGAGTAAAGGTGCTTTTTGGTCGAAAAAGGTGTTTTTTGCTGAGAAAATTTGAAATTTGCTGAGAATTTTCTTTTGCTCAAAACACGACGTTTTCACTGCTAAACGCAAGTTTTGGACGAGAAAAGCACATTTTAGGTGTCCAAAACACTGTTTTGCTGGGAAAAAAACCTTTTTAGCCCAAAAAACTGAAAAATGGCCATTTTGGCTCTCAAAACCAGGTTTTTCGCTGACGGCGTGACCTGTTTGCTGAAACCCCCACTTTTTGCTCATGAAAATACCTCTTGAGATAAAAACACGACTTTTTGGCGGAAAAAAATGGGGTTTTGGCTGAGTAAAGGTGCTTTTTGGTCAAAAAAGGTGTTTTTTGCTGAGAAAATTTGAAATTTGCTGAGAATTTTCTTTTGCTCAAAACACGACGTTTTCACTGCTAAACGCAAGTTTTGGACGAGAAAAGCACATTTTAGGTGTCCAAAACACTGTTTTGCTGGGAAAAAAAGCTTTTTAGCCCAAAAAACTGAAAAATGGCCATTTTGGCTCTCAAAACCAGGTTTTTCGCTGACGGCGTGACCTGTTTGCTGAAACCCCCACTTTTTGCTCATGAAAATACCTCTTGAGATAAAAACACGACTTTTTGGCGGAAAAAAATGGGGTTTTGGCTGAGTAAAGGTGCTTTTTGGTCAAAAAAGGTGTTTTTTGCTGAGAAAATTTGAAATTTGCTGAGAATTTTCTTTTGCTCAAAACACGACGTTTTCACTGCTAAACGCAAGTTTTGGACGAGAAAAGCACATTTTAGGTGTCCAAAACACTGTTTTGCTGGGAAAAAAAGCTTTTTAGCCCAAAAAACTGAAAAATGGCCATTTTGGCTCTCAAAACCAGGTTTTTCGCTGACGGCGTGACCTGTTTGCTGAAACCCCCACTTTTTGCTCATGAAAATACCTCTTGAGATAAAAACACGACTTTTTGGCGGAAAAAAATGGGGTTTTGGCTGAGTAAAGGTGCTTTTTGGTCAAAAAAGGTGTTTTTTGCTGAGAAAATTTGAAATTTGCTGAGAATTTTCTTTTGCTCAAAACACGACGTTTTCACTGCTAAACGCAAGTTTTGGACGAGAAAAGCACATTTTAGGTGTCCAAAACACTGTTTGGCTGGGAAAAAAAGCTTTTTAGCCCAAAAAACTGAAAAATGGCCATTTTGGCTCTCAAAACCAGGTTTTTCGCTGACGGCGTGACCTGTTTGCTGAAACCCCCACTTTTTGCTCATGAAAATACCTCTTGAGATAAAAACACGACTTTTTGGCGGAAAAAAATGGGGTTTTGGCTGAGTAAAGGTGCTTTTTGGTCAAAAAAGGTGTTTTTGGCTGAGAAAATTTGAAATTTGCTGAGAATTTTCTTTTGCTCAAAACACGACGTTTTCACTGCTAAACGCAAGTTTTGGACGAGAAAAGCACATTTTAGGTGTCCAAAACACTGTTTGGCTGGGAAAAAAAGCTTTTTAGCCCAAAAAACTGAAAAATGGCCATTTTGGCTCTCAAAACCAGGTTTTTCGCTGACGGCGTGACCTGTTTGCTGAAACCCCCACTTTTTGCTCATGAAAATACCTCTTGAGATAAAAACACGACTTTTTGGCGGAAAAAAATGGGGTTTTGGCTGAGTAAAGGTGCTTTTTGGTCAAAAAAGGTGTTTTTTGCTGAGAAAATTTGAAATTTGCTGAGAATTTTCTTTTGCTCAAAACACGACGTTTTCACTGCTAAACGCAAGTTTTGGACGAGAAAAGCACATTTTAGGTGTCCAAAACACTGTTTTGCTGGGAAAAAAAGCTTTTTAGCCCAAAAAACTGAAAAATGGCCATTTTGGCTCTCAAAACCAGGTTTTTCGCTGACGGCGTGACCTGTTTGCTGAAACCCCCACTTTTTGCTCATGAAAATACCTCTTGAGATAAAAACACGACTTTTTGGCGGAAAAAAATGGGGTTTTGGCTGAGTAAAGGTGCTTTTTGGTCAAAAAAGGTGTTTTTTGCTGAGAAAATTTGAAATTTGCTGAGAATTTTCTTTTGCTCAAAACACGACGTTTTCACTGCTAAACGCAAGTTTTGGACGAGAAAAGCACATTTTAGGTGTCCAAAACACTGTTTTGCTGGGAAAAAAAGCTTTTTAGCCCAAAAAACTGAAAAATGGCCATTTTGGCTCTCAAAACCAGGTTTTTCGCTGACGGCGTGACCTGTTTGCTGAAACCCCCACTTTTTGCTCATGAAAATACCTCTTGAGATAAAAACACGACTTTTTGGCGGAAAAAAATGGGGTTTTGGCTGAGTAAAGGTGCTTTTTGGTCAAAAAAGGTGTTTTTTGCTGAGAAAATTTGAAATTTGCTGAGAATTTTCTTTTGCTCAAAACACGACGTTTTCACTGCTAAACGCAAGTTTTGGACGAGAAAAGCACATTTTAGGTGTCCAAAACACTGTTTTGCTGGGAAAAAAAGCTTTTTAGCCCAAAAAACTGAAAAATGGCCATTTTGGCTCTCAAAACCAGGTTTTTCGCTGACGGCGTGACCTGTTTGCTGAAACCCCCACTTTTTGCTCATGAAAATACCTCTTGAGATAAAAACACGACTTTTTGGCGGAAAAAAATGGGGTTTTGGCTGAGTAAAGGTGCTTTTTGGTCAAAAAAGGTGTTTTTTGCTGAGAAAATTTGAAATTTGCTGAGAATTTTCTTTTGCTCAAAACACGACGTTTTCACTGCTAAACGCAAGTTTTGGACGAGAAAAGCACATTTTAGGTGTCCAAAACACTGTTTGGCTGGGAAAAAAAGCTTTTTAGCCCAAAAAACTGAAAAATGGCCATTTTGGCTCTCAAAACCAGGTTTTTCGCTGACGGCGTGACCTGTTTGCTGAAACCCCCACTTTTTGCTCATGAAAATACCTCTTGAGATAAAAACACGACTTTTTGGCGGAAAAAAATGGGGTTTTGGCTGAGTAAAGGTGCTTTTTGGTCAAAAAAGGTGTTTTTTGCTGAGAAAATTTGAAATTTGCTGAGAATTTTCTTTTGCTCAAAACACGACGTTTTCACTGCTAAACGCAAGTTTTGGACGAGAAAAGCACATTTTAGGTGTCCAAAACACTGTTTGGCTGGGAAAAAAAGCTTTTTAGCCCAAAAAACTGAAAAATGGCCATTTTGGCTCTCAAAACCAGGTTTTTCGCTGACGGCGTGACCTGTTTGCTGAAACCCCCACTTTTTGCTCATGAAAATACCTCTTGAGATAAAAACACGACTTTTTGGCGGAAAAAAATGGGGTTTTGGCTGAGTAAAGGTGCTTTTTGGTCAAAAAAGGTGTTTTTTGCTGAGAAAATTTGAAATTTGCTGAGAATTTTCTTTTGCTCAAAACACGACGTTTTCACTGCTAAACGCAAGTTTTGGACGAGAAAAGCACATTTTAGGTGTCCAAAACACTGTTTTGCTGGGAAAAAAAGCTTTTTAGCCCAAAAAACTGAAAAATGGCCATTTTGGCTCTCAAAACCAGGTTTTTCGCTGACGGCGTGACCTGTTTGCTGAAACCCCCACTTTTTGCTCATGAAAATACCTCTTGAGATAAAAGCACGACTTTTTGGCGGAAAAAAATGGGGTTTTGGCTGAGTAAAGGTGCTTTTTGGTCAAAAAAGGTGTTTTTGGCTGAGAAAATTTGAAATTTGCTGAGAATTTTCTTTTGCTCAAAACACGACGTTTTCACTGCTAAACGCAAGTTTTGGACGAGAAAAGCACATTTTAGGTGTCCAAAACACTGTTTTGCTGGGAAAAAAAGCTTTTTAGCCCAAAAAACTGAAAAATGGCCATTTTGGCTCTCAAAACCAGGTTTTTCGCTGACGGCGTGACCTGTTTGCTGAAACCCCCACTTTTTGCTCATGAAAATACCTCTTGAGATAAAAACACGACTTTTTGGCGGAAAAAAATGGGGTTTTGGCTGAGTAAAGGTGCTTTTTGGTCAAAAAAGGTGTTTTTTGCTGAGAAAATTTGAAATTTGCTGAGAATTTTCTTTTGCTCAAAACACGACGTTTTCACTGCTAAACGCAAGTTTTGGACGAGAAAAGCACATTTTAGGTGTCCAAAACACTGTTTGGCTGGGAAAAAAAGCTTTTTAGCCCAAAAAACTGAAAAATGGCCATTTTGGCTCTCAAAACCAGGTTTTTCGCTGACGGCGTGACCTGTTTGCTGAAACCCCCACTTTTTGCTCATGAAAATACCTCTTGAGATAAAAACACGACTTTTTGGCGGAAAGAAATGGGGTTTTGGCTGAGTAAAGGTGCTTTTTGGTCAAAAAAGGTGTTTTTTGCTGAGAAAATTTGAAATTTGCTGAGAATTTTCTTTTGCTCAAAACACGACGTTTTCACTGCTAAACGCAAGTTTTGGACGAGAAAAGCACATTTTAGGTGTCCAAAACACTGTTTGGCTGGGAAAAAAAGCTTTTTAGCCCAAAAAACTGAAAAATGGCCATTTTGGCTCTCAAAACCAGGTTTTTCGCTGACGGCGTGACCTGTTTGCTGAAACCCCCACTTTTTGCTCATGAAAATACCTCTTGAGATAAAAACACGACTTTTTGGCGGAAAAAAATGGGGTTTTGGCTGAGTAAAGGTGCTTTTTGGTCAAAAAAGGTGTTTTTTGCTGAGAAAATTTGAAATTTGCTGAGAATTTTCTTTTGCTCAAAACACGACGTTTTCACTGCTAAACGCAAGTTTTGGACGAGAAAAGCACATTTTAGGTGTCCAAAACACTGTTTTGCTGGGAAAAAAAGCTTTTTAGACCAAAAAACTGAAAAATGGCCATTTTGGCTCTCAAAACCAGGTTTTTCGCTGACGGCGTGACCTGTTTGCTGAAACCCCCACTTTTTGCTCATGAAAATACCTCTTGAGATAAAAACACGACTTTTTGGCGGAAAAAAATGGGGTTTTGGCTGAGTAAAGGTGCTTTTTGGTCAAAAAAGGTGTTTTTTGCTGAGAAAATTTGAAATTTGCTGAGAATTTTCTTTTGCTCAAAACACGACGTTTTCACTGCTAAACGCAAGTTTTGGACGAGAAAAGCACATTTTAGGTGTCCAAAACACTGTTTTGCTGGGAAAAAAAGCTTTTTAGCCCAAAAAACTGAAAAATGGCCATTTTGGCTCTCAAAACCAGGTTTTTCGCTGACGGCGTGACCTGTTTGCTGAAACCCCCACTTTTTGCTCATGAAAATACCTCTTGAGATAAAAACACGACTTTTTGGCGGAAAAAAATGGGGTTTTGGCTGAGTAAAGGTGCTTTTTGGTCAAAAAAGGTGTTTTTTGCTGAGAAAATTTGAAATTTGCTGAGAATTTTCTTTTGCTCAAAACACGACGTTTTCACTGCTAAACGCAAGTTTTGGACGAGAAAAGCACATTTTAGGTGTCCAAAACACTGTTTTGCTGGGAAAAAAAGCTTTTTAGCCCAAAAAACTGAAAAATGGCCATTTTGGCTCTCAAAACCAGGTTTTTCGCTGACGGCGTGACCTGTTTGCTGAAACCCCCACTTTTTGCTCATGAAAATACCTCTTGAGATAAAAGCACGACTTTTTGGCGGAAAAAAATGGGGTTTTGGCTGAGTAAAGGTGCTTTTTGGTCAAAAAAGGTGTTTTTGGCTGAGAAAATTTGAAATTTGCTGAGAATTTTCTTTTGCTCAAAACACGACGTTTTCACTGCTAAACGCAAGTTTTGGACGAGAAAAGCACATTTTAGGTGTCCAAAACACTGTTTTGCTGGGAAAAAAAGCTTTTTAGCCCAAAAAACTGAAAAATGGCCATTTTGGCTCTCAAAACCAGGTTTTTCGCTGACGGCGTGACCTGTTTGCTGAAACCCCCACTTTTTGCTCATGAAAATACCTCTTGAGATAAAAACACGACTTTTTGGCGGAAAAAAATGGGGTTTTGGCTGAGTAAAGGTGCTTTTTGGTCAAAAAAGGTGTTTTTTGCTGAGAAAATTTGAAATTTGCTGAGAATTTTCTTTTGCTCAAAACACGACGTTTTCACTGCTAAACGCAAGTTTTGGACGAGAAAAGCACATTTTAGGTGTCCAAAACACTGTTTGGCTGGGAAAAAAAGCTTTTTAGCCCAAAAAACTGAAAAATGGCCATTTTGGCTCTCAAAACCAGGTTTTTCGCTGACGGCGTGACCTGTTTGCTGAAACCCCCACTTTTTGCTCATGAAAATACCTCTTGAGATAAAAACACGACTTTTTGGCGGAAAAAATGGGGTTTTGGCTGAGTAAAGGTGCTTTTTGGTCAAAAAAGGTGTTTTTGGCTGAGAAAATTTGAAATTTGCTGAGAATTTTCTTTTGCTCAAAACACGACGTTTTCACTGCTAAACGCAAGTTTTGGACGAGAAAAGCACATTTTAGGTGTCCAAAACACTGTTTTGCTGGGAAAAAAAGCTTTTTAGCCCAAAAAACTGAAAAATGGCCATTTTGGCTCTCAAAACCAGGTTTTTCGCTGACGGCGTGACCTGTTTGCTGAAACCCCCACTTTTTGCTCATGAAAATACCTCTTGAGATAAAAGCACGACTTTTTGGCGGAAAAAAATGGGGTTTTGGCTGAGTAAAGGTGCTTTTTGGTCAAAAAAGGTGTTTTTGGCTGAGAAAATTTGAAATTTGCTGAGAATTTTCTTTTGCTCAAAACACGACGTTTTCACTGCTAAACGCAAGTTTTGGACGAGAAAAGCACATTTTAGGTGTCCAAAACACTGTTTTGCTGGGAAAAAAAGCTTTTTAGCCCAAAAAACTGAAAAATGGCCATTTTGGCTCTCAAAACCAGGTTTTTCGCTGACGGCGTGACCTGTTTGCTGAAACCCCCACTTTTTGCTCATGAAAATACCTCTTGAGATAAAAACACGACTTTTTGGCGGAAAAAAATGGGGTTTTGGCTGAGTAAAGGTGCTTTTTGGTCAAAAAAGGTGTTTTTGGCTGAGAAAATTTGAAATTTGCTGAGAATTTTCTTTTGCTCAAAACACGACGTTTTCACTGCTAAACGCAAGTTTTGGACGAGAAAAGCACATTTTAGGTGTCCAAAACACTGTTTGGCTGGGAAAAAAAGCTTTTTAGCCCAAAAAACTGAAAAATGGCCATTTTGGCTCTCAAAACCAGGTTTTTCGCTGACGGCGTGACCTGTTTGCTGAAACCCCCACTTTTTGCTCATGAAAATACCTCTTGAGATAAAAACACGACTTTTTGGCGGAAAAAATGGGGTTTTGGCTGAGTAAAGGTGCTTTTTGGTCAAAAAAGGTGTTTTTGGCTGAGAAAATTTGAAATTTGCTGAGAATTTTCTTTTGCTCAAAACACGACGTTTTCACTGCTAAACGCAAGTTTTGGACGAGAAAAGCACATTTTAGGTGTCCAAAACACTGTTTGGCTGGGAAAAAAAGCTTTTTAGCCCAAAAAACTGAAAAATGGCCATTTTGGCTCTCAAAACCAGGTTTTTCGCTGACGGCGTGACCTGTTTGCTGAAACCCCCACTTTTTGCTCATGAAAATACCTCTTGAGATAAAAACACGACTTTTTGGCGGAAAAAAATGGGGTTTTGGCTGAGTAAAGGTGCTTTTTGGTCAAAAAAGGTGTTTTTTGCTGAGAAAATTTGAAATTTGCTGAGAATTTTCTTTTGCTCAAAACACGACGTTTTCACTGCTAAACGCAAGTTTTGGACGAGAAAAGCACATTTTAGGTGTCCAAAACACTGTTTTGCTGGGAAAAAAAGCTTTTTAGACCAAAAAACTGAAAAATGGCCATTTTGGCTCTCAAAACCAGGTTTTTCGCTGACGGCGTGACCTGTTTGCTGAAACCCCCACTTTTTGCTCATGAAAATACCTCTTGAGATAAAAGCACGACTTTTTGGCGGAAAAAAATGGGGTTTTGGCTGAGTAAAGGTGCTTTTTGGTCAAAAAAGGTGTTTTTGGCTGAGAAAATTTGAAATTTGCTGAGAATTTTCTTTTGCTCAAAACACGACGTTTTCACTGCTAAACGCAAGTTTTGGACGAGAAAAGCACATTTTAGGTGTCCAAAACACTGTTTTGCTGGGAAAAAAAGCTTTTTAGCCCAAAAAACTGAAAAATGGCCATTTTGGCTCTCAAAACCAGGTTTTTCGCTGACGGCGTGACCTGTTTGCTGAAACCCCCACTTTTTGCTCATGAAAATACCTCTTGAGATAAAAACACGACTTTTTGGCGGAAAAAAATGGGGTTTTGGCTGAGTAAAGGTGCTTTTTGGTCAAAAAAGGTGTTTTTTGCTGAGAAAATTTGAAATTTGCTGAGAATTTTCTTTTGCTCAAAACACGACGTTTTCACTGCTAAACGCAAGTTTTGGACGAGAAAAGCACATTTTAGGTGTCCAAAACACTGTTTTGCTGGGAAAAAAAGCTTTTTAGCCCAAAAAACTGAAAAATGGCCATTTTGGCTCTCAAAACCAGGTTTTTCGCTGACGGCGTGACCTGTTTGCTGAAACCCCCACTTTTTGCTCATGAAAATACCTCTTGAGATAAAAACACGACTTTTTGGCGGAAAAAATGGGGTTTTGGCTGAGTAAAGGTGCTTTTTGGTCAAAAAAGGTGTTTTTGGCTGAGAAAATTTGAAATTTGCTGAGAATTTTCTTTTGCTCAAAACACGACGTTTTCACTGCTAAACGCAAGTTTTGGACGAGAAAAGCACATTTTAGGTGTCCAAAACACTGTTTGGCTGGGAAAAAAAGCTTTTTAGCCCAAAAAACTGAAAAATGGCCATTTTGGCTCTCAAAACCAGGTTTTTCGCTGACGGCGTGACCTGTTTGCTGAAACCCCCACTTTTTGCTCATGAAAATACCTCTTGAGATAAAAACACGACTTTTTGGCGGAAAAAAATGGGGTTTTGGCTGAGTAAAGGTGCTTTTTGGTCAAAAAAGGTGTTTTTTGCTGAGAAAATTTGAAATTTGCTGAGAATTTTCTTTTGCTCAAAACACGACGTTTTCACTGCTAAACGCAAGTTTTGGACGAGAAAAGCACATTTTAGGTGTCCAAAACACTGTTTTGCTGGGAAAAAAAGCTTTTTAGACCAAAAAACTGAAAAATGGCCATTTTGGCTCTCAAAACCAGGTTTTTCGCTGACGGCGTGACCTGTTTGCTGAAACCCCCACTTTTTGCTCATGAAAATACCTCTTGAGATAAAAACACGACTTTTTGGCGGAAAAAAATGGGGTTTTGGCTGAGTAAAGGTGCTTTTTGGTCAAAAAAGGTGTTTTTTGCTGAGAAAATTTGAAATTTGCTGAGAATTTTCTTTTGCTCAAAACACGACGTTTTCACTGCTAAACGCAAGTTTTGGACGAGAAAAGCACATTTTAGGTGTCCAAAACACTGTTTTGCTGGGAAAAAAAGCTTTTTAGCCCAAAAAACTGAAAAATGGCCATTTTGGCTCTCAAAACCAGGTTTTTCGCTGACGGCGTGACCTGTTTGCTGAAACCCCCACTTTTTGCTCATGAAAATACCTCTTGAGATAAAAACACGACTTTTTGGCGGAAAAAAATGGGGTTTTGGCTGAGTAAAGGTGCTTTTTGGTCAAAAAAGGTGTTTTTTGCTGAGAAAATTTGAAATTTGCTGAGAATTTTCTTTTGCTCAAAACACGACGTTTTCACTGCTAAACGCAAGTTTTGGACGAGAAAAGCACATTTTAGGTGTCCAAAACACTGTTTTGCTGGGAAAAAAAGCTTTTTAGCCCAAAAAACTGAAAAATGGCCATTTTGGCTCTCAAAACCAGGTTTTTCGCTGACGGCGTGACCTGTTTGCTGAAACCCCCACTTTTTGCTCATGAAAATACCTCTTGAGATAAAAACACGACTTTTTGGCGGAAAAAAATGGGGTTTTGGCTGAGTAAAGGTGCTTTTTGGTAAAAAAAGGTGTTTTTTGCTGAGAAAATTTGAAATTTGCTGAGAATTTTCTTTTGCTCAAAACACGACGTTTTCACTGCTAAACGCAAGTTTTGGACGAGAAAAGCACATTTTAGGTGTCCAAAACACTGTTTGGCTGGGAAAAAAAGCTTTTTAGCCCAAAAAACTGAAAAATGGCCATTTTGGCTCTCAAAACCAGGTTTTTCGCTGACGGCGTGACCTGTTTGCTGAAACCCCCACTTTTTGCTCATGAAAATACCTCTTGAGATAAAAACACGACTTTTTGGCGGAAAAAAATGGGGTTTTGGCTGAGTAAAGGTGCTTTTTGGTCAAAAAAGGTGTTTTTTGCTGAGAAAATTTGAAATTTGCTGAGAATTTTCTTTTGCTCAAAACACGACGTTTTCACTGCTAAACGCAAGTTTTGGACGAGAAAAGCACATTTTAGGTGTCCAAAACACTGTTTGGCTGGGAAAAAAAGCTTTTTAGCCCAAAAAACTGAAAAATGGCCATTTTGGCTCTCAAAACCAGGTTTTTCGCTGACGGCGTGACCTGTTTGCTGAAACCCCCACTTTTTGCTCATGAAAATACCTCTTGAGATAAAAACACGACTTTTTGGCGGAAAAAAATGGGGTTTTGGCTGAGTAAAGGTGCTTTTTGGTCAAAAAAGGTGTTTTTTGCTGAGAAAATTTGAAATTTGCTGAGAATTTTCTTTTGCTCAAAACACGACGTTTTCACTGCTAAACGCAAGTTTTGGACGAGAAAAGCACATTTTAGGTGTCCAAAACACTGTTTGGCTGGGAAAAAAAGCTTTTTAGCCCAAAAAACTGAAAAATGGCCATTTTGGCTCTCAAAACCAGGTTTTTCGCTGACGGCGTGACCTGTTTGCTGAAACCCCCACTTTTTGCTCATGAAAATACCTCTTGAGATAAAAACACGACTTTTTGGCGGAAAAAAATGGGGTTTTGGCTGAGTAAAGGTGCTTTTTGGTCAAAAAAGGTGTTTTTTGCTGAGAAAATTTGAAATTTGCTGAGAATTTTCTTTTGCTCAAAACACGACGTTTTCACTGCTAAACGCAAGTTTTGGACGAGAAAAGCACATTTTAGGTGTCCAAAACACTGTTTTGCTGGGAAAAAAAGCTTTTTAGCCCAAAAAACTGAAAAATGGCCATTTTGGCTCTCAAAACCAGGTTTTTCGCTGACGGCGTGACCTGTTTGCTGAAACCCCCACTTTTTGCTCATGAAAATACCTCTTGAGATAAAAACACGACTTTTTGGCGGAAAAAAATGGGGTTTTGGCTGAGTAAAGGTGCTTTTTGGTCAAAAAAGGTGTTTTTTGCTGAGAAAATTTGAAATTTGCTGAGAATTTTCTTTTGCTCAAAACACGACGTTTTCACTGCTAAACGCAAGTTTTGGACGAGAAAAGCACATTTTAGGTGTCCAAAACACTGTTTGGCTGGGAAAAAAAGCTTTTTAGCCCAAAAAACTGAAAAATGGCCATTTTGGCTCTCAAAACCAGGTTTTTCGCTGACGGCGTGACCTGTTTGCTGAAACCCCCACTTTTTGCTCATGAAAATACCTCTTGAGATAAAAACACGACTTTTTGGCGGGAAAAAATGGGGTTTTGGCTGAGTAAAGGTGCTTTTTGGTCAAAAAAGGTGTTTTTTGCTGAGAAAATTTGAAATTTGCTGAGAATTTTCTTTTGCTCAAAACACGACGTTTTCACTGCTAAACGCAAGTTTTGGACGAGAAAAGCACATTTTAGGTGTCCAAAACACTGTTTTGCTGGGAAAAAAAGCTTTTTAGCCCAAAAAACTGAAAAATGGCCATTTTGGCTCTCAAAACCAGGTTTTTCGCTGACGGCGTGACCTGTTTGCTGAAACCCCCACTTTTTGCTCATGAAAATACCTCTTGAGATAAAAACACGACTTTTTGGCGGAAAAAAATGGGGTTTTGGCTGAGTAAAGGTGCTTTTTGGTCAAAAAAGGTGTTTTTGGCTGAGAAAATTTGAAATTTGCTGAGAATTTTCTTTTGCTCAAAACACGACGTTTTCACTGCTAAACGCAAGTTTTGGACGAGAAAAGCACATTTTAGGTGTCCAAAACACTGTTTGGCTGGGAAAAAAAGCTTTTTAGCCCAAAAAACTGAAAAATGGCCATTTTGGCTCTCAAAACCAGGTTTTTCGCTGACGGCGTGACCTGTTTGCTGAAACCCCCACTTTTTGCTCATGAAAATACCTCTTGAGATAAAAACACGACTTTTTGGCGGAAAAAAATGGGGTTTTGGCTGAGTAAAGGTGCTTTTTGGTCAAAAAAGGTGTTTTTTGCTGAGAAAATTTGAAATTTGCTGAGAATTTTCTTTTGCTCAAAACACGACGTTTTCACTGCTAAACGCAAGTTTTGGACGAGAAAAGCACATTTTAGGTGTCCAAAACACTGTTTTGCTGGGAAAAAAAGCTTTTTAGCCCAAAAAACTGAAAAATGGCCATTTTGGCTCTCAAAACCAGGTTTTTCGCTGACGGCGTGACCTGTTTGCTGAAACCCCCACTTTTTGCTCATGAAAATACCTCTTGAGATAAAAACACGACTTTTTGGCGGAAAAAAATGGGGTTTTGGCTGAGTTAAGGTGCTTTTTGGTCAAAAAAGGTGTTTTTTGCTGAGAAAATTTGAAATTTGCTGAGAATTTTCTTTTGCTCAAAACACGACGTTTTCACTGCTAAACGCAAGTTTTGGACGAGAAAAGCACATTTTAGGTGTCCAAAACACTGTTTTGCTGGGAAAAAAAGCTTTTTAGCCCAAAAAACTGAAAAATGGCCATTTTGGCTCTCAAAACCAGGTTTTTCGCTGACGGCGTGACCTGTTTGCTGAAACCCCCACTTTTTGCTCATGAAAATACCTCTTGAGATAAAAACACGACTTTTTGGCGGAAAAAAATGGGGTTTTGGCTGAGTAAAGGTGCTTTTTGGTCAAAAAAGGTGTTTTTTGCTGAGAAACTTTGAAATTTGCTGAGATTTTTCTTTTGCTCAAAACACGACGTTTTCACTGCTAAACGCAAGTTTTGGACGAGAAAAGCACATTTTAGGTGTCCAAAACACTGTTTTGCTGGGGAAAAAAGCTTTTTAGCCCAAAAAACTGAAAAATGGCCATTTTGGCTCTCAAAACCAGGTTTTTCGCTGACGGCGTGACCTGTTTGCTGAAACCCCCACTTTTTGCTCATGAAAATACCTCTTGAGATAAAAACACGACTTTTTGGCGGAAAAAAATGGGGTTTTGGCTGAGTAAAGGTGCTTTTTGGTCAAAAAAGGTGTTTTTTGCTGAGAAAATTTGAAATTTGCTGAGAATTTTCTTTTGCTCAAAACACGACGTTTTCACTGCTAAACGCAAGTTTTGGACGAGAAAAGCACATTTTAGGTGTCCAAAACACTGTTTTGCTGGGAAAAAAAGCTTTTTAGCCCAAAAAACTGAAAAATGGCCATTTTGGCTCTCAAAACCAGGTTTTTCGCTGACGGCGTGACCTGTTTGCTGAAACCCCCACTTTTTGCTCATGAAAATACCTCGACATAAAAACACGACTTTTTGGCGGAAAAAAATGGGGTTTTGGCTGAGTAAAGGTGCTTTTTGGTCAAAAAAGGTGTTTTTTGCTGAGAAAATTTGAAATTTGCTGAGAATTTTCTTTTGCTCAAAACACGACGTTTTCACTGCTAAACGCAAGTTTTGGACGAGAAAAGCACATTTTAGGTGTCCAAAACACTGTTTTGCTGGGAAAAAAAGCTTTTTAGCCCAAAAAACTGAAAAATGGCCATTTTGGCTCTCAAAACCAGGTTTTTCGCTGACGGCGTGACCTGTTTGCTGAAACCCCCACTTTTTGCTCATGAAAATACCTCTTGAGATAAAAACACGACTTTTTGGCGGAAAAAAATGGGGTTTTGGCTGAGTAAAGGTGCTTTTTGGTCAAAAAAGGTGTTTTTTGCTGAGAAAATTTGAAATTTGCTGAGAATTTTCTTTTGCTCAAAACACGACGTTTTCACTGCTAAACGCAAGTTTTGGACGAGAAAAGCACATTTTAGGTGTCCAAAACACTGTTTTGCTGGGAAAAAAAGCTTTTTAGCCCAAAAAACTGAAAAATGGCCATTTTGGCTCTCAAAACCAGGTTTTTCGCTGACGGCGTGACCTGTTTGCTGAAACCCCCACTTTTTGCTCATGAAAATACCTCTTGAGATAAAAACACGACTTTTTGGCGGAAAAAAATGGGGTTTTGGCTGAGTAAAGGTGCTTTTTGGTCAAAAAAGGTGTTTTTTGCTGAGAAAATTTGAAATTTGCTGAGAATTTTCTTTTGCTCAAAACACGACGTTTTCACTGCTAAACGCAAGTTTTGGACGAGAAAAGCACATTTTAGGTGTCCAAAACACTGTTTGGCTGGGAAAAAAAGCTTTTTAGCCCAAAAAACTGAAAAATGGCCATTTTGGCTCTCAAAACCAGGTTTTTCGCTGACGGCGTGACCTGTTTGCTGAAACCCCCACTTTTTGCTCATGAAAATACCTCTTGAGATAAAAACACGACTTTTTGGCGGAAAAAAATGGGGTTTTGGCTGAGTAAAGGTGCTTTTTGGTCAAAAAAGGTGTTTTTTGCTGAGAAAATTTGAAATTTGCTGAGAATTTTCTTTTGCTCAAAACACGACGTTTTCACTGCTAAACGCAAGTTTTGGACGAGAAAAGCACATTTTAGGTGTCCAAAACACTGTTTGGCTGGGAAAAAAAGCTTTTTAGCCCAAAAAACTGAAAAATGGCCATTTTGGCTCTCAAAACCAGGTTTTTCGCTGACGGCGTGACCTGTTTGCTGAAACCCCCACTTTTTGCTCATGAAAATACCTCTTGAGATAAAAACACGACTTTTTGGCGGAAAAAAATGGGGTTTTGGCTGAGTAAAGGTGCTTTTTGGTCAAAAAAGGTGTTTTTTGCTGAGAAAATTTGAAATTTGCTGAGAATTTTCTTTTGCTCAAAACACGACGTTTTCACTGCTAAACGCAAGTTTTGGACGAGAAAAGCACATTTTAGGTGTCCAAAACACTGTTTTGCTGGGAAAAAAAGCTTTTTAGCCCAAAAAACTGAAAAATGGCCATTTTGGCTCTCAAAACCAGGTTTTTCGCTGACGGCGTGACCTGTTTGCGGAAACCCCCACTTTTTGCTCATGAAAATACCTCTTGAGATAAAAACACGACTTTTTGGCGGAAAAAAATGGGGTTTTGGCTGAGTAAAGGTGCTTTTTGGTCAAAAAAGGTGTTTTTTGCTGAGAAACTTTGAAATTTGCTGAGATTTTTCTTTTGCTCAAAACACGACGTTTTCACTGCTAAACGCAAGTTTTGGACGAGAAAAGCACATTTTAGGTGTCCAAAACACTGTTTTGCTGGGGAAAAAAGCTTTTTAGCCCAAAAAACTGAAAAATGGCCATTTTGGCTCTCAAAACCAGGTTTTTCGCTGACGGCGTGACCTGTTTGCTGAAACCCCCACTTTTTGCTCATGAAAATACCTCTTGAGATAAAAACACGACTTTTTGGCGGAAAAAAATGGGGTTTTGGCTGAGTAAAGGTGCTTTTTGGTCAAAAAAGGTGTTTTTTGCTGAGAAAATTTGAAATTTGCTGAGAATTTTCTTTTGCTCAAAACACGACGTTTTCACTGCTAAACGCAAGTTTTGGACGAGAAAAGCACATTTTAGATGTCCAAAACACTGTTTTGCTGGGGAAAAAAGCTTTTTAGCCCAAAAAACTGAAAAATGGCCATTTTGGCTCTCAAAACCAGGTTTTTCGCTGACGGCGTGACCTGTTTGCTGAAACCCCCACTTTTTGCTCATGAAAATACCTCGACATAAAAACACGACTTTTTGGCGGAAAAAAATGGGGTTTTGGCTGAGTAAAGGTGCTTTTTGGTCAAAAAAGGTGTTTTTTGCTGAGAAAATTTGAAATTTGCTGAGAATTTTCTTTTGCTCAAAACACGACGTTTTCACTGCTAAACGCAAGTTTTGGACGAGAAAAGCACATTTTAGGTGTCCAAAACACTGTTTTGCTGGGAAAAAAAGCTTTTTAGCCCAAAAAACTGAAAAATGGCCATTTTGGCTCTCAAAACCAGGTTTTTCGCTGACGGCGTGACCTGTTTGCTGAAACCCCCACTTTTTGCTCATGAAAATACCTCGACATAAAAACACGACTTTTTGGCGGAAAAAAATGGGGTTTTGGCTGAGTAAAGGTGCTTTTTGGTCAAAAAAGGTGTTTTTTGCTGAGAAAATTTGAAATTTGCTGAGAATTTTCTTTTGCTCAAAACACGACGTTTTCACTGCTAAACGCAAGTTTTGGACGAGAAAAGCACATTTTAGGTGTCCAAAACACTGTTTTGCTGGGAAAAAAAGCTTTTTAGCCCAAAAAACTGAAAAATGGCCATTTTGGCTCTCAAAACCAGGTTTTTCGCTGACGGCGTGACCTGTTTGCTGAAACCCCCACTTTTTGCTCATGAAAATACCTCGACATAAAAACACGACTTTTTGGCGGAAAAAAATGGGGTTTTGGCTGAGTAAAGGTGCTTTTTGGTCAAAAAAGGTGTTTTTTGCTGAGAAAATTTGAAATTTGCTGAGATTTTTCTTTTGCTCAAAACACGACGTTTTCACTGCTAAACGCAAGTTTTGGACGAGAAAAGCACATTTTAGGTGTCCAAAACACTGTTTTGCTGGGAAAAAAAGCTTTTTAGCCCAAAAAACTGAAAAATGGCCATTTTGGCTCTCAAAACCAGGTTTTTCGCTGACGGCGTGACCTGTTTGCTGAAACCCCCACTTTTTGCTCATGAAAATACCTCTTGAGATAAAAACACGACTTTTTGGCGGAAAAAAATGGGGTTTTGGCTGAGTAAAGGTGCTTTTTGGTCAAAAAAGGTGTTTTTTGCTGAGAAAATTTGAAATTTGCTGAGAATTTTCTTTTGCTCAAAACACGACGTTTTCACTGCTAAACGCAAGTTTTGGACGAGAAAAGCACATTTTAGGTGTCCAAAACACTGTTTTGCTGGGAAAAAAAAGCTTTTTAGCCCAAAAAACTGAAAAATGGCCATTTTGGCTCTCAAAACCAGGTTTTTCGCTGACGGCGTGACCTGTTTGCTGAAACCCCCACTTTTTGCTCATGAAAATACCTCTTGAGATAAAAACACGACTTTTTGGCGGAAAAAAATGGGGTTTTGGCTGAGTAAAGGTGCTTTTTGGTCAAAAAAGGTGTTTTTTGCTGAGAAAATTTGAAATTTGCTGAGAATTTTCTTTTGCTCAAAACACGACGTTTTCACTGCTAAACGCAAGTTTTGGACGAGAAAAGCACATTTTAGGTGTCCAAAACACTGTTTTGCTGGGAAAAAAAGCTTTTTAGCCCAAAAAACTGAAAAATGGCCATTTTGGCTCTCAAAACCAGGTTTTTCGCTGACGGCGTGACCTGTTTGCTGAAACCCCCACTTTTTGCTCATGAAAATACCTCGACATAAAAACACGACTTTTTGGCGGAAAAAAATGGGGTTTTGGCTGAGTAAAGGTGCTTTTTGGTCAAAAAAGGTGTTTTTTGCTGAGAAAATTTGAAATTTGCTGAGAATTTTCTTTTGCTCAAAACACGACGTTTTCACTGCTAAACGCAAGTTTTGGACGAGAAAAGCACATTTTAGGTGTCCAAAACACTGTTTTGCTGGGAAAAAAAGCTTTTTAGCCCAAAAAACTGAAAAATGGCCATTTTGGCTCTCAAAACCAGGTTTTTCGCTGACGGCGTGACCTGTTTGCTGAAACCCCCACTTTGTGCTCATGAAAATACCTCGAGATAAAAACACGACTTTTTGGCGGAAAAAAATGGGGTTTTGGCTGAGTAAAGGTGCTTTTTGGTCAAAAAAGGTGTTTTTTGCTGAGAAAATTTGAAATTTGCTGAGAATTTTCTTTTGCTCAAAACACGACGTTTTCACTGCTAAACGCAAGTTTTGGACGAGAAAAGCACATTTTAGGTGTCCAAAACACTGTTTGGCTGGGAAAAAAAGCTTTTTAGCCCAAAAAACTGAAAAATGGCCATTTTGGCTCTCAAAACCAGGTTTTTCGCTGACGGCGTGACCTGTTTGCTGAAACCCCCACTTTTTGCTCATGAAAATACCTCTTGAGATAAAAACACGACTTTTTGGCGGAAAAAAATGGGGTTTTGGCTGAGTAAAGGTGCTTTTTGGTCAAAAAAGGTGTTTTTTGCTGAGAAAATTTGAAATTTGCTGAGATTTTTCTTTTGCTCAAAACACGACGTTTTCACTGCTAAACGCAAGTTTTGGACGAGAAAAGCACATTTTAGGTGTCCAAAACACTGTTTTGCTGGGAAAAAAAGCTTTTTAGCCCAAAAAACTGAAAAATGGCCATTTTGGCTCTCAAAACCAGGTTTTTCGCTGACGGCGTGACCTGTTTGCTGAAACCCCCACTTTTTGCTCATGAAAATACCTCTTGAGATAAAAACACGACTTTTTGGCGGAAAAAAATGGGGTTTTGGCTGAGTAAAGGTGCTTTTTGGTCAAAAAAGGTGTTTTTTGCTGAGAAAATTTGAAATTTGCTGAGAATTTTCTTTTGCTCAAAACACGACGTTTTCACTGCTAAACGCAAGTTTTGGACGAGAAAAGCACATTTTAGGTGTCCAAAACACTGTTTTGCTGGGAAAAAAAGCTTTTTAGCCCAAAAAACTGAAAAATGGCCATTTTGGCTCTCAAAACCAGGTTTTTCGCTGACGGCGTGACCTGTTTGCTGAAACCCCCACTTTTTGCTCATGAAAATACCTCTTGAGATAAAAACACGACTTTTTGGCGGAAAAAAATGGGGTTTTGGCTGAGTAAAGGTGCTTTTTGGTCAAAAAAGGTGTTTTTTGCTGAGAAAATTTGAAATTTGCTGAGATTTTTCTTTTGCTCAAAACACGACGTTTTCACTGCTAAACGCAAGTTTTGGACGAGAAAAGCACATTTTAGGTGTCCAAAACACTGTTTTGCTGGGAAAAAAAGCTTTTTAGCCCAAAAAACTGAAAAATGGCCATTTTGGCTCTCAAAACCAGGTTTTTCGCTGACGGCGTGACCTGTTTGCTGAAACCCCCACTTTTTGCTCATGAAAATACCTCTTGAGATAAAAACACGACTTTTTGGCGGAAAAAAATGGGGTTTTGGCTGAGTAAAGGTGCTTTTTGGTCAAAAAAGGTGTTTTTTGCTGAGAAAATTTGAAATTTGCTGAGAATTTTCTTTTGCTCAAAACACGACGTTTTCACTGCTAAACGCAAGTTTTGGACGAGAAAAGCACATTTTAGGTGTCCAAAACACTGTTTTGCTGGGAAAAAAAGCTTTTTAGCCCAAAAAACTGAAAAATGGCCATTTTGGCTCTCAAAACCAGGTTTTTCGCTGACGGCGTGACCTGTTTGCTGAAACCCCCACTTTTTAATCATGAAAATACCTCTTGAGATAAAAACACGACTTTTTGGCGGAAAAAAATGGGGTTTTGGCTGAGTAAAGGTGCTTTTTGGTCAAAAAAGGTGTTTTTTGCTGAGAAAATTTGAAATTTGCTGAGATTTTTCTTTTGCTCAAAACACGACGTTTTCACTGCTAAACGCAAGTTTTGGACGAGAAAAGCACATTTTAGGTGTCCAAAACACTGTTTTGCTGGGAAAAAAAGCTTTTTAGCCCAAAAAACTGAAAAATGGCCATTTTGGCTCTCAAAACCAGGTTTTTCGCTGACGGCGTGACCTGTTTGCTGAAACCCCCACTTTTTGCTCATGAAAATACCTCTTGAGATAAAAACACGACTTTTTGGCGGAAAAAAATGGGGTTTTGGCTGAGTAAAGGTGCTTTTTGGTCAAAAAAGGTGTTTTTTGCTGAGAAAATTTGAAATTTGCTGAGATTTTTCTTTTGCTCAAAACACGACGTTTTCACTGCTAAACGCAAGTTTTGGACGAGAAAAGCACATTTTAGGTGTCCAAAACACTGTTTTGCTGGGAAAAAAAGCTTTTTAGCCCAAAAAACTGAAAAATGGCCATTTTGGCTCTCAAAACCAGGTTTTTCGCTGACGGCGTGACCTGTTTGCTGAAACCCCCACTTTTTGCTCATGAAAATACCTCTTGAGATAAAAACACGACTTTTTGGCGGAAAAAAATGGGGTTTTGGCTGAGTAAAGGTGCTTTTTGGTCAAAAAAGGTGTTTTTTGCTGAGAAAATTTGAAATTTGCTGAGAATTTTCTTTTGCTCAAAACACGACGTTTTCACTGCTAAACGCAAGTTTTGGACGAGAAAAGCACATTTTAGGTGTCCAAAACACGGTTTTGCTGGGAAAAAAAGCTTTTTAGCCCAAAAAACTGAAAAATGGCCATTTTGGCTCTCAAAACCAGGTTTTTCGCTGACGGCGTGACCTGTTTGCTGAAACCCCCACTTTTTGCTCATGAAAATACCTCTTGAGATAAAAACACGACTTTTTGGCGGAAAAAAATGGGGTTTTGGCTGAGTAAAGGTGCTTTTTGGTCAAAAAAGGTGTTTTTTGCTGAGAAAATTTGAAATTTGCTGAGAATTTTCTTTTGCTCAAAACACGACGTTTTCACTGCTAAACGCAAGTTTTGGACGAGAAAAGCACATTTTAGGTGTCCAAAACACTGTTTTGCTGGGAAAAAAAGCTTTTTAGCCCAAAAAACTGAAAAATGGCCATTTTGGCTCTCAAAACCAGGTTTTTCGCTGACGGCGTGACCTGTTTGCTGAAACCCCCACTTTTTGCTCATGAAAATACCTCTTGAGATAAAAACACGACTTTTTGGCGGAAAAAAATGGGGTTTTGGCTGAGTAAAGGTGCTTTTTGGTCAAAAAAGGTGTTTTTTGCTGAGAAAATTTGAAATTTGCTGAGAATTTTCTTTTGCTCAAAACACGACGTTTTCACTGCTAAACGCAAGTTTTGGACGAGAAAAGCACATTTTAGGTGTCCAAAACACTGTTTGGCTGGGAAAAAAAGCTTTTTAGCCCAAAAAACTGAAAAATGGCCATTTTGGCTCTCAAAACCAGGTTTTTCGCTGACGGCGTGACCTGTTTGCTGAAACCCCCACTTTTTGCTCATGAAAATACCTCTTGAGATAAAAACACGACTTTTTGGCGGAAAAAAATGGGGTTTTGGCTGAGTAAAGGTGCTTTTTGGTCAAAAAAGGTGTTTTTTGCTGAGAAAATTTGAAATTTGCTGAGAATTTTCTTTTGCTCAAAACACGACGTTTTCACTGCTAAACGCAAGTTTTGGACGAGAAAAGCACATTTTAGGTGTCCAAAACACTGTTTTGCTGGGAAAAAAAGCTTTTTAGCCCAAAAAACTGAAAAATGGCCATTTTGGCTCTCAAAACCAGGTTTTTCGCTGACGGCGTGACCTGTTTGCTGAAACCCCCACTTTTTGCTCATGAAAATACCTCTTGAGATAAAAACACGACTTTTTGGCGGAAAAAAATGGGGTTTTGGCTGAGTAAAGGTGCTTTTTGGTCAAAAAAGGTGTTTTTTGCTGAGAAAATTTGAAATTTGCTGAGAATTTTCTTTTGCTCAAAACACGACGTTTTCACTGCTAAACGCAAGTTTTGGACGAGAAAAGCACATTTTAGGTGTCCAAAACACTGTTTTGCTGGGAAAAAAAGCTTTTTAGCCCAAAAAACTGAAAAATGGCCATTTTGGCTCTCAAAACCAGGTTTTTCGCTGACGGCGTGACCTGTTTGCTGAAACCCCCACTTTTTGCTCATGAAAATACCTCTTGAGATAAAAACACGACTTTTTGGCGGAAAAAAATGGGGTTTTGGCTGAGTAAAGGTGCTTTTTGGTCAAAAAAGGTGTTTTTTGCTGAGAAAATTTGAAATTTGCTGAGAATTTTCTTTTGCTCAAAACACGACGTTTTCACTGCTAAACGCAAGTTTTGGACGAGAAAAGCACATTTTAGGTGTCCAAAACACTGTTTTGCTGGGAAAAAAAGCTTTTTAGCCCAAAAAACTAAAAAAAAAGGCCATTTTGGCTCTCAAAACCAGGTTTTTCGCTGACGGCGTGACCTGTTTGCTGAAACCCCCACTTTTTGCTCATGAAAATACCTCTTGAGATAAAAACACGACTTTTTGGCGGAAAAAAATGGGGTTTTGGCTGAGTAAAGGTGCTTTTTGGTCAAAAAAGGTGTTTTTTGCTGAGAAAATTTGAAATTTGCTGAGAATTTTCTTTTGCTCAAAACACGACGTTTTCACTGCTAAACGCAAGTTTTGGACGAGAAAAGCACATTTTAGGTGTCCAAAACACTGTTTTGCTGGGAAAAAAAGCTTTTTAGCCCAAAAAACTGAAAAATGGCCATTTTGGCTCTCAAAACCAGGTTTTTCGCTGACGGCGTGACCTGTTTGCTGAAACCCCCACTTTTTGCTCATGAAAATACCTCTTGAGATAAAAACACGACTTTTTGGCGGAAAAAAATGGGGTTTTGGCTGAGTAAAGGTGCTTTTTGGTCAAAAAAGGTGTTTTTTGCTGAGAAAATTTGAAATTTGCTGAGAATTTTCTTTTGCTCAAAACACGACGTTTTCACTGCTAAACGCAAGTTTTGGACGAGAAAAGCACATTTTAGGTGTCCAAAACACTGTTTTGCTGGGAAAAAAAGCTTTTTAGCCCAAAAAACTGAAAAATGGCCATTTTGGCTCTCAAAACCAGGTTTTTCGCTGACGGCGTGACCTGTTTGCTGAAACCCCCACTTTTTGCTCATGAAAATACCTCTTGAGATAAAAACACGACTTTTTGGCGGAAAAAAATGGGGTTTTGGCTGAGTAAAGGTGCTTTTTGGTCAAAAAAGGTGTTTTTTGCTGAGAAAATTTGAAATTTGCTGAGAATTTTCTTTTGCTCAAAACACGACGTTTTCACTGCTAAACGCAAGTTTTGGACGAGAAAAGCACATTTTAGGTGTCCAAAACACTGTTTTGCTGGGAAAAAAAGCTTTTTAGCCCAAAAAACTGAAAAATGGCCATTTTGGCTCTCAAAACCAGGTTTTTCGCTGACGGCGTGACCTGTTTGCTGAAACCCCCACTTTTTGCTCATGAAAATACCTCTTGAGATAAAAACACGACTTTTTGGCGGAAAAAAATGGGGTTTTGGCTGAGTAAAGGTGCTTTTTGGTCAAAAAAGGTGTTTTTTGCTGAGAAAATTTGAAATTTGCTGAGAATTTTCTTTTGCTCAAAACACGACGTTTTCACTGCTAAACGCAAGTTTTGGACGAGAAAAGCACATTTTAGGTGTCCAAAACACTGTTTTGCTGGGAAAAAAAGCTTTTTAGCCCAAAAAACTGAAAAATGGCCATTTTGGCTCTCAAAACCAGGTTTTTCGCTGACGGCGTGACCTGTTTGCTGAAACCCCCACTTTTTGCTCATGAAAATACCTCTTGAGATAAAAACACGACTTTTTGGCGGAAAAAAATGGGGTTTTGGCTGAGTAAAGGTGCTTTTTGGTCAAAAAAGGTGTTTTTTGCTGAGAAAATTTGAAATTTGCTGAGAATTTTCTTTTGCTCAAAACACGACGTTTTCACTGCTAAACGCAAGTTTTGGACGAGAAAAGCACATTTTAGGTGTCCAAAACACTGTTTTGCTGGGAAAAAAAGCTTTTTAGCCCAAAAAACTGAAAAATGGCCATTTTGGCTCTCAAAACCAGGTTTTTCGCTGACGGCGTGACCTGTTTGCTGAAACCCCCACTTTTTGCTCATGAAAATACCTCTTGAGATAAAAACACGACTTTTTGGCGGAAAAAAATGGGGTTTTGGCTGAGTAAAGGTGCTTTTTGGTCAAAAAAGGTGTTTTTTGCTGAGAAAATTTGAAATTTGCTGAGAATTTTCTTTTGCTCAAAACACGACGTTTTCACTGCTAAACGCAAGTTTTGGACGAGAAAAGCACATTTTAGGTGTCCAAAACACTGTTTTGCTGGGAAAAAAAGCTTTTTAGCCCAAAAAACTGAAAAATGGCCATTTTGGCTCTCAAAACCAGGTTTTTCGCTGACGGCGTGACCTGTTTGCTGAAACCCCCACTTTTTGCTCATGAAAATACCTCTTGAGATAAAAACACGACTTTTTGGCGGAAAAAAATGGGGTTTTGGCTGAGTAAAGGTGCTTTTTGGTCAAAAAAGGTGTTTTTTGCTGAGAAAATTTGAAATTTGCTGAGAATTTTCTTTTGCTCAAAACACGACGTTTTCACTGCTAAACGCAAGTTTTGGACGAGAAAAGCACATTTTAGGTGTCCAAAACACTGTTTTGCTGGGAAAAAAAGCTTTTTAGCCCAAAAAACTGAAAAATGGCCATTTTGGCTCTCAAAACCAGGTTTTTCGCTGACGGCGTGACCTGTTTGCTGAAACCCCCACTTTTTGCTCATGAAAATACCTCTTGAGATAAAAACACGACTTTTTGGCGGAAAAAAATGGGGTTTTGGCTGAGTAAAGGTGCTTTTTGGTCAAAAAAGGTGTTTTTTGCTGAGAAAATTTGAAATTTGCTGAGAATTTTCTTTTGCTCAAAACAC
Organism: Anthopleura xanthogrammica; assembly: GCA_964019055.1. Lineage (NCBI taxonomy): Eukaryota > Metazoa > Cnidaria > Anthozoa > Actiniaria > Actiniidae > Anthopleura > Anthopleura xanthogrammica. Next base: position 8,184,415 of record OZ025213.1, read on the forward strand.
GACGTTTTCACTGCTAAACGCAAGTTTTGGACGAGAAAAGCACATTTTAGGTGTCCAAAACACTGTTTTGCTGGGAAAAAAAGCTTTTTAGCCCAAAAAACTGAAAAATGGCCATTTTGGCTCTCAAAACCAGGTTTTTCGCTGACGGCGTGACCTGTTTGCTGAAACCCCCACTTTTTGCTCATGAAAATACCTCTTGAGATAAAAACACGACTTTTTGGCGGAAAAAAATGGGGTTTTGGCTGAGTAAAGGTGCTTTTTGGTCAAAAAAGGTGTTTTTTGCTGAGAAAATTTGAAATTTGCTGAGAATTTTCTTTTGCTCAAAACACGACGTTTTCACTGCTAAACGCAAGTTTTGGACGAGAAAAGCACATTTTAGGTGTCCAAAACACTGTTTTGCTGGGAAAAAAAGCTTTTTAGCCCAAAAAACTGAAAAATGGCCATTTTGGCTCTCAAAACCAGGTTTTTCGCTGACGGCGTGACCTGTTTGCTGAAACCCCCACTTTTTGCTCATGAAAATACCTCTTGAGATAAAAACACGACTTTTTGGCGGAAAAAAATGGGGTTTTGGCTGAGTAAAGGTGCTTTTTGGTCAAAAAAGGTGTTTTTTGCTGAGAAAATTTGAAATTTGCTGAGAATTTTCTTTTGCTCAAAACACGACGTTTTCACTGCTAAACGCAAGTTTTGGACGAGAAAAGCACATTTTAGGTGTCCAAAACACTGTTTTGCTGGGAAAAAAAGCTTTTTAGCCCAAAAAACTGAAAAATGGCCATTTTGGCTCTCAAAACCAGGTTTTTCGCTGACGGCGTGACCTGTTTGCTGAAACCCCCACTTTTTGCTCATGAAAATACCTCTTGAGATAAAAACACGACTTTTTGGCGGAAAAAAATGGGGTTTTGGCTGAGTAAAGGTGCTTTTTGGTCAAAAAAGGTGTTTTTTGCTGAGAAAATTTGAAATTTGCTGAGAATTTTCTTTTGCTCAAAACACGACGTTTTCACTGCTAAACGCAAGTTTTGGACGAGAAAAGCACATTTTAGGTGTCCAAAACACTGTTTTGCTGGGAAAAAAAGCTTTTTAGCCCAAAAAACTGAAAAATGGCCATTTTGGCTCTCAAAACCAGGTTTTTCGCTGACGGCGTGACCTGTTTGCTGAAACCCCCACTTTTTGCTCATGAAAATACCTCTTGAGATAGAAACACGACTTTTTGGCGGAAAAAAATGGGGTTTTGGCTGAGTAAAGGTGCTTTTTGGTCAAAAAAGGTGTTTTTTGCTGAGAAAATTTGAAATTTGCTGAGAATTTTCTTTTGCTCAAAACACGACGTTTTCACTGCTAAACGCAAGTTTTGGACGAGAAAAGCACATTTTAGGTGTCCAAAACACTGTTTTGCTGGGAAAAAAAGCTTTTTAGCCCAAAAAACTGAAAAATGGCCATTTTGGCTCTCAAAACCAGGTTTTTCGCTGACGGCGTGACCTGTTTGCTGAAACCCCCACTTTTTGCTCATGAAAATACCTCTTGAGATAAAAACACGACTTTTTGGCGGAAAAAAATGGGGTTTTGGCTGAGTAAAGGTGCTTTTTGGTCAAAAAAGGTGTTTTTTGCTGAGAAAATTTGAAATTTGCTGAGAATTTTCTTTTGCTCAAAACACGACGTTTTCACTGCTAAACGCAAGTTTTGGACGAGAAAAGCACATTTTAGGTGTCCAAAACACTGTTTTGCTGGGGAAAAAAGCTTTTTAGCCCAAAAAACTGAAAAATGGCCATTTTGGCTCTCAAAACCAGGTTTTTCGCTGACGGCGTGACCTGTTTGCTGAAACCCCCACTTTTTGCTCATGAAAATACCTCTTGAGATAAAAACACGACTTTTTGGCGGAAAGAAATGGGGTTTTGGCTGAGTAAAGGTGCTTTTTGGTCAAAAAAGGTGTTTTTTGCTGAGAAAATTTGAAATTTGCTGAGAATTTTCTTTTGCTCAAAACACGACGTTTTCACTGCTAAACGCAAGTTTTGGACGAGAAAAGCACATTTTAGGTGTCCAAAACACTGTTTTGCTGGGAAAAAAAGCTTTTTAGCCCAAAAAACTGAAAAATGGCCATTTTGGCTCTCAAAACCAGGTTTTTCGCTGACGGCGTGACCTGTTTGCTGAAACCCCCACTTTTTGCTCATGAAAATACCTCTTGAGATAAAAACACGACTTTTTGGCGGAAAAAAATGGGGTTTTGGCTGAGTAAAGGTGCTTTTTGGTCAAAAAAGGTGTTTTTTGCTGAGAAAATTTGAAATTTGCTGAGAATTTTCTTTTGCTCAAAACACGACGTTTTCACTGCTAAACGCAAGTTTTGGACGAGAAAAGCACATTTTAGGTGTCCAAAACACTGTTTTGCTGGGAAAAAAAGCTTTTTAGCCCAAAAAACTGAAAAATGGCCATTTTGGCTCTCAAAACCAGGTTTTTCGCTGACGGCGTGACCTGTTTGCTGAAACCCCCACTTTTTGCTCATGAAAATACCTCTTGAGATAAAAACACGACTTTTTGGCGGAAAAAAATGGGGTTTTGGCTGAGTAAAGGTGCTTTTTGGTCAAAAAAGGTGTTTTTTGCTGAGAAAATTTGAAATTTGCTGAGATTTTTCTTTTGCTCAAAACACGACGTTTTCACTGCTAAACGCAAGTTTTGGACGAGAAAAGCACATTTTAGGTGTCCAAAACACTGTTTTGCTGGGAAAAAAAGCTTTTTAGCCCAAAAAACTGAAAAATGGCCATTTTGGCTCTCAAAACCAGGTTTTTCGCTGACGGCGTGACCTGTTTGCTGAAACCCCCACTTTTTGCTCATGAAAATACCTCTTGAGATAAAAACACGACTTTTTGGCGGAAAAAAATGGGGTTTTGGCTGAGTAAAGGTGCTTTTTGGTCAAAAAAGGTGTTTTTTGCTGAGAAAATTTGAAATTTGCTGAGAATTTTCTTTTGCTCAAAACACGACGTTTTCACTGCTAAACGCAAGTTTTGGACGAGAAAAGCACATTTTAGGTGTCCAAAACACTGTTTTGCTGGGAAAAAAAGCTTTTTAGCCCAAAAAACTGAAAAATGGCCATTTTGGCTCTCAAAACCAGGTTTTTCGCTGACGGCGTGACCTGTTTGCTGAAACCCCCACTTTTTGCTCATGAAAATACCTCTTGAGATAAAAACACGACTTTTTGGCGGAAAAAAATGGGGTTTTGGCTGAGTAAAGGTGCTTTTTGGTCAAAAAAGGTGTTTTTTGCTGAGAAAATTTGAAATTTGCTGAGAATTTTCTTTTGCTCAAAACACGACGTTTTCACTGCTAAACGCAAGTTTTGGACGAGAAAAGCACATTTTAGGTGTCCAAAACACTGTTTTGCTGGGAAAAAAAGCTTTTTAGCCCAAAAAACTGAAAAATGGCCATTTTGGCTCTCAAAACCAGGTTTTTCGCTGACGGCGTGACCTGTTTGCTGAAACCCCCACTTTTTGCTCATGAAAATACCTCTTGAGATAAAAACACGACTTTTTGGCGGAAAAAAATGGGGTTTTGGCTGAGTAAAGGTGCTTTTTGGTCAAAAAAGGTGTTTTTTGCTGAGAAAATTTGAAATTTGCTGAGAATTTTCTTTTGCTCAAAACACGACGTTTTCACTGCTAAACGCAAGTTTTGGACGAGAAAAGCACATTTTAGGTGTCCAAAACACTGTTTTGCTGGGAAAAAAAGCTTTTTAGCCCAAAAAACTGAAAAATGGCCATTTTGGCTCTCAAAACCAGGTTTTTCGCTGACGGCGTGACCTGTTTGCTGAAACCCCCACTTTTTGCTCATGAAAATACCTCTTGAGATAAAAACACGACTTTTTGGCGGAAAAAAATGGGGTTTTGGCTGAGTAAAGGTGCTTTTTGGTCAAAAAAGGTGTTTTTTGCTGAGAAAATTTGAAATTTGCTGAGAATTTTCTTTTGCTCAAAACACGACGTTTTCACTGCTAAACGCAAGTTTTGGACGAGAAAAGCACATTTTAGGTGTCCAAAACACTGTTTTGCTGGGAAAAAAAGCTTTTTAGCCCAAAAAACTGAAAAATGGCCATTTTGGCTCTCAAAACCAGGTTTTTCGCTGACGGCGTGACCTGTTTGCTGAAACCCCCACTTTTTGCTCATGAAAATACCTCTTGAGATAAAAACACGACTTTTTGGCGGAAAAAAATGGGGTTTTGGCTGAGTAAAGGTGCTTTTTGGTCAAAAAAGGTGTTTTTTGCTGAGAAAATTTGAAATTTGCTGAGATTTTTCTTTTGCTCAAAACACGACGTTTTCACTGCTAAACGCAAGTTTTGGACGAGAAAAGCACATTTTAGGTGTCCAAAACACTGTTTTGCTGGGAAAAAAAGCTTTTTAGCCCAAAAAACTGAAAAATGGCCATTTTGGCTCTCAAAACCAGGTTTTTCGCTGACGGCGTGACCTGTTTGCTGAAACCCCCACTTTTTGCTCATGAAAATACCTCTTGAGATAAAAACACGACTTTTTGGCGGAAAAAAATGGGGTTTTGGCTGAGTAAAGGTGCTTTTTGGTCAAAAAAGGTGTTTTTTGCTGAGAAAATTTGAAATTTGCTGAGATTTTTCTTTTGCTCAAAACACGACGTTTTCACTGCTAAACGCAAGTTTTGGACGAGAAAAGCACATTTTAGGTGTCCAAAACACTGTTTTGCTGGGAAAAAAAGCTTTTTAGCCCAAAAAACTGAAAAATGGCCATTTTGGCTCTCAAAACCAGGTTTTTCGCTGACGGCGTGACCTGTTTGCTGAAACCCCCACTTTTTGCTCATGAAAATACCTCTTGAGATAAAAACACGACTTTTTGGCGGAAAAAAATGGGGTTTTGGCTGAGTAAAGGTGCTTTTTGGTCAAAAAAGGTGTTTTTTGCTGAGAAAATTTGAAATTTGCTGAGAATTTTCTTTTGCTCAAAACACGACGTTTTCACTGCTAAACGCAAGTTTTGGACGAGAAAAGCACATTTTAGGTGTCCAAAACACTGTTTTGCTGAGGAAAAAAGCTTTTTAGCCCAAAAAACTGAAAAATGGCCATTTTGGCTCTCAAAACCAGGTTTTTCGCTGACGGCGTGACCTGTTTGCTGAAACCCCCACTTTTTACTCATGAAAATACCTCTTGAGATAAAAACACGACTTTTTGGCGGAAAGAAATGGGGTTTTGGCTGAGTAAAGGTGCTTTTTGGTCAAAAAAGGTGTTTTTTGCTGAGAAAATTTGAAATTTGCTGAGAATTTTCTTTTGCTCAAAACACGACGTTTTCACTGCTAAACGCAAGTTTTGGACGAGAAAAGCACATTTTAGGTGTCCAAAACACTGTTTTGCTGGGAAAAAAAGCTTTTTAGCCCAAAAAACTGAAAAATGGCCATTTTGGCTCTCAAAACCAGGTTTTTCGCTGACGGCGTGACCTGTTTGCTGAAACCCCCACTTTTTGCTCATGAAAATACCTCTTGAGATAAAAACACGACTTTTTGGCGGAAAAAAATGGGGTTTTCGCTGAGTAAAGGTGCTTTTTGGTCAAAAAAGGTGTTTTTTGCTGAGAAAATTTGAAATTTGCTGAGAATTTTCTTTTGCTCAAAACACGACGTTTTCACTGCTAAACGCAAGTTTTGGACGAGAAAAGCACATTTTAGGTGTCCAAAACACTGTTTTGCTGGGAAAAAAAGCTTTTTAGCCCAAAAAACTGAAAAATGGCCATTTTGGCTCTCAAAACCAGGTTTTTCGCTGACGGCGTGACCTGTTTGCTGAAACCCCCACTTTTTGCTCATGAAAATACCTCTTGAGATAAAAACACGACTTTTTGGCGGAAAAAAATGGGGTTTTGGCTGAGTAAAGGTGCTTTTTGGTCAAAAAAGGTGTTTTTTGCTGAGAAAATTTGAAATTTGCTGAGAATTTTCTTTTGCTCAAAACACGACGTTTTCACTGCTAAACGCAAGTTTTGGACGAGAAAAGCACATTTTAGGTGTCCAAAACACTGTTTTGCTGGGAAAAAAAGCTTTTTAGCCCAAAAAACTGAAAAATGGCCATTTTGGCTCTCAAAACCAGGTTTTTCGCTGACGGCGTGACCTGTTTGCTGAAACCCCCACTTTTTGCTCATGAAAATACCTCTTGAGATAAAAACACGACTTTTTGGCGGAAAAAAATGGGGTTTTGGCTGAGTAAAGGTGCTTTTTGGTCAAAAAAGGTGTTTTTTGCTGAGAAAATTTGAAATTTGCTGAGATTTTTCTTTTGCTCAAAACACGACGTTTTCACTGCTAAACGCAAGTTTTGGACGAGAAAAGCACATTTTAGGTGTCCAAAACACTGTTTTGCTGGGAAAAAAAGCTTTTTAGCCCAAAAAACTGAAAAATGGCCATTTTGGCTCTCAAAACCAGGTTTTTCGCTGACGGCGTGACCTGTTTGCTGAAACCCCCACTTTTTGCTCATGAAAATACCTCTTGAGATAAAAACACGACTTTTTGGCGGAAAAAAATGGGGTTTTGGCTGAGTAAAGGTGCTTTTTGGTCAAAAAAGGTGTTTTTTGCTGAGAAAATTTGAAATTTGCTGAGAATTTTCTTTTGCTCAAAACACGACGTTTTCACTGCTAAACGCAAGTTTTGGACGAGAAAAGCACATTTTAGGTGTCCAAAACACTGTTTTGCTGGGGAAAAAAGCTTTTTAGCCCAAAAAACTGAAAAATGGCCATTTTGGCTCTCAAAACCAGGTTTTTCGCTGACGGCGTGACCTGTTTGCTGAAACCCCCACTTTTTGCTCATGAAAATACCTCTTGAGATAAAAACACGACTTTTTGGCGGAAAGAAATGGGGTTTTGGCTGAGTAAAGGTGCTTTTTGGTCAAAAAAGGTGTTTTTTGCTGAGAAAATTTGAAATTTGCTGAGAATTTTCTTTTGCTCAAAACACGACGTTTTCACTGCTAAACGCAAGTTTTGGACGAGAAAAGCACATTTTAGGTGTCCAAAACACTGTTTTGCTGGGAAAAAAAGCTTTTTAGCCCAAAAAACTGAAAAATGGCCATTTTGGCTCTCAAAACCAGGTTTTTCGCTGACGGCGTGACCTGTTTGCTGAAACCCCCACTTTTTGCTCATGAAAATACCTCTTGAGATAAAAACACGACTTTTTGGCGGAAAGAAATGGGGTTTTGGCTGAGTAAAGGTGCTTTTTGGTCAAAAAAGGTGTTTTTTGCTGAGAAAATTTGAAATTTGCTGAGAATTTTCTTTTGCTCAAAACACGACGTTTTCACTGCTAAACGCAAGTTTTGGACGAGAAAAGCACATTTTAGGTGTCCAAAACACTGTTTTGCCGGGAAAAAAAGCTTTTTAGCCCAAAAAACTGAAAAATGGCCATTTTGGCTCTCAAAACCAGGTTTTTCGCTGACGGCGTGACCTGTTTGCTGAAACCCCCACTTTTTGCTCATGAAAATACCTCTTGAGATAAAAACACGACTTTTTGGCGGAAAGAAATGGGGTTTTGGCTGAGTAAAGGTGCTTTTTGGTCAAAAAAGGTGTTTTTTGCTGAGAAAATTTGAAATTTGCTGAGAATTTTCTTTTGCTCAAAACACGACGTTTTCACTGCTAAACGCAAGTTTTGGACGAGAAAAGCACATTTTAGGTGTCCAAAACACTGTTTTGCTGGGAAAAAAAGCTTTTTAGCCCAAAAAACTGAAAAATGGCCATTTTGGCTCTCAAAACCAGGTTTTTCGCTGACGGCGTGACCTGTTTGCTGAAACCCCCACTTTTTGCTCATGAAAATACCTCTTGAGATAAAAACACGACTTTTTGGCGGAAAGAAATGGGGTTTTGGCTGAGTAAAGGTGCTTTTTGGTCAAAAAAGGTGTTTTTTGCTGAGAAAATTTGAAATTTGCTGAGAATTTTCTTTTGCTCAAAACACGACGTTTTCACTGCTAAACGCAAGTTTTGGACGAGAAAAGCACATTTTAGGTGTCCAAAACACTGTTTTGCTGGGAAAAAAAGCTTTTTAGCCCAAAAAACTGAAAAATGGCCATTTTGGCTCTCAAAACCAGGTTTTTCGCTGACGGCGTGACCTGTTTGCTGAAACCCCCACTTTTTGCTCATGAAAATACCTCTTGAGATAAAAACACGACTTTTTGGCGGAAAAAAATGGGGTTTTGGCTGAGTAAAGGTGCTTTTTGGTCAAAAAAGGTGTTTTTTGCTGAGAAAATTTGAAATTTGCTGAGAATTTTCTTTTGCTCAAAACACGACGTTTTCACTGCTAAACGCAAGTTTTGGACGAGAAAAGCACATTTTAGGTGTCCGAAACACTGTTTTGCTGGGAAAAAAACCTTTTTAGCCCAAAAAACTGAAAAATGGCCATTTTGGCTCTCAAAACCAGGTTTTTCGCTGACGGCGTGACCTGTTTGCTGAAACCCCCACTTTTTGCTCATGAAAATACCTCTTGAGATAAAAACACGACTTTTTGGCGGAAAAAAATGGGGTTTTGGCTGAGTAAAGGTGCTTTTTGGTCAAAAAAGGTGTTTTTTGCTGAGAAAATTTGAAATTTGCTGAGAATTTTCTTTTGCTCAAAACACGACGTTTTCACTGCTAAACGCAAGTTTTGGACGAGAAAAGCACATTTTAGGTGTCCAAAACACTGTTTTGCTGGGGAAAAAAGCTTTTTAGCCCAAAAAACTGAAAAATGGCCATTTTGGCTCTCAAAACCAGGTTTTTCGCTGACGGCGTGACCTGTTTGCTGAAACCCCCACTTTTTGCTCATGAAAATACCTCTTGAGATAAAAACACGACTTTTTGGCGGAAAGAAATGGGGTTTTGGCTGAGTAAAGGTGCTTTTTGGTCAAAAAAGGTGTTTTTTGCTGAGAAAATTTGAAATTTGCTGAGAATTTTCTTTTGCTCAAAACACGACGTTTTCACTGCTAAACGCAAGTTTTGGACGAGAAAAGCACATTTTAGGTGTCCAAAACACTGTTTTGCTGGGAAAAAAACCTTTTTAGCCCAAAAAACTGAAAAATGGCCATTTTGGCTCTCAAAACCAGGTTTTTCGCTGACGGCGTGACCTGTTTGCTGAAACCCCCACTTTTTGCTCATGAAAATACCTCTTGAGATAAAAACACGACTTTTTGGCGGAAAAAAATGGGGTTTTGGCTGAGTAAAGGTGCTTTTTGGTCAAAAAAGGTGTTTTTTGCTGAGAAAATTTGAAATTTGCTGAGAATTTTCTTTTGCTCAAAACACGACGTTTTCACTGCTAAACGCAAGTTTTGGACGAGAAAAGCACATTTTAGGTGTCCAAAACACTGTTTTGCTGGGAAAAAAACCTTTTTAGCCCAAAAAACTGAAAAATGGCCATTTTGGCTCTCAAAACCAGGTTTTTCGCTGACGGCGTGACCTGTTTGCTGAAACCCCCACTTTTTGCTCATGAAAATACCTCTTGAGATAAAAACACGACTTTTTGGCGGAAAAAAATGGGGTTTTGGCTGAGTAAAGGTGCTTTTTGGTCAAAAAAGGTGTTTTTTGCTGAGAAAATTTGAAATTTGCTGAGAATTTTCTTTTGCTCAAAACACGACGTTTTCACTGCTAAACGCAAGTTTTGGACGAGAAAAGCACATTTTAGGTGTCCAAAACACTGTTTTGCTGGGAAAAAAACCTTTTTAGCCCAAAAAACTGAAAAATGGCCATTTTGGCTCTCAAAACCAGGTTTTTCGCTGACGGCGTGACCTGTTTGCTGAAACCCCCACTTTTTGCTCATGAAAATACCTCTTGAGATAAAAACACGACTTTTTGGCGGAAAAAAATGGGGTTTTGGCTGAGTAAAGGTGCTTTTTGGTCAAAAAAGGTGTTTTTTGCTGAGAAAATTTGAAATTTGCTGAGAATTTTCTTTTGCTCAAAACACGACGTTTTCACTGCTAAACGCAAGTTTTGGACGAGAAAAGCACATTTTAGGTGTCCAAAACACTGTTTTGCTGGGAAAAAAACCTTTTTAGCCCAAAAAACTGAAAAATGGCCATTTTGGCTCTCAAAACCAGGTTTTTCGCTGACGGCGTGACCTGTTTGCTGAAACCCCCACTTTTTGCTCATGAAAATACCTCTTGAGATAAAAACACGACTTTTTGGCGGAAAAAAATGGGGTTTTGGCTGAGTAAAGGTGCTTTTTGGTCAAAAAAGGTGTTTTTTGCTGAGAAAATTTGAAATTTGCTGAGAATTTTCTTTTGCTCAAAACACGACGTTTTCACTGCTAAACGCAAGTTTTGGACGAGAAAAGCACATTTTAGGTGTCCAAAACACTGTTTTGCTGGGAAAAAAACCTTTTTAGCCCAAAAAACTGAAAAATGGCCATTTTGGCTCTCAAAACCAGGTTTTTCGCTGACGGCGTGACCTGTTTGCTGAAACCCCCACTTTTTGCTCATGAAAATACCTCTTGAGATAAAAACACGACTTTTTGGCGGAAAAAAATGGGGTTTTGGCTGAGTAAAGGTGCTTTTTGGTCAAAAAAGGTGTTTTTTGCTAAGAAAATTTGAAATTTGCTGAGAATTTTCTTTTGCTCAAAACACGACGTTTTCACTGCTAAACGCAAGTTTTGGACGAGAAAAGCACATTTTAGGTGTCCAAAACACTGTTTTGCTGGGAAAAAAAGCTTTTTAGCCCAAAAAACTGAAAAATGGCCATTTTGGCTCTCAAAACCAGGTTTTTCGCTGACGGCGTGACCTGTTTGCTGAAACCCCCACTTTTTGCTCATGAAAATACCTCTTGAGATAAAAACACGACTTTTTGGCGGAAAAAAATGGGGTTTTCGCTGAGTAAAGGTGCTTTTTGGTCAAAAAAGGTGTTTTTTGCTGAGAAAATTTGAAATTTGCTGAGAATTTTCTTTTGCTCAAAACACGACGTTTTCACTGCTAAACGCAAGTTTTGGACGAGAAAAGCACATTTTAGGTGTCCAAAACACTGTTTTGCTGGGAAAAAAACCTTTTTAGCCCAAAAAACTGAAAAATGGCCATTTTGGCTCTCAAAACCAGGTTTTTCGCTGACGGCGTGACCTGTTTGCTGAAACCCCCACTTTTTGCTCATGAAAATACCTCTTGAGATAAAAACACGACTTTTTGGCGGAAAAAAATGGGGTTTTGGCTGAGTAAAGGTGCTTTTTGGTCAAAAAAGGTGTTTTTTGCTGAGAAAATTTGAAATTTGCTGAGAATTTTCTTTTGCTCAAAACACGACGTTTTCACTGCTAAACGCAAGTTTTGGACGAGAAAAGCACATTTTAGGTGTCCAAAACACTGTTTTGCTGGGAAAAAAAGCTTTTTAGCCCAAAAAACTGAAAAATGGCCATTTTGGCTCTCAAAACCAGGTTTTTCGCTGACGGCGTGACCTGTTTGCTGAAACCCCCACTTTTTGCTCATGAAAATACCTCTTGAGATAAAAACACGACTTTTTGGCGGAAAAAAATGGGGTTTTGGCTGAGTAAAGGTGCTTTTTGGTCAAAAAAGGTGTTTTTTGCTGAGAAAATTTGAAATTTGCTGAGAATTTTCTTTTGCTCAAAACACGACGTTTTCACTGCTAAACGCAAGTTTTGGACGAGAAAAGCACATTTTAGGTGTCCAAAACACTGTTTTGCTGGGAAAAAAAGCTTTTTAGCCCAAAAAACTGAAAAATGGCCATTTTGGCTCTCAAAACCAGGTTTTTCGCTGACGGCGTGACCTGTTTGCTGAAACCCCCACTTTTTGCTCATGAAAATACCTCTTGAGATAAAAACACGACTTTTTGGCGGAAAAAAATGGGGTTTTGGCTGAGTAAAGGTGCTTTTTGGTCAAAAAAGGTGTTTTTTGCTGAGAAAATTTGAAATTTGCTGAGAATTTTCTTTTGCTCAAAACACGACGTTTTCACTGCTAAACGCAAGTTTTGGACGAGAAAAGCACATTTTAGGTGTCCAAAACACTGTTTTGCTGGGAAAAAAACCTTTTTAGCCCAAAAAACTGAAAAATGGCCATTTTGGCTCTCAAAACCAGGTTTTTCGCTGACGGCGTGACCTGTTTGCTGAAACCCCCACTTTTTGCTCATGAAAATACCTCTTGAGATAAAAACACGACTTTTTGGCGGAAAAAAATGGGGTTTTGGCTGAGTAAAGGTGCTTTTTGGTCAAAAAAGGTGTTTTTTGCTGAGAAAATTTGAAATTTGCTGAGAATTTTCTTTTGCTCAAAACACGACGTTTTCACTGCTAAACGCAAGTTTTGGACGAGAAAAGCACATTTTAGGTGTCCAAAACACTGTTTTGCTGGGAAAAAAAAGCTTTTTAGCCCAAAAAACTGAAAAATGGCCATTTTGGCTCTCAAAACCAGGTTTTTCGCTGACGGCGTGACCTGTTTGCTGAAACCCCCACTTTTTGCTCATGAAAATACCTCTTGAGATAAAAACACGACTTTTTGGCGGAAAAAAATGGGGTTTTGGCTGAGTAAAGGTGCTTTTTGGTCAAAAAAGGTGTTTTTTGCTGAGAAAATTTGAAATTTGCTGAGAATTTTCTTTTGCTCAAAACACGACGTTTTCACTGCTAAACGCAAGTTTTGGACGAGAAAAGCACATTTTAGGTGTCCAAAACACTGTTTTGCTGGGAAAAAAAAGCTTTTTAGCCCAAAAAACTGAAAAATGGCCATTTTGGCTCTCAAAACCAGGTTTTTCGCTGACGGCGTGACCTGTTTGCTGAAACCCCCACTTTTTGCTCATGAAAATACCTCTTGAGATAAAAACACGACTTTTTGGCGGAAAAAAATGGGGTTTTGGCTGAGTAAAGGTGCTTTTTGGTCAAAAAAGGTGTTTTTTGCTGAGAAAATTTGAAATTTGCTGAGAATTTTCTTTTGCTCAAAACACGACGTTTTCACTGCTAAACGCAAGTTTTGGACGAGAAAAGCACATTTTAGGTGTCCAAAACACTGTTTTGCTGGGAAAAAAAGCTTTTTAGCCCAAAAAACTGAAAAATGGCCATTTTGGCTCTCAAAACCAGGTTTTTCGCTGACGGCGTGACCTGTTTGCTGAAACCCCCACTTTTTGCTCATGAAAATACCTCTTGAGATAAAAACACGACTTTTTGGCGGAAAAAAATGGGGTTTTGGCTGAGTAAAGGTGCTTTTTGGTCAAAAAAGGTGTTTTTTGCTGAGAAAATTTGAAATTTGCTGAGAATTTTCTTTTGCTCAAAACACGACGTTTTCACTGCTAAACGCAAGTTTTGGACGAGAAAAGCACATTTTAGGTGTCCAAAACACTGTTTTGCTGGGAAAAAAAGCTTTTTAGCCCAAAAAACTGAAAAATGGCCATTTTGGCTCTCAAAACCAGGTTTTTCGCTGACGGCGTGACCTGTTTGCTGAAACCCCCACTTTTTGCTCATGAAAATACCTCTTGAGATAAAAACACGACTTTTTGGCGGAAAAAAATGGGGTTTTGGCTGAGTAAAGGTGCTTTTTGGTCAAAAAAGGTGTTTTTTGCTGAGAAAATTTGAAATTTGCTGAGAATTTTCTTTTGCTCAAAACACGACGTTTTCACTGCTAAACGCAAGTTTTGGACGAGAAAAGCACATTTTAGGTGTCCAAAACACTGTTTTGCTGGGAAAAAAAGCTTTTTAGCCCAAAAAACTGAAAAATGGCCATTTTGGCTCTCAAAACCAGGTTTTTCGCTGACGGCGTGACCTGTTTGCTGAAACCCCCACTTTTTGCTCATGAAAATACCTCTTGAGATAAAAACACGACTTTTTGGCGGAAAAAAATGGGGTTTTGGCTGAGTAAAGGTGCTTTTTGGTCAAAAAAGGTGTTTTTTGCTGAGAAAATTTGAAATTTGCTGAGAATTTTCTTTTGCTCAAAACACGACGTTTTCACTGCTAAACGCAAGTTTTGGACGAGAAAAGCACATTTTAGGTGTCCAAAACACTGTTTTGCTGGGAAAAAAACCTTTTTAGCCCAAAAAACTGAAAAATGGCCATTTTGGCTCTCAAAACCAGGTTTTTCGCTGACGGCGTGACCTGTTTGCTGAAACCCCCACTTTTTGCTCATGAAAATACCTCTTGAGATAAAAACACGACTTTTTGGCGGAAAAAAATGGGGTTTTGGCTGAGTAAAGGTGCTTTTTGGTCAAAAAAGGTGTTTTTTGCTGAGAAAATTTGAAATTTGCTGAGAATTTTCTTTTGCTCAAAACACGACGTTTTCACTGCTAAACGCAAGTTTTGGACGAGAAAAGCACATTTTAGGTGTCCAAAACACTGTTTTGCTGGGAAAAAAAGCTTTTTAGCCCAAAAAACTGAAAAATGGCCATTTTGGCTCTCAAAACCAGGTTTTTCGCTGACGGCGTGACCTGTTTGCTGAAACCCCCACTTTTTGCTCATGAAAATACCTCTTGAGATAAAAACACGACTTTTTGGCGGAAAAAAATGGGGTTTTGGCTGAGTAAAGGTGCTTTTTGGTCAAAAAAGGTGTTTTTTGCTGAGAAAATTTGAAATTTGCTGAGAATTTTCTTTTGCTCAAAACACGACGTTTTCACTGCTAAACGCAAGTTTTGGACGAGAAAAGCACATTTTAGGTGTCCAAAACACTGTTTTGCTGGGAAAAAAAGCTTTTTAGCCCAAAAAACTGAAAAATGGCCATTTTGGCTCTCAAAACCAGGTTTTTCGCTGACGGCGTGACCTGTTTGCTGAAACCCCCACTTTTTGCTCATGAAAATACCTCTTGAGATAAAAACACGACTTTTTGGCGGAAAAAAATGGGGTTTTGGCTGAGTAAAGGTGCTTTTTGGTCAAAAAAGGTGTTTTTTGCTGAGAAAATTTGAAATTTGCTGAGAATTTTCTTTTGCTCAAAACACGACGTTTTCACTGCTAAACGCAAGTTTTGGACGAGAAAAGCACATTTTAGGTGTCCAAAACACTGTTTTGCTGGGAAAAAAAGCTTTTTAGCCCAAAAAACTGAAAAATGGCCATTTTGGCTCTCAAAACCAGGTTTTTCGCTGACGGCGTGACCTGTTTGCTGAAACCCCCACTTTTTGCTCATGAAAATACCTCTTGAGATAAAAACACGACTTTTTGGCGGAAAACTCAGGTGTGTTAAGGCCTGGTTTAGCGATCCGAAACACCCCCCGCGAAGACTCGTGTTGCTTCGATCAAATCCAAGATGGCGGATGTACATGTGATGCGATTTAACTGGTATTCGATATGAAATTCGAAGCATACCAAGCATTTGAAGCATTTAAAGTATATATATTTGTCTTCGTTGTTCAAGAATTATTTTATTTTTCAAAGATGGAGAAACTAGAAGACGAATGAAGGTGAGTAATTTACATTTTCGTACGAAATTATTTTTACTGGTAAGCTTAAATTACCTTTAATAAATGAAGTTTCTAAGCAAAATTCTCGGACTAGTCGGGAGTAGCTTTACCACGCAAATAATATATTGATGTTGAAATATATATATTTACTCAGAAGCTGACCGGTATTCTTTTAAGCACTGAAAATCTTTCTAAAATTAAAGATATATAAGCTTAAGTTAAAGAACGAAATACTCGTGCAAATCTAACTACACTAGATTTTTTTCATAGAATAAGTTAATCAGTTATTGGAATCAATTGCAAAAGGACAAGGAAATTTTTAGTAAGCCAGTAATATTTGTTGTAAGGGAGGAGGGTTTAACTGAATAAGGATTTGTGGTTGGGTTTAATTGGCCTTTTTTCATTTCTAATATTAATAATGTAAACTTATCCCTAGTCTTGATTTCTGCAGTATTCACATGGTTATTGATTATTTTTGTATGATAATATAATGTTTTAAATATACATTTAGCTTATTGATCTGTTTTCATATGGGGTCTGGGTTTTTTCTTATTTTCTTTTCTTATTTGTTTAAATTTTTGATAAGACTTATGTTTAGCCATACAATTTTAATAAATAATGAATAAATAAATTTCTTAAATAATTATAAGAATATTATTATTTACAGCACATTTTTAAAAACATATTTACAGTATATAATCAACCTGTTTTGATGTGTTTTTTAGATTCTGATGAAGGTTGCAGTCTGGTGCTTCTGAAAACTACAAAATTAATGGTAAATACAGTAACAAAAAATACTTATATTCCATTACTAAATATTGCTGATACCACTGCTTTTAGGTGAGTGCTATGCCACCGATTGTTCAAAACAACAGTAGCAAAAATGCCAGAAGGGTAATTGACAAATAACCCTGTCACAATTCTGTTCTGTCAGCATTTAGCAATAAAAACAGTGGTAATATACAGCTAGTAGATAAAAGATATGATACTTGACAGTTTGCCAACTCAAGTTTAGCCATCAGTCAAAGGCCATAAAGTTCAATAAGCTGTACATGTAATACAGATTACTTAATATATATTTTCATGACTAAACTGCCAATTCCCTAGGAGCTACTGTACGTACATAATATAAATATTTCCTAGACTTCCTCAGAACAATAATATAGTGTTATGGTTCTTTGGTAAATACTTTCTGAATGCTAAGCAAGTAAAAACTCACACTTGTGATAGTGTTGTATTCAATTTAACTGACTCGTCAAGTTCTCTAAAAGTTATTTAAAGTAAAAAATGCAGCTTCCTGAAATGTTAAGATGCATTGTATACTGTACTTGGTGTACTACTATGGCTTAAAGATGCACAGTTATTTTCCATAGCTTTAGAAGTGAGGATGCTGCTTTTAACCTTGTATTCTTTAATTTCAGTTCATTGGCAAGGTCATCTTTTATAGGCTCTTTCATGGTGTTGATGCTCTTATTTGTTTCTCTGAAAGCCTTCAGTACCTCAATCTGGATTTTGAAAAGGTGAGTCTCATACCTTTCAATGTGATACCTTGACTTTGGATTTTTTTGCAAATTCTCTCTCAATTTTTCAAACCTTGAAACTTCTTCTGTTGCACCCAGCACTGTACTTAATGCTTTTGCTGTTTTAGAATGGAGTTGTTGTTCAGTGTGCTCATTTGTGGCCTTTTTCTTTTTTGATTCTGGTGTAGCATTGCCAGAGAATGGGAATGGCCTTTTCATACTTGCCCCAGTCCTTTCTTGTTGTTCATAATCCATCTGGTCTTCTCCTTCTGTCATGTTGCCAAGTCTGATTCCAATTATTGGCTGTGTATTTAAGTTGTCTTCTTCATGATCATTATCCTGAACATGGCTTTCCATTTGCTCTTCTTCTACCTCCATGTCACTACATGTATATGTAGTGGGCTCTGCATTCTCATCAGCATTCTCATCAGCATTCTCATCATTTAAGAAATTATCATCTCCACTTTCTTGTGTCATTTGCTGAGTGATTTGGTCTACAGAAATGACATTGTCATCCTCATCATCAGCAACGTCCTTAGAGGAACAGCATATTCCAGGCACATGCCATCTCCCCTCAGAATCTCGCAGTTTTGTTGCAGGAATCTTCACTTTGCTCTCTAAGCAATTGGTCCAAGATGCATCCAGGTGCTCTTGTTCTTTCTTTATGTTGGATGAACGGAAGTGGTGAAGTCTTGGACCCTCTTCTCTGAAGCATACTTGATTAGGACCATCAAAGAACTCTATTCCTCCATCAACAGATTGCCACCATACTCCTTCACCTGGCTCCAAGAAGTCAGCAATTAGCTTGAGGTGTGCTTCCCAGTCCCCTGCATATTTCATCAGAATGCTTTCAGGGATGAAAGTGTTCTCCATCTGTGGGAGAGACTTTGCTAACTTACTGATTACTCTTTCCTCTTTTAGAATGTAGTTTAGGCCAGGCTTAGAGGTATCTTGTTTGAGATGAAGAATTGCATTCTTGGAGAGATCTTGGATTCTCCTGTTCCATGTCTTGGAAGTAATGTCTGAGAGTTTCTCAAACAACCTTTCAAACATTTCAGCATTGGTAGACCTGTGAGACACAATTCTCAGAAGCTGAGAAGAGTGTGTGATACAACTATGAAAGTAGAGGCCAAAAAGCTTTCTGTAGCTGAGTGACTTTGGTGGTGTTAGCACTCTTCGGCACTGAATTGCATGTCGCCAACAGAGGTTATGAAGGCGAAGGATCAGTTTGGGAGATCTTTTTGCATCTTGACAATAATAGATCTCAGCCATTTCACACAATGTTACCAGCAGAAGCTTGATCTCAAGGTTAGCCAGTGGGTACAGGGCAATTGTCACAAAAATCAATGTCTTTCTGTAGTCCACACCTCTTAGTTTCTCTTTACTTAGCTGTACGGAAAGGATCTCTTTCAGTTTGATTAATGTGTCTATGTCAGTTATGTGATGAGGCAGTTCCTGTAGGATGTTTTTGATGTGGTTCATCAAACAGTGTAGTGCTTCGAAGCACAGGACTTCATATGATTCCAGGTTTAAGTCCTGGATTGAGGCATTATAGTGCAATAATGCAGGTAGCCTTGTACTTCCACCTAGTACCTCTGCTAAATCTTTCTGCAGTTCATCCTTTTTTCCTTCATCTGACATGCCCCTAGCTCGTAGCTCAGCTTTCAGCTCCTTGACTTTCAAGTCTTTGAATGGATGAAGTGAGCCCTTTCTTCCAGCAGGACCAGACAGGATTAAATTTCTTTTTTCTTCTAGTGATTTGTATTTCCTCTGAAGGGAGTATTCTACATCGTAGCTACTATTGATGTTGCCATCACAACCAGGACAACCATAGTGACCTCCATGCTGAGTTCCATCTTCCATCTCTGCTGCTGGGTTGTCCCCATTCATAAATCTCATGACATCTTTAATTTCTGCTCCAGATTCACTTTTTAGACTGCTTTTTAATTCTTTTAAATCTTCCTGCCTTGTAGGAACAAATTGCAGTTGGTCTTCTACAGTTGACCTACTAGGACCCAGTATGTACAACTGAGGCTCCTCTATTGTGGCTTGGACATCAACATTGTTTATTCCAGTCTTAGCAGCCAATTCTTGTGCAGTTAGATGGATAGCATTGTCATAAAGTTCTCTTACACAGAATAGCATATGCCCATGGTTTGAAAGAGTTGAATGGTCATGCCACATCAACCAGTTTCTTTGCTGCTGAAATGTTTTCAATAGATCTCTCAATTCTTCAGTATCACCCCCGGTTGCCTCATTAATTTTTTCCAGCTCTTCTACTATTTCTTCTCTTGTTAGATTTTCATAGAAACTGTCATCTCTTATTTTAAGTAAGTCCTTGTTTCTATCAAGGGCTTCGGTTCTAATCTGCTGTAATGGAATTTTCCTTGCAGAGACATTGGTTGTTTTCTGGATTACTTCCCCCTCATTACTCAGAGCTAATGTAACTATTTCTTTTTGAACAACAGGTACACCAACATCGTATGTTCCATCATCAATTAGCTTCTTGATTGATGCCCGGATCTTCTCATTTGTGCGTGCAACTGGAACAGATATTTCACCTCCTTCCTGCTTCTTTAGTGCTCGGCGTACACGAAATCCTGTAAGTGATATCAATCAATCAATCAATCAATCCATTTATTTAAGTGTCTGGTCATATGATAAGAAATATCAGTATGTTTGATCCATACATACAGTATGTTTGTTTTTGTTTGTTTATTTGTTTTAATTGTTTTATAGTTTTAGTTAACCCTCATTTTTAACCTTCAATGCAAAACAGATTAAATTTTATCCAGATTTTTGTATGCTCATCACAGGGAATCCAACCTTGTTAGAACTGGCTATATAAATTGTAATTACCTTTTGTTCCATCCTGAGTATTGGTAAAGTTTGCCATATTGACACCTTGAGTATTCTGTAGGAAGGACTTGAGTATTTGGCCTGTATTTGAAGGAGATGAGTCTTGCCCCTTGTGCCGGATGTTGTACTTTCTGGCTTGTTCAGACCAGTTTACAGGGCCATGTGGCCATGACTTAACATCTATCAATAACTGATCAATGTCACCTATTATGTTTCCTAAAGCAGGGATGTGGGATCTCTCTCTTTCTTTTGGGGATGTCTTTATGGCCCTTTCTCTTGCCTCATCTAGTGTTTCAAAAGACTCTGCCAGTCGTCTCTGTTGTCTTGCACTGTATGAATCCCTTGAGCTTAGGTGTACACCAGTGTCATTCTTAATTAAAACCTTATTTTCAAGATCTCGCTTTGTGTGCCTGAGCTTATTCCTTTTCTGTTTTCTTTTTTCAACAGGGGAAAGTTTTCTCTCAAGGCCAGCCTCTGGGACAAGAACCAGAATTTCACTCAGTGTCTTTCCAAAGTTTTTCTTACATTTTTCATCATATGTTGAATAGATTTCTTGTCCAACTGACTTCAGCTGTTTCTTTGTTGCCCTTATAATTGAGCCTTCAGGAAGAAGTGTATGCTTGTTTGCATCAGTAGTAATATTACTTAGGGGACCTCCTTTTCCCAACCTGCACATCTTTTTCATTGGATATGTTGCTTGGGACTTTGAGTTGTAGAGCTGACAAGCCTTGCAATTTGTTAATGAATGTGCTTTTCTCGTTTCGTTGGTCATTATTTTGCCTTGATCGAACCAGTTTTGCATTGCAAATCGAGACAAATAAGACTGCTTGTCTTCTTTGCATCTCCAGTTTACAGTTTGGTCGTCTATTTTCTTAGCAACACGATTGAAGTCGTAGCGTGTAATGTCAAACCTCGAATAGCCTTTGAAATGTTCACAGTAAAGTTTATACCTTTCCTGCAAGACTCTTGCACCAAACTTTGCTTTTCCTTCATTCAAGGCTTTTGTGATAGAACACAAGTTCTTAGTTTCACGAATGCACACCCTAGCCCAGGCACATTCCACTTTAACAGACATTATATAGTTGATTGCACACTACAATAGCTTCTAAAGAAGCTGTATGCAATTAATCAACTATATAATTCAAGCCTTGATTAGGAAAACCAATACTTTTTGTTTGAAAAACGTGTTTCAAAAAGACAGAAGCTATAATAATAATTATTTGAAATAAAGGAACCTTATATAATCAGAGTTGTTTTTCAGCTGAAGTCTTCCAAAGAAGTAGATTGCTTGAGTACCAAATTGGTTGAATTGATGTATAATTTGAGGCTTTATTAAGTATCTGACGCGCGTGGGGAAGCTTTTCCCGCCTAAAACTCAAATGAACAAGAAGAAAATGAGGGACATTATATTAAAACAACAAAAGATATCTCCAACACATATACTCAACATGGCCTCACTTTAATCCAAATTTGTTTGTCTAAAACCTTTATTAATGATTTTCTTTACTTACTTGGCCATACGATAGGTATAAAATGACCAAAAGACTTTGGTAATATCATGCATAATTCTAAGTTTTAAGAAAAATTACTTGACAAAGAACTAAAAAAGTCGAAGGTTTTCATCCGCCATTTTGAATTTGTACAAATTTTTCCCCTAGGGGTGGTAAGAGAAAGATAAAAAAGGCCAAACTAAATACAGATTGAACACCCCCTCCGGTCCCCCCGTAGGGAAATTTTGACTACTCGGTTCCAGTCTCCTTTAGGCAAGTGAAGCAAAATGGCGGACGATCCAAATATGAGTATTGGAGCAAAGGAAATTCGCAAATGGGGAGCATTAGGTCACATCAGATGATTAAAAATTTTCAATTACTTACGAGAAGGGATGTTCTTCTTCACATAATTGCTTTTTAACTTGGTCCAGATACCTTTTCTTTCGAGCAATTAGAAGAAATTGCTCGATAACTATGCAGTTTATCGAAACTTCCGAATTTGTTCTTCATTCTGGCTTGATTTTTTGTCTTGGTATCAGCCTTAAAAGGCAATTTTGGATCGACTTATCACATATCAACACATTAAAAAAGACTAAGGTACATTTAAATGTGCTTTAGGTTTCCCCATTTTGTTTTGAATGTAACCCTGTTTTTAGCAATTATTATTCAGAATTTAAAAATAGGAGTTGGTTGCTATGGCAACGAAATTGTACGAAAGACTTTATACACATGCAATTATAATGTGTCATTATTATTTTCAATATCTATTGATCTGTTCGAGTCTAAAGAAGAAAAATAAATTTTAGCCTCGTTTTCATGCTGGAGTCAGGCCTTAACACACCTGAGAAAAAATGGGGTTTTGGCTGAGTAAAGGTGCTTTTTGGTCAAAAAAGGTGTTTTTTGCTGAGAAAATTTGAAATTTGCTGAGAATTTTCTTTTGCTCAAAACACGACGTTTTCACTGCTAAACGCAAGTTTTGGACGAGAAAAGCACATTTTAGGTGTCCAAAACACTGTTTTGCTGGGAAAAAAAGCTTTTTAGCCCAAAAAACTGAAAAATGGCCATTTTGGCTCTCAAAACCAGGTTTTTCGCTGACGGCGTGACCTGTTTGCTGAAACCCCCACTTTTTGCTCATGAAAATACCTCTTGAGATAAAAACACGACTTTTTGGCGGAAAAAAATGGGGTTTTGGCTGAGTAAAGGTGCTTTTTGGTCAAAAAAGGTGTTTTTTGCTGAGAAAATTTGAAATTTGCTGAGAATTTTCTTTTGCTCAAAACACGACGTTTTCACTGCTAAACGCAAGTTTTGGACGAGAAAAGCACATTTTAGGTGTCCAAAACACTGTTTTGCTGGGAAAAAAAGCTTTTTAGCCCAAAAAACTGAAAAATGGCCATTTTGGCTCTCAAAACCAGGTTTTTCGCTGACGGCGTGACCTGTTTGCTGAAACCCCCACTTTTTGCTCATGAAAATACCTCTTGAGATAAAAACACGACTTTTTGGCGGAAAAAAATGGGGTTTTGGCTGAGTAAAGGTGCTTTTTGGTCAAAAAAGGTGTTTTTTGCTGAGAAAATTTGAAATTTGCTGAGAATTTTCTTTTGCTCAAAACACGACGTTTTCACTGCTAAACGCAAGTTTTGGACGAGAAAAGCACATTTTAGGTGTCCAAAACACTGTTTTGCTGGGAAAAAAAGCTTTTTAGCCCAAAAAACTGAAAAATGGCCATTTTGGCTCTCAAAACCAGGTTTTTCGCTGACGGCGTGACCTGTTTGCTGAAACCCCCACTTTTTGCTCATGAAAATACCTCTTGAGATAAAAACACGACTTTTTGGCGGAAAAAAATGGGGTTTTGGCTGAGTAAAGGTGCTTTTTGGTCAAAAAAGGTGTTTTTTGCTGAGAAAATTTGAAATTTGCTGAGAATTTTCTTTTGCTCAAAACACGACGTTTTCACTGCTAAACGCAAGTTTTGGACGAGAAAAGCACATTTTAGGTGTCCAAAACACTGTTTGGCTGGGAAAAAAAGCTTTTTAGCCCAAAAAACTGAAAAATGGCCATTTTGGCTCTCAAAACCAGGTTTTTCGCTGACGGCGTGACCTGTTTGCTGAAACCCCCACTTTTTGCTCATGAAAATACCTCTTGAGATAAAAACACGACTTTTTGGCGGAAAAAAATGGGGTTTTGGCTGAGTAAAGGTGCTTTTTGGTCAAAAAAGGTGTTTTTTGCTGAGAAAATTTGAAATTTGCTGAGAATTTTCTTTTGCTCAAAACACGACGTTTTCACTGCTAAACGCAAGTTTTGGACGAGAAAAGCACATTTTAGGTGTCCAAAACACTGTTTGGCTGGGAAAAAAAGCTTTTTAGCCCAAAAAACTGAAAAATGGCCATTTTGGCTCTCAAAACCAGGTTTTTCGCTGACGGCGTGACCTGTTTGCTGAAACCCCCACTTTTTGCTCATGAAAATACCTCTTGAGATAAAAACACGACTTTTTGGCGGAAAAAAATGGGGTTTTGGCTGAGTAAAGGTGCTTTTTGGTCAAAAAAGGTGTTTTTTGCTGAGAAAATTTGAAATTTGCTGAGAATTTTCTTTTGCTCAAAACACGACGTTTTCACTGCTAAACGCAAGTTTTGGACGAGAAAAGCACATTTTAGGTGTCCAAAACACTGTTTTGCTGGGAAAAAAAGCTTTTTAGCCCAAAAAACTGAAAAATGGCCATTTTGGCTCTCAAAACCAGGTTTTTCGCTGACGGCGTGACCTGTTTGCTGAAACCCCCACTTTTTGCTCATGAAAATACCTCTTGAGATAAAAACACGACTTTTTGGCGGAAAAAAATGGGGTTTTGGCTGAGTAAAGGTGCTTTTTGGTCAAAAAAGGTGTTTTTTGCTGAGAAAATTTGAAATTTGCTGAGAATTTTCTTTTGCTCAAAACACGACGTTTTCACTGCTAAACGCAAGTTTTGGACGAGAAAAGCACATTTTAGGTGTCCAAAACACTGTTTTGCTGGGAAAAAAAGCTTTTTAGCCCAAAAAACTGAAAAATGGCCATTTTGGCTCTCAAAACCAGGTTTTTCGCTGACGGCGTGACCTGTTTGCTGAAACCCCCACTTTTTGCTCATGAAAATACCTCTTGAGATAAAAACACGACTTTTTGGCGGAAAAAAATGGGGTTTTGGCTGAGTAAAGGTGCTTTTTGGTCAAAAAAGGTGTTTTTTGCTGAGAAAATTTGAAATTTGCTGAGAATTTTCTTTTGCTCAAAACACGACGTTTTCACTGCTAAACGCAAGTTTTGGACGAGAAAAGCACATTTTAGGTGTCCAAAACACTGTTTTGCTGGGAAAAAAAGCTTTTTAGCCCAAAAAACTGAAAAATGGCCATTTTGGCTCTCAAAACCAGGTTTTTCGCTGACGGCGTGACCTGTTTGCTGAAACCCCCACTTTTTGCTCATGAAAATACCTCTTGAGATAAAAACACGACTTTTTGGCGGAAAAAAATGGGGTTTTGGCTGAGTAAAGGTGCTTTTTGGTCAAAAAAGGTGTTTTTTTGCTGAGAAAATTTGAAATTTGCTGAGAATTTTCTTTTGCTCAAAACACGACGTTTTCACTGCTAAACGCAAGTTTTGGACGAGAAAAGCACATTTTAGGTGTCCAAAACACTGTTTTGCTGGGAAAAAAAGCTTTTTAGCCCAAAAAACTGAAAAATGGCCATTTTGGCTCTCAAAACCAGGTTTTTCGCTGACGGCGTGACCTGTTTGCTGAAACCCCCACTTTTTGCTCATGAAAATACCTCTTGAGATAAAAACACGACTTTTTGGCGGAAAAAAATGGGGTTTTGGCTGAGTAAAGGTGCTTTTTGGTCAAAAAAGGTGTTTTTTGCTGAGAAAATTTGAAATTTGCTGAGAATTTTCTTTTGCTCAAAACACGACGTTTTCACTGCTAAACGCAAGTTTTGGACGAGAAAAGCACATTTTAGGTGTCCAAAACACTGTTTTGCTGGGAAAAAAAGCTTTTTAGCCCAAAAAACTGAAAAATGGCCATTTTGGCTCTCAAAACCAGGTTTTTCGCTGACGGCGTGACCTGTTTGCTGAAACCCCCACTTTTTGCTCATGAAAATACCTCTTGAGATAAAAACACGACTTTTTGGCGGAAAAAAATGGGGTTTTGGCTGAGTAAAGGTGCTTTTTGGTCAAAAAAGGTGTTTTTTGCTGAGAAAATTTGAAATTTGCTGAGAATTTTCTTTTGCTCAAAACACGACGTTTTCACTGCTAAACGCAAGTTTTGGACGAGAAAAGCACATTTTAGGTGTCCAAAACACTGTTTTGCTGGGAAAAAAAGCTTTTTAGCCCAAAAAACTGAAAAATGGCCATTTTGGCTCTCAAAACCAGGTTTTTCGCTGACGGCGTGACCTGTTTGCTGAAACCCCCACTTTTTGCTCATGAAAATACCTCTTGAGATAAAAACACGACTTTTTGGCGGAAAAAAATGGGGTTTTGGCTGAGTAAAGGTGCTTTTTGGTCAAAAAAGGTGTTTTTTGCTGAGAAAATTTGAAATTTGCTGAGAATTTTCTTTTGCTCAAAACACGACGTTTTCACTGCTAAACGCAAGTTTTGGACGAGAAAAGCACATTTTAGGTGTCCAAAACACTGTTTTGCTGGGAAAAAAACCTTTTTAGCCCAAAAAACTGAAAAATGGCCATTTTGGCTCTCAAAACCAGGTTTTTCGCTGACGGCGTGACCTGTTTGCTGAAACCCCCACTTTTTGCTCATGAAAATACCTCTTGAGATAAAAACACGACTTTTTGGCGGAAAAAAATGGGGTTTTGGCTGAGTAAAGGTGCTTTTTGGTCAAAAAAGGTGTTTTTTGCTGAGAAAATTTGAAATTTGCTGAGAATTTTCTTTTGCTCAAAACACGACGTTTTCACTGCTAAACGCAAGTTTTGGACGAGAAAAGCACATTTTAGGTGTCCAAAACACTGTTTTGCTGGGAAAAAAAGCTTTTTAGCCCAAAAAACTGAAAAATGGCCATTTTGGCTCTCAAAACCAGGTTTTTCGCTGACGGCGTGACCTGTTTGCTGAAACCCCCACTTTTTGCTCATGAAAATACCTCTTGAGATAAAAACACGACTTTTTGGCGGAAAAAAATGGGGTTTTGGCTGAGTAAAGGTGCTTTTTGGTCAAAAAAGGTGTTTTTTGCTGAGAAAATTTGAAATTTGCTGAGAATTTTCTTTTGCTCAAAACACGACGTTTTCACTGCTAAACGCAAGTTTTGGACGAGAAAAGCACATTTTAGGTGTCCAAAACACTGTTTTGCTGGGAAAAAAAGCTTTTTAGCCCAAAAAACTGAAAAATGGCCATTTTGGCTCTCAAAACCAGGTTTTTCGCTGACGGCGTGACCTGTTTGCTGAAACCCCCACTTTTTGCTCATGAAAATACCTCTTGAGATAAAAACACGACTTTTTGGCGGAAAAAAATGGGGTTTTGGCTGAGTAAAGGTGCTTTTTGGTCAAAAAAGGTGTTTTTTGCTGAGAAAATTTGAAATTTGCTGAGAATTTTCTTTTGCTCAAAACACGACGTTTTCACTGCTAAACGCAAGTTTTGGACGAGAAAAGCACATTTTAGGTGTCCAAAACACTGTTTTGCTGGGAAAAAAAGCTTTTTAGCCCAAAAAACTGAAAAATGGCCATTTTGGCTCTCAAAACCAGGTTTTTCGCTGACGGCGTGACCTGTTTGCTGAAACCCCCACTTTTTGCTCATGAAAATACCTCTTGAGATAGAAACACGACTTTTTGGCGGAAAAAAATGGGGTTTTGGCTGAGTAAAGGTGCTTTTTGGTCAAAAAAGGTGTTTTTTGCTGAGAAAATTTGAAATTTGCTGAGAATTTTCTTTTGCTCAAAACACGACGTTTTCACTGCTAAACGCAAGTTTTGGACGAGAAAAGCACATTTTAGGTGTCCAAAACACTGTTTTGCTGGGAAAAAAAGCTTTTTAGCCCAAAAAACTGAAAAATGGCCATTTTGGCTCTCAAAACCAGGTTTTTCGCTGACGGCGTGACCTGTTTGCTGAAACCCCCACTTTTTGCTCATGAAAATACCTCTTGAGATAGAAACACGACTTTTTGGCGGAAAAAAATGGGGTTTTGGCTGAGTAAAGGTGCTTTTTGGTCAAAAAAGGTGTTTTTTGCTGAGAAAATTTGAAATTTGCTGAGAATTTTCTTTTGCTCAAAACACGACGTTTTCACTGCTAAACGCAAGTTTTGGACGAGAAAAGCACATTTTAGGTGTCCAAAACACTGTTTTGCTGGGAAAAAAAGCTTTTTAGCCCAAAAAACTGAAAAATGGCCATTTTGGCTCTCAAAACCAGGTTTTTCGCTGACGGCGTGACCTGTTTGCTGAAACCCCCACTTTTTGCTCATGAAAATACCTCTTGAGATAAAAACACGACTTTTTGGCGGAAAAAAATGGGGTTTTGGCTGAGTAAAGGTGCTTTTTGGTCAAAAAAGGTGTTTTTTGCTGAGAAAATTTGAAATTTGCTGAGAATTTTCTTTTGCTCAAAACACGACGTTTTCACTGCTAAACGCAAGTTTTGGACGAGAAAAGCACATTTTAGGTGTCCAAAACACTGTTTTGCTGGGGAAAAAAGCTTTTTAGCCCAAAAAACTGAAAAATGGCCATTTTGGCTCTCAAAACCAGGTTTTTCGCTGACGGCGTGACCTGTTTGCTGAAACCCCCACTTTTTGCTCATGAAAATACCTCTTGAGATAAAAACACGACTTTTTGGCGGAAAAAAATGGGGTTTTGGCTGAGTAAAGGTGCTTTTTGGTCAAAAAAGGTGTTTTTTGCTGAGAAAATTTGAAATTTGCTGAGAATTTTCTTTTGCTCAAAACACGACGTTTTCACTGCTAAACGCAAGTTTTGGACGAGAAAAGCACATTTTAGGTGTCCAAAACACTGTTTTGCTGGGAAAAAAAGCTTTTTAGCCCAAAAAACTGAAAAATGGCCATTTTGGCTCTCAAAACCAGGTTTTTCGCTGACGGCGTGACCTGTTTGCTGAAACCCCCACTTTTTGCTCATGAAAATACCTCTTGAGATAAAAACACGACTTTTTGGCGGAAAAAAATGGGGTTTTGGCTGAGTAAAGGTGCTTTTTGGTCAAAAAAGGTGTTTTTTGCTGAGAAAATTTGAAATTTGCTGAGAATTTTCTTTTGCTCAAAACACGACGTTTTCACTGCTAAACGCAAGTTTTGGACGAGAAAAGCACATTTTAGGTGTCCAAAACACTGTTTTGCTGGGAAAAAAAGCTTTTTAGCCCAAAAAACTGAAAAATGGCCATTTTGGCTCTCAAAACCAGGTTTTTCGCTGACGGCGTGACCTGTTTGCTGAAACCCCCACTTTTTGCTCATGAAAATACCTCTTGAGATAAAAACACGACTTTTTGGCGGAAAAAAATGGGGTTTTGGCTGAGTAAAGGTGCTTTTTGGTCAAAAAAGGTGTTTTTTGCTGAGAAAATTTGAAATTTGCTGAGAATTTTCTTTTGCTCAAAACACGACGTTTTCACTGCTAAACGCAAGTTTTGGACGAGAAAAGCACATTTTAGGTGTCCAAAACACTGTTTCGCTGGGAAAAAAAGCTTTTTAGCCCAAAAAACTGAAAAATGGCCATTTTGGCTCTCAAAACCAGGTTTTTCGCTGACGGCGTGACCTGTTTGCTGAAACCCCCACTTTTTGCTCATGAAAATACCTCTTGAGATAAAAACACGACTTTTTGGCGGAAAAAAATGGGGTTTTGGCTGAGTAAAGGTGCTTTTTGGTCAAAAAAGGTGTTTTTTGCTGAGAAAATTTGAAATTTGCTGAGAATTTTCTTTTGCTCAAAACACGACGTTGTCACTGCTAAACGCAAGTTTTGGACGAGAAAAGCACATTTTAGGTGTCCAAAACACTGTTTTGCTGGGAAAAAAAGCTTTTTAGCCCAAAAAACTGAAAAATGGCCATTTTGGCTCTCAAAACCAGGTTTTTCGCTGACGGCGTGACCTGTTTGCTGAAACCCCCACTTTTTGCTCATGAAAATACCTCTTGAGATAAAAACACGACTTTTTGGCGGAAAAAAATGGGGTTTTGGCTGAGTAAAGGTGCTTTTTGGTCAAAAAAGGTGTTTTTTGCTGAGAAAATTTGAAATTTGCTGAGAATTTTCTTTTGCTCAAAACACGACGTTTTCACTGCTAAACGCAGTTTTGGACGAGAAAAGCACATTTTAGGTGTCCAAAACACTGTTTTGCTGGGAAAAAAAGCTTTTTAGCCCAAAAAACTGAAAAATGGCCATTTTGGCTCTCAAAACCAGGTTTTTCGCTGACGGCGTGACCTGTTTGCTGAAACTCCCACTTTTTGCTCATGAAAATACCTCTTGAGATAAAAACACGACTTTTTGGCGGAAAAAAATGGGGTTTTGGCTGAGTAAAGGTGCTTTTTGGTCAAAAAAGGTGTTTTTTGCTGAGAAAATTTGAAATTTGCTGAGAATTTTCTTTTGCTCAAAACACGACGTTTTCACTGCTAAACGCAAGTTTTGGACGAGAAAAGCACATTTTAGGTGTCCAAAACACTGTTTTGCTGGGAAAAAAAGCTTTTTAGCCCAAAAAACTGAAAAATGGCCATTTTGGCTCTCAAAACCAGGTTTTTCGCTGACGGCGTGACCTGTTTGCTGAAACCCCCACTTTTTGCTCATGAAAATACCTCTTGAGATAAAAACACGACTTTTTGGCGGAAAAAAATGGGGTTTTGGCTGAGTAAAGGTGCTTTTTGGTCAAAAAAGGTGTTTTTTGCTGAGAAAATTTGAAATTTGCTGAGAATTTTCTTTTGCTCAAAACACGACGTTTTCACTGCTAAACGCAAGTTTTGGACGAGAAAAGCACATTTTAGGTGTCCAAAACACTGTTTTGCTGGGAAAAAAAGCTTTTTAGCCCAAAAAACTGAAAAATGGCCATTTTGGCTCTCAAAACCAGGTTTTTCGCTGACGGCGTGACCTGTTTGCTGAAACCCCCCCTTTTTGCTCATGAAAATACCTCTTGAGATAAAAACACGACTTTTTGGCGGAAAAAAATGGGGTTTTGGCTGAGTAAAGGTGCTTTTTGGTCAAAAAAGGTGTTTTTTGCTGAGAAAATTTGAAATTTGCTGAGAATTTTCTTTTGCTCAAAACACGACGTTTTCACTGCTAAACGCAAGTTTTGGACGAGAAAAGCACATTTTAGGTGTCCAAAACACTGTTTTGCTGGGAAAAAAACCTTTTTAGCCCAAAAAACTGAAAAATGGCCATTTTGGCTCTCAAAACCAGGTTTTTCGCTGACGGCGTGACCTGTTTGCTGAAACCCCCACTTTTTGCTCATGAAAATACCTCTTGAGATAAAAACACGACTTTTTGGCGGAAAAAAATGGGGTTTTGGCTGAGTAAAGGTGCTTTTTGGTCAAAAAAGGTGTTTTTTGCTGAGAAAATTTGAAATTTGCTGAGAATTTTCTTTTGCTCAAAACACGACGTTTTCACTGCTAAACGCAAGTTTTGGACGAGAAAAGCACATTTTAGGTGTCCAAAACACTGTTTTGCTGGGAAAAAAAGCTTTTTAGCCCAAAAAACTGAAAAATGGCCATTTTGGCTCTCAAAACCAGGTTTTTCGCTGACGGCGTGACCTGTTTGCTGAAACCCCCACTTTTTGCTCATGAAAATACCTCTTGAGATAAAAACACGACTTTTTGGCGGAAAAAAATGGGGTTTTGGCTGAGTAAAGGTGCTTTTTGGTCAAAAAAGGTGTTTTTTGCTGAGAAAATTTGAAATTTGCTGAGAATTTTCTTTTGCTCAAAACACGACGTTTTCACTGCTAAACGCAAGTTTTGGACGAGAAAAGCACATTTTAGGTGTCCAAAACACTGTTTTGCTGGGAAAAAAAGCTTTTTAGCCCAAAAAACTGAAAAATGGCCATTTTGGCTCTCAAAACCAGGTTTTTCGCTGACGGCGTGACCTGTTTGCTGAAACCCCCACTTTTTGCTCATGAAAATACCTCTTGAGATAAAAACACGACTTTTTGGCGGAAAAAAATGGGGTTTTGGCTGAGTAAAGGTGCTTTTTGGTCAAAAAAGGTGTTTTTTGCTGAGAAAATTTGAAATTTGCTGAGAATTTTCTTTTGCTCAAAACACGACGTTTTCACTGCTAAACGCAAGTTTTGGACGAGAAAAGCACATTTTAGGTGTCCAAAACACTGTTTTGCTGGGAAAAAAAGCTTTTTAGCCCAAAAAACTGAAAAATGGCCATTTTGGCTCTCAAAACCAGGTTTTTCGCTGACGGCGTGACCTGTTTGCTGAAACCCCCACTTTTTGCTCATGAAAATACCTCTTGAGATAAAAACACGACTTTTTGGCGGAAAAAAATGGGGTTTTGGCTGAGTAAAGGTGCTTTTTGGTCAAAAAAGGTGTTTTTTGCTGAGAAAATTTGAAATTTGCTGAGAATTTTCTTTTGCTCAAAACACGACGTTTTCACTGCTAAACGCAAGTTTTGGACGAGAAAAGCACATTTTAGGTGTCCAAAACACTGTTTTGCTGGGAAAAAAAGCTTTTTAGCCCAAAAAACTGAAAAATGGCCATTTTGGCTCTCAAAACCAGGTTTTTCGCTGACGGCGTGACCTGTTTGCTGAAACCCCCACTTTTTGCTCATGAAAATACCTCTTGAGATAAAAACACGACTTTTTGGCGGAAAAAAATGGGGTTTTGGCTGAGTAAAGGTGCTTTTTGGTCAAAAAAGGTGTTTTTTGCTGAGAAAATTTGAAATTTGCTGAGAATTTTCTTTTGCTCAAAACACGACGTTTTCACTGCTAAACGCAAGTTTTGGACGAGAAAAGCACATTTTAGGTGTCCAAAACACTGTTTTGCTGGGAAAAAAAGCTTTTTAGCCCAAAAAACTGAAAAATGGCCATTTTGGCTCTCAAAACCAGGTTTTTCGCTGACGGCGTGACCTGTTTGCTGAAACCCCCACTTTTTGCTTATGAAAATACCTCTTGAGATAAAAACACGACTTTTTGGCGGAAAAAAATGGGGTTTTGGCTGAGTAAAGGTGCTTTTTGGTCAAAAAAGGTGTTTTTTGCTGAGAAAATTTGAAATTTGCTGAGAATTTTCTTTTGCTCAAAACACGACGTTTTCACTGCTAAACGCAAGTTTTGGACGAGAAAAGCACATTTTAGGTGTCCAAAACACTGTTTTGCTGGGAAAAAAAGCTTTTTAGCCCAAAAAACTGAAAAATGGCCATTTTGGCTCTCAAAACCAGGTTTTTCGCTGACGGCGTGACCTGTTTGCTGAAACCCCCACTTTTTGCTCATGAAAATACCTCTTGAGATAAAAACACGACTTTTTGGCGGAAAAAAATGGGGTTTTGGCTGAGTAAAGGTGCTTTTTGGTCAAAAAAGGTGTTTTTTGCTGAGAAAATTTGAAATTTGCTGAGAATTTTCTTTTGCTCAAAACACGACGTTTTCACTGCTAAACGCAAGTTTTGGACGAGAAAAGCACATTTTAGGTGTCCAAAACACTGTTTTGCTGGGAAAAAAACCTTTTTAGCCCAAAAAACTGAAAAATGGCCATTTTGGCTCTCAAAACCAGGTTTTTCGCTGACGGCGTGACCTGTTTGCTGAAACCCCCACTTTTTGCTCATGAAAATACCTCTTGAGATAAAAACACGACTTTTTGGCGGAAAAAAATGGGGTTTTGGCTGAGTAAAGGTGCTTTTTGGTCAAAAAAGGTGTTTTTTGCTGAGAAAATTTGAAATTTGCTGAGAATTTTCTTTTGCTCAAAACACGACGTTTTCACTGCTAAACGCAAGTTTTGGACGAGAAAAGCACATTTTAGGTGTCCAAAACACTGTTTTGCTGGGAAAAAAACCTTTTTAGCCCAAAAAACTGAAAAATGGCCATTTTGGCTCTCAAAACCAGGTTTTTCGCTGACGGCGTGACCTGTTTGCTGAAACCCCCACTTTTTGCTCATGAAAATACCTCTTGAGATAAAAACACGACTTTTTGGCGGAAAAAAATGGGGTTTTGGCTGAGTAAAGGTGCTTTTTGGTCAAAAAAGGTGTTTTTTGCTGAGAAAATTTGAAATTTGCTGAGAATTTTCTTTTGCTCAAAACACGACGTTTTCACTGCTAAACGCAAGTTTTGGACGAGAAAAGCACATTTTAGGTGTCCAAAACACTGTTTTGCTGGGAAAAAAAGCTTTTTAGCCCAAAAAACTGAAAAATGGCCATTTTGGCTCTCAAAACCAGGTTTTTCGCTGACGGCGTGACCTGTTTGCTGAAACCCCCACTTTTTGCTCATGAAAATACCTCTTGAGATAAAAACACGACTTTTTGGCGGAAAAAAATGGGGTTTTGGCTGAGTAAAGGTGCTTTTTGGTCAAAAAAGGTGTTTTTTGCTGAGAAAATTTGAAATTTGCTGAGAATTTTCTTTTGCTCAAAACACGACGTTTTCACTGCTAAACGCAAGTTTTGGACGAGAAAAGCACATTTTAGGTGTCCAAAACACTGTTTTGCTGGGAAAAAAAGCTTTTTAGCCCAAAAAACTGAAAAATGGCCATTTTGGCTCTCAAAACCAGGTTTTTCGCTGACGGCGTGACCTGTTTGCTGAAACCCCCACTTTTTGCTCATGAAAATACCTCTTGAGATAAAAACACGACTTTTTGGCGGAAAAAAATGGGGTTTTGGCTGAGTAAAGGTGCTTTTTGGTCAAAAAAGGTGTTTTTTGCTGAGAAAATTTGAAATTTGCTGAGAATTTTCTTTTGCTCAAAACACGACGTTTTCACTGCTAAACGCAAGTTTTGGACGAGAAAAGCACATTTTAGGTGTCCAAAACACTGTTTTGCTGGGAAAAAAAGCTTTTTAGCCCAAAAAACTGAAAAATGGCCATTTTGGCTCTCAAAACCAGGTTTTTCGCTGACGGCGTGACCTGTTTGCTGAAACCCCCACTTTTTGCTCATGAAAATACCTCTTGAGATAAAAACACGACTTTTTGGCGGAAAAAAATGGGGTTTTGGCTGAGTAAAGGTGCTTTTTGGTCAAAAAAGGTGTTTTTTGCTGAGAAAATTTGAAATTTGCTGAGAATTTTCTTTTGCTCAAAACACGACGTTTTCACTGCTAAACGCAAGTTTTGGACGAGAAAAGCACATTTTAGGTGTCCAAAACACTGTTTTGCTGGGAAAAAAAGCTTTTTAGCCCAAAAAACTGAAAAATGGCCATTTTGGCTCTCAAAACCAGGTTTTTCGCTGACGGCGTGACCTGTTTGCTGAAACCCCCACTTTTTGCTCATGAAAATACCTCTTGAGATAAAAACACGACTTTTTGGCGGAAAAAAATGGGGTTTTGGCTGAGTAAAGGTGCTTTTTGGTCAAAAAAGGTGTTTTTTGCTGAGAAAATTTGAAATTTGCTGAGAATTTTCTTTTGCTCAAAACACGACGTTTTCACTGCTAAACGCAAGTTTTGGACGAGAAAAGCACATTTTAGGTGTCCAAAACACTGTTTTGCTGGGAAAAAAAGCTTTTTAGCCCAAAAAACTGAAAAATGGCCATTTTGGCTCTCAAAACCAGGTTTTTCGCTGACGGCGTGACCTGTTTGCTGAAACCCCCACTTTTTGCTCATGAAAATACCTCTTGAGATAAAAACACGACTTTTTGGCGGAAAAAAATGGGGTTTTGGCTGAGTAAAGGTGCTTTTTGGTCAAAAAAGGTGTTTTTTGCTGAGAAAATTTGAAATTTGCTGAGAATTTTCTTTTGCTCAAAACACGACGTTTTCACTGCTAAACGCAAGTTTTGGACGAGAAAAGCACATTTTAGGTGTCCAAAACACTGTTTTGCTGGGAAAAAAAGCTTTTTAGCCCAAAAAACTGAAAAATGGCCATTTTGGCTCTCAAAACCAGGTTTTTCGCTGACGGCGTGACCTGTTTGCTGAAACCCCCACTTTTTGCTCATGAAAATACCTCTTGAGATAAAAACACGACTTTTTGGCGGAAAAAAATGGGGTTTTGGCTGAGTAAAGGTGCTTTTTGGTCAAAAAAGGTGTTTTTTGCTGAGAAAATTTGAAATTTGCTGAGAATTTTCTTTTGCTCAAAACACGACGTTTTCACTGCTAAACGCAAGTTTTGGACGAGAAAAGCACATTTTAGGTGTCCAAAACACTGTTTTGCTGGGAAAAAAAGCTTTTTAGCCCAAAAAACTGAAAAATGGCCATTTTGGCTCTCAAAACCAGGTTTTTCGCTGACGGCGTGACCTGTTTGCTGAAACCCCCACTTTTTGCTCATGAAAATACCTCTTGAGATAAAAACACGACTTTTTGGCGGAAAAAAATGGGGTTTTGGCTGAGTAAAGGTGCTTTTTGGTCAAAAAAGGTGTTTTTTGCTGAGAAAATTTGAAATTTGCTGAGAATTTTCTTTTGCTCAAAACACGACGTTTTCACTGCTAAACGCAAGTTTTGGACGAGAAAAGCACATTTTAGGTGTCCAAAACACTGTTTTGCTGGGAAAAAAAGCTTTTTAGCCCAAAAAACTGAAAAATGGCCATTTTGGCTCTCAAAACCAGGTTTTTCGCTGACGGCGTGACCTGTTTGCTGAAACCCCCACTTTTTGCTCATGAAAATACCTCTTGAGATAAAAACACGACTTTTTGGCGGAAAAAAATGGGGTTTTGGCTGAGTAAAGGTGCTTTTTGGTCAAAAAAGGTGTTTTTTGCTGAGAAAATTTGAAATTTGCTGAGAATTTTCTTTTGCTCAAAACACGACGTTTTCACTGCTAAACGCAAGTTTTGGACGAGAAAAGCACATTTTAGGTGTCCAAAACACTGTTTTGCTGGGAAAAAAAGCTTTTTAGCCCAAAAAACTGAAAAATGGCCATTTTGGCTCTCAAAACCAGGTTTTTCGCTGACGGCGTGACCTGTTTGCTGAAACCCCCACTTTTTGCTCATGAAAATACCTCTTGAGATAAAAACACGACTTTTTGGCGGAAAAAAATGGGGTTTTGGCTGAGTAAAGGTGCTTTTTGGTCAAAAAAGGTGTTTTTTGCTGAGAAAATTTGAAATTTGCTGAGAATTTTCTTTTGCTCAAAACACGACGTTTTCACTGCTAAACGCAAGTTTTGGACGAGAAAAGCACATTTTAGGTGTCCAAAACACTGTTTTGCTGGGAAAAAAAGCTTTTTAGCCCAAAAAACTGAAAAATGGCCATTTTGGCTCTCAAAACCAGGTTTTTCGCTGACGGCGTGACCTGTTTGCTGAAACCCCCACTTTTTGCTCATGAAAATACCTCTTGAGATAAAAACACGACTTTTTGGCGGAAAAAAATGGGGTTTTGGCTGAGTAAAGGTGCTTTTTGGTCAAAAAAGGTGTTTTTTGCTGAGAAAATTTGAAATTTGCTGAGAATTTTCTTTTGCTCAAAACACGACGTTTTCACTGCTAAACGCAAGTTTTGGACGAGAAAAGCACATTTTAGGTGTCCAAAACACTGTTTTGCTGGGAAAAAAAGCTTTTTAGCCCAAAAAACTGAAAAATGGCCATTTTGGCTCTCAAAACCAGGTTTTTCGCTGACGGCGTGACCTGTTTGCTGAAACCCCCACTTTTTGCTCATGAAAATACCTCTTGAGATAAAAACACGACTTTTTGGCGGAAAAAAATGGGGTTTTGGCTGAGTAAAGGTGCTTTTTGGTCAAAAAAGGTGTTTTTTGCTGAGAAAATTTGAAATTTGCTGAGAATTTTCTTTTGCTCAAAACACGACGTTTTCACTGCTAAACGCAAGTTTTGGACGAGAAAAGCACATTTTAGGTGTCCAAAACACTGTTTTGCTGGGAAAAAAAGCTTTTTAGCCCAAAAAACTGAAAAATGGCCATTTTGGCTCTCAAAACCAGGTTTTTCGCTGACGGCGTGACCTGTTTGCTGAAACCCCCACTTTTTGCTCATGAAAATACCTCTTGAGATAAAAACACGACTTTTTGGCGGAAAAAAATGGGGTTTTGGCTGAGTAAAGGTGCTTTTTGGTCAAAAAAGGTGTTTTTTGCTGAGAAAATTTGAAATTTGCTGAGAATTTTCTTTTGCTCAAAACACGACGTTTTCACTGCTAAACGCAAGTTTTGGACGAGAAAAGCACATTTTAGGTGTCCAAAACACTGTTTTGCTGGGAAAAAAAGCTTTTTAGCCCAAAAAACTGAAAAATGGCCATTTTGGCTCTCAAAACCAGGTTTTTCGCTGACGGCGTGACCTGTTTGCTGAAACCCCCACTTTTTGCTCATGAAAATACCTCTTGAGATAAAAACACGACTTTTTGGCGGAAAAAAATGGGGTTTTGGCTGAGTAAAGGTGCTTTTTGGTCAAAAAAGGTGTTTTTTGCTGAGAAAATTTGAAATTTGCTGAGAATTTTCTTTTGCTCAAAACACGACGTTTTCACTGCTAAACGCAAGTTTTGGACGAGAAAAGCACATTTTAGGTGTCCAAAACACTGTTTTGCTGGGAAAAAAAGCTTTTTAGCCCAAAAAACTGAAAAATGGCCATTTTGGCTCTCAAAACCAGGTTTTTCGCTGACGGCGTGACCTGTTTGCTGAAACCCCCACTTTTTGCTCATGAAAATACCTCTTGAGATAAAAACACGACTTTTTGGCGGAAAAAAATGGGGTTTTGGCTGAGTAAAGGTGCTTTTTGGTCAAAAAAGGTGTTTTTTGCTGAGAAAATTTGAAATTTGCTGAGAATTTTCTTTTGCTCAAAACACGACGTTTTCACTGCTAAACGCAAGTTTTGGACGAGAAAAGCACATTTTAGGTGTCCAAAACACTGTTTTGCTGGGAAAAAAAGCTTTTTAGCCCAAAAAACTGAAAAATGGCCATTTTGGCTCTCAAAACCAGGTTTTTCGCTGACGGCGTGACCTGTTTGCTGAAACCCCCACTTTTTGCTCATGAAAATACCTCTTGAGATAAAAACACGACTTTTTGGCGGAAAAAAATGGGGTTTTGGCTGAGTAAAGGTGCTTTTTGGTCAAAAAAGGTGTTTTTTGCTGAGAAAATTTGAAATTTGCTGAGAATTTTCTTTTGCTCAAAACACGACGTTTTCACTGCTAAACGCAAGTTTTGGACGAGAAAAGCACATTTTAGGTGTCCAAAACACTGTTTTGCTGGGAAAAAAAGCTTTTTAGCCCAAAAAACTGAAAAATGGCCATTTTGGCTCTCAAAACCAGGTTTTTCGCTGACGGCGTGACCTGTTTGCTGAAACCCCCACTTTTTGCTCATGAAAATACCTCTTGAGATAAAAACACGACTTTTTGGCGGAAAAAAATGGGGTTTTGGCTGAGTAAAGGTGCTTTTTGGTCAAAAAAGGTGTTTTTTGCTGAGAAAATTTGAAATTTGCTGAGAATTTTCTTTTGCTCAAAACACGACGTTTTCACTGCTAAACGCAAGTTTTGGACGAGAAAAGCACATTTTAGGTGTCCAAAACACTGTTTTGCTGGGAAAAAAAGCTTTTTAGCCCAAAAAACTGAAAAATGGCCATTTTGGCTCTCAAAACCAGGTTTTTCGCTGACGGCGTGACCTGTTTGCTGAAACCCCCACTTTTTGCTCATGAAAATACCTCTTGAGATAAAAACACGACTTTTTGGCGGAAAAAAATGGGGTTTTGGCTGAGTAAAGGTGCTTTTTGGTCAAAAAAGGTGTTTTTTGCTGAGAAAATTTGAAATTTGCTGAGAATTTTCTTTTGCTCAAAACACGACGTTTTCACTGCTAAACGCAAGTTTTGGACGAGAAAAGCACATTTTAGGTGTCCAAAACACTGTTTTGCTGGGAAAAAAAGCTTTTTAGCCCAAAAAACTGAAAAATGGCCATTTTGGCTCTCAAAACCAGGTTTTTCGCTGACGGCGTGACCTGTTTGCTGAAACCCCCACTTTTTGCTCATGAAAATACCTCTTGAGATAAAAACACGACTTTTTGGCGGAAAAAAATGGGGTTTTGGCTGAGTAAAGGTGCTTTTTGGTCAAAAAAGGTGTTTTTTGCTGAGAAAATTTGAAATTTGCTGAGAATTTTCTTTTGCTCAAAACACGACGTTTTCACTGCTAAACGCAAGTTTTGGACGAGAAAAGCACATTTTAGGTGTCCAAAACACTGTTTTGCTGGGAAAAAAAGCTTTTTAGCCCAAAAAACTGAAAAATGGCCATTTTGGCTCTCAAAACCAGGTTTTTCGCTGACGGCGTGACCTGTTTGCTGAAACCCCCACTTTTTGCTCATGAAAATACCTCTTGAGATAAAAACACGACTTTTTGGCGGAAAAAAATGGGGTTTTGGCTGAGTAAAGGTGCTTTTTGGTCAAAAAAGGTGTTTTTTGCTGAGAAAATTTGAAATTTGCTGAGAATTTTCTTTTGCTCAAAACACGACGTTTTCACTGCTAAACGCAAGTTTTGGACGAGAAAAGCACATTTTAGGTGTCCAAAACACTGTTTTGCTGGGAAAAAAAGCTTTTTAGCCCAAAAAACTGAAAAATGGCCATTTTGGCTCTCAAAACCAGGTTTTTCGCTGACGGCGTGACCTGTTTGCTGAAACCCCCACTTTTTGCTCATGAAAATACCTCTTGAGATAAAAACACGACTTTTTGGCGGAAAAAAATGGGGTTTTGGCTGAGTAAAGGTGCTTTTTGGTCAAAAAAGGTGTTTTTTGCTGAGAAAATTTGAAATTTGCTGAGAATTTTCTTTTGCTCAAAACACGACGTTTTCACTGCTAAACGCAAGTTTTGGACGAGAAAAGCACATTTTAGGTGTCCAAAACACTGTTTTGCTGGGAAAAAAAGCTTTTTAGCCCAAAAAACTGAAAAATGGCCATTTTGGCTCTCAAAACCAGGTTTTTCGCTGACGGCGTGACCTGTTTGCTGAAACCCCCACTTTTTGCTCATGAAAATACCTCTTGAGATAAAAACACGACTTTTTGGCGGAAAAAAATGGGGTTTTGGCTGAGTAAAGGTGCTTTTTGGTCAAAAAAGGTGTTTTTTGCTGAGAAAATTTGAAATTTGCTGAGAATTTTCTTTTGCTCAAAACACGACGTTTTCACTGCTAAACGCAAGTTTTAGACGAGAAAAGCACATTTTAGGTGTCCAAAACACTGTTTTGCTGGGAAAAAAAGCTTTTTAGCCCAAAAAACTGAAAAATGGCCATTTTGGCTCTCAAAACCAGGTTTTTCGCTGACGGCGTGACCTGTTTGCTGAAACCCCCACTTTTTGCTCATGAAAATACCTCTTGAGATAAAAACACGACTTTTTGGCGGAAAAAAATGGGGTTTTGGCTGAGTAAAGGTGCTTTTTGGTCAAAAAAGGTGTTTTTTGCTGAGAAAATTTGAAATTTGCTGAGAATTTTCTTTTGCTCAAAACACGACGTTTTCACTGCTAAACGCAAGTTTTGGACGAGAAAAGCACATTTTAGGTGTCCAAAACACTGTTTTGCTGGGAAAAAAAGCTTTTTAGCCCAAAAAACTGAAAAATGGCCATTTTGGCTCTCAAAACCAGGTTTTTCGCTGACGGCGTGACCTGTTTGCTGAAACCCCCACTTTTTGCTCATGAAAATACCTCTTGAGATAAAAACACGACTTTTTGGCGGAAAAAAATGGGGTTTTGGCTGAGTAAAGGTGCTTTTTGGTCAAAAAAGGTGTTTTTTGCTG
The DNA here is from genome assembly GCA_964019055.1 of Anthopleura xanthogrammica. Lineage (NCBI taxonomy): Eukaryota > Metazoa > Cnidaria > Anthozoa > Actiniaria > Actiniidae > Anthopleura > Anthopleura xanthogrammica. The sequence continues at coordinate 8,225,209 of OZ025213.1, forward strand.
AGAAAATTTGAAATTTGCTGAGAATTTTCTTTTGCTCAAAACACGACGTTTTCACTGCTAAACGCAAGTTTTGGACGAGAAAAGCACATTTTAGGTGTCCAAAACACTGTTTTGCTGGGAAAAAAAGCTTTTTAGCCCAAAAAACTGAAAAATGGCCATTTTGGCTCTCAAAACCAGGTTTTTCGCTGACGGCGTGACCTGTTTGCTGAAACCCCCACTTTTTGCTCATGAAAATACCTCTTGAGATAAAAACACGACTTTTTGGCGGAAAAAAATGGGGTTTTGGCTGAGTAAAGGTGCTTTTTGGTCAAAAAAGGTGTTTTTTGCTGAGAAAATTTGAAATTTGCTGAGAATTTTCTTTTGCTCAAAACACGACGTTTTCACTGCTAAACGCAAGTTTTGGACGAGAAAAGCACATTTTAGGTGTCCAAAACACTGTTTTGCTGGGAAAAAAAGCTTTTTAGCCCAAAAAACTGAAAAATGGCCATTTTGGCTCTCAAAACCAGGTTTTTCGCTGACGGCGTGACCTGTTTGCTGAAACCCCCACTTTTTGCTCATGAAAATACCTCTTGAGATAAAAACACGACTTTTTGGCGGAAAAAAATGGGGTTTTGGCTGAGTAAAGGTGCTTTTTGGTCAAAAAAGGTGTTTTTTGCTGAGAAAATTTGAAATTTGCTGAGAATTTTCTTTTGCTCAAAACACGACGTTTTCACTGCTAAACGCAAGTTTTGGACGAGAAAAGCACATTTTAGGTGTCCAAAACACTGTTTTGCTGGGAAAAAAAGCTTTTTAGCCCAAAAAACTGAAAAATGGCCATTTTGGCTCTCAAAACCAGGTTTTTCGCTGACGGCGTGACCTGTTTGCTGAAACCCCCACTTTTTGCTCATGAAAATACCTCTTGAGATAAAAACACGACTTTTTGGCGGAAAAAAATGGGGTTTTGGCTGAGTAAAGGTGCTTTTTGGTCAAAAAAGGTGTTTTTTGCTGAGAAAATTTGAAATTTGCTGAGAATTTTCTTTCGCTCAAAACACGACGTTTTCACTGCTAAACGCAAGTTTTGGACGAGAAAAGCACATTTTAGGTGTCCAAAACACTGTTTTGCTGGGAAAAAAAGCTTTTTAGCCCAAAAAACTGAAAAATGGCCATTTTGGCTCTCAAAACCAGGTTTTTCGCTGACGGCGTGACCTGTTTGCTGAAACCCCAAAAATACCTCTTGAGATAAAAACACGACTTTTTGGCGGAAAAAATGGGGTTTTGGCTGAGTAAAGGTGCTTTTTGGTCAAAAAAGGTGTTTTTTGCTGAGAAAATTTGAAATTTGCTGAGAATTTTCTTTGCTCAAAACACGACGTTTTCAAAACACGACGTTTTCACTGCTAAACGCAAGTTTTGGACGAGAAAAGCACATTTTAGGTGTCCAAAACACTGTTTTGCTGGGAAAAAAAGCTTTTTAGCCCAAAAAACTGAAAAATGGCCATTTTGGCTCTCAAAACCAGGTTTTTCGCTGACGGCGTGACCTGTTTGCTGAAACCCCCACTTTTTGCTCATGAAAATACCTCTTGAGATAAAAACACGACTTTTTGGCGGAAAAAAATGGGGTTTTGGCTGAGTAAAGGTGCTTTTTGGTCAAAAAAGGTGTTTTTTGCTGAGAAAATTTGAAATTTGCTGAGAATTTTCTTTTGCTCAAAACACGACGTTTTCACTGCTAAACGCAAGTTTTGGACGAGAAAAGCACATTTTAGGTGTCCAAAACACTGTTTTGCTGGGAAAAAAAGCTTTTTAGCCCAAAAAACTGAAAAATGGCCATTTTGGCTCTCAAAACCAGGTTTTTCGCTGACGGCGTGACCTGTTTGCTGAAACCCCCACTTTTTGCTCATGAAAATACCTCTTGAGATAAAAACACGACTTTTTGGCGGAAAAAAATGGGGTTTTGGCTGAGTAAAGGTGCTTTTTGGTCAAAAAAGGTGTTTTTTGCTGAGAAAATTTGAAATTTGCTGAGAATTTTCTTTTGCTCAAAACACGACGTTTTCACTGCTAAACGCAAGTTTTGGACGAGAAAAGCACATTTTAGGTGTCCAAAACACTGTTTTGCTGGGAAAAAAAGCTTTTTAGCCCAAAAAACTGAAAAATGGCCATTTTGGCTCTCAAAACCAGGTTTTTCGCTGACGGCGTGACCTGTTTGCTGAAACCCCCACTTTTTGCTCATGAAAATACCTCTTGAGATAAAAACACGACTTTTTGGCGGAAAAAAATGGGGTTTTGGCTGAGTAAAGGTGCTTTTTGGTCAAAAAAGGTGTTTTTTGCTGAGAAAATTTGAAATTTGCTGAGAATTTTCTTTTGCTCAAAACACGACGTTTTCACTGCTAAACGCAAGTTTTGGACGAGAAAAGCACATTTTAGGTGTCCAAAACACTGTTTTGCTGGGAAAAAAAGCTTTTTAGCCCAAAAAACTGAAAAATGGCCATTTTGGCTCTCAAAACCAGGTTTTTCGCTGACGGCGTGACCTGTTTGCTGAAACCCCCACTTTTTGCTCATGAAAATACCTCTTGAGATAAAAACACGACTTTTTGGCGGAAAAAAATGGGGTTTTGGCTGAGTAAAGGTGCTTTTTGGTCAAAAAAGGTGTTTTTTGCTGAGAAAATTTGAAATTTGCTGAGAATTTTCTTTCGCTCAAAACACGACGTTTTCACTGCTAAACGCAAGTTTTGGACGAGAAAAGCACATTTTAGGTGTCCAAAACACTGTTTTGCTGGGAAAAAAAGCTTTTTAGCCCAAAAAACTGAAAAATGGCCATTTTGGCTCTCAAAACCAGGTTTTTCGCTGACGGCGTGACCTGTTTGCTGAAACCCCCACTTTTTGCTCATGAAAATACCTCTTGAGATAAAAACACGACTTTTTGGCGGAAAAAAATGGGGTTTTGGCTGAGTAAAGGTGCTTTTTGGTCAAAAAAGGTGTTTTTTGCTGAGAAAATTTGAAATTTGCTGAGAATTTTCTTTTGCTCAAAACACGACGTTTTCACTGCTAAACGCAAGTTTTGGACGAGAAAAGCACATTTTAGGTGTCCAAAACACTGTTTTGCTGGGAAAAAAAGCTTTTTAGCCCAAAAAACTGAAAAATGGCCATTTTGGCTCTCAAAACCAGGTTTTTCGCTGACGGCGTGACCTGTTTGCTGAAACCCCCACTTTTTGCTCATGAAAATACCTCTTGAGATAAAAACACGACTTTTTGGCGGAAAAAAATGGGGTTTTGGCTGAGTAAAGGTGCTTTTTGGTCAAAAAAGGTGTTTTTTGCTGAGAAAATTTGAAATTTGCTGAGAATTTTCTTTTGCTCAAAACACGACGTTTTCACTGCTAAACGCAAGTTTTGGACGAGAAAAGCACATTTTAGGTGTCCAAAACACTGTTTTGCTGGGAAAAAAAGCTTTTTAGCCCAAAAAACTGAAAAATGGCCATTTTGGCTCTCAAAACCAGGTTTTTCGCTGACGGCGTGACCTGTTTGCTGAAACCCCCACTTTTTGCTCATGAAAATACCTCTTGAGATAAAAACACGACTTTTTGGCGGAAAAAAATGGGGTTTTGGCTGAGTAAAGGTGCTTTTTGGTCAAAAAAGGTGTTTTTTGCTGAGAAAATTTGAAATTTGCTGAGAATTTTCTTTTGCTCAAAACACGACGTTTTCACTGCTAAACGCAAGTTTTGGACGAGAAAAGCACATTTTAGGTGTCCAAAACACTGTTTTGCTGGGAAAAAAAGCTTTTTAGCCCAAAAAACTGAAAAATGGCCATTTTGGCTCTCAAAACCAGGTTTTTCGCTGACGGCGTGACCTGTTTGCTGAAACCCCCACTTTTTGCTCATGAAAATACCTCTTGAGATAAAAACACGACTTTTTGGCGGAAAAAAATGGGGTTTTGGCTGAGTAAAGGTGCTTTTTGGTCAAAAAAGGTGTTTTTTGCTGAGAAAATTTGAAATTTGCTGAGAATTTTCTTTTGCTCAAAACACGACGTTTTCACTGCTAAACGCAAGTTTTGGACGAGAAAAGCACATTTTAGGTGTCCAAAACACTGTTTTGCTGGGAAAAAAAGCTTTTTAGCCCAAAAAACTGAAAAATGGCCATTTTGGCTCTCAAAACCAGGTTTTTCGCTGACGGCGTGACCTGTTTGCTGAAACCCCCACTTTTTGCTCATGAAAATACCTCTTGAGATAAAAACACGACTTTTTGGCGGAAAAAAATGGGGTTTTGGCTGAGTAAAGGTGCTTTTTGGTCAAAAAAGGTGTTTTTTGCTGAGAAAATTTGAAATTTGCTGAGAATTTTCTTTTGCTCAAAACACGACGTTTTCACTGCTAAACGCAAGTTTTGGACGAGAAAAGCACATTTTAGGTGTCCAAAACACTGTTTTGCTGGGAAAAAAAGCTTTTTAGCCCAAAAAACTGAAAAATGGCCATTTTGGCTCTCAAAACCAGGTTTTTCGCTGACGGCGTGACCTGTTTGCTGAAACCCCCACTTTTTGCTCATGAAAATACCTCTTGAGATAAAAACACGACTTTTTGGCGGAAAAAAATGGGGTTTTGGCTGAGTAAAGGTGCTTTTTGGTCAAAAAAGGTGTTTTTTGCTGAGAAAATTTGAAATTTGCTGAGAATTTTCTTTTGCTCAAAACACGACGTTTTCACTGCTAAACGCAAGTTTTGGACGAGAAAAGCACATTTTAGGTGTCCAAAACACTGTTTTGCTGGGAAAAAAAGCTTTTTAGCCCAAAAAACTGAAAAATGGCCATTTTGGCTCTCAAAACCAGGTTTTTCGCTGACGGCGTGACCTGTTTGCTGAAACCCCCACTTTTTGCTCATGAAAATACCTCTTGAGATAAAAACACGACTTTTTGGCGGAAAAAAATGGGGTTTTGGCTGAGTAAAGGTGCTTTTTGGTCAAAAAAGGTGTTTTTTGCTGAGAAAATTTGAAATTTGCTGAGAATTTTCTTTTGCTCAAAACACGACGTTTTCACTGCTAAACGCAAGTTTTGGACGAGAAAAGCACATTTTAGGTGTCCAAAACACTGTTTTGCTGGGAAAAAAAGCTTTTTAGCCCAAAAAACTGAAAAATGGCCATTTTGGCTCTCAAAACCAGGTTTTTCGCTGACGGCGTGACCTGTTTGCTGAAACCCCCACTTTTTGCTCATGAAAATACCTCTTGAGATAAAAACACGACTTTTTGGCGGAAAAAAATGGGGTTTTGGCTGAGTAAAGGTGCTTTTTGGTCAAAAAAGGTGTTTTTTGCTGAGAAAATTTGAAATTTGCTGAGAATTTTCTTTTGCTCAAAACACGACGTTTTCACTGCTAAACGCAAGTTTTGGACGAGAAAAGCACATTTTAGGTGTCCAAAACACTGTTTTGCTGGGAAAAAAAGCTTTTTAGCCCAAAAAACTGAAAAATGGCCATTTTGGCTCTCAAAACCAGGTTTTTCGCTGACGGCGTGACCTGTTTGCTGAAACCCCCACTTTTTGCTCATGAAAATACCTCTTGAGATAAAAACACGACTTTTTGGCGGAAAAAAATGGGGTTTTGGCTGAGTAAAGGTGCTTTTTGGTCAAAAAAGGTGTTTTTTGCTGAGAAAATTTGAAATTTGCTGAGAATTTTCTTTTGCTCAAAACACGACGTTTTCACTGCTAAACGCAAGTTTTGGACGAGAAAAGCACATTTTAGGTGTCCAAAACACTGTTTTGCTGGGAAAAAAAGCTTTTTAGCCCAAAAAACTGAAAAATGGCCATTTTGGCTCTCAAAACCAGGTTTTTCGCTGACGGCGTGACCTGTTTGCTGAAATCCCCACTTTTTGCTCATGAAAATACCTCTTGAGATAAAAACACGACTTTTTGGCGGAAAAAAATGGGGTTTTGGCTGAGTAAAGGTGCTTTTTGGTCAAAAAAGGTGTTTTTTGCTGAGAAAATTTGAAATTTGCTGAGAATTTTCTTTTGCTCAAAACACGACGTTTTCACTGCTAAACGCAAGTTTTGGACGAGAAAAGCACATTTTAGGTGTCCAAAACACTGTTTTGCTGGGAAAAAAAGCTTTTTAGCCCAAAAAACTGAAGAATGGCCATTTTGGCTCTCAAAACCAGGTTTTTCGCTGACGGCGTGACCTGTTTGCTGAAACCCCCACTTTTTGCTCATGAAAATACCTCTTGAGATAAAAACACGACTTTTTGGCGGAAAAAAATGGGGTTTTGGCTGAGTAAAGGTGCTTTTTGGTCAAAAAAGGTGTTTTTTGCTGAGAAAATTTGAAATTTGCTGAGAATTTTCTTTTGCTCAAAACACGACGTTTTCACTGCTAAACGCAAGTTTTGGACGAGAAAAGCACATTTTAGGTGTCCAAAACACTGTTTTGCTGGGAAAAAAAGCTTTTTAGCCCAAAAAACTGAAAAATGGCCATTTTGGCTCTCAAAACCAGGTTTTTCGCTGACGGCGTGACCTGTTTGCTGAAACCCCCACTTTTTGCTCATGAAAATACCTCTTGAGATAAAAACACGACTTTTTGGCGGAAAAAAATGGGGTTTTGGCTGAGTAAAGGTGCTTTTTGGTCAAAAAAGGTGTTTTTTGCTGAGAAAATTTGAAATTTGCTGAGAATTTTCTTTTGCTCAAAACACGACGTTTTCACTGCTAAACGCAAGTTTTGGACGAGAAAAGCACATTTTAGGTGTCCAAAACACTGTTTTGCTGGGAAAAAAAGCTTTTTAGCCCAAAAAACTGAAAAATGGCCATTTTGGCTCTCAAAACCAGGTTTTTCGCTGACGGCGTGACCTGTTTGCTGAAACCCCCACTTTTTGCTCATGAAAATACCTCTTGAGATAAAAACACGACTTTTTGGCGGAAACAAATGGGGTTTTGGCTGAGTAAAGGTGCTTTTTGGTCAAAAAAGGTGTTTTTTGCTGAGAAAATTGGAAATTTGCTGAGAATTTTCTTTTGCTCAAAACACGACGTTTTCACTGCTAAACGCAAGTTTTGGACGAGAAAAGCACATTTTAGGTGTCCAAAACACTGTTTTGCTGGGAAAAAAAGCTTTTTAGCCCAAAAAACTGAAAAATGGCCATTTTGGCTCTCAAAACCAGGTTTTTCGCTGACGGCGTGACCTGTTTGCTGAAACCCCCACTTTTTGCTCATGAAAATACCTCTTGAGATAAAAACACGACTTTTTGGCGGAAACAAATGGGGTTTTGGCTGAGTAAAGGTGCTTTTTGGTCAAAAAAGGTGTTTTTTGCTGAGAAAATTTGAAATTTGCTGAGAATTTTCTTTTGCTCAAAACACGACGTTTTCACTGCTAAACGCAAGTTTTGGACGAGAAAAGCACATTTTAGGTGTCCAAAACACTGTTTTGCTGGGAAAAAAAGCTTTTTAGCCCAAAAAACTGAAAAATGGCCATTTTGGCTCTCAAAACCAGGTTTTTCGCTGACGGCGTGACCTGTTTGCTGAAACCCCCACTTTTTGCTCATGAAAATACCTCTTGAGATAAAAACACGACTTTTTGGCGGAAAAAAATGGGGTTTTGGCTGAGTAAAGGTGCTTTTTGGTCAAAAAAGGTGTTTTTTGCTGAGAAAATTTGAAATTTGCTGAGAATTTTCTTTTGCTCAAAACACGACGTTTTCACTGCTAAACGCAAGTTTTGGACGAGAAAAGCACATTTTAGGTGTCCAAAACACTGTTTTGCTGGGAAAAAAAGCTTTTTAGCCCAAAAAACTGAAAAATGGCCATTTTGGCTCTCAAAACCAGGTTTTTCGCTGACGGCGTGACCTGTTTGCTGAAACCCCCACTTTTTGCTCATGAAAATACCTCTTGAGATAAAAACACGACTTTTTGGCGGAAAAAAATGGGGTTTTGGCTGAGTAAAGGTGCTTTTTGGTCAAAAAAGGTGTTTTTTGCTGAGAAAATTTGAAATTTGCTGAGAATTTTCTTTTGCTCAAAACACGACGTTTTCACTGCTAAACGCAAGTTTTGGACGAGAAAAGCACATTTTAGGTGTCCAAAACACTGTTTTGCTGGGAAAAAAAGCTTTTTAGCCCAAAAAACTGAAAAATGGCCATTTTGGCTCTCAAAACCAGGTTTTTCGCTGACGGCGTGACCTGTTTGCTGAAACCCCCACTTTTTGCTCATGAAAATACCTCTTGAGATAAAAACACGACTTTTTGGCGGAAAAAAATGGGGTTTTGGCTTAGTAAAGGTGCTTTTTGGTCAAAAAAGGTGTTTTTTGCTGAGAAAATTTGAAATTTGCTGAGAATTTTCTTTTGCTCAAAACACGACGTTTTCACTGCTAAACGCAAGTTTTGGACGAGAAAAGCACATTTTAGGTGTCCAAAACACTGTTTTGCTGGGAAAAAAAGCTTTTTAGCCCAAAAAACTGAAAAATGGCCATTTTGGCTCTCAAAACCAGGTTTTTCGCTGACGGCGTGACCTGTTTGCTGAAACCCCCACTTTTTGCTCATGAAAATACCTCTTGAGATAAAAACACGACTTTTTGGCGGAAAAAAATGGGGTTTTGGCTGAGTAAAGGTGCTTTTTGGTCAAAAAAGGTGTTTTTTGCTGAGAAAATTTGAAATTTGCTGAGAATTTTCTTTTGCTCAAAACACGACGTTTTCACTGCTAAACGCAAGTTTTGGACGAGAAAAGCACATTTTAGGTGTCCAAAACACTGTTTTGCTGGGAAAAAAAGCTTTTTAGCCCAAAAAACTGAAAAATGGCCATTTTGGCTCTCAAAACCAGGTTTTTCGCTGACGGCGTGACCTGTTTGCTGAAACCCCCACTTTTTGCTCATGAAAATACCTCTTGAGATAAAAACACGACTTTTTGGCGGAAAAAAATGGGGTTTTGGCTGAGTAAAGGTGCTTTTTGGTCAAAAAAGGTGTTTTTTGCTGAGAAAATTTGAAATTTGCTGAGAATTTTCTTTTGCTCAAAACACGACGTTTTCACTGCTAAACGCAAGTTTTGGACGAGAAAAGCACATTTTAGGTGTCCAAAACACTGTTTTGCTGGGAAAAAAAGCTTTTTAGCCCAAAAAACTGAAAAATGGCCATTTTGGCTCTCAAAACCAGGTTTTTCGCTGACGGCGTGACCTGTTTGCTGAAACCCCCACTTTTTGCTCATGAAAATACCTCTTGAGATAAAAACACGACTTTTTGGCGGAAAAAAATGGGGTTTTGGCTGAGTAAAGGTGCTTTTTGGTCAAAAAAGGTGTTTTTTGCTGAGAAAATTTGAAATTTGCTGAGAATTTTCTTTTGCTCAAAACACGACGTTTTCACTGCTAAACGCAAGTTTTGGACGAGAAAAGCACATTTTAGGTGTCCAAAACACTGTTTTGCTGGGAAAAAAAGCTTTTTAGCCCAAAAAACTGAAAAATGGCCATTTTGGCTCTCAAAACCAGGTTTTTCGCTGACGGCGTGACCTGTTTGCTGAAACCCCCACTTTTTGCTCATGAAAATACCTCTTGAGATAAAAACACGACTTTTTGGCGGAAAAAAATGGGGTTTTGGCTTAGTAAAGGTGCTTTTTGGTCAAAAAAGGTGTTTTTTGCTGAGAAAATTTGAAATTTGCTGAGAATTTTCTTTTGCTCAAAACACGACGTTTTCACTGCTAAACGCAAGTTTTGGACGAGAAAAGCACATTTTAGGTGTCCAAAACACTGTTTTGCTGGGAAAAAAAGCTTTTTAGCCCAAAAAACTGAAAAATGGCCATTTTGGCTCTCAAAACCAGGTTTTTCGCTGACGGCGTGACCTGTTTGCTGAAACCCCCACTTTTTGCTCATGAAAATACCTCTTGAGATAAAAACACGACTTTTTGGCGGAAAAAAATGGGGTTTTGGCTGAGTAAAGGTGCTTTTTGGTCAAAAAAGGTGTTTTTTGCTGAGAAAATTTGAAATTTGCTGAGAATTTTCTTTTGCTCAAAACACGACGTTTTCACTGCTAAACGCAAGTTTTGGACGAGAAAAGCACATTTTAGGTGTCCAAAACACTGTTTTGCTGGGAAAAAAAGCTTTTTAGCCCAAAAAACTGAAAAATGGCCATTTTGGCTCTCAAAACCAGGTTTTTCGCTGACGGCGTGACCTGTTTGCTGAAACCCCCACTTTTTGCTCATGAAAATACCTCTTGAGATAAAAACACGACTTTTTGGCGGAAAAAAATGGGGTTTTGGCTGAGTAAAGGTGCTTTTTGGTCAAAAAAGGTGTTTTTTGCTGAGAAAATTTGAAATTTGCTGAGAATTTTCTTTTGCTCAAAACACGACGTTTTCACTGCTAAACGCAAGTTTTGGACGAGAAAAGCACATTTTAGGTGTCCAAAACACTGTTTTGCTGGGAAAAAAAGCTTTTTAGCCCAAAAAACTGAAAAATGGCCATTTTGGCTCTCAAAACCAGGTTTTTCGCTGACGGCGTGACCTGTTTGCTGAAACCCCCACTTTTTGCTCATGAAAATACCTCTTGAGATAAAAACACGACTTTTTGGCGGAAAAAAATGGGGTTTTGGCTTAGTAAAGGTGCTTTTTGGTCAAAAAAGGTGTTTTTTGCTGAGAAAATTTGAAATTTGCTGAGAATTTTCTTTTGCTCAAAACACGACGTTTTCACTGCTAAACGCAAGTTTTGGACGAGAAAAGCACATTTTAGGTGTCCAAAACACTGTTTTGCTGGGAAAAAAAGCTTTTTAGCCCAAAAAACTGAAAAATGGCCATTTTGGCTCTCAAAACCAGGTTTTTCGCTGACGGCGTGACCTGTTTGCTGAAACCCCCACTTTTTGCTCATGAAAATACCTCTTGAGATAAAAACACGACTTTTTGGCGGAAAAAAATGGGGTTTTGGCTGAGTAAAGGTGCTTTTTGGTCAAAAAAGGTGTTTTTTGCTGAGAAAATTGGAAATTTGCTGAGAATTTTCTTTTGCTCAAAACACGACGTTTTCACTGCTAAACGCAAGTTTTGGACGAGAAAAGCACATTTTAGGTGTCCAAAACACTGTTTTGCTGGGAAAAAAAGCTTTTTAGCCCAAAAAACTGAAAAATGGCCATTTTGGCTCTCAAAACCAGGTTTTTCGCTGACGGCGTGACCTGTTTGCTGAAACCCCCACTTTTTGCTCATGAAAATACCTCTTGAGATAAAAACACGACTTTTTGGCGGAAAAAAATGGGGTTTTGGCTGAGTAAAGGTGCTTTTTGGTCAAAAAAGGTGTTTTTTGCTGAGAAAATTGGAAATTTGCTGAGAATTTTCTTTTGCTCAAAACACGACGTTTTCACTGCTAAACGCAAGTTTTGGACGAGAAAAGCACATTTTAGGTGTCCAAAACACTGTTTTGCTGAGAAAAAAAGCTTTTTAGCCCAAAAAACTGAAAAATGGCCATTTTGGCTCTCAAAACCAGGTTTTTCGCTGACGGCGTGACCTGTTTGCTGAAACCCCCACTTTTTGCTCATGAAAATACCTCTTGAGATAAAAACACGACATTTTGGCGGAAAAAAATGGGGTTTTGGCTGAGTAAAGGTGCTTTTTGGTCAAAAAAGGTGTTTTTTGCTGAGAAAATTTGAAATTTGCTGAGAATTTTCTTTTGCTCAAAACACGACGTTTTCACTGCTAAACGCAAGTTTTGGACGAGAAAAGCACATTTTAGGTGTCCAAAACACTGTTTTGCTGGGAAAAAAAGCTTTTTAGCCCAAAAAACTGAAAAATGGCCATTTTGGCTCTCAAAACCAGGTTTTTCGCTGACGGCGTGACCTGTTTGCTGAAACCCCCACTTTTTGCTCATGAAAATACCTCTTGAGATAAAAACACGACTTTTTGGCGGAAAAAAATGGGGTTTTGGCTGAGTAAAGGTGCTTTTTGGTCAAAAAAGGTGTTTTTGGCTGAGAAAATTTGAAATTTGCTGAGAATTTTCTTTTGCTCAAAACACGACGTTTTCACTGCTAAACGCAAGTTTTGGACGAGAAAAGCACATTTTAGGTGTCCAAAACACTGTTTTGCTGGGAAAAAAAGCTTTTTAGCCCAAAAAACTGAAAAATGGCCATTTTGGCTCTCAAAACCAGGTTTTTCGCTGACGGCGTGACCTGTTTGCTGAAACCCCCACTTTTTGCTCATGAAAATACCTCTTGAGATAAAAACACGACTTTTTGGCGGAAAAAAATGGGGTTTTGGCTGAGTAAAGGTGCTTTTTGGTCAAAAAAGGTGTTTTTTGCTGAGAAAATTTGAAATTTGCTGAGAATTTTCTTTTACTCAAAACACGACGTTTTCACTGCTAAACGCAAGTTTTGGACGAGAAAAGCACATTTTAGGTGTCCAAAACACTGTTTTGCTGGGAAAAAAAGCTTTTTAGCCCAAAAAACTGAAAAATGGCCATTTTGGCTCTCAAAACCAGGTTTTTCGCTGACGGCGTGACCTGTTTGCTGAAACCCCCACTTTTTGCTCATGAAAATACCTCTTGAGATAAAAACACGACTTTTTGGCGGAAAAAAATGGGGTTTTGGCTGAGTAAAGGTGCTTTTTGGTCAAAAAAGGTGTTTTTTGCTGAGAAAATTTGAAATTTGCTGAGAATTTTCTTTTGCTCAAAACACGACGTTTTCACTGCTAAACGCAAGTTTTGGACGAGAAAAGCACATTTTAGGTGTCCAAAACACTGTTTTGCTGGGAAAAAAAGCTTTTTAGCCCAAAAAACTGAAAAATGGCCATTTTGGCTCTCAAAACCAGGTTTTTCGCTGACGGCGTGACCTGTTTGCTGAAACCCCCACTTTTTGCTCATGAAAATACCTCTTGAGATAAAAACACGACTTTTTGGCGGAAACAAATGGGGTTTTGGCTGAGTAAAGGTGCTTTTTGGTCAAAAAAGGTGTTTTTTGCTGAGAAAATTTGAAATTTGCTGAGAATTTTCTTTTGCTCAAAACACGACGTTTTCACTGCTAAACGCAAGTTTTGGACGAGAAAAGCACATTTTAGGTGTCCAAAAAACTGTTTTGCTGGGAAAAAAAGCTTTTTAGCCCAAAAAACTGAAAAATGGCCATTTTGGCTCTCAAAACCAGGTTTTTCGCTGACGGCGTGACCTGTTTGCTGAAACCCCCACTTTTTGCTCATGAAAATACCTCTTGAGATAAAAACACGACTTTTTGGCGGAAAAAAATGGGGTTTTGGCTGAGTAAAGGTGCTTTTTGGTCAAAAAAGGTGTTTTTTGCTGAGAAAATTTGAAATTTGCTGAGAATTTTCTTTTGCTCAAAACACGACGTTTTCACTGCTAAACGCAAGTTTTGGACGAGAAAAGCACATTTTAGGTGTCCAAAACACTGTTTTGCTGGGAAAAAAAGCTTTTTAGCCCAAAAAACTGAAAAATGGCCATTTTGGCTCTCAAAACCAGGTTTTTCGCTGACGGCGTGACCTGTTTGCTGAAACCCCCACTTTTTGCTCATGAAAATACCTCTTGAGATAAAAACACGACTTTTTGGCGGAAAAAAATGGGGTTTTGGCTGAGTAAAGGTGCTTTTTGGTCAAAAAAGGTGTTTTTTGCTGAGAAAATTTGAAATTTGCTGAGAATTTTCTTTTGCTCAAAACACGACGTTTTCACTGCTAAACGCAAGTTTTGGACGAGAAAAGCACATTTTAGGTGTCCAAAACACTGTTTTGCTGGGAAAAAAAGCTTTTTAGCCCAAAAAACTGAAAAATGGCCATTTTGGCTCTCAAAACCAGGTTTTTCGCTGACGGCGTGACCTGTTTGCTGAAACCCCCACTTTTTGCTCATGAAAATACCTCTTGAGATAAAAACACGACTTTTTGGCGGAAAAAAATGGGGTTTTGGCTGAGTAAAGGTGCTTTTTGGTCAAAAAAGGTGTTTTTTGCTGAGAAAATTTGAAATTTGCTGAGAATTTTCTTTTGCTCAAAACACGACGTTTTCACTGCTAAACGCAAGTTTTGGACGAGAAAAGCACATTTTAGGTGTCCAAAACACTGTTTTGCTGGGAAAAAAAGCTTTTTAGCCCAAAAAACTGAAAAATGGCCATTTTGGCTCTCAAAACCAGGTTTTTCGCTGACGGCGTGACCTGTTTGCTGAAACCCCCACTTTTTGCTCATGAAAATACCTCTTGAGATAAAAACACGACTTTTTGGCGGAAAAAAATGGGGTTTTGGCTGAGTAAAGGTGCTTTTTGGTCAAAAAAGGTGTTTTTTGCTGAGAAAATTTGAAATTTGCTGAGAATTTTCTTTTACTCAAAACACGACGTTTTCACTGCTAAACGCAAGTTTTGGACGAGAAAAGCACATTTTAGGTGTCCAAAACACTGTTTTGCTGGGAAAAAAAGGTTTTTAGCCCAAAAAACTGAAAAATGGCCATTTTGGCTCTCAAAACCAGGTTTTTCGCTGACGGCGTGACCTGTTTGCTGAAACCCCCACTTTTTGCTCATGAAAATACCTCTTGAGATAAAAACACGACTTTTTGGCGGAAAAAAATGGGGTTTTGGCTGAGTAAAGGTGCTTTTTGGTCAAAAAAGGTGTTTTTTGCTGAGAAAATTTGAAATTTGCTGAGAATTTTCTTTTGCTCAAAACACGACGTTTTCACTGCTAAACGCAAGTTTCGGACGAGAAAAGCACATTTTAGGTGTCCAAAACACTGTTTTGCTGGGAAAAAAAGCTTTTTAGCCCAAAAAACTGAAAAATGGCCATTTTGGCTCTCAAAACCAGGTTTTTCGCTGACGGCGTGACCTGTTTGCTGAAACCCCCACTTTTTGCTCATGAAAATACCTCTTGAGATAAAAACACGACTTTTTGGCGGAAAAAAATGGGGTTTTGGTTGAGTAAAGGTGCTTTTTGGTCAAAAAAGGTGTTTTTTGCTGAGAAAATTTGAAATTTGCTGAGAATTTTCTTTTGCTCAAAACACGACGTTTTCACTGCTAAACGCAAGTTTTGGACGAGAAAAGCACATTTTAGGTGTCCAAAACACTGTTTTGCTGGGAAAAAAAGCTTTTTAGCCCAAAAAACTGAAAAATGGCCATTTTGGCTCTCAAAACCAGGTTTTTCGCTGACGGCGTGACCTGTTTGCTGAAACCCCCACTTTTTGCTCATGAAAATACCTCTTGAGATAAAAACACGACTTTTTGGCGGAAAAAAATGGGGTTTTGGCTGAGTAAAGGTGCTTTTTGGTCAAAAAAGGTGTTTTTTGCTGAGAAAATTTGAAATTTGCTGAGAATTTTCTTTTGCTCAAAACACGACGTTTTCACTGCTAAACGCAAGTTTTGGACGAGAAAAGCACATTTTAGGTGTCCAAAACACTGTTTTGCTGGGAAAAAAAGCTTTTTAGCCCAAAAAAACTGAAAAATGGCCATTTTGGCTCTCAAAACCAGGTTTTTCGCTGACGGCGTGACCTGTTTGCTGAAACCCCCACTTTTTGCTCATGAAAATACCTCTTGAGATAAAAACACGACTTTTTGGCGGAAAAAAATGGGGTTTTGGCTGAGTAAAGGTGCTTTTTGGTCAAAAAAGGTGTTTTTTGCTGAGAAAATTTGAAATTTGCTGAGAATTTTCTTTTGCTCAAAACACGACGTTTTCACTGCTAAACGCAAGTTTTGGACGAGAAAAGCACATTTTAGGTGTCCAAAACACTGTTTTGCTGGGAAAAAAAGCTTTTTAGCCCAAAAAACTGAAAAATGGCCATTTTGGCTCTCAAAACCAGGTTTTTCGCTGACGGCGTGACCTGTTTGCTGAAACCCCCACTTTTTGCTCATGAAAATACCTCTTGAGATAAAAACACGACTTTTTGGCGGAAAAAAATGGGGTTTTGGCTGAGTAAAGGTGCTTTTTGGTCAAAAAAGGTGTTTTTTGCTGAGAAAATTTGAAATTTGCTGAGAATTTTCTTTTGCTCAAAACACGACGTTTTCACTGCTAAACGCAAGTTTTGGACGAGAAAAGCACATTTTAGGTGTCCAAAACACTGTTTTGCTGGGAAAAAAAGCTTTTTAGCCCAAAAAACTGAAAAATGGCCATTTTGGCTCTCAAAACCAGGTTTTTCGCTGACGGCGTGACCTGTTTGCTGAAACCCCCACTTTTTGCTCATGAAAATACCTCTTGAGATAAAAACACGACTTTTTGGCGGAAAAAAATGGGGTTTTGGCTGAGTAAAGGTGCTTTTTGGTCAAAAAAGGTGTTTTTTGCTGAGAAAATTTGAAATTTGCTGAGAATTTTCTTTTGCTCAAAACACGACGTTTTCACTGCTAAACGCAAGTTTTGGACGAGAAAAGCACATTTTAGGTGTCCAAAACACTGTTTTGCTGGGAAAAAAAGCTTTTTAGCCCAAAAAAATGAAAAATGGCCATTTTGGCTCTCAAAACCAGGTTTTTCGCTGACGGCGTGACCTGTTTGCTGAAACCCCCACTTTTTGCTCATGAAAATACCTCTTGAGATAAAAACACGACTTTTTGGCGGAAAAAAATGGGGTTTTGGCTGAGTAAAGGTGCTTTTTGGTCAAAAAAGGTGTTTTTTGCTGAGAAAATTGGAAATTTGCTGAGAATTTTCTTTTGCTCAAAACACGACGTTTTCACTGCTAAACGCAAGTTTTGGACGAGAAAAGCACATTTTAGGTGTCCAAAACACTGTTTTGCTGGGAAAAAAAGCTTTTTAGCCCAAAAAACTGAAAAATGGCCATTTTGGCTCTCAAAACCAGGTTTTTCGCTGACGGCGTGACCTGTTTGCTGAAACCCCCACTTTTTGCTCATGAAAATACCTCTTGAGATAAAAACACGACTTTTTGGCGGAAAAAAATGGGGTTTTGGCTGAGTAAAGGTGCTTTTTGGTCAAAAAAGGTGTTTTTTGCTGAGAAAATTTGAAATTTGCTGAGAATTTTCTTTTGCTCAAAACACGACGTTTTCACTGCTAAACGCAAGTTTTGGACGAGAAAAGCACATTTTAGGTGTCCAAAACACTGTTTTGCTGGGAAAAAAAGCTTTTTAGCCCAAAAAACTGAAAAATGGCCATTTTGGCTCTCAAAACCAGGTTTTTCGCTGACGGCGTGACCTGTTTGCTGAAACCCCCACTTTTTGCTCATGAAAATACCTCTTGAGATAAAAACACGACTTTTTGGCGGAAAAAAATGGGGTTTTGGCTGAGTAAAGGTGCTTTTTGGTCAAAAAAGGTGTTTTTTGCTGAGAAAATTTGAAATTTGCTGAGAATTTTCTTTTGCTCAAAACACGACGTTTTCACTGCTAAACGCAAGTTTTGGACGAGAAAAGCACATTTTAGGTGTCCAAAACACTGTTTTGCTGGGAAAAAAAGCTTTTTAGCCCAAAAAAATGAAAAATGGCCATTTTGGCTCTCAAAACCAGGTTTTTCGCTGACGGCGTGACCTGTTTGCTGAAACCCCCACTTTTTGCTCATGAAAATACCTCTTGAGATAAAAACACGACTTTTTGGCGGAAAAAAATGGGGTTTTGGCTGAGTAAAGGTGCTTTTTGGTCAAAAAAGGTGTTTTTTGCTGAGAAAATTGGAAATTTGCTGAGAATTTTCTTTTGCTCAAAACACGACGTTTTCACTGCTAAACGCAAGTTTTGGACGAGAAAAGCACATTTTAGGTGTCCAAAACACTGTTTTGCTGGGAAAAAAAGCTTTTTAGCCCAAAAAACTGAAAAATGGCCATTTTGGCTCTCAAAACCAGGTTTTTCGCTGACGGCGTGACCTGTTTGCTGAAACCCCCACTTTTTGCTCATGAAAATACCTCTTGAGATAAAAACACGACTTTTTGGCGGAAAAAAATGGGGTTTTGGCTGAGTAAAGGTGCTTTTTGGTCAAAAAAGGTGTTTTTTGCTGAGAAAATTGGAAATTTGCTGAGAATTTTCTTTTGCTCAAAACACGACGTTTTCACTGCTAAACGCAAGTTTTGGACGAGAAAAGCACATTTTAGGTGTCCAAAACACTGTTTTGCTGGGAAAAAAAGCTTTTTAGCCCAAAAAACTGAAAAATGGCCATTTTGGCTCTCAAAACCAGGTTTTTCGCTGACGGCGTGACCTGTTTGCTGAAACCCCCACTTTTTGCTCATGAAAATACCTCTTGAGATAAAAACACGACTTTTTGGCGGAAAAAAATGGGGTTTTGGCTGAGTAAAGGTGCTTTTTGGTCAAAAAAGGTGTTTTTTGCTGAGAAAATTTGAAATTTGCTGAGAATTTTCTTTTGCTCAAAACACGACGTTTTCACTGCTAAACGCAAGTTTTGGACGAGAAAAGCACATTTTAGGTGTCCAAAACACTGTTTTGCTGGGAAAAAAAGCTTTTTAGCCCAAAAAACTGAAAAATGGCCATTTTGGCTCTCAAAACCAGGTTTTTCGCTGACGGCGTGACCTGTTTGCTGAAACCCCCACTTTTTGCTCATGAAAATACCTCTTGAGATAAAAACACGACTTTTTGGCGGAAAAAAATGGGGTTTTGGCTGAGTAAAGGTGCTTTTTGGTCAAAAAAGGTGTTTTTTGCTGAGAAAATTTGAAATTTGCTGAGAATTTTCTTTTGCTCAAAACACGACGTTTTCACTGCTAAACGCAAGTTTTGGACGAGAAAAGCACATTTTAGGTGTCCAAAACACTGTTTTGCTGGGAAAAAAAGCTTTTTAGCCCAAAAAACTGAAAAATGGCCATTTTGGCTCTCAAAACCAGGTTTTTCGCTGACGGCGTGACCTGTTTGCTGAAACCCCCACTTTTTGCTCATGAAAATACCTCTTGAGATAAAAACACGACTTTTTGGCGGAAAAAAATGGGGTTTTGGCTGAGTAAAGGTGCTTTTTGGTCAAAAAAGGTGTTTTTTGCTGAGAAAATTTGAAATTTGCTGAGAATTTTCTTTTGCTCAAAACACGACGTTTTCACTGCTAAACGCAAGTTTTGGACGAGAAAAGCACATTTTAGGTGTCCAAAACACTGTTTTGCTGGGAAAAAAAGCTTTTTAGCCCAAAAAACTGAAAAATGGCCATTTTGGCTCTCAAAACCAGGTTTTTCGCTGACGGCGTGACCTGTTTGCTGAAACCCCCACTTTTTGCTCATGAAAATACCTCTTGAGATAAAAACACGACTTTTTGGCGGAAAAAAATGGGGTTTTGGCTGAGTAAAGGTGCTTTTTGGTCAAAAAAGGTGTTTTTTGCTGAGAAAATTTGAAATTTGCTGAGAATTTTCTTTTGCTCAAAACACGACGTTTTCACTGCTAAACGCAAGTTTTGGACGAGAAAAGCACATTTTAGGTGTTCAAAACACTGTTTTGCTGGGAAAAAAAGCTTTTTAGCCCAAAAAAACTGAAAAATGGCCATTTTGGCTGTCAAAACCAGGTTTTTCGCTGACGGCGTGACCTGTTTGCTGAAACCCCCACTTTTTGCTCATGAAAATACCTCTTGAGATAAAAACACGACTTTTTGGCGGAAAAAAATGGGGTTTTGGCTGAGTAAAGGTGCTTTTTGGTCAAAAAAGGTGTTTTTTGCTGAGAAAATTTGAAATTTGCTGAGAATTTTCTTTTGCTCAAAACACGACGTTTTCACTGCTAAACGCAAGTTTTGGACGAGAAAAGCACATTTTAGGTGTCCAAAACACTGTTTTGCTGGGAAAAAAAGCTTTTTAGCCCAAAAAAACTGAAAAATGGCCATTTTGGCTGTCAAAACCAGGTTTTTCGCTGACGGCGTGACCTGTTTGCTGAAACCCCCACTTTTTGCTCATGAAAATACCTCTTGAGATAAAAACACGACTTTTTGGCGGAAAAAAATGGGGTTTTGGCTGAGTAAAGGTGCTTTTTGGTCAAAAAAGGTGTTTTTTGCTGAGAAAATTTGAAATTTGCTGAGAATTTTCTTTTGCTCAAAACACGACGTTTTCACTGCTAAACGCAAGTTTTGGACGAGAAAAGCACATTTTAGGTGTCCAAAACACTGTTTTGCTGGGAAAAAAAGCTTTTTAGCCCAAAAAACTGAAAAATGGCCATTTTGGCTCTCAAAACCAGGTTTTTCGCTGACGGCGTGACCTGTTTGCTGAAACCCCCACTTTTTGCTCATGAAAATACCTCTTGAGATAAAAACACGACTTTTTGGCGGAAAAAAATGGGGTTTTGGCTGAGTAAAGGTGCTTTTTGGTCAAAAAAGGTGTTTTTTGCTGAGAAAATTTGAAATTTGCTGAGAATTTTCTTTTGCTCAAAACACGACGTTTTCACTGCTAAACGCAAGTTTCGGACGAGAAAAGCACATTTTAGGTGTCCAAAACACTGTTTTGCTGGGAAAAAAAGCTTTTTAGCCCAAAAAACTGAAAAATGGCCATTTTGGCTGTCAAAACCAGGTTTTTCGCTGACGGCGTGACCTGTTTGCTGAAACCCCCACTTTTTGCTCATGAAAATACCTCTTGAGATAAAAACACGACTTTTTGGCCGAAAAAAATGGGGTTTTGGCTGAGTAAAGGTGCTTTTTGGTCAAAAAAGGTGTTTTTTGCTGAGAAAATTTGAAATTTGCTGAGAATTTTCTTTTGCTCAAAACACGACGTTTTCACTGCTAAACGCAAGTTTTGGACGAGAAAAGCACATTTTAGGTGTCCAAAACACTGTTTTGCTGGGAAAAAAAGCTTTTTAGCCCAAAAAACTGAAAAATGGCCATTTTGGCTCTCAAAACCAGGTTTTTCGCTGACGGCGTGACCTGTTTGCTGAAACCCCCACTTTTTGCTCATGAAAATACCTCTTGAGATAAAAACACGACTTTTTGGCGGAAAAAAATGGGGTTTTGGCTGAGTAAAGGTGCTTTTTGGTCAAAAAAGGTGTTTTTTGCTGAAAAAATTTGAAATTTGCTGAGAATTTTCTTTTGCTCAAAACACGACGTTTTCACTGCTAAACGCAAGTTTTGGACGAGAAAAGCACATTTTAGGTGTCCAAAACACTGTTTTGCTGGGAAAAAACTTTTTTAGCCCAAAAAACTGAAAAATGGCCATTTTGGCTCTCAAAACCAGGTTTTTCGCTGACGGCGTGACCTGTTTGCTGAAACCCCCACTTTTTGCTCATGAAAATACCTCTTGAGATAAAAACACGACTTTTTGGCGGAAAAAAATGGGGTTTTGGCTGAGTAAAGGTGCTTTTTGGTCAAAAAAGGTGTTTTTTGCTGAGAAAATTTGAAATTTGCTGAGAATTTTCTTTTGCTCAAAACACGACGTTTTCACTGCTAAACGCAAGTTTTGGACGAGAAAAGCACATTTTAGGTGTCCAAAACACTGTTTTGCTGGGAAAAAAAGCTTTTTAGCCCAAAAAACTGAAAAATGGCCATTTTGGCTCTCAAAACCAGGTTTTTCGCTGACGGCGTGACCTGTTTGCTGAAACCCCCACTTTTTGCTCATGAAAATACCTCTTGAGATAAAAACACGACTTTTTGGCGGAAAAAAATGGGGTTTTGGCTGAGTAAAGGTGCTTTTTGGTCAAAAAAGGTGTTTTTTGCTGAGAAAATTTGAAATTTGCTGAGAATTTTCTTTTGCTCAAAACACGACGTTTTCACTGCTAAACGCAAGTTTTGGACGAGAAAAGCACATTTTAGGTGTCCAAAACACTGTTTTGCTGGGAAAAAAAGCTTTTTAGCCCAAAAAACTGAAAAATGGCCATTTTGGCTCTCAAAACCAGGTTTTTCGCTGACGGCGTGACCTGTTTGCTGAAACCCCCACTTTTTGCTCATGAAAATACCTCTTGAGATAAAAACACGACTTTTTGGCGGAAACAAATGGGGTTTTGGCTGAGTAAAGGTGCTTTTTGGTCAAAAAAGGTGTTTTTTGCTGAGAAAATTTGAAATTTGCTGAGAATTTTCTTTTGCTCAAAACACGACGTTTTCACTGCTAAACGCAAGTTTTGGACGAGAAAAGCACATTTTAGGTGTCCAAAACACTGTTTTGCTGGGAAAAAAAGCTTTTTAGCCCAAAAAACTGAAAAATGGCCATTTTGGCTCTCAAAAGCAGGTTTTTCGCTGACGGCGTGACCTGTTTGCTGAAACCCCCACTTTTTGCTCATGAAAATACCTCTTGAGATAAAAACACGACTTTTTGGCGGAAAAAAATGGGGTTTTGGCTGAGTAAAGGTGCTTTTTGGTCAAAAAAGGTGTTTTTTGCTGAGAAAATTTGAAATTTGCTGAGAATTTTCTTTTGCTCAAAACACGACGTTTTCACTGCTAAACGCAAGTTTTGGACGAGAAAAGCACATTTTAGGTGTCCAAAACACTGTTTTGCTGGGAAAAAAAGCTTTTTAGCCCAAAAAAACTGAAAAATGGCCATTTTGGCTGTCAAAACCAGGTTTTTCGCTGACGGCGTGACCTGTTTGCTGAAACCCCCACTTTTTGCTCATGAAAATACCTCTTGAGATAAAAACACGACTTTTTGGCGGAAAAAAATGGGGTTTTGGCTGAGTAAAGGTGCTTTTTGGTCAAAAAAGGTGTTTTTTGCTGAGAAAATTTGAAATTTGCTGAGAATTTTCTTTTGCTCAAAACACGACGTTTTCACTGCTAAACGCAAGTTTTGGACGAGAAAAGCACATTTTAGGTGTCCAAAACACTGTTTTGCTGGGAAAAAAAGCTTTTTAGCCCAAAAAACTGAAAAATGGCCATTTTGGCTCTCAAAACCAGGTTTTTCGCTGACGGCGTGACCTGTTTGCTGAAACCCCCACTTTTTGCTCATGAAAATACCTCTTGAGATAAAAACACGACTTTTTGGCGGAAAAAAATGGGGTTTTGGCTGAGTAAAGGTGCTTTTTGGTCAAAAAAGGTGTTTTTTGCTGAGAAAATTTGAAATTTGCTGAGAATTTTCTTTTGCTCAAAACACGACGTTTTCACTGCTAA
The DNA here is from genome assembly GCA_964019055.1 of Anthopleura xanthogrammica. Taxonomy (NCBI): domain Eukaryota; kingdom Metazoa; phylum Cnidaria; class Anthozoa; order Actiniaria; family Actiniidae; genus Anthopleura; species Anthopleura xanthogrammica. The sequence goes on from OZ025213.1 coordinate 8,247,974, forward strand.
ACGCAAGTTTCGGACGAGAAAAGCACATTTTAGGTGTCCAAAACACTGTTTTGCTGGGAAAAAAAGCTTTTTAGCCCAAAAAACTGAAAAATGGCCATTTTGGCTCTCAAAACCAGGTTTTTCGCTGACGGCGTGACCTGTTTGCTGAAACCCCCACTTTTTGCTCATGAAAATACCTCTTGAGATAAAAACACGACTTTTTGGCCGAAAAAAAATGGGGTTTTGGCTGAGTAAAGGTGCTTTTTGGTCAAAAAAGGTGTTTTTTGCTGAGAAAATTTGAAATTTGCTGAGAATTTTCTTTTGCTCAAAACACGACGTTTTCACTGCTAAACGCAAGTTTTGGACGAGAAAAGCACATTTTAGGTGTCCAAAACACTGTTTTGCTGGGAAAAAAAGCTTTTTAGCCCAAAAAACTGAAAAATGGCCATTTTGGCTGTCAAAACCAGGTTTTTCGCTGACGGCGTGACCTGTTTGCTGAAACCCCCACTTTTTGCTCATGAAAATACCTCTTGAGATAAAAACACGACTTTTTGGCGGAAAAAAATGGGGTTTTGGCTGAGTAAAGGTGCTTTTTGGTCAAAAAAGGTGTTTTTTGCTGAGAAAATTTGAAATTTGCTGAGAATTTTCTTTTGCTCAAAACACGACGTTTTCACTGCTAAACGCAAGTTTTGGACGAGAAAAGCACATTTTAGGTGTCCAAAACACTGTTTTGCTGGGAAAAAACTTTTTTAGCCCAAAAAACTGAAAAATGGCCATTTTGGCTCTCAAAACCAGGTTTTTCGCTGACGGCGTGACCTGTTTGCTGAAACCCCTACTTTTTGCTCATGAAAATACCTCTTGAGATAAAAACACGACTTTTTGGCGGAAAAAAATGGGGTTTTGGCTGAGTAAAGGTGCTTTTTGGTCAAAAAAGGTGTTTTTTGCTGAGAAAATTGGAAATTTGCTGAGAATTTTCTTTTGCTCAAAACACGACGTTTTCACTGCTAAACGCAAGTTTTGGACGAGAAAAGCACATTTTAGGTGTCCAAAACACTGTTTTGCTGGGAAAAAAAGCTTTTTAGCCCAAAAAACTGAAAAATGGCCATTTTGGCTCTCAAACCAGGTTTTTCGCTGACGGCGTGACCTGTTTGCTGAAACCCCCACTTTTTGCTCATGAAAATACCTCTTGAGATAAAAACACGACTTTTTGGCGGAAAAAAATGGGGTTTTGGCTGAGTAAAGGTGCTTTTTGGTCAAAAAAGGTGTTTTTTGCTGAGAAAATTTGAAATTTGCTGAGAATTTTCTTTTGCTCAAAACACGACGTTTTCACTGCTAAACGCAAGTTTTGGACGAGAAAAGCACATTTTAGGTGTCCAAAACACTGTTTTGCTGGGAAAAAAAGCTTTTTAGCCCAAAAAACTGAAAAATGGCCATTTTGGCTGTCAAAACCAGGTTTTTCGCTGACGGCGTGACCTGTTTGCTGAAACCCCCACTTTTTGCTCATGAAAATACCTCTTGAGATAAAAACACGACTTTTTGGCGGAAAAAAAATGGGGTTTTGGCTGAGTAAAGGTGCTTTTTGGTCAAAAAAGGTGTTTTTTGCTGAGAAAATTTGAAATTTGCTGAGAATTTTCTTTTGCTCAAAACACGACGTTTTCACTGCTAAACGCAAGTTTTGGACGAGAAAAGCACATTTTAGGTGTCCAAAACACTGTTTTGCTGGGAAAAAACTTTTTTAGCCCAAAAAACTGAAAAATGGCTATTTTGGCTCTCAAAACCAGGTTTTTCGCTGACGGCGTGACCTGTTTGCTGAAACCCCTACTTTTTGCTCATGAAAATACCTCTTGAGATAAAAACACGACTTTTTGGCGGAAAAAAATGGGGTTTTGGCTGAGTAAAGGTGCTTTTTGGTCAAAAAAGGTGTTTTTTGCTGAGAAAATTTGAAATTTGCTGAGAATTTTCTTTTGCTCAAAACACGACGTTTTCACTGCTAAACGCAAGTTTTGGACGAGAAAAGCACATTTTAGGTGTCCAAAACACTGTTTTGCTGGGAAAAAAAGCTTTTTAGCCCAAAAAACTGAAAAATGGCCATTTTGGCTCTCAAAACCAGGTTTTTCGCTGACGGCGTGACCTGTTTGCTGAAACCCCCACTTTTTGCTCATGAAAATACCTCTTGAGATAAAAACACGACTTTTTGGCGGAAAAAAATGGGGTTTTGGCTGAGTAAAGGTGCTTTTTGGTCAAAAAAGGTGTTTTTTGCTGAGAAAATTTGAAATTTGCTGAGAATTTTCTTTTGCTCAAAACACGACGTTTTCACTGCTAAACGCAAGTTTTGGACGAGAAAAGCACATTTTAGGTGTCCAAAACACTGTTTTGCTGGGGAAAAAAAGCTTTTTAGCCCAAAAAACTGAAAAATGGCCATTTTGGCTCTCAAAACCAGGTTTTTCGCTGACGGCGTGACCTGTTTGCTGAAACCCCCACTTTTTGCTCATGAAAATACCTCTTGAGATAAAAACACGACTTTTTGGCGGAAAAAAAATGGGGTTTTGGCTGAGTAAAGGTGCTTTTTGGTCAAAAAAGGTGTTTTTTGCTGAGAAAATTTGAAATTTGCTGAGAATTTTCTTTTGCTCAAAACACGACGTTTTCACTGCTAAACGCAAGTTTTGGACGAGAAAAGCACATTTTAGGTGTCCAAAACACTGTTTTGCTGGGAAAAAAAGCTTTTTAGCCCAAAAAACTGAAAAATGGCCATTTTGGCTCTCAAAACCAGGTTTTTCGCTGACGGCGTGACCTGTTTGCTGAAACCCCCACTTTTTGCTCATGAAAATACCTCTTGAGATAAAAACACGACTTTTTGGCGGAAACAAATGGGGTTTTGGCTGAGTAAAGGTGCTTTTTGGTCAAAAAAGGTGTTTTTTGCTGAGAAAATTTGAAATTTGCTGAGAATTTTCTTTTGCTCAAAACACGACGTTTTCACTGCTAAACGCAAGTTTTGGACGAGAAAAGCACATTTTAGGTGTCCAAAACACTGTTTTGCTGGGAAAAAACTTTTTTAGCCCAAAAAACTGAAAAATGGCCATTTTGGCTCTCAAAACCAGGTTTTTCGCTGACGGCGTGACCTGTTTGCTGAAACCCCTACTTTTTGCTCATGAAAATACCTCTTGAGATAAAAACACGACTTTTTGGCGGAAAAAAATGGGGTTTTGGCTGAGTAAAGGTGCTTTTTGGTCAAAAAAGGTGTTTTTTGCTGAGAAAATTTGAAATTTGCTGAGAATTTTCTTTTGCTCAAAACACGACGTTTTCACTGCTAAACGCAAGTTTTGGACGAGAAAAGCACATTTTAGGTGTCCAAAACACTGTTTTGCTGGGAAAAAAAGCTTTTTAGCCCAAAAAACTGAAAAATGGCCATTTTGGCTCTCAAAACCAGGTTTTTCGCTGACGGCGTGACCTGTTTGCTGAAACCCCCACTTTTTGCTCATGAAAATACCTCTTGAGATAAAAACACGACTTTTTGGCGGAAAAAAATGGGGTTTTGGCTGAGTAAAGGTGCTTTTTGGTCAAAAAAGGTGTTTTTTGCTGAGAAAATTTGAAATTTGCTGAGAATTTTCTTTTGCTCAAAACACGACGTTTTCACTGCTAAACGCAAGTTTTGGACGAGAAAAGCACATTTTAGGTGTCCAAAACACTGTTTTGCTGGGAAAAAAGGTTTTTAGCCCAAAAAACTGAAAAATGGCCATTTTGGCTCTCAAAACCAGGTTTTTCGCTGACGGCGTGACCTGTTTGCTGAAACCCCCACTTTTTGCTCATGAAAATACCTCTTGAGATAAAAACACGACTTTTTGGCGGAAACAAATGGGGTTTTGGCTGAGTAAAGGTGCTTTTTGGTCAAAAAAGGTGTTTTTTGCTGAGAAAATTGGAAATTTGCTGAGAATTTTCTTTTGCTCAAAACACGACGTATTCACTGCTAAACGCAAGTTTTGGACGAGAAAAGCACATTTTAGGTGTCCAAAACACTGTTTTGCTGGGAAAAAAAGCTTTTTAGCCCAAAAAACTGAAAAATGGCCATTTTGGCTCTCAAAACCAGGTTTTTCGCTGACGGCGTGACCTGTTTGCTGAAACCCCCACTTTTTGCTCATGAAAATACCTCTTGAGATAAAAACACGACTTTTTGGCGGAAAAAAATGGGGTTTTGGCTGAGTAAAGGTGCTTTTTGGTCAAAAAAGGTGTTTTTGGCTGAGAAAATTTGAAATTTGCTGAGAATTTTCTTTTGCTCAAAACACGACGTTTTCACTGCTAAACGCAAGTTTTGGACGAGAAAAGCACATTTTAGGTGTCCAAAACACTGTTTTGCTGGGAAAAAAAGCTTTTTAGCCCAAAAAACTGAAAAATGGCCATTTTGGCTCTCAAAACCAGGTTTTTCGCTGACGGCGTGACCTGTTTGCTGAAACCCCCACTTTTTGCTCATGAAAATACCTCTTGAGATAAAAACACGACTTTTTGGCGGAAAAAAATGGGGTTTTGGCTGAGTAAAGGTGCTTTTTGGTCAAAAAAGGTGTTTTTTGCTGAGAAAATTTGAAATTTGCTGAGAATTTTCTTTTGCTCAAAACACGACGTTTTCACTGCTAAACGCAAGTTTTGGACGAGAAAAGCACATTTTAGGTGTCCAAAACACTGTTTTGCTGGGAAAAAAGCTTTTTAGCCCAAAAAACTGAAAAATGGCCATTTTGGCTCTCAAAACCAGGTTTTTCGCTGACGGCGTGACCTGTTTGCTGAAACCCCCCCTTTTTGCTCATGAAAATACCTCTTGAGATAAAAACACGACTTTTTGGCGGAAACAAATGGGGTTTTGGCTGAGTAAAGGTGCTTTTTGGTCAAAAAAGGTGTTTTTTGCTGAGAAAATTGGAAATTTGCTGAGAATTTTCTTTTGCTCAAAACACGACGTATTCACTGCTAAACGCAAGTTTTGGACGAGAAAAGCACATTTTAGGTGTCCAAAACACTGTTTTGCTGGGAAAAAAAGCTTTTTAGCCCAAAAAACTGAAAAATGGCCATTTTGGCTCTCAAAACCAGGTTTTTCGCTGACGGCGAGACCTGTTTGCTGAAACCCCCACTTTTTGCTCATGAAAATACCTCTTGAGATAAAAACACGACTTTTTGGCGGAAAAAAATGGGGTTTTGGCTGAGTAAAGGTGCTTTTTGGTCAAAAAAGGTGTTTTTTGCTGAGAAAATTTGAAATTTGCTGAGAATTTTCTTTTGCTCAAAACACGACGTTTTCACTGCTAAACGCAAGTTTTGGACGAGAAAAGCACATTTTAGGTGTCCAAAAAACTGTTTTGCTGGGAAAAAAAGCTTTTTAGCCCAAAAAACTGAAAAATGGCCATTTTGGCTCTCAAAACCAGGTTTTTCGCTGACGGCGTGACCTGTTTGCTGAAACCCCCACTTTTTGCTCATGAAAATACCTCTTGAGATAAAAACACGACTTTTTGGCGGAAACAAATGGGGTTTTGGCTGAGTAAAGGTGCTTTTTGGTCAAAAAAGGTGTTTTTTGCTGAGAAAATTTGAAATTTGCTGAGAATTTTCTTTTGCTCAAAACACGACGTTTTCACTGCTAAACGCAAGTTTTGGACGAGAAAAGCACATTTTAGGTGTCCAAAACACTGTTTTGCTGGGAAAAAAAGCTTTTTAGCCCAAAAAACTGAAAAATGGCCATTTTGGCTCTCAAAACCAGGTTTTTCGCTGACGGCGTGACCTGTTTGCTGAAACCCCCACTTTTTGCTCATGAAAATACCTCTTGAGATAAAAACACGACTTTTTGGCGGAAAAAAATGGGGTTTTGGCTGAGTAAAGGTGCTTTTTGGTCAAAAAAGGTGTTTTTTGCTGAGAAAATTTGAAATTTGCTGAGAATTTTCTTTTGCTCAAAACACGACGTTTTCACTGCTAAACGCAAGTTTTGGACGAGAAAAGCACATTTTAGGTGTCCAAAACACTGTTTTGCTGGGAAAAAAAGCTTTTTAGCCCAAAAAACTGAAAAATGGCCATTTTGGCTCTCAAAACCAGGTTTTTCGCTGACGGCGTGACCTGTTTGCTGAAACCCCCACTTTTTGCTCATGAAAATACCTCTTGAGATAAAAACACGACTTTTTGGCGGAAAAAAATGGGGTTTTGGCTGAGTAAAGGTGCTTTTTGGTCAAAAAAGGTGTTGTTTGCTGAGAAAATTGGAAATTTGCTGAGAATTTTCTTTTGCTCAAAACACGACGTTTTCACTGCTAAACGCAAGTTTTGGACGAGAAAAGCACATTTTAGGTGTCCAAAACACTGTTTTGCTGGGAAAAAAAGCTTTTTAGCCCAAAAAACTGAAAAATGGCCATTTTGGCTCTCAAAACCAGGTTTTTCGCTGACGGCGTGACCTGTTTGCTGAAACCCCCACTTTTTGCTCATGAAAATACCTCTTGAGATAAAAACACGACTTTTTGGCGGAAAAAAATGGGGTTTTGGCTGAGTAAAGGTGCTTTTTGGTCAAAAAAGGTGTTTTTTGCTGAGAAAATTTGAAATTTGCTGAGAATTTTCTTTTGCTCAAAACACGACGTTTTCACTGCTAAACGCAAGTTTTGGACGAGAAAAGCACATTTTAGGTGTCCAAAACACTGTTTTGCTGGGAAAAAAAGCTTTTTAGCCCAAAAAACTGAAAAATGGCCATTTTGGCTCTCAAAACCAGGTTTTTCGCTGACGGCGTGACCTGTTTGCTGAAACCCCCACTTTTTGCTCATGAAAATACCTCTTGAGATAAAAACACGACTTTTTGGCGGAAAAAAATGGGGTTTTGGCTGAGTAAAGGTGCTTTTTGGTCAAAAAAGGTGTTGTTTGCTGAGAAAATTTGAAATTTCCTGAGAATTTTCTTTTGCTCAAAACACGACGTTTTCACTGCTAAACGCAAGTTTTGGACGAGAAAAGCACATTTTAGGTGTCCAAAACACTGTTTTGCTGGGAAAAAAAGCTTTTTAGCCCAAAAAACTGAAAAATGGCCATTTTGGCTCTCAAAACCAGGTTTTTCGCTGACGGCGTGACCTGTTTGCTGAAACCCCCACTTTTTGCTCATGAAAATACCTCTTGAGATAAAAACACGACTTTTTGGCGGAAAAAAATGGGGTTTTGGCTGAGTAAAGGTGCTTTTTGGTCAAAAAAGGTGTTTTTTGCTGAGAAAATTTGAAATTTGCTGAGAATTTTCTTTTGCTCAAAACACGACGTTTTCACTGCTAAACGCAAGTTTTGGACGAGAAAAGCACATTTTAGGTGTCCAAAACACTGTTTTGCTGGGGAAAAAAGCTTTTTAGCCCAAAAAACTGAAAAATGGCCATTTTGGCTCTCAAAACCAGGTTTTTCGCTGACGGCGTGACCTGTTTGCTGAAACCCCCACTTTTTGCTCATGAAAATACCTCTTGAGATAAAAACACGACTTTTTGGCGGAAACAAATGGGGTTTTGGCTGAGTAAAGGTGCTTTTTGGTCAAAAAAGGTGTTTTTTGCTGAGAAAATTTGAAATTTGCTGAGAATTTTCTTTTGCTCAAAACACGACGTTTTCACTGCTAAACGCAAGTTTTGGACGAGAAAAGCACATTTTAGGTGTCCAAAACACTGTTTTGCTGGGAAAAAAAGCTTTTTAGCCCAAAAAACTGAAAAATGGCCATTTTGGCTCTCAAAACCAGGTTTTTCGCTGACGGCGTGACCTGTTTGCTGAAACCCCCACTTTTTGCTCATGAAAATACCTCTTGAGATAAAAACACGACTTTTTGGCGGAAAAAAATGGGGTTTTGGCTGAGTAAAGGTGCTTTTTGGTCAAAAAAGGTGTTTTTTGCTGAGAAAATTTGAAATTTGCTGAGAATTTTCTTTTGCTCAAAACACGACGTTTTCACTGCTAAACGCAAGTTTTGGACGAGAAAAGCACATTTTAGGTGTCCAAAACACTGTTTTGCTGGGAAAAAAAGCTTTTTAGCCCAAAAAACTGAAAAATGGCCATTTTGGCTCTCAAAACCAGGTTTTTCGCTGACGGCGTGACCTGTTTGCTGAAACCCCCACTTTTTGCTCATGAAAATACCTCTTGAGATAAAAACACGACTTTTTGGCGGAAAAAAATGGGGTTTTGGCTGAGTAAAGGTGCTTTTTGGTCAAAAAAGGTGTTTTTTGCTGAGAAAATTTGAAATTTGCTGAGAATTTTCTTTTGCTCAAAACACGACGTTTTCACTGCTAAACGCAAGTTTTGGACGAGAAAAGCACATTTTAGGTGTCCAAAACACTGTTTTGCTGGGAAAAAAAGCTTTTTAGCCCAAAAAACTGAAAAATGGCCATTTTGGCTCTCAAAACCAGGTTTTTCGCTGACGGCGTGACCTGTTTGCTGAAACCCCCACTTTTTGCTCATGAAAATACCTCTTGAGATAAAAACACGACTTTTTGGCGGAAAAAAATGGGGTTTTGGCTGAGTAAAGGTGCTTTTTGGTCAAAAAAGGTGTTTTTTGCTGAGAAAATTTGAAATTTGCTGAGAATTTTCTTTTGCTCAAAACACGACGTTTTCACTGCTAAACGCAAGTTTTGGACGAGAAAAGCACATTTTAGGTGTCCAAAACACTGTTTTGCTGGGAAAAAAAGCTTTTTAGCCCAAAAAACTGAAAAATGGCCATTTTGGCTCTCAAAACCAGGTTTTTCGCTGACGGCGTGACCTGTTTGCTGAAACCCCCACTTTTTGCTCATGAAAATACCTCTTGAGATAAAAACACGACTTTTTGGCGGAAACAAATGGGGTTTTGGCTGAGTAAAGGTGCTTTTTGGTCAAAAAAGGTGTTTTTTGCTGAGAAAATTGGAAATTTGCTGAGAATTTTCTTTTGCTCAAAACACGACGTTTTCACTGCTAAACGCAAGGTTTGGACGAGAAAAGCACATTTTAGGTGTCCAAAACACTGTTTTGCTGGGAAAAAAAGCTTTTTAGCCCAAAAAACTGAAAAATGGCCATTTTGGCTCTCAAAACCAGGTTTTTCGCTGACGGCGTGACCTGTTTGCTGAAACCCCCACTTTTTGCTCATGAAAATACCTCTTGAGATAAAAACACGACTTTTTGGCGGAAAAAAATGGGGTTTTGGCTGAGTAAAGGTGCTTTTTGGTCAAAAAAGGTGTTTTTTGCTGAGAAAATTTGAAATTTGCTGAGAATTTTCTTTTGCTCAAAACACGACGTTTTCACTGCTAAACGCAAGTTTTGGACGAGAAAAGCACATTTTAGGTGTCCAAAACACTGTTTTGCTGGGAAAAAAAGCTTTTTAGCCCAAAAAACTGAAAAATGGCCATTTTGGCTCTCAAAACCAGGTTTTTCGCTGACGGCGTGACCTGTTTGCTGAAACCCCCACTTTTTGCTCATGAAAATACCTCTTGAGATAAAAACACGACTTTTTGGCGGAAAAAAATGGGGTTTTGGCTGAGTAAAGGTGCTTTTTGGTCAAAAAAGGTGTTTTTGGCTGAGAAAATTTGAAATTTGCTGAGAATTTTCTTTTGCTCAAAACACGACGTTTTCACTGCTAAACGCAAGTTTTGGACGAGAAAAGCACATTTTAGGTGTCCAAAACACTGTTTTGCTGGGAAAAAAAGCTTTTTAGCCCAAAAAACTGAAAAATGGCCATTTTGGCTCTCAAAACCAGGTTTTTCGCTGACGGCGTGACCTGTTTGCTGAAACCCCCACTTTTTGCTCATGAAAATACCTCTTGAGATAAAAACACGACTTTTTGGCGGAAAAAAATGGGGTTTTGGCTGAGAAAAGGTGCTTTTTGGTCAAAAAAGGTGTTTTTTGCTGAGAAAATTTGAAATTTGCTGAGAATTTTCTTTTGCTCAAAACACGACGTTTTCACTGCTAAACGCAAGTTTTGGACGAGAAAAGCACATTTTAGGTGTCCAAAACACTGTTTTGCTGGGAAAAAAAGCTTTTTAGCCCAAAAAACTGAAAAATGGCCATTTTGGCTCTCAAAACCAGGTTTTTCGCTGACGGCGTGACCTGTTTGCTGAAACCCCCACTTTTTGCTCATGAAAATACCTCTTGAGATAAAAACACGACTTTTTGGCGGAAAAAAATGCGGTTTTGGCTGAGTAAAGGTGCTTTTTGGTCAAAAAAGGTGTTTTTTGCTGAGAAAATTGGAAATTTGCTGAGAATTTTCTTTTGCTCAAAACACGACGTTTTCACTGCTAAACGCAAGTTTTGGACGAGAAAAGCACATTTTAGGTGTCCAAAACACTGTTTTGCTGGGAAAAAAAGCTTTTTAGCCCAAAAAACTGAAAAATGGCCATTTTGGCTCTCAAAACCAGGTTTTTCGCTGACGGCGTGACCTGTTTGCTGAAACCCCCACTTTTTGCTCATGAAAATACCTCTTGAGATAAAAACACGACTTTTTGGCGGAAAAAAATGCGGTTTTGGCTGAGTAAAGGTGCTTTTTGGTCAAAAAAGGTGTTTTTTGCTGAGAAAATTTGAAATTTGCTGAGAATTTTCTTTTGCTCAAAACACGACGTTTTCACTGCTGAACGCAAGTTTTGGACGAGAAAAGCACATTTTAGGTGTCCAAAACACTGTTTTGCTGGGAAAAAAAGCTTTTTAGCCCAAAAAACTGAAAAATGGCCATTTTGGCTCTCAAAACCAGGTTTTTCGCTGACGGCGTGACCTGTTTGCTGAAACCCCCACTTTTTGCTCATGAAAATACCTCTTGAGATAAAAACACGACTTTTTGGCGGAAAAAAATGCGGTTTTGGCTGAGTAAAGGTGCTTTTTGGTCAAAAAAGGTGTTTTTTGCTGAGAAAATTGGAAATTTGCTGAGAATTTTCTTTTGCTCAAAACACGACGTTTTCACTGCTGAACGCAAGTTTTGGACGAGAAAAGCACATTTTAGGTGTCCAAAACACTGTTTTGCTGGGAAAAAAAGCTTTTTAGCCCAAAAAACTGAAAAATGGCCATTTTGGCTCTCAAAACCAGGTTTTTCGCTGACGGCGTGACCTGTTTGCTGAAACCCCCACTTTTTGCTCATGAAAATACCTCTTGAGATAAAAACACGACTTTTTGGCGGAAAAAAATGGGGTTTTGGCTGAGTAAAGGTGCTTTTTGGTCAAAAAAGGTGTTTTTTGCTGAGAAAATTTGAAATTTGCTGAGAATTTTCTTTTGCTCAAAACACGACGTTTTCACTGCTGAACGCAAGTTTTGGACGAGAAAAGCACATTTTAGGTGTCCAAAACACTGTTTTGCTGGGAAAAAAAGCTTTTTAGCCCAAAAAACTGAAAAATGGCCATTTTGGCTCTCAAAACCAGGTTTTTCGCTGACGGCGTGACCTGTTTGCTGAAACCCCCACTTTTTGCTCATGAAAATACCTCTTGAGATAAAAACACGACTTTTTGGCGGAAAAAAATGGGGTTTTGGCTGAGTAAAGGTGCTTTTTGGTCAAAAAAGGTGTTTTTTGCTGAGAAAATTTGAAATTTGCTGAGAATTTTCTTTTGCTCAAAACACGACGTTTTCACTGCTAAACGCAAGTTTTGGACGAGAAAAGCACATTTTAGGTGTCCAAAACACTGTTTTGCTGGGAAAAAAAGCTTTTTAGCCCAAAAAACTGAAAAATGGCCATTTTGGCTCTCAAAACCAGGTTTTTCGCTGACGGCGTGACCTGTTTGCTGAAACCCCCACTTTTTGCTCATGAAAATACCTCTTGAGATAAAAACACGACTTTTTGGCGGAAAAAAATGGGGTTTTGGCTGAGTAAAGGTGCTTTTTGGTCAAAAAAGGTGTTTTTTGCTGAGAAAATTTGAAATTTGCTGAGAATTTTCTTTTGCTCAAAACACGACGTTTTCACTGCTAAACGCAAGTTTTGGACGAGAAAAGCACACTTTAGGTGTCCAAAACACTGTTTTGCTGGGAAAAAAAGCTTTTTAGCCCAAAAAACTGAAAAATGGCCATTTTGGCTCTCAAAACCAGGTTTTTCGCTGACGGCGTGACCTGTTTGCTGAAACCCCCACTTTTTGCTCATGAAAATACCTCTTGAGATAAAAACACGACTTTTTGGCGGAAAAAAATGGGGTTTTGGCTGAGTAAAGGTGCTTTTTGGTCAAAAAAGGTGTTTTTTGCTGAGAAAATTTGAAATTTGCTGAGAATTTTCTTTTGCTCAAAACACGACGTTTTCACTGCTAAACGCAAGTTTTGGACGAGAAAAGCACATTTTAGGTGTCCAAAACACTGTTTTGCTGGGAAAAAAAGCTTTTTAGCCCAAAAAACTGAAAAATGGCCATTTTGGCTCTCAAAACCAGGTTTTTCGCTGACGGCGTGACCTGTTTGCTGAAACCCCCACTTTTTGCTCATGAAAATACCTCTTGAGATAAAAACACGACTTTTTGGCGGAAAAAAATGGGGTTTTGGCTGAGTAAAGGTGCTTTTTGGTCAAAAAAGGTGTTTTTTGCTGAGAAAATTTGAAATTTGCTGAGAATTTTCTTTTGCTCAAAACACGACGTTTTCACTGCTAAACGCAAGTTTTGGACGAGAAAAGCACATTTTAGGTGTCCAAAACACTGTTTTGCTGGGAAAAAAAGCTTTTTAGCCCAAAAAACTGAAAAATGGCCATTTTGGCTCTCAAAACCAGGTTTTTCGCTGACGGCGTGACCTGTTTGCTGAAACCCCCACTTTTTGCTCATGAAAATACCTCTTGAGATAAAAACACGACTTTTTGGCGGAAAAAAATGGGGTTTTGGCTGAGTAAAGGTGCTTTTTGGTCAAAAAAGGTGTTTTTTGCTGAGAAAATTTGAAATTTGCTGAGAATTTTCTTTTGCTCAAAACACGACGTTTTCACTGCTAAACGCAAGTTTTGGACGAGAAAAGCACATTTTAGGTGTCCAAAACACTGTTTTGCTGGGAAAAAAAGCTTTTTAGCCCAAAAAACTGAAAAATGGCCATTTTGGCTCTCAAAACCAGGTTTTTCGCTGACGGCGTGACCTGTTTGCTGAAACCCCCACTTTTTGCTCATGAAAATACCTCTTGAGATAAAAACACGACTTTTTGGCGGAAAAAAATGGGGTTTTGGCTGAGTAAAGGTGCTTTTTGGTCAAAAAAGGTGTTTTTTGCTGAGAACATTTGAAATTTGCTGAGAATTTTCTTTTGCTCAAAACACGACGTTTTCACTGCTAAACGCAAGTTTTGGACGAGAAAAGCACATTTTAGGTGTCCAAAACACTGTTTTGCTGGGAAAAAAAGCTTTTTAGCCCAAAAAACTGAAAAATGGCCATTTTGGCTCTCAAAACCAGGTTTTTCGCTGACGGCGTGACCTGTTTGCTGAAACCCCCACTTTTTGCTCATGAAAATACCTCTTGAGATAAAAACACGACTTTTTGGCGGAAAAAAATGGGGTTTTGGCTGAGTAAAGGTGCTTTTTGGTCAAAAAAGGTGTTTTTGGCTGAGAAAATTTGAAATTTGCTGAGAATTTTCTTTTGCTCAAAACACGACGTTTTCACTGCTAAACGCAAGTTTTGGACGAGAAAAGCACATTTTAGGTGTCCAAAACACTGTTTTGCTGGGAAAAAAAGCTTTTTAGCCCAAAAAACTGAAAAATGGCCATTTTGGCTCTCAAAACCAGGTTTTTCGCTGACGGCGTGACCTGTTTGCTGAAACCCCCACTTTTTGCTCATGAAAATACCTCTTGAGATAAAAACACGACTTTTTGGCGGAAAAAAATGGGGTTTTGGCTGAGTAAAGGTGCTTTTTGGTCAAAAAAGGTGTTTTTTGCTGAGAAAATTTGAAATTTGCTGAGAATTTTCTTTTGCTCAAAACACGACGTTTTCACTGCTAAACGCAAGTTTTGGACGAGAAAAGCACATTTTAGGTGTCCAAAACACTGTTTTGCTGGGAAAAAAAGCTTTTTAGCCCAAAAAACTGAAAAATGGCCATTTTGGCTCTCAAAACCAGGTTTTTCGCTGACGGCGTGACCTGTTTGCTGAAACCCCCACTTTTTGCTCATGAAAATACCTCTTGAGATAAAAACACGACTTTTTGGCGGAAAAAAATGGGGTTTTGGCTGAGTAAAGGTGCTTTTTGGTCAAAAAAGGTGTTTTTTGCTGAGAAAATTGGAAATTTGCTGAGAATTTTCTTTTGCTCAAAACACGACGTTTTCACTGCTAAACGCAAGTTTTGGACGAGAAAAGCACATTTTAGGTGTCCAAAACACTGTTTTGCTGGGAAAAAAAGCTTTTTAGCCCAAAAAACTGAAAAATGGCCATTTTGGCTCTCAAAACCAGGTTTTTCGCTGACGGCGTGACCTGTTTGCTGAAACCCCCACTTTTTGCTCATGAAAATACCTCTTGAGATAAAAACACGACTTTTTGGCGGAAAAAAATGGGGTTTTGGCTGAGTAAAGGTGCTTTTTGGTCAAAAAAGGTGTTTTTTGCTGAGAAAATTTGAAATTTGCTGAGAATTTTCTTTTGCTCAAAACACGACGTTTTCACTGCTAAACGCAAGTTTTGGACGAGAAAAGCACATTTTAGGTGTCCAAAACACTGTTTTGCTGGGAAAAAAAGCTTTTTAGCCCAAAAAACTGAAAAATGGCCATTTTGGCTCTCAAAACCAGGTTTTTCGCTGACGGCGTGACCTGTTTGCTGAAACCCCCACTTTTTGCTCATGAAAATACCTCTTGAGATAAAAACACGACTTTTTGGCGGAAAAAAATGGGGTTTTGGCTGAGTAAAGGTGCTTTTTGGTCAAAAAAGGTGTTTTTTGCTGAGAAAATTTGAAATTTGCTGAGAATTTTCTTTTGCTCAAAACACGACGTTTTCACTGCTAAACGCAAGTTTTGGACGAGAAAAGCACATTTTAGGTGTCCAAAACACTGTTTTGCTGGGAAAAAAAGCTTTTAGCCCAAAAAACTGAAAAATGGCCATTTTGGCTCTCAAAACCAGGTTTTTCGCTGACGGCGTGACCTGTTTGCTGAAACCCCCACTTTTTGCTCATGAAAATACCTCTTGAGATAAAAACACGACTTTTTGGCGGAAAAAAATGGGGTTTTGGCTGAGTAAAGGTGCTTTTTGGTCAAAAAAGGTGTTTTTTGCTGAGAAAATTTGAAATTTGCTGAGAATTTTCTTTTGCTCAAAACACGACGTTTTCACTGCTAAACGCAAGTTTTGGACGAGAAAAGCACATTTTAGGTGTCCAAAACACTGTTTTGCTGGGAAAAAAAGCTTTTTAGCCCAAAAAACTGAAAAATGGCCATTTTGGCTCTCAAAACCAGGTTTTTCGCTGACGGCGTGACCTGTTTGCTGAAACCCCCACTTTTTGCTCATGAAAATACCTCTTGAGATAAAACACGACTTTTTGGCGGAAAAAAATGGGGTTTTGGCTGAGTAAAGGTGCTTTTTGGTCAAAAAGGTGTTTTTTGCTGAGAAAATTTGAAATTTGCTGAGAATTTTCTTTTGCTCAAAACACGACGTTTTCACTGCTAAACGCAAGTTTTGGACGAGAAAAGCACATTTTAGGTGTCCAAAACACTGTTTTGCTGGGAAAAAAAGCTTTTTAGCCCAAAAAACTGAAAAATGGCCATTTTGGCTCTCAAAACCAGGTTTTTCGCTGACGGCGTGACCTGTTTGCTGAAACCCCCACTTTTTGCTCATGAAAATACCTCTTGAGATAAAAACACGACTTTTTGGCGGAAAAAAATGGGGTTTTGGCTGAGTAAAGGTGCTTTTTGGTCAAAAAAGGTGTTTTTTGCTGAGAAAATTTGAAATTTGCTGAGAATTTTCTTTTGCTCAAAACACGACGTTTTCACTGCTAAACGCAAGTTTTGGACGAGAAAAGCACATTTTAGGTGTCCAAAACACTGTTTTGCTGGGAAAAAAAGCTTTTTAGCCCAAAAAACTGAAAAATGGCCATTTTGGCTCTCAAAACCAGGTTTTCGCTGACGGCGTGACCTGTTTGCTGAAACCCCCACTTTTTGCTCATGAAAATACCTCTTGAGATAAAAACACGACTTTTTGGCGGAAAAAAATGGGGTTTTGGCTGAGTAAAGGTGCTTTTTGGTCAAAAAAGGTGTTTTTTGCTGAGAAAATTTGAAATTTGCTGAGAATTTTCTTTTGCTCAAAACACGACGTTTTCACTGCTAAACGCAAGTTTTGGACGAGAAAAGCACATTTTAGGTGTCCAAAACACTGTTTTGCTGGGAAAAAAAGCTTTTTAGCCCAAAAACTGAAAATGGCCATTTTGGCTCTCAAAACCAGGTTTTTCGCTGACGGCGTGACCTGTTTGCTGAAACCCCCACTTTTTGCTCATGAAAATACCTCTTGAGATAAAAACACGACTTTTTGGCGGAAAAAAATGGGGTTTTGGCTGAGTAAAGGTGCTTTTTGGTCAAAAAAGGTGTTTTTTGCTGAGAAAATTTGAAATTTGCTGAGAATTTTCTTTTGCTCAAAACACGACGTTTTCACTGCTAAACGCAAGTTTTGGACGAGAAAAGCACATTTTAGTTGTCCAAAACACTGTTTTGCTGGGAAAAAAAGCTTTTTAGCCCAAAAAACTTAAAAATGGCCATTTTGGCTCTCAAAACCAGGTTTTTCGCTGACGGCGTGACCTGTTTGCTGAAACCCCACTTTTTGCTCATGAAAATACCTCTTGAGATAAAAACACGACTTTTTGGCGGAAAAAAATGGGGTTTGGCTGAGTAAAGGTGCTTTTTGGTCAAAAAAGGTGTTTTTTGCTGAGAAAATTTGAAATTTGCTGAGAATTTTCTTTTGCTCAAAACACGACGTTTTCACTGCTAAACGCAAGTTTTGGACGAGAAAAGCACATTTTAGGTGTCCAAAACACTGTTTTGCTGGGAAAAAAAGCTTTTTAGCCCAAAAAACTGAAAAATGGCCATTTTGGCTCTCAAAACCAGGTTTTTCGCTGACGGCGTGACCTGTTTGCTGAAACCCCCACTTTTTGCTCATGAAAATACCTCTTGAGATAAAACACGACTTTTTGGCGGAAAAAAATGGGGTTTTGGCTGAGTAAAGGTGCTTTTTGGTCAAAAAAGGTGTTTTTTGCTGAGAAAATTTGAAATTTGCTGAGAATTTTCTTTTGCTCAAAACACGACGTTTTCACTGCTAAACGCAAGTTTTGGACGAGAAAAGCACATTTTAGGTGTCCAAAACACTGTTTTGCTGGGAAAAAAAGCTTTTTAGCCCAAAAAACTGAAAAATAGCCATTTTGGCTCTCAAAACCAGGTTTTTCGCTGACGGCGTGACCTGTTTGCTGAAACCCCCACTTTTTGCTCATGAAAATACCTCTTGAGATAAAAACACGACTTTTTGGCGGAAAAAAATGGGGTTTTGGCTGAGTAAAGGTGCTTTTTGGTCAAAAAAGGTGTTTTTTGCTGAGAAAATTGGAAATTTGCTGAGAATTTTCTTTTGCTCAAAACACGACGTTTTCACTGCTAAACGCAAGTTTTGGACGAGAAAAGCACATTTTAGGTGTCCAAAACACTGTTTTGCTGGGAAAAAAAGCTTTTTAGCCCAAAAAACTGAAAAATGGCCATTTTGGCTCTCAAAACCAGGTTTTTCGCTGACGGCGTGACCTGTTTGCTGAAACCCCCACTTTTTGCTCATGAAAATACCTCTTGAGATAAAAACACGACTTTTTGGCGGAAAAAAATGGGGTTTTGGCTGAGTAAAGGTGCTTTTTGGTCAAAAAAGGTGTTTTTTGCTGAGAATTTTCTTTTGCTCAAAACACGACGTTTTCACTGCTAAACGCAAGTTTTGGACGAGAAAAGCACATTTTAGGTGTCCAAAACACTGTTTTGCTGGGAAAAAAAGCTTTTTAGCCCAAAAAACTGAAAAATGGCCATTTTGGCTCTCAAAACCAGGTTTTTCGCTGACGGCGTGACCTGTTTGCTGAAACCCCCACTTTTTGCTCATGGCTCATGAAAATACCTCTTGAGATAAAAACACGACTTTTTGGCGGAAAAAAATGGGGTTTTGGCTGAGTAAAGGTGCTTTTTGGTCAAAAAAGGTGTTTTTTGCTGAGAATTTTCTTTTGCTCAAAACACGACGTTTTCACTGCTAAACGCAAGTTTTGGACGAGAAAAGCACATTTTAGGTGTCCAAAACACTGTTTTGCTGGGAAAAAAAGCTTTTTAGCCCAAAAAAATGAAAAATGGCCATTTTGGCTCTCAAAACCAGGTTTTTCGCTGACGGCGTGACCTGTTTGCTGAAACCCCCACTTTTTGCTCATGAAAATACCTCTTGAGATAAAAACACGACTTTTTGGCGGAAAAAAATGGGGTTTTGGCTGAGTAAAGGTGCTTTTTGGTCAAAAAAGGTGTTTTTTGCTGAGAAAATTGGAAATTTGCTGAGAATTTTCTTTTGCTCAAAACACGACGTTTTCACTGCTAAACGCAAGTTTTGGACGAGAAAAGCACATTTTAGGTGTCCAAAACACTGTTTTGCTGGGAAAAAAAGCTTTTTAGCCCAAAAAACTGAAAAATGGCCATTTTGGCTCTCAAAACCAGGTTTTTCGCTGACGGCGTGACCTGTTTGCTGAAACCCCCACTTTTTGCTCATGAAAATACCTCTTGAGATAAAAACACGACTTTTTGGCGGAAAAAAATGGGGTTTTGGCTGAGTAAAGGTGCTTTTTGGTCAAAAAAGGTGTTTTTTGCTGAGAAAATTTGAAATTTGCTGAGAATTTTCTTTTGCTCAAAACACGACGTTTTCACTGCTAAACGCAAGTTTTGGACGAGAAAAGCACATTTTAGGTGTCCAAAACACTGTTTTGCTGGGAAAAAAAGCTTTTTAGCCCAAAAAACTGAAAAATGGCCATTTTGGCTCTCAAAACCAGGTTTTTCGCTGACGGCGTGACCTGTT
Organism: Anthopleura xanthogrammica; assembly: GCA_964019055.1. Lineage (NCBI taxonomy): Eukaryota > Metazoa > Cnidaria > Anthozoa > Actiniaria > Actiniidae > Anthopleura > Anthopleura xanthogrammica. The sequence goes on from OZ025213.1 coordinate 8,266,825, forward strand.
TGCTGAAACCCCCACTTTTTGCTCATGAAAATACCTCTTGAGATAAAAACACGACTTTTTGGCGGAAAAAAATGGGGTTTTGGCTGAGTAAAGGTGCTTTTTGGTCAAAAAAGGTGTTTTTTGCTGAGAAAATTTGAAATTTGCTGAGAATTTTCTTTTGCTCAAAACACGACGTTTTCACTGCTAAACGCAAGTTTTGGACGAGAAAAGCACATTTTAGGTGTCCAAAACACTGTTTTGCTGGGAAAAAAAGCTTTTTAGCCCAAAAAACTGAAAAATGGCCATTTTGGCTCTCAAAACCAGGTTTTTCGCTGACGGCGTGACCTGTTTGCTGAAACCCCCACTTTTTGCTCATGAAAATACCTCTTGAGATAAAAACACGACTTTTTGGCGGAAAAAAATGGGGTTTTGGCTGAGTAAAGGTGCTTTTTGGTCAAAAAAGGTGTTTTTTGCTGAGAAAATTTGAAATTTGCTGAGAATTTTCTTTTGCTCAAAACACGACGTTTTCACTGCTAAACGCAAGTTTTGGACGAGAAAAGCACATTTTAGGTGTCCAAAACACTGTTTTGCTGGGAAAAAAAGCTTTTTAGCCCAAAAAACTGAAAAATGGCCATTTTGGCTCTCAAAACCAGGTTTTTCGCTGACGGCGTGACCTGTTTGCTGAAACCCCCACTTTTTGCTCATGAAAATACCTCTTGAGATAAAAACACGACTTTTTGGCGGAAAAAAATGGGGTTTTGGCTGAGTAAAGGTGCTTTTTGGTCAAAAAAGGTGTTTTTTGCTGAGAATTTTCTTTTGCTCAAAACACGACGTTTTCACTGCTAAACGCAAGTTTTGGACGAGAAAAGCACATTTTAGGTGTCCAAAACACTGTTTTGCTGGGAAAAAAAGCTTTTTAGCCCAAAAAACTGAAAAATGGCCATTTTGGCTCTCAAAACGAGGTTTTTCGCTGACGGCGTGACCTGTTTGCTGAAACCCCCACTTTTTGCTCATGAAAATACCTCTTGAGATAAAAACACGACTTTTTGGCGGAAAAAAATGGGGTTTTGGCTGAGTAAAGGTGCTTTTTGGTCAAAAAAGGTGTTTTTTGCTGAGAATTTTCTTTTGCTCAAAACACGACGTTTTCACTGCTAAACGCAAGTTTTGGACGAGAAAAGCACATTTTAGGTGTCCAAAACACTGTTTTGCTGGGAAAAAAAGCTTTTTAGCCCAAAAAACTGAAAAATGGCCATTTTGGCTCTCAAAACCAGGTTTTTCGCTGACGGCGTGACCTGTTTGCTGAAACCCCCACTTTTTGCTCATGAAAATACCTCTTGAGATAAAAACACGACTTTTTGGCGGAAAAAAATGGGGTTTTGGCTGAGTAAAGGTGCTTTTTGGTCAAAAAAGGTGTTTTTTGCTGAGAATTTTCTTTTGCTCAAAACACGACGTTTTCACTGCTAAACGCAAGTTTTGGACGAGAAAAGCACATTTTAGGTGTCCAAAACACTGTTTTGCTGGGAAAAAAAGCTTTTTAGCCCAAAAAACTGAAAAATGGCCATTTTGGCTCTCAAAACCAGGTTTTTCGCTGACGGCGTGACCTGTTTGCTGAAACCCCCACTTTTTGCTCATGAAAATACCTCTTGAGATAAAAACACGACTTTTTGGCGGAAAAAAATGGGGTTTTGGCTGAGTAAAGGTGCTTTTTGGTCAAAAAAGGTGTTTTTTGCTGAGAAAATTTGAAATTTGCTGAGAATTTTCTTTTGCTCAAAACACGACGTTTTCACTGCTAAACGCAAGTTTTGGACGAGAAAAGCACATTTTAGGTGTCCAAAACACTGTTTTGCTGGGAAAAAAAGCTTTTTAGCCCAAAAAACTGAAAAATGGCCATTTTGGCTCTCAAAACCAGGTTTTTCGCTGACGGCGTGACCTGTTTGCTGAAACCCCCACTTTTTGCTCATGAAAATACCTCTTGAGATAAAAACACGACTTTTTGGCGGAAAAAAATGGGGTTTTGGCTGAGTAAAGGTGCTTTTTGGTCAAAAAAGGTGTTTTTTGCTGAGAAAATTTGAAATTTGCTGAGAATTTTCTTTTGCTCAAAACACGACGTTTTCACTGCTAAACGCAAGTTTTGGACGAGAAAAGCACATTTTAGGTGTCCAAAACACTGTTTTGCTGGGAAAAAAAGCTTTTTAGCCCAAAAAACTGAAAAATGGCCATTTTGGCTCTCAAAACCAGGTTTTTCGCTGACGGCGTGACCTGTTTGCTGAAACCCCCACTTTTTGCTCATGAAAATACCTCTTGAGATAAAAACACGACTTTTTGGCGGAAAAAAATGGGGTTTTGGCTGAGTAAAGGTGCTTTTTGGTCAAAAAAGGTGTTTTTTGCTGAGAAAATTTGAAATTTGCTGAGAATTTTCTTTTGCTCAAAACACGACGTTTTCACTGCTAAACGCAAGTTTTGGACGAGAAAAGCACATTTTAGGTGTCCAAAACACTGTTTTGCTGGGAAAAAAAGCTTTTTAGCCCAAAAAACTGAAAAATGGCCATTTTGGCTCTCAAAACCAGGTTTTTCGCTGACGGCGTGACCTGTTTGCTGAAACCCCCACTTTTTGCTCATGAAAATACCTCTTGAGATAAAAACACGACTTTTTGGCGGAAAAAAATGGGGTTTTGGCTGAGTAAAGGTGCTTTTTGGTCAAAAAAGGTGTTTTTTGCTGAGAAAATTTGAAATTTGCTGAGAATTTTCTTTTGCTCAAAACACGACGTTTTCACTGCTAAACGCAAGTTTTGGACGAGAAAAGCACATTTTAGGTGTCCAAAACACTGTTTTGCTGGGAAAAAAAGCTTTTTAGCCCAAAAAACTGAAAAATGGCCATTTTGGCTCTCAAAACCAGGTTTTTCGCTGACGGCGTGACCTGTTTGCTGAAACCCCCACTTTTTGCTCATGAAAATACCTCTTGAGATAAAAACACGACTTTTTGGCGGAAAAAAATGGGGTTTTGGCTGAGTAAAGGTGCTTTTTGGTCAAAAAAGGTGTTTTTTGCTGAGAAAATTTGAAATTTGCTGAGAATTTTCTTTTGCTCAAAACACGACGTTTTCACTGCTAAACGCAAGTTTTGGACGAGAAAAGCACATTTTAGGTGTTCAAAACACTGTTTTGCTGGGAAAAAAAGCTTTTTAGCCCAAAAAAACTGAAAAATGGCCATTTTGGCTGTCAAAACCAGGTTTTTCGCTGACGGCGTGACCTGTTTGCTGAAACCCCCACTTTTTGCTCATGAAAATACCTCTTGAGATAAAAACACGACTTTTTGGCGGAAAAAAATGGGGTTTTGGCGGAGTAAAGGTGCTTTTTGGTCAAAAAAGGTGTTTTTTGCTGAGAAAATTTGAAATTTGCTGAGAATTTTCTTTTGCTCAAAACACGACGTTTTCACTGCTAAACGCAAGTTTTGGACGAGAAAAGCACATTTTAGGTGTCCAAAACACTGTTTTGCTGGGGAAAAAAGCTTTTTAGCCCAAAAAACTGAAAAATGGCCATTTTGGCTCTCAAAACCAGGTTTTTCGCTGACGGCGTGACCTGTTTGCTGAAACCCCCACTTTTTGCTCATGAAAATACCTCTTGAGATAAAAACACGACTTTTTGGCGGAAAAAAATGGGGTTTTGGCTGAGTAAAGGTGCTTTTTGGTCAAAAAAGGTGTTTTTTGCTGAGAAAATTTGAAATTTGCTGAGAATTTTCTTTTGCTCAAAACACGACGTTTTCACTGCTAAACGCAAGTTTTGGACGAGAAAAGCACATTTTAGGTGTCCAAAACACTGTTTTGCTGGGAAAAAAAGCTTTTTAGCCCAAAAAACTGAAAAATGGCCATTTTGGCTCTCAAAACCAGGTTTTTCGCTGACGGCGTGACCTGTTTGCTGAAACCCCCACTTTTTGCTCATGAAAATACCTCTTGAGATAAAAACACGACTTTTTGGCGGAAAAAAATGGGGTTTTGGCTGAGTAAAGGTGCTTTTTGGTCAAAAAAGGTGTTTTTTGCTGAGAAAATTTGAAATTTGCTGAGAATTTTCTTTTGCTCAAAACACGACGTTTTCACTGCTAAACGCAAGTTTTGGACGAGAAAAGCACATTTTAGGTGTCCAAAACACTGTTTTGCTGGGAAAAAAAGCTTTTTAGCCCAAAAAACTGAAAAATGGCCATTTTGGCTCTCAAAACCAGGTTTTTCGCTGACGGCGTGACCTGTTTGCTGAAACCCCCACTTTTTGCTCATGAAAATACCTCTTGAGATAAAAACACGACTTTTTGGCGGAAAAAAATGGGGTTTTGGCTGAGTAAAGGTGCTTTTTGGTCAAAAAAGGTGTTTTTTGCTGAGAAAATTTGAAATTTGCTGAGAATTTTCTTTTGCTCAAAACACGACGTTTTCACTGCTAAACGCAAGTTTTGGACGAGAAAAGCACATTTTAGGTGTCCAAAACACTGTTTTGCTGGGAAAAAAAGCTTTTTAGCCCAAAAAACTGAAAAATGGCCATTTTGGCTCTCAAAACCAGGTTTTTCGCTGACGGCGTGACCTGTTTGCTGAAACCCCCACTTTTTGCTCATGAAAATACCTCTTGAGATAAAAACACGACTTTTTGGCGGAAAAAAATGGGGTTTTGGCTGAGTAAAGGTGCTTTTTGGTCAAAAAAGGTGTTTTTTGCTGAGAAAATTTGAAATTTGCTGAGAATTTTCTTTTGCTCAAAACACGACGTTTTCACTGCTAAACGCAAGTTTTGGACGAGAAAAGCACATTTTAGGTGTCCAAAACACTGTTTTGCTGGGAAAAAAAGCTTTTTAGCCCAAAAAACTGAAAAATGGCCATTTTGGCTCTCAAAACCAGGTTTTTCGCTGACGGCGTGACCTGTTTGCTGAAACCCCCACTTTTTGCTCATGAAAATACCTCTTGAGATAAAAACACGACTTTTTGGCGGAAAAAAATGGGGTTTTGGCTGAGTAAAGGTGCTTTTTGGTCAAAAAAGGTGTTTTTTGCTGAGAAAATTTGAAATTTGCTGAGAATTTTCTTTTGCTCAAAACACGACGTTTTCACTGCTAAACGCAAGTTTTGGACGAGAAAAGCACATTTTAGGTGTCCAAAACACTGTTTTGCTGGGAAAAAAAGCTTTTTAGCCCAAAAAACTGAAAAATGGCCATTTTGGCTCTCAAAACCAGGTTTTTCGCTGACGGCGTGACCTGTTTGCTGAAACCCCCACTTTTTGCTCATGAAAATACCTCTTGAGATAAAAACACGACTTTTTGGCGGAAAAAAATGGGGTTTTGGCTGAGTAAAGGTGCTTTTTGGTCAAAAAAGGTGTTTTTTGCTGAGAAAATTTGAAATTTGCTGAGAATTTTCTTTTGCTCAAAACACGACGTTTTCACTGCTAAACGCAAGTTTTGGACGAGAAAAGCACATTTTAGGTGTCCAAAACACTGTTTTGCTGGGAAAAAAAGCTTTTTAGCCCAAAAAACTGAAAAATGGCCATTTTGGCTCTCAAACCAGGTTTTTCGCTGACGGCGTGACCTGTTTGCTGAAACCCCCACTTTTTTGCTCATGAAAATACCTCTTGAGATAAAACACGACTTTTTGGCGGAAAAAAATGGGGTTTTGGCTGAGTAAAGGTGCTTTTTGGTCAAAAAAGGTGTTTTTTGCTGAGAAAATTTGAAATTTGCTGAGAATTTTCTTTTGCTCAAAACACGACGTTTTCACTGCTAAACGCAAGTTTTGGACGAGAAAAGCACATTTTAGGTGTCCAAAACACTGTTTTGCTGGGAAAAAAAGCTTTTTAGCCCAAAAAACTGAAAAATGGCCATTTTGGCTCTCAAAACCAGGTTTTTCGCTGACGGCGTGACCTGTTTGCTGAAACCCCCACTTTTTGCTCATGAAAATACCTCTTGAGATAAAAACACGACTTTTTGGCGGAAAAAAATGGGGTTTTGGCTGAGTAAAGGTGCTTTTTGGTCAAAAAAGGTGTTTTTTGCTGAGAAAATTTGAAATTTGCTGAGAATTTTCTTTTGCTCAAAACACGACGTTTTCACTGCTAAACGCAAGTTTTGGACGAGAAAAGCACATTTTAGGTGTCCAAAACACTGTTTTGCTGGGAAAAAAAGCTTTTTAGCCCAAAAAACTGAAAAATGGCCATTTTGGCTCTCAAAACCAGGTTTTTCGCTGACGGCGTGACCTGTTTGCTGAAACCCCCACTTTTTGCTCATGAAAATACCTCTTGAGATAAAAACACGACTTTTTGGCGGAAAAAAATGGGGTTTTGGCTGAGTAAAGGTGCTTTTTGGTCAAAAAAGGTGTTTTTTGCTGAGAAAATTTGAAATTTGCTGAGAATTTTCTTTTGCTCAAAACACGACGTTTTCACTGCTAAACGCAAGTTTTGGACGAGAAAAGCACATTTTAGGTGTCCAAAACACTGTTTTGCTGGGAAAAAAAGCTTTTTAGCCCAAAAAACTGAAAAATGGCCATTTTGGCTCTCAAAACCAGGTTTTTCGCTGACGGCGTGACCTGTTTGCTGAAACCCCCACTTTTTGCTCATGAAAATACCTCTTGAGATAAAAACACGACTTTTTGGCGGAAAAAAATGGGGTTTTGGCTGAGTAAAGGTGCTTTTTGGTCAAAAAAGGTGTTTTTTGCTGAGAAAATTTGAAATTTGCTGAGAATTTTCTTTTGCTCAAAACACGACGTTTTCACTGCTAAACGCAAGTTTTGGACGAGAAAAGCACATTTTAGGTGTCCAAAACACTGTTTTGCTGGGAAAAAAAGCTTTTTAGCCCAAAAAACTGAAAAATGGCCATTTTGGCTCTCAAAACCAGGTTTTTCGCTGACGGCGTGACCTGTTTGCTGAAACCCCCACTTTTTGCTCATGAAAATACCTCTTGAGATAAAAACACGACTTTTTGGCGGAAAAAAATGGGGTTTTGGCTGAGTAAAGGTGCTTTTTGGTCAAAAAAGGTGTTTTTTGCTGAGAAAATTTGAAATTTGCTGAGAATTTTCTTTTGCTCAAAACACGACGTTTTCACTGCTAAACGCAAGTTTTGGACGAGAAAAGCACATTTTAGGTGTCCAAAACACTGTTTTGCTGGGAAAAAAAGCTTTTTAGCCCAAAAAACTGAAAAATGGCTATTTTGGCTCTCAAAACCAGGTTTTTCGCTGACGGCGTGACCTGTTTGCTGAAACCCCCACTTTTTGCTCATGAAAATACCTCTTGAGATAAAAACACGACTTTTTGGCGAAAAAAATGTGTTTTTTGCTGAGAAAATTTGAAATTTGCTGAGAATTTTCTTTTGCTCAAAACACGACGTTTTCACTGCTAAACGCAAGTTTTGGACGAGAAAAGCACATTTTAGGTGTCCAAAACACTGTTTTGCTGGGGAAAAAAGCTTTTTAGCCCAAAAAACTGAAAAATGGCCATTTTGGCTCTCAAAACCAGGTTTTTCGCTGACGGCGTGACCTGTTTGCTGAAACCCCCACTTTTTGCTCATGAAAATACCTCTTGAGATAAAAACACGACTTTTTGGCGGAAAAAAATGGGGTTTTGGCGGAGTAAAGGTGCTTTTTGGTCAAAAAAGGTGTTTTTTGCTGAGAAAATTTGAAATTTGCTGAGAATTTTCTTTTGCTCAAAACACGACGTTTTCACTGCTAAACGCAAGTTTTGGACGAGAAAAGCACATTTTAGGTGTCCAAAACACTGTTTTGCTGGGAAAAAAAGCTTTTTAGCCCAAAAAACTGAAAAATGGCCATTTTGGCTCTCAAAACCAGGTTTTTCGCTGACGGCGTGACCTGTTTGCTGAAACCCCCACTTTTTGCTCATGAAAATACCTCTTGAGATAAAAACACGACTTTTTGGCGGAAAAAAATGGGGTTTTGGCTGAGTAAAGGTGCTTTTTGGTCAAAAAAGGTGTTTTTGGCTGAGAAAATTTGAAATTTGCTGAGAATTTTCTTTTGCTCAAAACACGACGTTTTCACTGCTAAACGCAAGTTTTGGACGAGAAAAGCACATTTTAGGTGTCCAAAACACTGTTTTGCTGGGAAAAAAAGCTTTTTAGCCCAAAAAACTGAAAAATGGCCATTTTGGCTCTCAAAACCAGGTTTTTCGCTGACGGCGTGACCTGTTTGCTGAAACCCCCACTTTTTGCTCATGAAAATACCTCTTGAGATAAAAACACGACTTTTTGGCGGAAAAAAATGGGGTTTTGGCTGAGTAAAGGTGCTTTTTGGTCAAAAAAGGTGTTTTTGGCTGAGAAAATTTGAAATTTGCTGAGAATTTTCTTTTGCTCAAAACACGACGTTTTCACTGCTAAACGCAAGTTTTGGACGAGAAAAGCACATTTTAGGTGTCCAAAACACTGTTTTGCTGGGAAAAAAAGCTTTTTAGCCCAAAAAACTGAAAAATGGCCATTTTGGCTCTCAAAACCAGGTTTTTCGCTGACGGCGTGACCTGTTTGCTGAAACCCCCACTTTTTGCTCATGAAAATACCTCTTGAGATAAAAACACGACTTTTTGGCGGAAAAAAATGGGGTTTTGGCGGAGTAAAGGTGCTTTTTGGTCAAAAAAGGTGTTTTTGGCTGAGAAAATTTGAAATTTGCTGAGAATTTTCTTTTGCTCAAAACACGACGTTTTCACTGCTAAACGCAAGTTTTGGACGAGAAAAGCACATTTTAGGTGTCCAAAACACTGTTTTGCTGGGAAAAAAAGCTTTTTAGCCCAAAAAACTGAAAAATGGCCATTTTGGCTCTCAAAACCAGGTTTTTCGCTGATGGCGTGACCTGTTTGCTGAAACCCCCACTTTTTGCTCATGAAAATACCTCTTGAGATAAAAACACGACTTTTTGGCGGAAAAAATGGGGTTTTGGCTGAGTAAAGGTGCTTTTTGGTCAAAAAAGGTGTTTTTTGCTGAGAAAATTTGAAATTTGCTGAGAATTTTCTTTTGCTCAAACCACGACGTTTTCACTGCTAAACGCAAGTTTTGGACGAGAAAAGCACATTTGAGGTGTCCAAAACACTGTTTTGCTGGGAAAAAAAGCTTTTTAGCCCAAAAAACTGAAAAATGGCCATTTTGGCTCTCAAAACCAGGTTTTTCGCTGACGGCGTGACCTGGTTGTTGAAACCCCCACTTTTTGCTCATGAAAATACCTCTTGAGATAAAAACACGACTTTTTGGCGGAAAAAAATGGGGTTTTGGCTGAGTAAAGGTGCTTTTTGGTCAAAAAAGGTGTTTTTGGCTGAGAAAATTTGAAATTTGCTGAGAATTTTCTTTTGCTCAAAACACGACGTTTTCACTGCTAAACGCAAGTTTTGGACGAGAAAAGCACATTTTAGGTGTCCAAAACACTGTTTTGCTGGGAAAAAAAGCTTTTTAGCCCAAAAAACTGAAAAATGGCCATTTTGGCTCTCAAAACCAGGTTTTTCGCTGACGGCGTGACCTGTTTGCTGAAACCCCCACTTTTTGCTCATGAAAATACCTCTTGAGATAAAAACACGACTTTTTGGCCAAAAAAAATGGGGTTTTGGCTGAGTAAAGGTGCTTTTTGGTCAAAAAAGGTGTTTTTGGCTGAGAAAATTTGAAATTTGCTGAGAATTTTCTTTTGCTCAAAACACGACGTTTTCACTGCTAAACGCAAGTTTTGGACGAGAAAAGCACATTTTAGTTGTCCAAAACACTGTTTTGCTGGGAAAAAAAGCTTTTTAGCCCAAAAAACTGAAAAATGGCCATTTTGGCTCTCAAAACCAGGTTTTTCGCTGACGGCGTGACCTGTTTGCTGAAACCCCCACTTTTTGCTCATGAAAATACCTCTTGAGATAAAAACACGACTTTTTGACCAAAAAAAATGGGGTTTTGGCAGAGTAAATGTGCTTTTTGGTCAAAAAAGGTGTTTTTGGCTGAGAAAATTTGAAATTTGCTGAGAATTTTCTTTTGCTCAAAACACGACGTTTTCACTGATAAACGCAAGTTTTGGACGAGAAAAGCACATTTTAGGTGTCCAAAACACTGTTTTGCTGGGAAAAAAAGCTTTTTAGCCCAAAAAACTGAAAAATGGCCATTTTGGCTCTCAAAACCAGGTTTTTCGCTGACGGCGTGACCTGTTTGCTGAAACCCCCACTTTTTGCTCATGAAAATACCTCTTGAGATAAAAACACGACTTTTTGGCGGAAAAAAAAGGGGTTTTGGCTGAGTAAAGGTGCTTTTTGGTCAAAAAAGGTGTTTTTGGCTGAGAAAATTTGAAATTTGCTGAGAATTTTCTTTTGCTCAAAACACGACGTTTTCACTGCTAAACGCAAGTTTTGGACGAGAAAAGCACATTTTAGGTGTCCAAAACACTGTTTTGCTGGGAAAAAAAGCTTTTTAGCCCAAAAAACTGAAAAATGGCCATTTTGGCTCTCAAAACCAGGTTTTTCGCTGACGGCGTGACCTGTTTGCTGAAACCCCCACTTTTTGCTCATGAAAATACCTCTTGAGATAAAAACACGACTTTTTGGCGGAAAAAATGGGGTTTTGGCTGAGTAAAGGTGCTTTTTGGTCAAAAAAGGTGTTTTTGGCTGAGAAAATTTGAAATTTGCTGAGAATTTTCTTTTGCTCAAAACACGACGTTTTCACTGCTAAACGCAAGTTTTGGACGAGAAAAGCACATTTTAGGTGTCCAAAACACTGTTTTGCTGGGAAAAAAAGCTTTTTAGCCCAAAAAACTGAAAAATGGCCATTTTGGCTCTCAAAACCAGGTTTTTCGCTGACGGCGTGACCTGTTTGCTGAAACCCCCACTTTTTGCTCATGAAAATACCTCTTGAGATAAAAACACGACTTTTTGGCGAAAAAAATGGGGTTTTGGCTGAGTAAAGGTGCTTTTTGGTCAAAAAAGGTGTTTTTGGCTGAGAAAATTTGAAATTTCCTGATAATTTTCTTTTGCTCAAAACACGACGTTTTCACTGCTAAACGCAAGTTTTGGACGAGAAAAGCACATTTTAGGTGTCCAAAACACTGTTTTGCTGGGAAAAAAAGCTTTTTAGCCCAAAAAACTGAAAAATGGCCATTTTGGCTCTCAAAACCAGGTTTTTCGCTGACGGCGTGACCTGTTTGCTGAAACCCCCACTTTTTGCTCATGAAAATACCTCTTGAGATAAAAACACGACTTTTTGGCGAAAAAAAATGGGGTTTTGGCTGAGTAAAGGTGCTTTTTGGTCAAAAATGGTGTTTTTGGCTGAGAAAATTTGAAATTTGCTGAGAATTTTCTTTTGCTCAAAACACGACGTTTTCACTGCTAAACGCAAGTTTTGGACGGGGAAAGCACATTTTAGGTGTCCAAAACACTGTTTTGCTGGGAAAAAAAGCTTTTTAGCCCAAAAAACTGAAAAATGGCCATTTTGGCTCTCAAAACCAGGTTTTTCGCTGACGGCGTGACCTGTTTCCTGAAACCCCCCCTTTTTGCTCATGAAAATACCTCTTGAGATAAAAACACGACTTTTTGGCGAAAAAAAATGGGGTTTTGGCTGAGTAAAGGTGCTTTTTGGTCAAAAAAGGTGTTTTTTGCTGAGAAAATTTGAAATTTGCTGAGAATTTTCTTTTGCTCAAAACACGACGTTTTCACTGCTAAACGCAAGTTTTGGACGAGAAAAGCACATTTTAGGTGTCCAAAACACTGTTTTGCTGGGAAAAAAAGCTTTTTAGCCCAAAAAACTGAAAAATGGCCATTTTGGCTCTCAAAACCAGGTTTTTCGCTGACGGCGTGACCTGTTTGCTGAAACCCCCACTTTTTGCTCATGAAAATACCTCTTGAGATAAAAACACGACTTTTTGGCGGAAAAAAATGGGGTTCTGGCTGAGTAAAGGTGCTTTTTGGTCAAAAAAGGTGTTTTTTGCTGAGAAAATTTGAAATTTGCTGAGAATTTTCTTTTGCTCAAAACACGACGTTTTCACTGCTAAACGCAAGTTTTGGACGAGAAAAGCACATTTTAGGTGTCCAAAACACTGTTTTGCTGGGAAAAAAAGCTTTTTAGCCCAAAAAACTGAAAAATGGCCATTTTGGCTCTCAAAACCAGGTTTTTCGCTGACGGCGTGACCTGTTTGCTGAAACCCCCACTTTTTGCTCATGAAAATACCTCTTGAGATAAAAACACGACTTTTTGGCGAAAAAAAATGGGGTTTTGGCTGAGTAAAGGTGCTTTTTGGTCAAAAAAGGTGTTTTTTGCTGAGAAAATTTGAAATTTGCTGAGAATTTTCTTTTGCTCAAAACACGACGTTTTCACTGCTAAACGCAAGTTTTGGACGGGGAAAGCACATTTTAGGTGTCCAAAACACTGTTTTGCTGGGAAAAAAAGCTTTTTAGCCCAAAAAACTGAAAAATGGCCATTTTGGCTCTCAAAACCAGGTTTTTCGCTGACGGCGTGACCTGTTTGCTGAAACCCCCACTTTTTGCTCATGAAAATACCTCTTGAGATAAAAACACGACTTTTTGGCGGAAAAAAATGGGGTTCTGGCTGAGTAAAGGTGCTTTTTGGTCAAAAAAGGTGTTTTTTGCTGAGAAAATTTGAAATTTGCTGAGAATTTTCTTTTGCTCAAAACACGACGTTTTCACTGCTAAACGCAAGTTTTGGACGAGAAAAGCACATTTTAGGTGTCCAAAACACTGTTTTGCTGGGAAAAAAAGCTTTTTAGCCCAAAAAACTGAAAAATGGCCATTTTGGCTCTCAAAACCAGGTTTTTCGCTGACGGCGTGACCTGTTTGCTGAAACCCCCACTTTTTGCTCATGAAAATACCTCTTGAGATAAAAACACGACTTTTTGGCGAAAAAAAATGGGGTTTTGGCTGAGTAAAGGTGCTTTTTGGTCAAAAAAGGTGTTTTTGGCTGAGAAAATTTGAAATTTGCTGAGAATTTTCTTTTGCTCAAAACACGACGTTTTCACTGCTAAACGCAAGTTTTGGACGGGGAAAGCACATTTTAGGTGTCCAAAACACTGTTTTGCTGGGAAAAAAAGCTTTTTAGCCCAAAAAACTGAAAAATGGCCATTTTGGCTCTCAAAACCAGGTTTTTCGCTGACGGCGTGACCTGTTTGCTGAAACCCCCACTTTTTGCTCATGAAAATACCTCTTGAGATAAAAACACGACTTTTTGGCGGAAAAAAATGGGGTTCTGGCTGAGTAAAGGTGCTTTTTGGTCAAAAAAGGTGTTTTTTGCTGAGAAAATTTGAAATTTGCTGAGAATTTTCTTTTGCTCAAAACACGACGTTTTCACTGCTAAACGCAAGTTTTGGACGAGAAAAGCACATTTTAGGTGTCCAAAACACTGTTTTGCTGGGAAAAAAAGCTTTTTAGCCCAAAAAACTGAAAAATGGCCATTTTGGCTCTCAAAACCAGGTTTTTCGCTGACGGCGTGACCTGTTTGCTGAAACCCCCACTTTTTGCTCATGAAAATACCTCTTGAGATAAAAACACGACTTTTTGGCCAAAAAAAATGGGGTTTTGGCTGAGTAAAGGTGCTTTTTGGTCAAAAAAGGTGTTTTTGGCTGAGAAAATTTGAAATTTGCTGAGAATTTTCTTTTGCTCAAAACACGACGTTTTCACTGCTAAACGCAAGTTTTGGACGGGGAAAGCACATTTTAGGTGTCCAAAACACTGTTTTGCTGGGAAAAAAAGCTTTTTAGCCCAAAAAACTGAAAAATGGCCATTTTGGCTCTCAAAACCAGGTTTTTCGCTGACGGCGTGACCTGTTTGCTGAAACCCCCACTTTTTGCTCATGAAAATACCTCTTGAGATAAAAACACGACTTTTTGGCCAAAAAAAATGGGGTTTTGGCTGAGTAAAGGTGCTTTTTGGTCAAAAAAGGTGTTTTTGGCTGAGAAAATTTGAAATTTGCTGAGAATTTTCTTTTGCTCAAAACACGACGTTTTCACTGCTAAACGCAAGTTTTGGACGAGAAAAGCACATTTTAGGTGTCCAAAACACTGTTTTGCTGGGAAAAAAAGCTTTTTAGCCCAAAAAACTGAAAAATGGCCATTTTGGCTCTCAAAACCAGCTTTTTCTCTGACGGCGTGACCTGTTTGCTGAAACCCCCACTTTTTGCTCATGAAAATACCTCTTGAGATAAAAACACGACTTTTTGGCGGAAAAAAATGGGGTTTTGGCTGAGTAAAGGTGCTTTTTGGTCAAAAAAGGTGTTTTTGGCTGAGAAAATTTGAAATTTGCTGAGAATTTTCTTTTGCTCAAAACACGACGTTTTCACTGCTAAACGCAAGTTTTGGACGAGAAAAGCACATTTTAGGTGTCCAAAACACTGTTTTGCTGGGAAAAAAAGCTTTTTAGCCCAAAAAACTGAAAAATGGCCATTTTGGCTCTCAAAACCAGGTTTTTCGCTGACGGCGTGACCTGTTTGCTGAAACCCCCACTTTTTGCTCATGAAAATACCTCTTGAGATAAAAACACGACTTTTTGGCGAAAAAAAATGGGGTGTTGGCTGAGTAAAGGTGCTTTTTGGTCAAAAAAGGTGTTTTTTGCTGAGAAAATTTGAAATTTGCTGAGAATTTTCTTTTGCTCAAAACACGACGTTTTCACTGCTAAACGCAAGTTTTGGACGGGGAAAGCACATTTTAGGTGTCCAAAACACTGTTTTGCTGGGAAAAAAAGCTTTTTAGCCCAAAAAACTGAAAAATGGCCATTTTGGCTCTCAGAACCAGGTTTTTCGCTGACGGCGTGACCTGTTTGCTGAAACCCCCACTTTTTGCTCATGAAAATACCTCTTGAGATAACAACACGACTTTTTGGCGAAAAAAAATGGGGTTTTGGCTGAGTAAAGGTGCTTTTTGGCCAAAAAAGGTGTTTTTTGCTGAGAAAATTTGAAATTTGCTAAGAATTTTCTTTTGCTCAAAACACGACGTTTTCACTGCTAAACGCAAGTTTTGGACGAGAAAAGCACATTTTAGGTGTCCAAAACACTGTTTTGCTGGGGAAAAAAGCTTTTTAGCCCAAAAAACTGAAAAATGGCCATTTTGGCTCTCAAAACCAGGTTTTTCGCTGACGGCGTGACCTGTTTGCTGAAACCCCCACTTTTTGCTCATGAAAATACCTCTTGAATAAAAACACGACTTTTTGGCGGAAAAAAATGCGGTTTTGGCTGAGTAAAGGTGCTTTTTGGTCAAAAAAGGTGTTTTTTGCTGAGAAAATATGAAATTTGCTGAGAATTTTCTTTTGCTCAAAACACGACGTTTTCACTGCTAAACGCAAGTTTTGGACGAGAAAAGCACATTTTAGGTGTCCAAAACACTGTTTTGCTGGGAAAAAAAGCTTTTTAGCCCAAAAAACTGAAAAATGGCCATTTTGGCTCTCAAAACCAGGTTTTTCGCTGACGGCGTGACCTGTTTGCTGAAACCCCCCCTTTTTGCTCATGAAAATACCTCTTGAGATAAAAACACGACTTTTTGGCGAAAAAAAATGGGGTGTTGGCTGAGTAAAGGTGCTTTTTGGTCAAAAAAGGTGTTTTTGGCTGAGAAAATTTGAAATTTGCTGAGAATTTTCTTTTGCTCAAAACACGACGTTTTCACTGCTAAACGCAAGTTTTGGACGAGAAAAGCACATTTTAGGTGTCCAAAACACTGTTCTGCTGGGAAAAAAAGCTTTTTAGCCCAAAAAACTGAAAAACTCAAAACCAGATTTTTCGCTGACGGCGTCACCTGTTTGCTGAAACCCCCACTTTTTGCTCATGAAAATACCTCTTGAGATAAAAACACGACTTTTTGGCGGAAAAAAATGGGGTTTTGGCTGAGTAAACGTGTTTTTTGCTGAGAAAATTTAAAATTTGCTGAGAATTTTCTTTTGCTCAAAACACGACGTTTTCATTGCTAAACGCAAGTTTTGGACGAGAAAAGCACATTTTAGGTGTCCAAAACACTGTTTTGCTGGGAAAAAAGCTTTTCAGCCCACAAAACTGAAAAATGGCCATTTTGGCTCTCAAAACCAGGTTTTTCGCTGACGGCGTGACCTGTTTGCTGAAACCCCCACTTTTTGCTCATGAAAATACCTCGAGATAAAAACACGACTTTTTGGCGAAAAAAATGGGGTTTTGGCTGAGTAAAGGTGCTTTTTGGTCAAAAAAGGTGTTTTTGGCTGAAAAAATTTGAAATTTGCTGAGAATTTTCTTTTGCTCGAAACACGACGTTTTCACTGCTAAACGCAAGTTTTGGACGAGAAAAGCACATTTTAGGTGTCCAAAACACTGTTTTGATGGGGAAAAAAGCTTTTTAGCCCAAAAAACTGAAAAATGGCCATTTTGGCTCTCAAAACCAGGTTTTTCGCTGACGGCGTGACCTGTTTGCTGAAACCCCCACTTTTTGCTCATGAAAATACCTCTTGAGATAAAAACACGACTTTTTGGCGGAAAAAAATGGGGTTTTGGCTGAGTAAAGGTGCTTTTTGGTCAAAAAAGGTGTTTTTGGCTGAGAAAATTTGAAATTTGCTGAGAATTTTCTTGTGCTCAAAACACGACGTTTTCACTGCTAAACGCAAGTTTTGGACGAGAAAAGCACATTTTAGGTGTCCAAAACACTGTTCTGCTGGGAAAAAAAGCTTTTTAGCCCAAAAAACTGAAAAACTCAAAACCAGATTTTTCGCTGACGGCGTCACCTGTTTGCTGAAACCCCCACTTTTTGCTCATGAAAATACCTCTTGAGATAAAAACACGACTTTTTGGCGGAAAAAAATGGGGTTTTGGCTGAGTAAACGTGTTTTTTGCTGAGAAAATTTAAAATTTGCTGAGAATTTTCTTTTGCTCGAAACACGACGTTTTCACTGCTAAACGCAAGTTTTGGACGAGAAAAGCACATTTTAGGTGTCCAAAACACTGTTTTGATGGGGAAAAAAGCTTTTTAGCCCAAAAAACTGAAAAATGGCCATTTTGGCTCTCAAAACCAGGTTTTTCGCTGACGGCGTGACCTGTTTGCTGAAACCCCCACTTTTTGCTCATGAAAATACCTCTTGAGATAAAAACACGACTTTTTGGCGAAAAAAATGGGGTTTTGGCTAAGTAAAGGTGCTTTTTGGTCAAAAAAGGTGTTTTTGGCTGAGAAAATTTGAAATTTGCTGAGAATTTTCTTTTGCTCAAAACACGACGTTTTCACTGCTAAACGCAAGTTTTGGACGAGAAAAGCACATTTTAGGTGTCCAAAACACTGTTTTGCTTGGTAAAAAAGCTTTTTAGCCCAAAAAACTGAAAAATGGCCATTTTGGCTCTCAAAACCAGGTTTTTCGCTGACGGCGTGACCTGTTTGCTGAAACCCCCACTTTTTGCTTATGAAAATACCTCTTGAGATAAAAACACGACTTTTTGGCGAAAAAAATGGAGTTTTGGCTGAGTAAAGGTGCTTTTTGGTCAAAAAAGGTGTTTTTTGCTGAGAAAATTTGAAATTTGCTGAGAATTTTCTTTTGCTCAAAACACGACGTTTTCACTGCTAAACGCAAGTTTTGGACGAGAAAAGCACATTTTAGGTGTCCAAAACACTGTTTTGCTGGGGAAAAAAGCTTTTTAGCCCAAAAAACTGAAAAATGGCCATTTTGGCTCTCAAAACCAGGTTTTTCGCTGACGGCGTGACCTGTTTGCTGAAACCCCCCCTTTTTGCTCATGAAAATACCTCTTGAGATAAAAACACGACTTTTTGGCGAAAAAAAATGGGGTGTTGGCTGAGTAAAGGTGCTTTTTGGTCAAAAAAGGTGTTTTTGGCTGAGAAAATTTGAAATTTGCTGAGAATTTTCTTTTGCTCAAAACACGACGTTTTCACTGCTAAACGCAAGTTTTGGACGAGAAAAGCACATTTTAGGTGTCCAAAACACTGTTCTGCTGGGAAAAAAAGCTTTTTAGCCCAAAAAACTGAAAAACTCAAAACCAGATTTTTCGCTGACGGCGTCACCTGTTTGCTGAAACCCCCACTTTTTGCTCATGAAAATACCTCTTGAGATAAAAACACGACTTTTTGGCGGAAAAAAATGGGCTTTTGTTGAGTAAACATGTTTTTTGCTGAGAAAATTTAAAATTTGCTGAGAATTTTCTTTTGCTCAAAACACGACGTTTTCACTGCTAAACGCAAGTTTTGGACGAGAAAAGCACATTTTAGGTGTCCAAAACACTGTTTTGCTGGGAAAAAAGCTTTTTAGCCCACAAAACTGAAAAATGGCCATTTTGGCTCTCAAAACCAGGTTTTTCGCTGACGGCGTGACCTGTTTGCTGAAACCCCCACTTTTTGCTCATGAAAATACCTCTTGAGATAAAAACACGACTTTTTGGCGAAAAAAATGGGGTTTTGGCTGAGTAAAGGTGCTTTTTGGTCAAAAAAGGTGTTTTTGGCTAAGAAAATTTGAAATTTGCTGAGAATTTTCTTTTGCTCGAAACACGACGTTTTCACTGCTAAACGCAAGTTTTGGACGAGAAAAGCACATTTTAGGTGTCCAAAACACTGTTTTGCTGGGAAAAAAGCTTTTTAGCCCAAAAAACTGAAAAATGGCCATTTTGGCTCTCAAAACCAGGTTTTTCGCTGACGGCGTGACCTGTTTGCTGAAACCCCCTCTTTTTGCTCATGAAAATACCTCTTGAGTTAAAAACACGACTTTTTGGCGAAAAAAATGAGGTTTTGGCTGAGTAAAGGTGCTTTTTGGTCAAAAAAGGTGTTTTTGGCTGAGAAAATTTGAAATTTGCTGAGAATTTTCTTTTGCTCAAAACACGACATTTTCACTGCTAAACGCAAGTTTTGGACGAGAAAAGCACATTTTAGGTGTCCAAAACACTGTTTTGCTGGGGAAAAAAGCTTTTTAGCCCAAAAAACTGAAAAATGGCCATTTTGGCTCTCAAAACCAGGTTTTTCGCTGACGGCGTGACCTGTTTGCTGAAACCCCCCCTTTTTGCTCATGAAAATACCTCTTGAGATAAAAACACGACTTTTTGGCGAAAAAAAATGGGGTTTTGGCTGAGTAAAGGTGTTTTTTGCTGAGAAAATTTGAAATTTGCTGAGAATTTTCTTTTGCTCAAAACACGACGTTTTCACTGCTAAACGCAAGTTTTGGACGAGAAAAGCACATTTTAGGTGTCCAAAACACTGTTTTGCTGGGAAAAAAGCTTTTTAGCCCACAAAACTGAAAAATGGCCATTTTGGCTCTCAAAACCAGGTTTTTCGCTGACGGTGTGACCTGTTTGCTGAAACCCCCACTTTTTGCTCATGAAAATACCTCTTGAGATAAAAACACGACTTTTTGGCGAAAAAAATGGGGTTTTGGCTGAGTAAAGGTGCTTTTTGGTCAAAAAAGGTGTTTTTGGCTGAGAAAATTTGAAATTTGCTGAGAATTTTCTTTTGCTCGAAACACGACGTTTTCACTGCTAAACGCAAGTTTTGGACGAGAAAAGCACATTTTAGGTGTCCAAAACACTGTTTTGCTGGGGGAAAAAGCTTTTTAGCCCAAAAAACTGAAAAATGGCCATTTTGGCTCTCAAAACCAGGTTTTTCGCTGACGGCGTGACCTGTTTGCTGAAACCCCCACTTTTTGCTCATGAAAATACCTCTTGAGATAAAAACACGACTTTTTGGCGAAAAAAAATGGGGTTTTGGCTGAGTAAAGGTGCTTTTTGGTCAAAAAAGGTGTTTTTGGCTGAGAAAATTTGAAATTTGCTGAGAATTTTCTTTTGCTCAAAACACGACGTTTTCACTGCTAAACGCAAGTTTTGGACGAGAAAAGCACATTTTAGGTGTCCAAAACACTGTTTTGCTGGGAAAAAAAGCTTTTTAGCCCAAAAAACTGAAAAATGGCCATTTTGGCTCTCAAAACCAGGTTTTTCGCTGACGGCGTGACCTGTTTGCTGAAACCCCCACTTTTTGCTCATCAAAATTCCTCTTGAAATAAAAACACGACTTTTTGGCGAAAAAAAAATGGGGTTTTGGCTGAGTAAAGGTGCTTTTTGGTCAAAAAAGGTGCTATTTGGTCAATAAAGGTGTTTTTGGCTGAGAAAATTTGAAATTTGCTGAGAATTTTCTTTTGCTCAAAAAACGACGTTTTCACTGCTAAACGCAAGTTTTGGACGAGAAAAGCACATTTTAGGTGTCCAAAAAACTGTTTTGCTGGGAAAAAAAGCTTTTTAGCCCAAAAAACTGAAAAATGGCCATTTTGGCTCTCAAAACCAGGTTTTTCGCTGACGGCGTGACCTGTTTGCTGAAACCCCCACTTTTTGCTCATCAAAATACCTCTTGAGATAAAAACACGACTTTTTGGCGAAAAAAAAATGGGGTTTTGGCTGAGTAAAGGTGCTTTTTGGTCAAAAAAGGTGCCATTTGGTCAATAAAGGTGTTTTTGGCTGAGAAAATTTGAAATTTGCTGAGAATTTTCTTTTGCTCAAAACACGACGTTTTCACTGCTAAACGCAAGTTTTGGACGAGAAAAGCACATTTTAGGTGTCCAAAACACTGTTTTGCTGGGGAAAAAAGCTTTTTAGCCCAAAAAACTGAAAAATGGCCATTTTGGCTCTCAAAACCAGGTTTTTCGCTGACGGCGTGACCTGTTTGCTGAAACCCCCACTTTTTGCTCATGAAAATACCTCTTGAGATAAAAACACGACTTTTTGGCGGAAAAAAATGGGGTTTTGGCTGAGTAAAGGTATTTTTTTGGTCAAAAAAGGTGTTTTTGGCTAAGAAAATTTGAAATTTGCTGAGAATTTTCTTTTGCTCAAAACACGACGTTTTCACTGCTAAACGCAAGTTTTGGACGAGAAAAGCACATTTTAGGTGTCCAAAACACTGTTTTGCTGGGAAAAAAAGCTTTTTAGCCCAAAAAACTGAAAAATGGCCATTTTGGCTCTCAAAACCAGGTTTTTCGCTGACAGCGTGACCTGTTTGCTCAAACCCCCACTTTTTGCTCATGAAAATACCTCTTGATATAAAAACACGACTTTTTGGCGAAAAAAAATGGGGTTTTGGCTGAGTAAAGGTGCTTTTTGGTCAAAAAAGATGTTTTTGGCTGAGAAAATTTGAAATTTGCTGAGAATTTTCTTTTGCTCAAAACACGACGTTTTCACTGCTAAACGCAAGTTTTGGACGAGAAAAGCACATTTTAGGTGTCCAAAACACTGTTTTGCTGGGAAAAAAAGCTTTTTAGCCCAAAAAACTGAAAAATGGCCATTTTGGCTCTCAAAACCAGGTTTTTCGCTGACGGCGTGACCTGTTTGCTGAAACCCCCACTTTTTGCTCATGAAAATAGCTCTTGAGATAAAAACACGACTTTTTGGCGAAAACAAATGGGGTTTTGGCTGAGTAAAGGTGTTTTTTGGTCAAAAAAGGTGTTTTTGGCTGAGAAAATTTGAAATTTGCTGAGAATTTTCTTTCGCTCAAAACACGACGTTTTCACAGCTAAACGCAAGTTTTGGACGAGAAAAGCACATTTTAGGTGTCCAAAACACTGTTTTGCTGGGAAAAAAAGCTTTTTAGCCCAAAAAACTGAAAAATGGCCATTTTGGCTCTCAAAACCAGGTTTTTCGCTGACGGCGTGACCTGTTTGCTGAAACCCCCACTTTTTGCTCATGAAAATACCTCTTGAGATAAAAACACGACTTTTTGGCCAAAAAAAATGGGGTTTTGGCTGAGTAAAGGTATTTTTTGGTCAAAAAAGGTGTTTTTGGCTAAGAAAATTTGAAATTTGCTGAGAATTTTCTTTTGCTCGAAACACGACGTTTTCACTGCTAAACGCAAGTTTTGGACGAGAAAAGCACATTTTAGGTGTCCAAAACACTGTTTTGCTGGGGAAAAAAGCTTTTTAGCCCAAAAAACTGAAAAATGGCCATTTTGGCTCTCAAAACCAGGTTTTTCGCTGACGGCGTGACCTGTTTGCTCAAACCCCCACTTTTTGCTCATGAAAATACCTCTTGAGATAAAAACACGACTTTTTGGCCAAAAAAAATGGGGTTTTGGCTGAGTAAAGGTGCTTTTTGGTCAAAAAAGATGTTTTTGGCT
Organism: Anthopleura xanthogrammica; assembly: GCA_964019055.1. Classification (NCBI taxonomy): domain Eukaryota; kingdom Metazoa; phylum Cnidaria; class Anthozoa; order Actiniaria; family Actiniidae; genus Anthopleura; species Anthopleura xanthogrammica. Next base: position 8,288,796 of record OZ025213.1, read on the forward strand.
GAGAAAATTTGAAATTTGCTGAGAATTTTCTTTTGCTCAAAACACGACGTTTTCACTGCTAAACGCAAGTTTTGGACGAGAAAAGCACATTTTAGGTGTCCAAAACACTGTTTTGCTGGGAGAAAAAGCTTTTTAGCCCAAAAAACTGAAAAATGGCCATTTTGGCTCTCAAAACCAGGTTTTTCGCTGACGGCGTGACCTGTTTGCTGAAACCCCCACTTTTTGCTCATGAAAATACCTCTTGAGATAAAAACACGACTTTTTGGCCAAAAAAAATGGGGTTTTGGCTGAGTAAAGGTATTTTTTGGTCAAAAAAGGTGTTTTTGGCTAAGAAAATTTGAAATTTGCTGAGAATTTTCTTTTGCTCGAAACACGACGTTTTCACTGCTAAACGCAAGTTTTGGACGAGAAAAGCACATTTTAGGTGTCCAAAACACTGTTTTGCTGGGGAAAAATGCTTTTTAGCCCAAAAAACTGAAAAATGGCCATTTTGGCTCTCAAAACCAGGTTTTTCGCTGACGGCGTGACCTGTTTGCTCAAACCCCCACTTTTTGCTCATGAAAATACCTCTTGAGATAAAAACACGACTTTTTGGCCAAAAAAAATGGGGTTTTGGCTGAGTAAAGGTGCTTTTTGGTCAAAAAAGATGTTTTTGGCTGAGAAAATTTGAAATTTGCTGAGAATTTTCTTTTGCTCAAAACACGACGTTTTCACTGCTAAACGCAAGTTTTGGACGAGAAAAGCACATTTTAGGTGTCCAAAACACTGTTTTGCTGGGAGAAAAAGCTTTTTAGCCCAAAAAACTGAAAAATGGCCATTTTGGCTCTCAAAACCAGGTTTTTCGCTGACGGCGTGACCTGTTTGCTGAAATCCCCACTTTTTGCTCATGAAAATACCTCTTGAGATAAAAACACGACTTTTTGGCGGAAAAAAATGGGGTTTTGGCTGAGTAAAGGTATTTTTTGGTCAAAAAAGGTGTTTTTGGCTGAGAAAATTTGAAATTTGCTGAGAATTTTCTTTTGCTCAAAACACGACGTTTTCACTGCTAAACGCACGTTTTGGACGAGAAAAGCACATTTTAGGTGTCCAAAACACTGTTTTGCTGGGAAAAAAAGCTTTTTAGCCCAAAAAACTGAAAAATGGCCATTTTGGCTCTCAAAACCAGGTTTTTCGCTGACGGCGTGACCTGTTTGCTGAAACCCCCACTTTTTGCTCATGAAAATAGCTCTTGAGATAAAAACACGACTTTTTGGCGAAAACAAATGGGGTTTTGGCTGAGTAAAGGTATTTTTTGGTCAAAAAAGGTGTTTTTGGCTAAGAAAATTTGAAATTTGCTGAGAATTTTCTTTCGCTCAAAACACGACGTTTTCACTGCTAAACGCAAGTTTTGGACGAGAAAAGCACATTTTAGGTGTCCAAAACACTGTTTTGCTGGGAAAAAAAGCTTTTTAGCCCAAAAAACTGAAAAATGGCCATTTTGGCTCTCAAAACCAGGTTTTTCGCTGACGGCGTGACCTGTTTGCTGAAACCCCCACTTTTTGCTCATGAAAATACCTCTTGAGATAAAAACACGACTTTTTGGTCAAAAAAGGTGTTTTTGGCTGAGAAAATTTGAAATTTGCTGAGAATTTTCTTTCGCTCAAAACACGACGTTTTCACTGCTAAACGCAAGTTTTGGACGAGAAAAGCACATTTTAGGTGTCCAAAACACTGTTTTGCTGGGAAAAAAAGCTTTTTAGCCCAAAAAACTGAAAAATGGCCATTTTGGCTCTCAAAACCAGGTTTTTCGCTGACGGCGTGACCTGTTTGCTGAAACCCCCACTTTTTGCTCATGAAAATACCTCTTGAGATAAAAACACGACTTTTTGGCCAAAAAAAATGGGGTTTTGGCTGAGTAATGGTATTTTTTGGTCGAAAAAGGTGTTTTTGGTTAAGAAAATTTGAAATTTGCTGAGAATTTTCTTTTGCTCAAAACACGACGTTTTCACTGCTAAACGCAAGTTTTGGACGAGAAAAGCACATTTTAGGTGTTCAAAACACTGTTTTGCTGGGAAAAAAAGCTTTTTAGCCCAAAAAACTGAAAAATGGCCATTTTGGCTCTCAAAACCAGGTTTTTCGCTGACGGCGTGACCTGTTTGCTGAAACCCCCACTTTTTGCTCATGAAAATACCTCTTGAGATAAAAACACGACTTTTTGGCGGAAAAAAATGGGGTTTTGGCTGAGTAAAGGTATTTTTTGGTCAAAAAACGTGTTTTTGGCTAAGAAAATTTGAAATTTGCTGAGAATTTTCTTTTGCTCAAAACACGACGTTTTCACTGCTAAACGCAAGTTTTGGACGAGAAAAGCACATTTTAGGTGTCCAAAACACTGTTTTGCTGGGAAAAAAAGCTTTTTAGCCCAAAAAACTGAAAAATGGCCATTTTGGCTCTCAAAACCAGGTTTTTCGCTGACGGCGTGACCTGTTTGCTGAAACCCCCACTTTTTGCTCATGAAAATACCTCTTGAGATAAAAACACGACTTTTTGGCGAAAACAAATGGGGTTTTGGCTGAGTAAAGGTGTTTTTTGGTCAAAAAAGGTGTTTTTGGCTGAGAAAATTTGAAATTTGCTGAGAATTTTCTTTTGCTCAAAACACGACGTTTTCACTGCTAAATGCAAGTTTTGGACGAGAAAAGCACATTTTAGGTGTCCAAAACACTGTTTTGCTGGGAAAAAAAGCTTTTTAGCCCAAAAAACTGAAAAATGGCCATTTTGGCTCTCAAAACCAGGTTTTTCGCTGACGGCGTGACCTGTTTGCTGAAACCCCCACTTTTTGCTCATGAAAATACCTCTTGAGATAAAAACCCGACTTTTTGGCGAAAAAAAATGGGGTTTTGGCTGAGTAAAGGTATTTTTTGGTCAAAAAAGGTGTTTTTGGCTAAGAAAATTTGAAATTTGCTGAGAATTTTCTTTTGCTCGAAACACGACGTTTTCACTGCTAAACGCAAGTTTTGGACGAGAAAAGCACATTTTAGGTGTCCAAAACACTGTTTTGCTGGGGGAAAAAGCTTTTTAGCCCAAAAAACTGAAAAATGGCCATTTTGGCTCTCAAAACCAGGTTTTTCGCTGACGGCGTGACCTGTTTGCTGAAACCCCCCCCTTTTTGCTCATGAAAATACCTCTTGAGATAAAAACACGACTTTTTGGCGAAAAAAAATGGGGTTTTGGCTGAGTAAAGGTGCTTTTTGGTCAAAAAAGGTGTTTTTGGCTGAGAAAATTTGAAATTTCCTGATAATTTTCTTTTGCTTAAAACACGACGTTTTCACTGCTAAACGCAAGTTTTGGACGAGAAAAGCACATTTTAGGTGTCCAAAACACTGTTTTGCTTGGAAAGAAAGCTTTTTAGCCCAAAAAACTGAAAAATGGCCATTTTGGCTCTCAAAACCAGGTTTTTCGCTGACGGCGTGACCTGTTTGCTGAAACCCCCGCTTTTTGCTCATGAAAATACCTCTGGAGATAAAAACACGACTTTTTGGCGAAAAAAAATGGGGTTTTGGCTGAGTAAAGGTGCTTTTTGGTCAAAAAAGGTGTTTTTGGCTAAGAAAATTTGAAATTTCCTGATAATTTTCTTTTGCTCAAAACACGACGTTTTCACTGCTAAACGCAAGTTTTGGACGAGAAAAGCACATTTTAGGTGTCCAAAACACTGTTTTGCTGGGAAAGAAAGCTTTTTAGCCCAAAAAACTGAAAAATGGCCATTTTGGCTCTCAAAACCAGGTTTTTCGCTGACGGCGTGACCTGTTTGCTGAAACCCCCACTTTTTGCTCATGAAAATACCTCTTGAGTTAAAAACACGACTTTTTGGCGGAAAACAATGGGGTTTTGGCTGAGTAAAGGTGCTTTTTGGTCAAAAAAGGTGTTTTTTGCTGAGAAAATTTGAAATTTGCTGAGAATTTTCTTTTGCTTAAAACACGACGTTTTCACTGCTAAACGCAAGTTTTGGACGAGAAAAGCACATTTTAGGTGTCCAAAACACTGTTTTGCTTGGAAAGAAAGCTTTTTAGCCCAAAAAACTGAAAAATGGCCATTTTGGCTCTCAAAACCAGGTTTTTCGCTGACGGCGTGACCTGTTTGCTGAAACCCCCACTTTTTGCTCATGAAAATACCTCTTGAGATAAAAACACGACTTTTTGGCGAAAAAAAATGAGGTTTTGGCTGAGTAAAGGTGCTTTTTGGTCAAAAAAGGTGTTTTTGGCTGAGAAAATTTGAAATTTTCTGAGAATTTTCTTTTGCTCAAAACACGACGTTTTCACTGCTAAACGCAAGTTTTGGACGAGAAAAGCACATTTTAGGTGTCCAAAACACTGTTTTGCTGGGAAAGAAAGCTTTTTAGCCCAAAAAACTGAAAAATGGCCATTTTGGCTCTCAAAACCAGGTTTTTCGCTGACGGCGTGACCTGTTTGCTGAAACCCCCACTTTTTGCTCATGAAAATACCTCTTGAGATAAAAACACGACTTTTTGGCGGAAAAAAATGGGGTTTTGGCTGAGTAAAGGTGCTTTTTGGTCAAAAAAGGTGTTTTTTGCTGAGAAAATTTGAAATTTGCTGAGAATTTTCTTTTGCTTAAAACACGACGTTTTCACTGCTAAACGCAAGTTTTGGACGAGAAAAGCACATTTTAGGTGTCCAAAACACTGTTTTGCTTGGAAAGAAAGCTTTTTAGCCCAAAAAACTGAAAAATGGCCATTTTGGCTCTCAAAACCAGGTTTTTCGCTGACGGCGTGACCTGTTTGCTGAAACCCCCACTTTTTGCTCATGAAAATACCTCTTGAGATAAAAACCCGACTTTTTGGCGAAAAAAAAAGGGGTTTTGCCTGAGTAAAGTGCTTTTTCGTCAAAAAAGGTGTTTTTTTCCTGAGAAAATTTGAAATTTGCTGAGAATTTTCTTTTACTCAAACCATGACGTTTTCACTGCTAAACGCAAGTTTTGGACGAGAAAAGCACATTTTAGGTGTCCAAAACACTGTTTTGCTGCGGAAAAAAAGCTTTTTAGCCCAAAAAACTGAAAAATGGCCATTTTGGCTCTCAAAACCAGGTTTTTCGCTGACGGCGTGACCTGTTTGCTGAAACCCCCACTTTTTGCTCATGAAAATAGCTCTTGAGATAAAAACACGACTTTTTGGCGAAAAAAAATGGGGTTTTGGCTAACTAAAGGTGCTTTTTGGTCAAAAAAGGTGTTTTTGGCTGAGAAAATTTGAAATATTCTGAGAATTTTCTTTTGCTCAAAACACGACGTTTTCACTGCTAAACGCAAGTTTTGGACGAGAAAAGCACATTTTAGGTGTCCAAAACACTGTTTTGCTGGGAAAGAAAGCTTTTTAGCCCAAAAAACTGAAAAATGGCCATTTTGGCTCTCAAAACCAGGTTTTTCGCTGACGGCGTGACCTGTTTGCTGAAACCCCCACTTTTTGCTCATGAAAATACCTCTTGAGATAAAAACACGACTTTTTGGCGAAAAAAAATGAGGTTTTGGCTGAGTAAAGGTGCTTTTTGGTCAAAAAAGGTGTTTTTGGCTGAGAAAATTTGAAATTTTCTGAGAATTTTCTTTTGCTCAAAACACGACGTTTTCACTGCTAAACGCAAGTTTTGGACGAGAAAAGCACATTTTAGGTGTCCAAAACACTGTTTTGCTGGGAAAGAAAGCTTTTTAGCCCAAAAAACTGAAAAATGGCCATTTTGGCTCTCAAAACCAGGTTTTTCGCTGACGGCGTGACCTGTTTGCTGAAACCCCCACTTTTTGCTCATGAAAATACCTCTTGAGATAAAAACACGACTTTTTGGCGGAAAAAAATGGGGTTTTGGCTGAGTAAAGGTGCTTTTTGGTCAAAAAAGGTGTTTTTTGCTGAGAAAATTTGAAATTTGCTGAGAATTTTCTTTTGCTTAAAACACGACGTTTTCACTGCTAAACGCAAGTTTTGGACGAGAAAAGCACATTTTAGGTGTCCAAAACACTGTTTTGCTTGGAAAGAAAGCTTTTTAGCCCAAAAAACTGAAAAATGGCCATTTTGGCTCTCAAAACCAGGTTTTTCGCTGACGGCGTGACCTGTTTGCTGAAACCCCCACTTTTTGCTCATGAAAATACCTCTTGAGATAAAAACACGACTTTTTGGCGAAAAAAAATGGGGTTTTGGCTGAGTAAAGGTGCTTTTTGGTCAAAAAAGGTGTTTTTGGCTGAGAAAATTTGAAATTTGCTGATAATTTTCTTTTGCTCAAAACACGACGTTTTCACTGCTAAACGCAAGTTTTGGACGAGAAAAGCACATTTTAGGTGTCCAAAACACTGTTTTGCTGGGAGAAAAAGCTTTTTAGCCCAAAAAACTGAAAAATGGCCATTTTGGCTCTCAAAACCAGGTTTTTCGCTGACGGCGTGACCTGTTTGCTGAAACCCCCACTTTTTTCTCATGAAAATACCTCTTGAGATAAAAACACGACTTTTTGGCGAAAAAAAATGGGGTTTTGGCTGAGTAAAGGTGCTTTTTGGTCAAAAAAGGTGTTTTTGGCTGAGAAAATTTGAAATTTGCTGAGAATTTTCTTTTGCTCAAAACACGACGTTTTCACTGCTAAACGCAAGTTTTGGACGAGAAAAGCACATTTTAGGTGTCCAAAACACTGTTTTGCTGGGGAAAAAAGCTTTTTAGCCCAAAAAACTGAAAAATGGCCATTTTGGCTCTCAAAACCAGGTTTTTCGCTGACGGCGTGACCTGTTTGCTGAAACCCCCACTTTTTCCTCATGAAAATACCTCTTGAGATAAAAACCCGACTTTTTGGCGAAAAAAAAAGGGGTTTTGCCTGAGTAAAGTGCTTTTTCGTCAAAAAAGGTGTTTTTTTCCTGAGAAAATTTGAAATTTGCTGAGAATTTTCTTTTACTCAAACCATGACGTTTTCACTGCTAAACGCAAGTTTTGGACGAGAAAAGCACATTTTAGGTGTCCAAAACACTGTTTTGCTGCGGAAAAAAAGCTTTTTAGCCCAAAAAACTGAAAAATGGCCATTTTGGCTCTCAAAACCAGGTTTTTCGCTGACGGCGTGACCTGTTTGCTGAAACCCCCACTTTTTGCTCATGAAAATAGCTCTTGAGATAAAAACACGACTTTTTGGCGAAAAAAAATGGGGTTTTGGCTGACTAAAGGTGCTTTTTGGTCAAAAAAGGTGTTTTTGGCTGAGAAAATTTGAAATTTGCTGAGAATTTTCTTTTGCTCAAAACACGACGTTTTCACTGCTAAACGCAAGTTTTGGACGAGAAAAGCACATTTTAGGTGTCCAAAACACTGTTTTGCTGGGGAAAAAAGCTTTTTAGCCCAAAAAACTGAAAAATGGCCATTTTGGCTCTCAAAACCAGGTTTTTCGCTGACGGCGTGACCTGTTTGCTGAAACCCCCACTTTTTCCTCATGAAAATACCTCTTGAGATAAAAACCCGACTTTTTGGCGAAAAAAAAAGGGGTTTTGCCTGAGTAAAGTGCTTTTTCGTCAAAAAAGGTGTTTTTTTCCTGAGAAAATTTGAAATTTGCTGAGAATTTTCTTTTACTCAAACCATGACGTTTTCACTGCTAAACGCAAGTTTTGGACGAGAAAAGCACATTTTAGGTGTCCAAAACACTGTTTTGCTGCGGAAAAAAAGCTTTTTAGCCCAAAAAACTGAAAAATGGCCATTTTGGCTCTCAAAACCAGGTTTTTCGCTGACGGCGTGACCTGTTTGCTGAAACCCCCACTTTTTGCTCATGAAAATAGCTCTTGAGATAAAAACACGACTTTTTGGCGAAAAAAAATGGGGTTTTGGCTGACTAAAGGTGCTTTTTGGTCAAAAAAGGTGTTTTTGGCTGAGAAAATTTGAAATATTCTGAGAATTTTCTTTTGCTCAAAACACGACGTTTTCACTGCTAAACGCAAGTTTTGGACGAGAAAAGCACATTTTAGGTGTCCAAAACACTGTTTTGCTGGGGAAAAAAGCTTTTTAGCCCAAAAAACTGAAAAATGGCCATTTTGGCTCTCAAAACCAGGTTTTTCGCTGACGGCGTGACCTGTTTGCAGAAACCCCCACTTTTTGCTCATGAAAATACCTCTTGAGATAAAAACACGACTTTTTCGCCAAAAAAAATGGGGTTTTGGCTGAGTAAAGGTGCTTTTTGGTCAAAAAAGGTGTTTTTGGCTGAGAAAATTTGAAATTTGCTGAGAATTTTCTTTTGCTCAAAACACGACGTTTTCACTGCTAAACGCAAGTTTTGGACGAGAAAAGCACATTTTAGGTGTCCAAAACACTGTTTTGCTGGGGAAAAAAGCTTTTTAGCCCAAAAAACTGAAAAATGGCCATTTTGGCTCTCAAAACCAGGTTTTTCGCTGACGGCGTGACCTGTTTGCTGAAACCCCCACTTTTTCCTCATGAAAATACCTCTTGAGATAAAAACCCGACTTTTTGGCGAAAAAAAATGGGGTTTTGGCTGAGAAAAGTGCTTTTTCGTCAAAAAAGATGTTTTTTTCCTGAGAAAATTTGAAACTTGCTGAGAATTTTCTTTTGCTCAAACCATGACGTTTTCACTGCTAAACGCAAGGTTTGGACGAGAAAAGCACATTTTAGGTGTCCAAAACACTGTTTTGCTGCGGAAAAAAAGCTTTTTAGCCCAAAAAACTGAAAAATGGCCATTTTGGCTCTCAAAACCAGGTTTTTCGCTGACGGCGTGACCTGTTTGCTGAAACCCCCACTTTTTGCTCATGAAAATACCTCTTGAGATAAAAACCCGACTTTTTGGCGAAAAAAAATGGGGTGTTGCCTAAGTAAAGTGCTTTTTCGTCAAAAAAGATGTTTTTTTCCTGAGAAAATTTGAAATTTGCTGAGAATTTTCTTTTCCTCAAACCATGACGTTTTCACTGCTAAACGCAAGTTTTCGACGAGAAAAGCACATTTTAGATGTCCAAAACACTGTTTTGCTGCGGAAAAAAAGCTTTTTAGCCCAAAAAACTGAAAAATGGCCATTTTGGCTCTCAAAACCAGGTTTTTCGCTGACGGCGTGACCTGTTTGCTGAAACCCCCACTTTTTCCTCATGAAAATACCTCTTGAGATAAAAACCCGACTTTTTGGCGAAAAAAAATTGGGTGTTGCCTAAGTAAAGTGCTTTTTCGTCAAAAAAGATGTTTTTTTCCTGAGAAAATTTGAAATTTGCTGAAAATTTTCTTTTGCTCAAACCATGACGTTTTCACTGCTAAACGCAAGTTTTGGACGAGAAAAGCACATTTTAGGTGTCCAAAACACTGTTTTGCTGCGGAAAAAAAGCTTTTTAGCCCAAAAAACTGAAAAATGGCCATTTTGGCTCTCAAAACCAGGTTTTTCGCTGACGGCGTGACCTGTTTGCTGAAACCCCCACTTTTTCCTCATGAAAATACCTCTTGAGATAAAAACACGACTTTTTGGCGAAAAAAATGGGGTTTTGGCTAAGTAAAGGTGCTTTTTGGTCAAAAAAGGTGTTTTTGGCTGAGAAAATTTGAAATTTGCTGAGAATTTTCTTTTGCTCAAAACACGACGTTTTCACTGCTAAACGCAAGTTTTGGACGAGAAAAGCACATTTTAGGTGTCCAAAACACTGTTTTGCTGGGGAAAAAAGCTTTTTAGCCCAAAAAACTGAAAAATGGCCATTTTGGCTCTCAAAACCAGGTTTTTCGCTGACGGCGTGACCTGTTTGCTGAAACCCCCACTTTTTGCTCATGAAAATACCTCTTGAGATAAAAACACGACTTTTTGGCGAAAAAAAATGGGGTTTTGGCTGAGTAAAGGTGCTTTTTGGTCAAAAAAGGTGTTTTTGGCTGAGAAAATTTGAAATTTGCTGAGAATTTTCTTTTGCTCAAAACACGACGTTTTCACTGCTAAACGCAAGTTTTGGACGAGAAAAGCACATTTTAGGTGTCCAAAACACTGTTTTGCTGGGGAAAAAAGCTTTTTAGCCCAAAAAACTGAAAAATGGCCATTTTGGCTCTCAAAACCAGGTTTTTCGCTGACGGCGTGACCTGTTTGCTGAAACCCCCACTTTTTCCTCATGAAAATACCTCTTGAGATAAAAACACGACTTTTTGGCGAAAAAAAATGGGGTTTTGGCTGAGTAAAGGTGCTTTTTGGTCAAAAAAGGTGTTTTTGGCTGAGAAAATTTGAAATTTGCTGAGAATTTTCTTTTGCTCAAAACACGACGTTTTCACTGCTAAACGCAAGTTTTGGACGAGAAAAGCACATTTTAGGTGTCCAAAACACTGTTTTGCTGGGGAAAAAAGCTTTTTAGCCCAAAAAACTGAAAAATGGCCATTTTGGCTCTCAAAACCAGGTTTTTCGCTGACGGCGTGACCTGTTTGCTGAAACCCCCACTTTTTCCTCATGAAAATACCTCTTGAGATAAAAACCCGACTTTTTGGCGAAAAAAAATGGGGTTTTGGCTGAGTAAAGTGCTTTTTCGTCAAAAAAGATGTTTTTTTCCTGAGAAAATTTGAAACTTGCTGAGAATTTTCTTTTGCTCAAACCATGACGTTTTCACTGCTAAACGCAAGGTTTGGACGAGAAAAGCACATTTTAGGTGTCCAAAACACTGTTTTGCTGCGGAAAAAAAGCTTTTTAGCCCAAAAAACTGAAAAATGGCCATTTTGGCTCTCAAAACCAGGTTTTTCGCTGACGGCGTGACCTGTTTGCTGAAACCCCCACTTTTTCCTCATGAAAATACCTCTTGAGATAAAAACACGACTTTTTGGCGAAAAAAAATGGGGTTTTGGCTGAGTAAAGGTGCTTTTTGGTCAAAAAAGGTGTTTTTGGCTGAGAAAATTTGAAATTTGCTGAGAATTTTCTTTTGCTCAAAACACGACGTTTTCACTGCTAAACGCAAGTTTTGGACGAGAAAAGCACATTTTAGGTGTCCAAAACACTGTTTTGCTGGGGAAAAAAGCTTTTTAGCCCAAAAAACTGAAAAATGGCCATTTTGGCTCTCAAAACCAGGTTTTTCGCTGACGGCGTGACCTGTTTGCTGAAACCCCCACTTTTTCCTCATGAAAATACCTCTTGAGATAAAAACCCGACTTTTTGGCGAAAAAAAATTGGGTGTTGCCTAAGTAAAGTGCTTTTTCGTCAAAAAAGATGTTTTTTTCCTGAGAAAATTTGAAATTTGCTGAAAATTTTCTTTTGCTCAAACCATGACGTTTTCACTGCTAAACGCAAGTTTTGGACGAGAAAAGCACATTTTAGGTGTCCAAAACACTGTTTTGCTGCGGAAAAAAAGCTTTTTAGCCCAAAAAACTGAAAAATGGCCATTTTGGCTCTCAAAACCAGGTTTTTCGCTGACGGCGTGACCTGTTTGCTGAAACCCCCACTTTTTCCTCATGAAAATACCTCTTGAGATAAAAACACGACTTTTTGGCGAAAAAAATGGGGTTTTGGCTAAGTAAAGGTGCTTTTTGGTCAAAAAAGGTGTTTTTGGCTGAGAAAATTTGAAATTTGCTGAGAATTTTCTTTTGCTCAAAACACGACGTTTTCACTGCTAAACGCAAGTTTTGGACGAGAAAAGCACATTTTAGGTGTCCAAAACACTGTTTTGCTGGGGAAAAAAGCTTTTTAGCCCAAAAAACTGAAAAATGGCCATTTTGGCTCTCAAAACCAGGTTTTTCGCTGACGGCGTGACCTGTTTGCTGAAACCCCCACTTTTTGCTCATGAAAATACCTCTTGAGATAAAAACACGACTTTTTGGCGAAAAAAAATGGGGTTTTGGCTGAGTAAAGGTGCTTTTTGGTCAAAAAAGGTGTTTTTGGCTGAGAAAATTTGAAATTTGCTGAGAATTTTCTTTTGCTCAAAACACGACGTTTTCACTGCTAAACGCAAGTTTTGGACGAGAAAAGCACATTTTAGGTGTCCAAAACACTGTTTTGCTGGGGAAAAAAGCTTTTTAGCCCAAAAAACTGAAAAATGGCCATTTTGGCTCTCAAAACCAGGTTTTTCGCTGACGGCGTGACCTGTTTGCTGAAACCCCCACTTTTTCCTCATGAAAATACCTCTTGAGATAAAAACACGACTTTTTGGCGAAAAAAAATGGGGTTTTGGCTGAGTAAAGGTGCTTTTTGGTCAAAAAAGGTGTTTTTGGCTGAGAAAATTTGAAATTTGCTGAGAATTTTCTTTTGCTCAAAACACGACGTTTTCACTGCTAAACGCAAGTTTTGGACGAGAAAAGCACATTTTAGGTGTCCAAAACACTGTTTTGCTGGGGAAAAAAGCTTTTTAGCCCAAAAAACTGAAAAATGGCCATTTTGGCTCTCAAAACCAGGTTTTTCGCTGACGGCGTGACCTGTTTGCTGAAACCCCCACTTTTTCCTCATGAAAATACCTCTTGAGATAAAAACCCGACTTTTTGGCGAAAAAAAATGGGGTTTTGGCTGAGTAAAGTGCTTTTTCGTCAAAAAAGATGTTTTTTTCCTGAGAAAATTTGAAACTTGCTGAGAATTTTCTTTTGCTCAAACCATGACGTTTTCACTGCTAAACGCAAGGTTTGGACGAGAAAAGCACATTTTAGGTGTCCAAAACACTGTTTTGCTGCGGAAAAAAAGCTTTTTAGCCCAAAAAACTGAAAAATGGCCATTTTGGCTCTCAAAACCAGGTTTTTCGCTGACGGCGTGACCTGTTTGCTGAAACCCCCACTTTTTCCTCATGAAAATACCTCTTGAGATAAAAACACGACTTTTTGGCGAAAAAAAATGGGGTTTTGGCTGAGTAAAGGTGCTTTTTGGTCAAAAAAGGTGTTTTTGGCTGAGAAAATTTGAAATTTGCTGAGAATTTTCTTTTGCTCAAAACACGACGTTTTCACTGCTAAACGCAAGTTTTGGACGAGAAAAGCACATTTTAGGTGTCCAAAACACTGTTTTGCTGGGGAAAAAAGCTTTTTAGCCCAAAAAACTGAAAAATGGCCATTTTGGCTCTCAAAACCAGGTTTTTCGCTGACGGCGTGACCTGTTTGCTGAAACCCCCACTTTTTCCTCATGAAAATACCTCTTGAGATAAAAACCCGACTTTTTGGCGAAAAAAAATGGGGTTTTGGCTGAGTAAAGTGCTTTTTCGTCAAAAAAGATGTTTTTTTCCTGAGAAAATTTGAAACTTGCTGAGAATTTTCTTTTGCTCAAACCATGACGTTTTCACTGCTAAACGCAAGGTTTGGACGAGAAAAGCACATTTTAGGTGTCCAAAACACTGTTTTGCTGCGGAAAAAAAGCTTTTTAGCCCAAAAAACTGAAAAATGGCCATTTTGGCTCTCAAAACCAGGTTTTTCGCTGACGGCGTGACCTGTTTGCTGAAACCCCCACTTTTTGCTCATGAAAATACCTCTTGAGATAAAAACATGACTTTTTGGCGAAAAAAAATGGGGTTTTGGCTGAGTAAAGGTGCTTTTTGGTCAAAAAAGGTGTTTTTGGCTGAGAAAATTTGAAATTTGCTGAGAATTTTCTTTTGCTCAAAACACGACGTTTTCACTGCTAAACGCAAGTTTTGGACGAGAAAAGCACATTTTAGGTGTCCAAAACACTGTTTTGCTGGGGAAAAAAGCTTTTTAGCCCAAAAAACTGAAAAATGGCCATTTTGGCTCTCAAAACCAGGTTTTTCGCTGACGGCGTGACCTGTTTGCTGAAACCCCCACTTTTTCCTCATGAAAATACCTCTTGAGATAAAAACCCGACTTTTTGGCGAAAAAAAATGGGGTTTTGGCTGAGTAAAGTGCTTTTTCGTCAAAAAAGATGTTTTTTTCCTGAGAAAATTTGAAACTTGCTGAGAATTTTCTTTTGCTCAAACCATGACGTTTTCACTGCTAAACGCAAGGTTTGGACGAGAAAAGCACATTTTAGGTGTCCAAAACACTGTTTTGCTGCGGAAAAAAAGCTTTTTAGCCCAAAAAACTGAAAAATGGCCATTTTGGCTCTCAAAACCAGGTTTTTCGCTGACGGCGTGACCTGTTTGCTGAAACCCCCACTTTTTCCTCATGAAAATACCTCTTGAGATAAAAACACGACTTTTTGGCGAAAAAAAATGGGGTTTTGGCTGAGTAAAGGTGCTTTTTGGTCAAAAAAGGTGTTTTTGGCTGAGAAAATTTGAAATTTGCTGAGAATTTTCTTTTGCTCAAAACACGACGTTTTCACTGCTAAACGCAAGTTTTGGACGAGAAAAGCACATTTTAGGTGTCCAAAACACTGTTTTGCTGGGGAAAAAAGCTTTTTAGCCCAAAAAACTGAAAAATGGCCATTTTTGCTCTCAAAACCAGGTTTTTCGCTGACGGCGTGACCTGTTTGCTGAAACCCCAACTTTTTCCTCATGAAAATACCTCTTGAGATAAAAACCCGACTTTTTGGCGAAAAAAAATGGGGTTTTGGCTGAGTAAAGTGCTTTTTCGTCAAAAAAGATGTTTTTTTCCTGAGAAAATTTGAAACTTGCTGAGAATTTTCTTTTGCTCAAACCATGACGTTTTCACTGCTAAACGCAAGGTTTGGACGAGAAAAGCACATTTTAGGTGTCCAAAACACTGTTTTGCTGCGGAAAAAAAGCTTTTTAGCCCAAAAAACTGAAAAATGGCCATTTTGGCTCTCAAAACCAGGTTTTTCGCTGACGGTGTGACCTGTTTGCTGAAACCCCCACTTTTTGCTCATGAAAATACCTCTTGAGATAAAAACACGACTTTTTGGCGAAAAAAAATGGGGTTTTGGCTGAGTAAAGGTGCTTTTTGGTCAAAAAAGGAGTAGGTAATAAAGGCCGATTTTGGGCTAGTACATATTTACACATCTTTACACCCCCTTTACATCCCCTTTACAGTTCCGCAAAATACTTTACACCCCCCAAACTCGCTCAAAAGCCCCCCACACCTGCCTTCCCCGAAGAGCAAAGATCACACCCACCCTGACAACCAGACATCAGGTACACCTAACGTAACCCTTCACAAGATAGTACCCCTTCCCCAAACCTTAACCAGGTGTGAGCAAAAACTGAGCAGGGGGTTGGGCTAGGTGGGGGAGGGTTTGAGCAAGATTGGGGGAGGGTGATTGAGCGTGCGCAAAAAAGGACTGAAGATTGGGGGAAAAAAGAAAATAAAAATGTTTTAAGAATATGTAGATATATAATAAAGATAAGATGGGAAAGAAGGATAAAGGAAGTCGTCAGAGACAAGACAAGATGGGAAAGAAGGAGAAACGAAGTCGCCCCCAAGGTGGGAAAGAAATTCACATGACTGAGGAAACGCTTAAGCAGATCATAAAAGTGTGCCTCGAATCCATGACCCTTTCCCCCACGTTACCCCAACTAACTGAAACCCCTCCGGAAGAAGGATCCGCACCCACACCACCCCCAAAAAATTATCCTCGAGCCCTGCCACCCAAGAAAAAGGACTATTCCTTCCTATCAAATACCTGGGAGAATAGGAAATGCGTGGTAGCCACAAACATACTTACCAAGGAAAAGACCTACTTTCACAGCATGTACGCAACAGGCAAGCGCTTAGGAATAAACACCGGCCTCATAAATGCGTTTTGTAAGGGGGGAGGTTATGCGAAGACCGGGAAATCAAAGATCGATGATCAACGATATGAGTTCGCTTATTTCAGAGAAGAGGAGTTACCCGAAGGGTGTGTGATATTGAAGGCTAAGTAACGCGAGATATCAAAGATTCTTACTTTGACATCTGATACGAAAAAGATGGCTTAAAAATATCTAGTCATATCATAAAGAGAATAAGGAAGAAAGAAAAATGTCACTAACAGAACCAGAGCTAACAAGTATGATAAACTATGATCCAAGGAAACTATCATTCTCTATGCCAATACGAAAAGAAGTGGTAGGAAAGAAGATAAAGTACATGTTAATAGAGATAAACACGAAGCATGACGATAAAACAAAAGGAAAGCTAATAGTACCATCCGGGTGGGTATTCGAAGGATCATCAAGGAAGGAGTACAGCCTACCATTATGCATGTGGGACAGGGAAGGACCAACCAAGGACCAGGAAAGGTGGATAAGGTCCTTTGATAAGGTGGTAAACATGTGCATTAACGCCGTAGTATACTATAAGGAAGAACTAGGAGTAGTAGAAATAACGGTCGGACCTAGAAAAGGGTAAGGGTGGACTAAACCCCTTATACTGGAAACGAGAACCGGTAACAGGAAAAGATGGGAGCGTTAGGTTAGAGAAAGTAAAGGGTAAGGGACCCACATTATACCCAAAAATACCAACAAACAGGACTACGGGTAAGCTAGGAGGAAGATTTTACGACGTGTCCGGGAAAAAGATAGACCCGGAAGAACTCATTGGTAAGAAAATAAATGCGAACGTTGCGTTACACATCAGTAACATATACGTAGGATCTTCAGGTAAAGTAAGCTTAGTCATAAGAGTATGGGAAGCAACCACCAAGGATCCTAAGGAGTATGAGAGACTACTAAAGCCAGATCCAGAAATAGAGGAAGAAGAGGAGTCAGATTCAGAGATAGACGAGGCATGCCTTCCCAGTTTACAACATAATCCCATACCTCTACTTACTACCTAAACAACATCCAACCTACCCCTACCGATACCACGGCGATCACCGCTAAGTTCACTTCATGCGAACTATCACCAGTAGGGTTAAGATTCCCCTTAGGAATCTTAACAGCGTTATTGGTTTTCCCCGTCTTAGTCACATCCTCCCCAGTCTTAGTCACATCCTTCCCAGTCTTAGTCACGTCCTCCCCAGTCTTAGTCACATCCTTTCCAGTTTTAGTCACATCCTTTCCAGTCTTAGTCACATCCTCCCCTGTCTTACCAGTTGTTTGATACAGCTTCTTCTTTTTCTCCTCTTTATACTCACTCTCAGTCTTCCTATTAATATCATTCACTTCAAACTTCATCCAATGACGTGTCCTCCTAAGCTCATCGTTGTACCCCGTCACGAGGGTATCATTTATGATGAGCTTACTTGGCATCAACCAACAACCAGGAGCTAATGCATAATCCAACACCGCATTTGCATCGTTAACAGCAGTCTGATATCTTTGGATCGAATTAGCAACACTGTTTAGGATGATACTGCTTTCTAGGAGTTCTAAGAAAACCTCCTGCGTTTCCAAGGAAGCACCACTTATTTCCACATCATAGATCGGAGAAAATGTCCTCACTTGAGCCCCAAGAATGCAATACACGAAGGCTTCGATGCTATGATCAATCCTAACCAAGTTACTTATACCCACACCCTTCTCAGCAAAGAACGGTCTCCATGGTTGCTTCTCTAAACTCTTTACGTAGTAGATTGATGCATGATTGATTTCACTAACAAAACCAAGGAGATAGCCAGGGTAAACATGTCCAGGATGCTTGATATAGAGACCATTTCTCCCCCATACATACATTTCCCCAAGACCACCAGCCGTCCCCTCCCTATTCCTAAAGTCTGGATTTCTTGGTAAGTGGAACTCCTTCTTCAATCGTTCCCACGTAGGCTTATGGTACTTATTATCCATCCTATTAAACTTGTCATCCCTGGGAAGCGGACACTCTAACTCATACAATATTCTACGTATCGTAAAATACACGTGAAATCGGAAAAACGGAATATCCCTCATCATGTCAATTCCAACTCCACACCCCTTAGTAGCAGCCCAAATGGCGAAGTTTAGTTGTTGAGGCCAATATCCCATGTCAGGACCCCGCATCCAAGCACGAGTTTCCTTATCGTGGGTGTGCGTTATTACCGTATGCTCAAAGAGGTTATAAACCTCTGTCGTGAAGGAGGCTTTTGGACCAACGACGACCTTAAGATTGGTTATTAGGTCAGAAAAACCGTCCTCAGGTTTGTTGTTGTAAAGAGGGTATGGCTCCCCAGTTCTCGTAAGGTTTTTGGGAAAGTTGGGGGTTAGTCTTTTAATCTTAGGCTTAGGCTTAGGCTTAGGCTTAGGGGGGTGTTTAGGAGGTGTTGGCCGATGGGGTTCACCAGAGTAATCACTTCCAAGATAGTTACCAAATGCATCAAACATGTTTCTTCTTTATATAACCTATTTCTTTCCCATTAAACCTCTATTCTATCCTCGCGATGAATCCTATACTCAAAACCCCCCAGTCGAAACACTATTTCCTTGGTTGTGTGAGTTGTTGAATGAGTTCTTCCTTCATCTCCTTCCTTAACCCTTCGATGTCGAATACTTTTTTTTGCGAGAATTCTTCATTCTTCTTCATCCTAATCTCGCCCCTAAGTTTCTCGTACTTCCCCATCTCACTAAGGATAAGAGTAAACTCTTCCTCACTAATCCTGTTATCCTTCAAAGCTTTCGAGACAAGATCGTTAATACTATTAAGCTTAGAACGAATGAGCTGAACCGTCTTCTCATGCTTATTTACTTTTACAGTTATCTTCTTAACAGCCACCCCACACAAAGCAGAAACAACCCCCATGAAACCCCCCACCGCAGACAATGGTATTCCAATAACCAATCCGGGGCCCGTAAGTGACGTACCAATACCTCCCACCGTAAACAAAACAGAAAGACCTCCTGAGGTCATTGAGAAAGTATGGAAAAACAACCTCCATCGTGAATATTTCTTTCGCACTTTTTCGTATCGATCGCGCTCACTTTCTAACTTCGTGAGTACACCATCCACCTTATGTAGTCTAAAATCCTCACCATCGGTGAATTCTGGGGCTGTTGGATATATTCTTGTTGTTTTTTTTATATCGTTATCCACCATTTTATATGTTACCTTACTATTCTTATGTGATTTCTATGGAAATCATCATTGGATATATTCCATCACTGATGATGTTATTATCAGTATCCGTAATCCAAAACCTGATACTACTGATCTTTTCCCCAAGAATGGGGGTACCGTGGGTATCGTTGAAGAACTGTGCTACGTTTTCGCCAAGATCCCCTGCGTCTATCAGGGAAAACACCTGGGAAGAAGCGAATGTCTTGTATGATAATGAGTCACGTTGTTCGTTGATTAGGGTATGAAAGGAATTCACGAGGTTACAATGGAGATAAAGAATGGACGGGGGTTCCTTGAGAGTTATCGGGTATTGTTTGTTTTTGTCTCCAGCCCAAGGTAGAGTCTTAGGTACCCCCAGGAAAGAGGCTAAGTTTGGACTTAGGGTTGTATCCTTTTTGGTGGTACTCACAATCCATTTCTTCTCATCATCTTCTTTCACCTTCAAGAGAGAGTTTTTTGCTTCCTCAAGAAAAGACACAAAAGTAGTCATGTAATAATTCCCCTGAGGAATCCTAAGAGCAACCTTTCCATTAGGACTATACACGAGTCCTTCTCCTGTGAGATCATAGAGTCTATTCTTAAACATACAGCTCAACAACGTCATCTTGGTCTTCCTACCTATGGGATGCTCCAACCAAAACGTCTCATCCGGTTTCCTTAATTTCACGAAAAATCTTACCATTTATATCCTTATCTCTTTTTGTTCTTATATTGTTCAACCACATACACCACCACAGCCAGAATCAACAACCACGCATTCTTAGCCAAAAACCCCACAACCTCTCCCGCCGTCTTGAATAGGAACGAAACGATAGAGCCTATCAACCCAGGTAGCAGTCCCGCCATCTTTTTACCTAGATCCTTCAACCCCCTCCCCATAGCGGATAACCCTGCCTTGAGTTTGGAAAGGATGAATCCAACTACGACGAGGGTAGCTGCTAGTACAGAAGCTACGGTGATCCCCCCTGCTTTTTTGAAGATCTCTTTGATGCGCTCTTTCAGGGGAACTTTTTCTACTATGGCTTCGTTTTCTGCGTCTATTCGTTCGTTTTCTCTCTCTAGTTCTTCATTATTTCTCTCTAATTCTTCTACTCGTTCCCTATCATTAGGATCGTTACTCTCTTCCAACCTTTCTCTCTCTTCTTCGTTTCGTTCTATTGTTCTTTCGTTCTCTGTCGTAACCTCTTCATTACGGGTAATGACCTCATTCCATCGCTCACCCAAGGTTTCCTTCATCGTGGGGGGAAAAGTCTCGGGTTCGTCTAAGAAGCGTTTCTGAGAGTCACTTTTTCCCAACTTCACCCATACCCTACCATCTTCGTCTTTTCCGACTAGTACCATCTTAGACTTGCCTACTCTTTTCTTGGGATCCCATTCTGGATACAGCTTCTCCACCTTTCCTGCGGCAGACTCCATCCTAGCTTCCCTTTCCTTAAAGTTACGCATCTCGAACTCTTCGATACTCTGTTTGAGCCTACTACGATATGCACCAGCACCCTCATTCTCTAACCTCTCATACCCCCTTAATTCTCGATCACTCGCGCCCCACCCTCTCCTCGAAAAGAAGTCCCTAATCCTTTCCAATCGACTCTTTCCACCCAAGCCCCTATCCTCTATTAAGGGGTCTAACTCATCATCATTGATGTCGATTTTCCCATCTTCTCTTAATGGGTCAAAGTCCATGTCTTCTCCACCTTCTGCCATGTTTTATTTTACTCTAGAAATAACATATATTAAAGCCAAGATTCCACCCACCCACAAAAAAGTCTTCACACGGTTCTTCTGTTGCTCTACTTCGTAAGCCCCTCCAAAACCACCATTACGAATCCTATCAATATATGAGTCATCATCCTCACTAGGTAATCTCATACACCTATTTAGATCTTCTTCACTCATATTGATTGCCCTAGTTATGAAGAAGTTCTTAAGTCTCTCATACTGAGACCCCTTGCTCATGTTCTTACTCCGCAATAAGAATTTTCTCTCATTATCATTGATGGTAACATGTAACTCTTCTTCACCTTCTACCATGCTTTTATATTACTCTAGTAATAACGTACGTTAAAGCCAACATTCCCCCACCAATGAAAATCATCTCATACTTCTCTGTTGCTTGCTTGGTTTGTAATAATCTGAGAACTTAGGTTTCGGTTGTGTGAATGGGGGAGGCATGGGCTTGGGGTGAGTCTTAGCATAGAGCAAGAAATCTTCATCTGTTTGTTTCATCATTTTTTGTGCTCTCCTTAATTTCTCATATCGTAACTCCATCGAATCTCTATGCTCTTGTCTCTTCTTTTCCCACTCCCCCATGTCCCTCTGATACTTCTCCAAGGCCTTATCATAACGAATCTTCTCCTTCACATCGCCAGAAAACCGCGCCGCTACCCATGTCACGCATGGTTAACCCGGCTCAGAAGAAAATACGGCCGGCGAAAAGTTATGAGAAATGTATGGGTTTAAAACAAAAAGTGTCTAAAATATAGCCTGTGTGTTGGCGGATCAAAAATGTCTGCATCACAATTTGTAATTCATTTATAGGACATTAAAACCTGCAAGAAAAATATTACTTTAATCTAAATTTGAGGTTTCCTTTTTAAATTTCAAAATGACTCCTAGAGAAATCGCACTGAAAGCAGAGGTTTGTATGAGAACGGAAAAATAAACGAAAGTTAAATTAGTTTGTAATTCGCCGAAACAGAGAATAGACGACAAAAGAAACAAATGTCTGCATTCAGAAATATTGTTTAATTATTTGAGCACCAGCTCGAAACTAAGTCTCGGCTCTAGGATAAAATCCGAGGTTTCCTTTCGATTGCTGAACAATAACAGCAGTTAAACAGCTTAAAAATACCTCCATGTTTCCCCGTTAAAGTTCGCAAAATGCCCTGACTTCGGGGCTTGATATCTTCGCAAAGAATAAGCCAAATCTCATAGTTGAAACGCCATTTTGAAGAGCAACTCTCGATCGGGGCACACAATAGCATATTTGGTCCGAATATCCAGTGGGACTCCCAGAAAATAGCGCCCAAATGTATGTACCATCGCAGGAAGGTCCGTTAGCCCGCGAATAAATCAGAAATGTCAGCGGTCTTTACTAAACTTGCGGGAACTTTTGAAAAAAGCGCGAGTTTCTACTAAAAGAATTCTAAGATATAGTCGAGATGGGCCTTAATATTGATTCCCTTGTTTATAAATATCTTCGATAGAGTAGGTTTTTTCTGTTTCCACTTATTAAACGCATGCGCAATGCGCCCATTGAATACCGCTGACCGCACTTGCATGTCGCGGTTTTCTGGCGATGATTGGATCTTCCCCACCTGATATCGCCCTAGCCAAGTAAGACCCTCCTATAAATGCCGCTGCGTTAATTATGGCTCCAAAGACCGACGATCCCATACCAGAAGCTGCACCCGCTCCTGCCGCACCCGCTCCTGCTTCTGCCGCACCCACACCTGCTGCTGCAGCACCTATTTCAGCAACACCTGCTACTACTGCTGACGCCATTTTATCTTTCATTGAGAAAGATAAGTGTTTAGATGTTTTTTGCGTACTCCTTAGACACCATCAGGTAAGATCTTCTTCGTTTCTAGGTACTCCTTCAAATACATGGAACCAGCAAGCACAGCCACCCATTTACCATAATTCGTCAAGCTATTGGATGGATCGCTAATGAATGACTCTTTCGTCATCTTCTTCCCTATGTAACCTATCCCCGCAGCGATCCCATGATTACTGCAGATTCCGTGATCTTTTTCACTAGGTCGTTTTCTCCTTTCTTTGCCATGCCTTTTATTTGATGGGCATATCATTGCTTATATGATTTTTCCTTAGGGTCCTTCCATTCCTATCCTTGGTTTGGGTTGGGAAGGCATGGGCCTAGACTGGGAAGGCATGGGTTTGGATTGGGGAGGCATGGGAGTGTCATCTGCGGGAGTGGGAACGCTTGAGGGAGGCGTGGAATGTGGGGGAGGCGGAGGATTACTCTTTTTCCACTTAAAGTATAGGTCAACAACCGTTAGCGTTATTCCTATCATGGTTAATACACTAGTGAGGTCGAGTTCGGGTATCCATGATCCCCCCGATCCTTCTTCCTTATTAAGAGCGAATGTCCACTAACACCGAGCAAAGGGTGGCACATGATGAAAAATCAAAATCCTTCATATTGTATCCATTGAAACCCTATTATATACTAAGAAACGTGGTGGGGTTTGTTTTCGAAAATTTTATTTTAAACGCGAGAAATTTAGAGAAACGTGACCCAAACCGGAAATGCCTAAAATCGATTAAAAAATCGCGTGACCATGACTTCTCAAAAACGTCTCATTTGATCAATTCAAAACGAATAAGAACAAAAATCGACTTCATAATCTCATAAAATAGATAATAATGAAAGGCTGGATCAAAAATTTACCCTCTTAAGTGTATTTTTTTAAGCCATAGGAAGCAATCGAAAATTGTATAATTTTGCGAGTTAAAATTTTCTAATTTACCACACTTTTTAAATATTTTTTTTCCCTGCCCGGTATATTTCAAATTTTCTTGATATCTTGCAGTTAGATAGAGGAAAGGTTTTCCTTTAAGTTGATATAAGCATCTTACTCGGGCTTTATATATTTGCGGAGATATATCGATCTAAATATCGTGAAAATCACAACAAAAAACTGTCAACAACTCCAGACAATTAGACGCGAATCTCGTCCAGACAGCGCGAACTCTAATTGTCACGCGTCTAAATGTCACGCTATGAAACTTTATTTTGTATTGCAGTTGTACTTATTATAACAGTAAGAATTGATTTTAATAAAATTATTTTCGAACAATTTAGCTGGTTAATTAAATTTGTCGGGAACGATGTTTTCCTTCAGAACTGCGTTAACTTAGAAAATGGAAGTCACTTGCTCGTTTAAGAAAATCACTGGAGGCGTTTGTGGCTTAGATAAGAGATATCCAGTCGAAATTGTTGTACCGTTATCTTCTTGTCAAATGGATATAGCAAGTCACATACGAAGTGTTGGAATACTCGATGTTGAAACAGAAGTGGAACTTATTTTAGCCCGGGCTTTCGTGTTCTCACTTCCACGAGATTTTGCAAAATTTACAATTTGTCCAGTTCATCGTTCTTCTTTGGGGATTGGCTGGCGCAGAACATCAAATCGGTGCCGGGCTCCAGCAGCCATTTCTACTCATGCAGCTAAAGGTACTACCAGAAAAGCAGCTCGCGGTTTGAGTAAAAATGAGTCTAAAGCAATATTACAGAGAACAGGCGTCTTTATTCCTGCAGGCTCTGGTAAGTAACATTTCACTGATTTCACTTCACGATCATTACATAAATTATTATAAAAGCACAAACATTTATAAAAGATCTCTAAAGTTAATGTATATGTGATACTGTTTTATACGAGACAAATATTGAATAACAAAAACAACTTTAGAACTGTCAGTCAAAGTCAATTTTCGACACAGATTCGTAATTTGATTACAATCCATTTTCGCCTCTTCCAGATACTATCAATTAATGGGCGTGTCTGTTGCAAACTAAGACCAGAGGCTGTGCTTTTAATAGCTACTCTTTAATATTATCTGCGCTTATGGCGTATTGACCACATTGAAACAAATACCTTAAAAAAAGTAGTAGACTAAAGAGTTTCTATTTCCGATCCTTCAAAAACATTATATTTATTTCAGGTATATGTCGTGACTGCAAGCCCCTTTTGAAGAGTTGCTGAGATGCTGAAAGACATAAGCTCTTGCTCCACTTCTCTAGCAAACGCTTCTAGTTTAGTTTCATGAACAGCGATCTCTACATCTTCTATAAGGACGTCGTCTTGAAGCGTTTTCTTTGCGGCGAGCCTTGAGAAAAAACCAGCAATTTGCTTTGATGTCAAAAAATCGTCGCTTTTGAAAATTAAGCTGCCATCAGGGTCTTTCGCAAACATCATTGATCTTGCTACTGCTGTTGGATCTGACTTTATTCCAGTCTCCTCTCCAATTCTAAACTTGGCTGTAAGGAATGCCTTTTGCTTATCTGTAAATCTGGCTCCTTGACCTGCATCCCCGAGTCGTTCTACCACACCAAGCAAATCATCAAATGCTTCAGCTCCTGCTGAGGTTACATAATCTAGTCCTTGAAGTGACTTGCGAGTAGAGGCAGGACAAACAGCAAGGATGCGTAGAAGCGTACTTCGGCTCAGCGGTTTGAAGCCAGAATCAGTGCAGTAAGCCAAGTACTGTTTGACCATTCTTTCAGGTACTATTGTTCTGATGATGTTTGGAATCTTTTTGGTGTCCTTGTTACTTAGCTTTATTGATCGCTCACCAAATGGAAGGTCTTGTACAACGTGAGAACTTGTGATAAATGAGATAAAATGCTGTATCTGTGCAGATGAGACATCTTTTCTAGGTGAAAGTACAGATTGGACCGGTGCCCCTCTACCATAGATCAAGCAATGCCGTTTGGCTTCGGTGAATCTATATCTTGTTAACCCAGGGATATATCTTAATAGTACGCTATAACGCACTTTGTCTGCCATAATGGATAGTATTTGCCGCCGAACCTCCCAGTTACTGGCCCCCTGGTAACAATCGGCAAGTGCTTGCAGCAATGTCTGGTCCACATGCAGAACTATCCACATCAGATTCTTCACTACTCAGTTGTTGCTGTACCATGTTTGATGAGCAGAGTGCACTATAAAGTGGGCCTGTCTCGTCTGGAGTGATGTCTTTCAGCATCGCCACTGCGCCCTGGCCGACTTTCCGCGTGTAATATTGTTTGGTACGCTCACTTGTGTGTTTCCAAATAGTACGAAGTCTGGATCTTACGGGGCTGTTATCTCTGGATGCTAAGTATATATTTAGGTGTTCTAAAGGACTGCTAGAAGGAAAATCAAAACTAACGTCACTGCAACCCGTGGTGTCTTCACCTGATGGTACATAGAAACTAGTTCTAGGTGTAAAAGGGGTACTTGCGGCTTGTGGCTCTCTGTCATCTGCGTTCTGTGTGATATAAAACAAAACTTAAATGAAGAACAAAACTAAAACATAACTGAACAGCAAAAAATCTGGAGCAGAATTTTTAAATATAAATGCAAATGTTTCAGTAGGTTTGCACTTACTAAAGATACATTAGCGATTTCCTCGGTAACGCGCTCGATATTAGTACTTGGAGAACTTGTGCAACTCTTCAAAAGGGGCTTGCAGTCACGACATATACCTGAAATAAATATAATGTTTTTGAAGGATCGGAAATAGAAACTCTTTAGTCTACTACTTTTTTTAAGGTATTTGTTTCAATGTGGTCAATACGCCATAAGCGCAGATAATATTAAAGAGTAGCTATTAAAAGCACAGCCTCTGGTCTTAGTTTGCAACAGACACGCCCATTAATTGATAGTATCTGGAAGAGGCGAAAATGGATTGTAATCAAATTACGAATCTGTGTCGAAAATTGACTTTGACTGACAGTTCTAAAGTTGTTTTTGTTATTCAATATTTGTCTCGTATAAAACAGTATCACATATACATTAACTTTAGAGATCTTTTATAAATGTTTGTGCTTTTATAATAATTTATGTAATGATCGTGAAGTGAAATCAGTGAAATGTTACTTACCAGAGCCTGCAGGAATAAAGACGCCTGTTCTCTGTAATATTGCTTTAGACTCATTTTTACTCAAACCGCGAGCTGCTTTTCTGGTAGTACCTTTAGCTGCATGAGTAGAAATGGCTGCTGGAGCCCGGCACCGATTTGATGTTCTGCGCCAGCCAATCCCCAAAGAAGAACGATGAACTGGACAAATTGTAAATTTTGCAAAATCTCGTGGAAGTGAGAACACGAAAGCCCGGGCTAAAATAAGTTCCACTTCTGTTTCAACATCGAGTATTCCAACACTTCGTATGTGACTTGCTATATCCATTTGACAAGAAGATAACGGTACAACAATTTCGACTGGATATCTCTTATCTAAGCCACAAACGCCTCCAGTGATTTTCTTAAACGAGCAAGTGACTTCCATTTTCTAAGTTAACGCAGTTCTGAAGGAAAACATCGTTCCCGACAAATTTAATTAACCAGCTAAATTGTTCGAAAATAATTTTATTAAAATCAATTCTTACTGTTATAATAAGTACAACTGCAATACAAAATAAAGTTTCATAGCGTGACATTTAGACGCGTGACAATTAGAGTTCGCGCTGTCTGGACGAGATTCGCGTCTAATTGTCTGGAGTTGTTGACAGTTTTTTGTTGTGATTTTCACGATATTTAGATCGATATATCTCCGCAAATATAAAAAGCCCGAGTAAGATGCTTATATCAACTTAAAGGAAAACCTTTCCTCTATCTAACTGCAAGATATCAAGAAAATTTGAAATATACCGGGCAGGGAAAAAAAATGTTTAAAAAGTGCGGTAAATTAGAAAATTTTAACTCGCAAAATTATACAATTTTCGATTGCTTCCTATGGCTTAAAAAAAGACACTTAAAAGGGTAAATTTTTGATCCAGCCTTTCATTATTATCTATTTTATGAGATTATGAAGTCGATTTTTGTTCTTATTCGTTTTGAATTGATCAAATGAGACGTTTTTGAGAAGTCATGGTCACGCGATTTTTTAATCGATTTTAGGCATTTCCGGTTTGGGTCACGTTTCTCTAAATTTCTCGCGTTTAAAATAAAATTTTCGAAAACAAACCCCACCACGTTCCTTAGTATATAATAGGGTTTCAATGGATACAATATGAAGGATTTTGATTTTTCATCATGTGCCACGTATTCTCGATTTTGCTCGGCGTTAGTGGACATTCGCTCTTAACATTCTTTTCCGCAGCTTCCTTTTCCGCAGCTTCCTTTTCTTGCAATGCCTGCTTAACTTTCCTATTATATTCCACTAATTTTTTTCCGGCAGCAACCTTCTTAGGATCTTTTTCTCGAACGACCCTTTCAGGTTCTTTTGTAATTCGTCTTTCATCACCACCACCATCTTCTTCTTTCGTTGCCATATTTATTACTTATCAACAAATGCTTAAGTCTTGCTTAAGTCTTGCTCAAACTCCCTAACAAGTTGCTCAGCGGGTTCCAAAAACTGGGGAGATGCGCCAAAAAAATCTGTCTTAACGTGCTTTCCGACTTGGAAAAGGAAATCTGCTAATGCTATGAATCTCCCCCCTTTCAACCCGAGATATCCGATATCGTTGGTCAGGCTTTCTCTCAGAAACTTATCATTCTCCAAATCTTTGATAAGTTCTTTCTTATCATCGATCGGAAGTATGCGTGAGATAACTTCTACTGCAATTCCTTGGAGTACGTTCATTAACCCATTCGCCATCTTAGCCCCTGTGGCGGTCTGATACCTGTTATAATATTTCTTAACGTCCTTTGGAGGTAATCTTTTAAGAGCAAGTGTCTGTAAATCTCGCCTGGAGTGGTGCAAAATGTGAAAAATCGAAATCCCTCAAACTTTGTCAGTTTCTAGGTATAGATAAGCTATAACTATTGGTCTAATTTTGAACTCATTCCGATTATTATTTGGGGAGAAAATAATATTTTTCTGTTGGGCCGTTCTCAAGCGGGTTTCAGAGCTCATTACCATATCGTACATCGAGCAAATTTCAGAACAAACCAGAAAAACAATGGCAACAATAATAGCATTTATGAAGAGAAGACATGTTAACAAACAATCTCAGTGAGTGTTGTTTGAATACCTTGCAAAATGAATATTTTTTAAATTTTTGAATTTTAACTATTTTTAGGTCATTTATCATACGCAAATATTACCTAACTTTAAAGGCCAAAATCTCACACTGGCATATGACTAGAAGCTCTAAAACTGTATCCAAGTGAAAGAGCATTGTTTCTACTTGCTAAATGTGAAATAAAATTTTTGGGCTATTCAAATGTCGAAATTTTAGAAGACCCCGAACGCGTGACATTTACGTTAAAAATTGCCGTGACTTCTTCAGGGTCAAAGAGGATAAACATCAAATATGACTGAGTAAACTCCAGATACTTACATTCATTGAACTAATTTCATCTTTTCTATAGTCTAGAACCTCTAAATTGAACTGTAGATTGGATTTATCTTTAAATTAGCAGCATTTCACATTTTCAAAGCGAGATTTTTTAACTGACTGACCTGAAATTGTTGTCATGAAGTAAGTGTCAAACGATGGTCTTCAATTTGTCACGAAATTTCGACCCATTTTATCACTGTAGTCTCATAGATCATATATAATTGCTATTGCTTAACATTAAAGTTGATTTGGTAATAAAATAATACTTTACATGCATGTTTTTTCCCCATGTAGACCACCACTAATGCTGAGTATTTGATCATATGTTACTGATGTCATCGTGTGCGTGACACACAGGGTGATCAAACAATCATATATTTTTACAGTTGTGATAAAAAGGTAAATTTTACACCGTAAAAAATAGGAAAGATCACTTACTGACGTTTTGGACGCTAGTCCTTCGTCCAACTGTTTCATTAGAAACACCGACGCATCCCACACGAGCTTACCGCTAGTTATCATATATTTTTACAGCCTGCTAACAAGATCCTAAATTTACGGTGCCTCGGGGAGGACTCTGGTGTAAAATTCAAGTGTGCCCGTCTGAAATTTTCAAAAATACCCCTAAAATAAAAGATACCAGAAATTCGACAGTGCTTGTATAAATGTGATTTTCTCCTAGCTACGCGATCCTTGATGATTTATAATTGAAAAATATGAGAATATGATAAATTGTAACATAATTCAGACCCTAATGTTCAGTTTTCAATCTTGAAATAGCAATTATTTCTTACAGTAGTTTCAAGTGGTTTAAAAAAATAGTTAAATAGATTATTTAATGTGTAAAACTTTTTTTTACATGTTGATTTAAAAATTACAAATTATTTTAACGGCAGCCCTGGGATTTTACTTGTAAAGATTTAATTGGTCAGTAACCATTAAATTAGGCTCGGTTCAAACGTCGAAATTTTCATGGGCCGGACCTAATACCATTGAGATCACCCATTAGGGACCGCGGAGCGTAATTTTGACTTGGAGGGCTAACAACCACGAAAGACTGGACCACGTAGGGGGGTTTGGGGGCATGCTCCCCCGGGGATAAAAAATTGAAATCGTTTTCGTGTCGCCGTAATAAATCATGGGTTTAGAGAAGTCTAATGGACTGCTGGATCCGTTGAAGAACTGGCTTGAATTGACATTTGATTATTTCATATTTTACAAAGCTAATTTATTTAGAAGAGCCGGAGAACTTGGTATTTTAAATAGCGTAATTTTGATTGGGAGGGGGACTAAGGACCGGCTAAGGCGGGATAACCCCAAAAAAAAGAAAAGAAATTGAGACCCTCGAAAATACGATTTCCCGTCGGTGATTTGAGGGGCCGGCATTCGCAACATATTAATAGGTCTAATAATTATTGCATTAAAGTTCATACCATTATCCTTTACCTGTGCTTGCTAGATTTGGTTTTCTGCACAGAAGAGGCTGCGCAATATAGTTTTTTGCACAGAAGAGGTTGCGCGATATAATTTGGAGGTTAGCTTGTTCGATATATTTTATATTTTAGTGAAGGGTCAGGAAATTTCATTCCTATCGCTAGGGAGGGTCACATCATTTTCAAGGCACAATTAAAAATCTTCACACACCCCCTCCCTCCCGCTAATTTCTGATAATTTTTCAATCACATTTATACAAGCACTGTCGAACTTCTGGTATCTTTTATTTTAGGGATATTTTTGAAAATTTCAGACGGGCACACTTGAATTTTACACCAGAGTCCTCCCCGAGGCACCGTAAATTTAGGATCTTGTTAGCAGGCTGTAAAAATATATGATAACTAGCGGTAAGCTCGTGTGGGATGCGTCGGTGTTTCTAATGAAACAGTTGGACGAAGGACTAGCGTCCAAAACGTCAGTAAGTGATCTTTCTTATTTTTTACGGTGTAAAATTTACCTTTTTATCACAACTGTAAAAATATATGATTGTTTGGTCACCCTGTGTGTCACGCACACAATGACATCAGTAACATATGATCAAATACTCAGCATTAGTGGTGGTCTACATGGGGAAAAAACATGCATGTAAAGTATTATTTTATTACCAAATCAACTTTAATGTTAAGCAATAGCAATTATATATGATCTATGAGACTACAGTGATAAAATGGGTCGAAATTTCGTGACAAATTGAAGACCATCGTTTGACACTTACTTCATGACAACAATTTCAGGTCAGTCAGTTAAAAAATCTCGCTTTGAAAATGTGAAATGCTGCTAATTTAAAGATAAATCCAATCTACAGTTCAATTTAGAGGTTCTAGACTATAGAAAAGATGAAATTAGTTCAATGAATGTAAGTATCTGGAGTTTACTCAGTCATATTTGATGTTTATCCTCTTTGACCCTGAAGAAGTCACGGCAATTTTTAACGTAAATGTCACGCGTTCGGGGTCTTCTAAAATTTCGACATTTGAATAGCCCAAAAATTTTATTTCACATTTAGCAAGTAGAAACAATGCTCTTTCACTTGGATACAGTTTTAGAGCTTCTAGTCATATGCCAGTGTGAGATTTTGGCCTTTAAAGTTAGGTAATATTTGCGTATGATAAATGACCTAAAAATAGTTAAAATTCAAAAATTTAAAAAATATTCATTTTGCAAGGTATTCAAACAACACTCACTGAGATTGTTTGTTAACATGTCTTCTCTTCATAAATGCTATTATTGTTGCCATTGTTTTTCTGGTTTGTTCTGAAATTTGCTCGATGTACGATATGGTAATGAGCTCTGAAACCCGCTTGAGAACGGCCCAACAGAAAAATATTATTTTCTCCCCAAATAATAATCGGAATGAGTTCAAAATTAGACCAATAGTTATAGCTTATCTATACCTAGAAACTGACAAAGTTTGAGGGATTTCGATTTTTCACATTTTGCACCACTCCAGGCGAGATTTACAGACACTTGCTCTTAACATCTCCTAGACTTAGTTTGCACCCAGTATATTCGCTAATGGTTCCTAACGTGGCAAGTATGCAAAGTTGTTCGCGCTTTTCCTCTAACTCTTCGTCATCCTCCTCAGACTTAGACTTCTTCTTTGGGGGAGGCGTGTCCTTTACTTTTTCTGACTTCGAAGGTTCTGATTTATCATCGTATTGTTCCATGATGGATGCCATAATCCTTATTTTATCATCATCAACATATACTTAGACCAGGTATTCCAACCTAGGATGAACGTGGGCGTAAATAGAACTCTACTAATGCCATGAGTCTCCCCCCTTTTCCCCCAACGAATTCGACATCATTGGTTAGTCTTTCTCTCAGGAACTCATGATCATCCGAAGCTTCCTCAACTTCTTCTTCATCATCATTCATCGGAAACATGTATGAGACGATTTTTACTAGAATTCTTTGGGTTATGTTCATCAACTCATCCACCATTTTGTCCCCTATACCGTCTTGATACATCTTATAATATTTCTTAACGTCCTTTGGTGGTAAATTCTTAACATCTCCAATACTTAGTTTGCACCTCGTATATTCGCTAATGGTTCCTAATCCAGCAAGTATGCAAAGTTGTTCGCGCTTTTCCTTTAACTCTTCCTTCTTTTTCTCAGACTTTGACTTTGGGGGAGGCGTGTCCTTTACTTCTCCTATGGATTCATCATCGTATTCTTCCGTAATGGATCTCATAATTCTTACTTTTATCATAATCAACATATACTTAAACCAGGTATTTCAACGTAGGATGGGTGTGGGTGTATTAAGCAAAAACATATTCTGGAGTACTTTTCCTTCTTTAGTATTTTCATGAAGGCATTCCTGTCTTCGATATCCATACCCCCTCCAAATTCTTCAAACAGTATCCTATTTGATGATTGACTTGGACTGTAGAAGGATATGATGCACGCAACATTTTCGCGGAAGGGTTTTGCAATGGAGGTAATTTGCTGGGTTAAGACCCAAATGGAGATCTTGTCGTGTCTCCCCGAAAGCCCCATCCTAATGAAGTGATTCGACCTTTGTTTTAACTCTTTCGAGAAAGCACAATCATCCAAAATAATTAGGGTGTCGTGCCCCGAGAATATCGTCTTACACATGGAAAGTAGATCATATATCTCATTCACGTCATCTGCGTTAGGTGATAGAACAATAAACCTGGGATCCTTTTTGGCAAAGCCTTGATAAGTAAGATTCTCCACATAAGTGGGACAGATAAGTATGACGTATTCGAACACATATCGGAAACTATTCTTTAGCGTATTCACTAGGTATTGAGTCTTCCCACAATTCGTAGGACCTGTTATGATACAGTGAAAGGGTGTTTTATCTTTTAGTTCCTCCATCCTTATTTATTGTATCATAACTATCACCTTAATACCTATTCGTGTGAAGTCTTAGTACCAGTTTTGCTTGAAATTCCTATTCTGGAACTCCACCAATCCATCGGCTACTACGAATAAGTAACACGTCATTTCCTCATCTACCGTGCCCGCAGTTCTTTTAATATACAACTTCACCCCACCCTTTGTGGCGTCCGAAACAAGTCCACTACCATGAATATCCCCATCAGGATAAGTTCTCAAGTCAATCCACAAGGCAAACTTGTTCTCGTAAAACTCTTTTGGAGTCATGTTGTCCGTCAATCCATATCGCATCACGATCGACTCCCAAAATTCTGTTGGTATCATACCATCGGAATACAACTTATGGGGCACACTATTCACGTTGATGTCTACCTTGGTAATACCAGGGTTCGTGAATTTTTCTGAGTCCCTAGCGCAGGCCGTATATGGTTCAATGAATATCATTAGGATCCCAATCATCGATCGTAGGGGTAAGTTGATCTGTTCGTTGATTACGGTGGTATTTTTTTTGTTGATGGGGAAACTCTTATGCATCAATACGTTCTCATAGTAAAATCCCTTACCATCCTCGTAGCTGCTTAATGCTTCGTTTGCGAGATATTCGCTGCTAATGGTCTCATACTCTAGTTCTAGATTGGATAGGGTATACTTAGCGTCTGTTTGGCCTACGGTTACGATTTTTGTACTCATCGGAAAGGTAATCTGAAAGAGTAGGGTATCTATTAATCCGTTGGAATAATATACTCCATGAGAGTCGAGGATGGTGTGGGATATGGGGATCCTGTATCGTGTTCCATATATTTTGGCTAAGGCAACTTCTGCAGCATCAGTCTCGGTCTTATCTCCCGCTGCCGTTCTTAGTTTCCTCACGTTTTCTGACGAGATCCCTTCTCTTAACCTATTCTTTCGTTCTTCTTTCCTGAGGAATAAGTCGCCGTAAGTTTGATAGAGGTCATATCGAACCAAATCTTCTATTGGTCGTCCACCAAATGTAACTCTCATCTGTTCGATAAGGTTCTTACCCAGATTATTAACAACAGTCTTATTCTGATCTGCGGTGGCTCCATCCTTCAAAGTGAGATCCACCAAGAGTGCCACGCTTCCGGGAACAATAACAACGTTCTCCGGTAACTTGGGTATGTGGACATCCAACGTTCGTCCAGGATCCACTGTGGCTGGACTAAAGCTCACACGATGAATATTCTTCTCTGCTTTGAGTCCGTAGGGTTGTTTGAAAGACCTATCTATATCGAGCTTTTCTGGAATTGCTCTCGACATTTTTCTTATTTATGTAATAACTAGTTACTCTCTTAGATACAATGGATGAAAAGAAGCTTTCAAACGCTTATTACTCAACCGAAGGATATTGGAAGGGATATTCGGCGATTTCGAAACTATCCGAAGCGACAGGCATTTCTGAAGAGATGACAAGAAAGTGGCTTATTAAGCAAGCCTTGTGGCAAATATACCTACCTGCCCCCACCTACATTCCCAGATTTCATTGGAACATTTCTACCCCTAATGAGATCCATCAAGCAGACTTACTCTTTTTGCCTCATGATGTCGTAAAGAGAAAGACGTATAAGTATGCTCTCGTTGTGGTGGATATTGCTTCTAGGTATGTGGATGCTGAACCTCTGACTACGAAATACTCCGCAGGAGTATCTAAGGCTTTCGATAGTATATATATTCTAGGACATTAGATTGGCCTGAGACTTTGATGGTTGATCCAGGAACAGAATTCATGGGGGAAGTTACTAAAGTTATGAAAAAACGTGTCATAAAAGTTCAGAGATCAGAAGCTGGAAATCATAGAGCACAATCCCTCGTGGAGCGTGCTAATCGAACGATATCAGAAAAGTTGTTCAGTCATCAGTATGCACAAGAGATGATCATGGAAGACCTGAGGTCACGAGAATGGGTGGAACGACTTCCTGCCGTGATACGATCTATCAACAGCGAAGTCAAGAGGATTACTGGAAAGACAGCAAGAGAGGCAATAAAGTCAGAGTCCGTTGAGGTGAAGGACCCCACGTATAAGAGACCCGTGGGATCAAAAGAAAATAGGATCCCTGCAGGGGTGCTCGTTCGATACTTATATGCCGCTGGGGAAGAGGAGGGTGGTCAACAACGCGCTACCGATCCCATTTGGTCTTTAGAAGCTTATGAGATATCGCGTGCGACTATTAGTCCTAATCAACCTGTGCTCTACTATCTTTCTGGGGAAGGCATGCCCAAGCGTTCTTTTGTTAGGGAGGAGTTACAAGTGATCCCTGAGGACACGGAAGTACCGCCGGATAGTGTTTTAAGCTAGGTCGTTGGTGTAGTGGCCGTGGGCGTAGGTTATGATAGGATCTTCCTGTGAGATTACTCGCTTGTCGTCTCTTGAGGAAAGAGCGATCTTGTTAACCTTTTCTGAAGTTATTTCGTGTGAGCGACTTCTGAAGACTCTCATCGTTCTCATAACTTCTTCTCCGTTTAATAGGCAATCCTTATAGTGGGGGAAGCGGATACTATTTTCCACAACGCACTTTTTGACTCCCTTACACTTCTTTTCCTCTTTTCCCCCCTCTGTCTTGAAACAATACAGCTTTGCTCTTAACGTGACGAATTCCGTGATTTGTTTTCCAGCTGTTTCGTCCTTCATCATCCCTCTTACTTTCTTGTTGACTCTCTTCCTTATCCCCTTATGATCTTCTGGGTAGTTGCTTGTATCAAACAACCTTTCGATGTCCCCTTCTATGTCCTTGTAAAGATCATCCGTATGAATTTCGTAGATTAAACTATCAGTATCGGTGTAAAGGAGGGTTACTTTGTCACCATACTTCTTCTTGACGTAGTTATAGTGGAAGTCATACATGAACCTCTTGGATAAGTCTAAGATAGACATTCCTAGATAAATGGGTTTGTTGTACTCTAAGCGTGTTCTCCTCATGTGAATCGCAGCTAATTTTTCGGAGAACGATTTGGCTCCAATGAAGTTAGGCTTACGGATTAGCTTATTTGCCTTCTTCTCATTTATCACCAACCGTATATCTTGTCGATTGCGAATGTTTTCCATGGTCTTTCCAAAGACAGAGTTGTTCATGAGTTTGAAGAAATCCTTCTCGAAGTCGTTCGTTGCGTTGGTTCTTAAGCTCGTATTTAGATCTATGTATTTTTTCAACCAAGGGGATTCTTCGAATGAAATCCCTTGATGGATCTTCGTGATTCTTAATCCCTGACTCTCGTAAAATTTTAGGGTCTCGTGATGGACTATGTAGTGTGACTTATGGTAGAAGTTCGGGATAAGCTTCATTACTCCACTTTTTGCCTTAAGGTGCTCGGGGGCAAGGGGATAGTCGTTGTGAAGATCGTGTAATTCAGGGGGATACTCTAGATCAACCTCCAAAATACAGGGAATTCTTCTCCAGTTCTCCAGTTGTTTCTCATTCATCCATTCGAAGCCTTTCGTTGGTAGGGGTTGGGACATTGCCCACCCATAGAGGTTGTTTGCGTCCCAATAGGGTATGTACACATTTTCCTCGTTGGGATCGTAGTCCTTCATGTACTTATTATTAGCCTTTGCATAACGCTTACTCCCCACAGAGGAAATTCCTCCTCGAATCCCGCTTTCTATCATTAAGATCATATCTATGTCACTAAGAAGCTCTAGTCGGATATTCGTGATTTTTAACTTGGCATCCCAAGCAAGTCCAGGAGCTGTGTAATACCAAGCAGGATCTAAGTCATAATACCTCCTACAAACGATTCTGAAGTTCTCGAACACATCCGCTAGGAGAAGGACGTCGGTTTTGAGGTATAGGTCATGATAGTCTCTCATCGTCTTCATATCAAACATCCTCCATACTTTCCACGCATGTTCGTACTCTTCCTCCGTGATGTCATTATCATTAAGCTCAGAATGAAAGGCTTCCATGGGGGGTAAGCGGGGTTCCTCTAATTTCGTAAGGGAATTCATGTACTCGTAGGGGTAGACCCCTTTTCTCATCAATAAGTCAAGGTGCCCACCTCCGTAAAACCAACTGATGACTCCGAATTGGTCTTTCGTTAGGTTATTAGCAAGGTTACTTAAGCTCGAGGACATGAACTTGTAGCTATCTAGGAACCTCGCTTCTATGTAGAGGTCATGAATTTTCCCCTCTTTGTCTGTATAGTGATTCACGACAATTCTCTTACTAAATGAGATGTATTGTTCCTCGTTTTTTGCGATGCACTTAATCTTACCCTTACTGATTCCTAAGGCTTTTACAAATAGGTGGGCGTCGTATCCTGCGAGATTGTGAAAGAAGATGGGAATGAAGTCAGGGAGTTTGTAACGAAGATTACAGGTATTATGTGCTGCCCCTCGATATCTTCCTGTGAGATGATCGTGATCTCTTACTTTGTCACCCTTCAACTCTTCCTTACAGATGTGGCAGTGTGTTGTCTCTTTGTATTCTTTTCGATCCTGGTCGGTCATCAACATCTTTTTGTTCCTGGAGAGCTTCTCGTATAAGGCTAGGAGATCCTCTTCTATTGATCTCATGAAGTGTTCCCCCAAGTCTTCTTCCTCTCTTTGGGCGGTGTATTTTACGATCTTGGGAGGATGTATGTTCTCATCATACTTGATTACGTAGCAGTATCCCGATGGCTTGTGTTTTTGATAAGCTTCCGTAGAAGACCCCCTTGGGTTTGGGGAACAAGAAGCGACTTTTTCTAGGATACACTCAAAATCAGCATAAATGACGAAGGGGACTTTCATAGAATAAGGATAGTTCTTAAAATGGAGTAGGGTTCCTTTTTTGGGCACGTCTACTTTTACGGACTTGTGTTGTCCACACCATTCGGAGTGTTCTTGGAGGATGTACTCGGTGCTAAAGGAGTTAAGACATCTTAAGCAAAAGTGTTTCTTATGTTGGTGGTTTGACAGTTGGGTGGATAAGAGCCTTGACAAGTTCTTGATCCAACAATAGTGCTTCGTTTTCTCATTGGAGATTAGTAGTAGGATTATGTTATGCTTCCTGATTTCACCCTCGTAAATCCTAAGGGGCTCGAATTCCCTCTTTTCGTAACCTAAGACACTAATTGCGTAGTCCTTGTTGTTTTTCTCAAAGATTCGGATGTCTCGGAGCTCTAGTGGGAAGCGAAGTCCATCCCAGTTTAACTTTTCCGCATTCTCCCTAAGTGTCCGTGTTATCCTATGAGGATGGTCTTTTGGCGTAAATCGGGCTATGGTTACCACCCACTTGAAACACTGATCGTCCTTGTTCTGGGGGTTGATAATGGCCTTCCTTTTTGCTAATTCTTGAGGAAGTGGAATGTATGTGTTAGCTCTTATGGGTTCGTATCTTGCGAAATGAATGCTTAAGGATACTACTTTCCGTATGGCCCACCCAGAACCCTCGTTTTGGAATTGAGCAACTCTTTCTAGGATATCCTCGGAAAGATTCTTGTACAACTCTATTAAGTTCGTGTTGTTTGTTATGATTTCTGGTACTGTGTGGAAATATCCTTCACTAGTGACTTCTTTTCCATTATTTCCAATCTTACGAAACTCGCAGGTTAGGTAGAGCTTAATCTTCGAGGGTTTATTATTTACCCATATGGTCTCTAAGATACGTCTTTCCTGTTTTTTCATGAATACGGAAGGATCCACATCACTATCACGTCCAAGGATCCTATGTTCCTTAAGATATGAGTCGAACGAGGATTTTTCGAGGGTTCTCTTTCTTTCCACCCTACGATAAATAGCCTTTATTCTCTTCTTTAGTTTCGCAATCTTCACCTCGACACGGTTCCTAATCTTGGAGCGAACGCGTGGTAATAACCACTCCGAGAAATCTCTTAACTCCTTCTGAATTCCTTTTACGATGCGTGGTTTCGGATTTGAACTTGGCTTCGTTGGTCTCGTTGGTAGTAGTATTGGTGTTTTGATCTCGGGTATAGGGCTATCCAAGATGTTAGACATTTTTCGCTTTATAGTATGTCTACATATTTTTAAGACATTTTTGTTTTTCAATAGATCTCAAAGATTCCTTTGAGATCTTAATTACCCTTAATCACGACGTGGAGGTCTATGCGGATAAGGTTGACTCATGAGCTCAGAAGTCTCAACTCTAGCATACTGGTTGGAGGTCTTACTATTTATTCCTTTTGGCATCTTTCTTGACTTTCTTTACATATGGAGGAAATTCTTTTCTCATTACACACTTTCCTTTTTCCCCCAATCTTCAGTCCTTTTTTGCGCACGCTCAATCACCCTCCCCCAATCTTGCTCAAACCCTCCCCCACCTAGCCCAACCCCCTGCTCAGTTTTTGCTCACACCTGGTTAAGGTTTGGGGAAGGGGTACTATCTTGTGAAGGGTTACGTTAGGTGTACCTGATGTCTGGTTGTCAGGGTGGGTGTGATCTTTGGTCTTCGGGGAAGGCAGGTGCGGGGGGCTTTTGAGCGAGTTTGGGGGGTGTAAAGTATTTTGCGGAACTGTAAAGGGGATGTAAAGGGGGTGTAAAGGTGTGTAAATATGTAGTGGCCCAAAATCGGCCTTTATTACCTACTAAAGGTGTTTTTTGCTGAGAAAATTTGAAATTTGCTGAGAATTTTCTTTTGCTCAAAACACGACGTTTTCACTGCTAAACGCAAGTTTTGGACGAGAAAAGCACATTTTAGGTGTCTAAAACACTGTTTTGCTGGGAAAAAAAGCTTTTTAGCCCAAAAAACTGAAAAATGGCCATTTTGGCTCTCAAAACCAGGTTTTTCGCTGACGGCGTGACCTGTTTGCTGAAACCCCCACTTTTTGCTCATGAAAATACCTCTTGAGATAAAAACACGACTTTTTGGCGAATAAAAATGGGGTTTTGGCTGAGTAAAGGTGCTTTTTGGTCAAAAAAGGTGTTTTTGGCTGAGAAAATTTGAAATTTGCTGAGAATTTTCTTTTGCTCCAAACACGACGTTTTCACTGCTAAACGCAAGTTTTCGACGAGAAAAGCACATTTTGGGTGTCCAAAACACTGTTTTGCTGGGGGAAAAAGCTTTTTAGCCCAAAAAACTGAAAAATGGCCATTTTGGCTCTCAAAACCAGCTTTTTCGCTGACGGCGTGACCTGTTTGCAGAAACCCCCACTTTTTGCTCATGAAAATACCTCTTGAGATTAAAACACGACTTTTTTGCGAAAAAAAATGGGGTTTTGGCTGAGTGAAGGTGCTTTTTGGTCAAAAAAGGTGTTTTTTGCTGAGAAAATTTGAAATTTGCTGAGAATTTTCTTTTGCTCAAAACACGACGTTTTCACTGCTAAACGCAAGTTTTGGACGAGAAAAGCACATTTTAGGTGTCCAAAACACTGTTTTGCTGGGAAA
The DNA here is from genome assembly GCA_964019055.1 of Anthopleura xanthogrammica. Taxonomy (NCBI): domain Eukaryota; kingdom Metazoa; phylum Cnidaria; class Anthozoa; order Actiniaria; family Actiniidae; genus Anthopleura; species Anthopleura xanthogrammica. Next base: position 8,329,257 of record OZ025213.1, read on the forward strand.
AAAAGCTTTTTAGCCCAAAAAACTGAAAAACGGCCATTTTGGCTCTCAAAACCAGCTTTTTCGCTCACGGCGTGACCTGTTTGCTGAAACCCCCACTTTTTACTCTTGAAAATACCTCTTGAGATAAAAACACGACTTTTTGGCCAAAAAAAATGGGGTTTTGGCTGAGTAAAGGTGCTTTTTGGTCAAAAAAGGTGTTTTTTGCTGAGAAAATTTAAAATTTGCTGAGAATTTTCTTTTGCTCAAAACACGACGTTTTCACTGCTAAGCGTAAGTTTTGGCCGAGAAAAGCACATTTTGGGTGTCCAAAACACTGTTTTGCTGAAAACAAAAACCTTTTTAGCCCAAAAAACTGAAAAATGGCCATTTTGGCTCTCAGACCCAGGTTTTTCGCTGACGGCGTGACCTGTTTGCTTAAACCCCCACTTTTTGCTCATGAAAATACCTCTTGAGATAAAAACACGACTTTTTGGAGAAAAAAATGGGGTTTTGGCTGAGTAAAGGTGCTTTTTGGTCAAAAAAGGTGTTTTTGGCTGAGAAAATTTGAAATTTGCTGAGAATTTTCTGTTGCTCAAAACACGACGTTTTCACTGCTAAACGCAAGTTTTGGACGAGAACAGCACATTTTGGGTGTCCAAAACACTGTTTTGCTGAAAAAAAAAGCTTTTTAGCCCAAAAAACTGAAAAATGGCCATTTTGGCTCTCAAAACCAGGTTTTTCGCTGACGGCGTGACCTGTTTGCTGAAACCCCCACTTTTTGCTCATGAAAATACCTCTTGAGATAAAAACACGACTTTTTGGCCAAAAAAAATGGGGTTTTGGCTGAGTAAAGGTGCTTTTTGGTCAAAAAAGGTGTTTTTTAATGAGAAAATTTGAAATTTGCTGAGAATTTTCTTTTGCTCCAAACACGACGTTTTCAATGCTAAACGCAAGTTTTGGCCGAGAAAAGCACATTTTGGGTGTCCAAAACACTGTTTTGCTGGGAAAAAAAGCTTTTTAGCCCAAAAAACTGAAAAATGGCCATTTTGGCTCTCAAAACCAGGTTTTTCGCTGACGGCGTGACCTGTTTGCTGAAACCCCCATTTTTTGCTCATGAAAATACCTCTTGAGATAAAAACACGACTTTTTGGCCAAAAAAAATGGGGTTTTGGCTGAGTAAAGGTGCTTTTTGGTCAAAAAAGGTGTTTTTTGCTGAGAAAATTTGAAATTTGCTGAGAATTTTCTTTTGCTCCAAACACGACGTTTTCACTGCTAAACGCAAGTTTTGGCCGAGAAAAGCACATTTTGGGTGTCCAAAACACTGTTTTGCTGGGAAAAAAAGCTTTTTAGCCCAAAAAACTGAAAAATGGCCATTTTGGCTCTCAAAACCAGGTTTTTCGCTGACGGCGTGACCTGTTTGCTGAAACCCCCATTTTTTGCTCATGAAAATACCTCTTGAGATAAAAACACGACTTTTTGGCGAAAAAAAATGGGGTTTTGGCTGAGTAAAGGTGCTTTTTGGTCAAAAAAGGTGTTTTTTGCTGAGAAAATTTGAAATTTGCTGAGAATTTTCTTTTGCTCCAAACACGACGTTTTCACTGCTAAACGCAAGTTTTGGCCGAGAAAAGCACATTTTGGGTGTCCAAAACACTGTTTTGCTGGGAAAAAAAGCTTTTTAGCCCAAAAAACTGAAAAATGGCCATTTTGGCTCTCAAAACCAGGTTTTTCGCTGACGGCGTGACCTGTTTGCTGAAACCCCCATTTTTTGCTCATGAAAATACCTCTTGAGATAAAAACACGACTTTTTGGCGAAAAAAAATGGGGCTTTGGCTGAGTAAAGGTGCTTTTTGGTCATAAAAGGTGTTTTTTGCAATAGCAAATCTTATTTTTCTCGTTTGCATTTGATTCGGGGCATTTGAGGTTCGACGTCTGAACTGAGGCTAGGCCTAGTATATCGATATAGTCCTATTGATCATTGACATAATTTACGTTTTTTATAGATTTTATTCAAAATTGCTTAGATTTTATTGAATGATTTAGAATTTTGCATTTTTATTAATTTTATTCATACTATTTTATTATATTATTATATTTATTCGTTTTAGACTGCATATCATTAATTTGTATTGAATCGCAAGAGCCATATTATTTTAAATTCCATACGTTCTTATTATTATATTGTATTGTAAAGCGCATTAGATCATATCCAAATGTATAAAGCTTTATATAAGTATTAAATTTATTATTATTATTATTATTATTATTTTGCTGAGAAAATTTGAAATTTCCTGAGAATTTTCTTTTGCTCAAAACACGATGTTTTCACTGGTAAACGCAAGTTTTGGACGAGAAAAGCACATTTTGGGTGTCCAAAACACTGTTTTCTTGAAAGAAAAAAAAAGCTTTTTAGCCCAAAAAACTGAAAAATAGCTATTTTGGCTCTCAAAACCAGGTTTTTTGTTGACGGCGTGACCTGTTTGCTGAAACCCCCACTTTTTACTCTTGAAAATACCTCTTGAGATAAAAACACGACTTTTTGGCGAAAAAAAATGGGGTTTTGGCTGAGTAAAGGTGCTTTTTGGTCAAAAAAGGTTTTTTTTGCTGAGAAAATTTGAAATTTGCTGAGAATTTTCTTTTGCTCAAAACACGACGTTTTCACTGCTAAACGCAAGTTTTGGCCGAGAAAAGCACATTTTGGGTGTCCAAAACACTGTTTTGCTGAAAAAAAAAAGCTTTTTAGCCCAAAAAACTGAAAAATGGCCATTTTGGCTCTCAAAACCAGGTTGTTCGTTGACGGCGTGACCTGTTTGCTGAAACCCCCACTTTTTGCTCATGAAAATACCTCTTGAGATAAAAACACGACTTTTTGGCGAAAAAAATGGGGTTTTGGCTGAGTAAAGGTGCTTTTTGGTCAAAAAAGGTGTTTTTTGCTGAGAAAATTTGAAATTTGCTGAGAATTTTCTTTGCTCCAAACACGACGTTTTCACTGCTAAACGCAAGTTTTGGCCGAGAAAAGCACATTTTGGGTGTCCAAAACACTGTTTTGCTGGGGGAAAAAGCTTTTTAGCCCAAAAAACTAAAAAATGGCCATTTTGGCTCTCAAAACCAGGTTTTTCACTGACGGCGTGACCTGTTTGCTCATGAAAATACCTCTTGAGATAAAAACACGACTTTTTGGAGAAAAAAATGGGGTTTTGGCTGAGTAAAGGTGCTTTTTGGCCAAAAAAGGTGTTTTTTGCTCAGAAAATTTGAAATTTGCTGAGAATTTTCTTTTGCTCCAAACACGACGTTTTCACTGCTAAACGCAAGTTTTGGCCGAGAAAAGCACATTTTGGGTGTCCAAAACACTGTTTTGCTGAAAAAAATGCTTTTTAGCCCAAAAAACTGAAAAATGGCCATTTTGGCTCTCAAAACCAGGTTTTTCACTGACGGCGTGACCTTTTTGCTCATGAAAATACCTCTTGAGATAAAAACACGACTTTTTGGCGAAAAAAATTGGGTTTTGGCTGAGTAGTGGGCTAAAGGCCGATTCTGGGACAGCTTCTTTATACACGTCTTTACATATCTTTATAGTTCTTTATAGTTCCGGAAATCTTCTTTACAGTTCCGTAAAACGTCCTTTACACCCCCCACACTTGCTCAAAAGAAACCCAAACACGACCTTCCCAGATCATCATGAACATGTCTGACGCAGGTGTTCTTTCACGAACTTTTTTTTTACGGAACTTTTTTCGGAGTGCGCCTTCCCAGTATGAGCAAGACTGGGGCAGAATAAGACAGAATAAACTTAGTGCGCCTTCCCCGAATGAGCAAAACTGGGGTAAAATAAGCCAATAAGCGAAGTGCATGGAAGTGCATGGAAGTGCAAAAACTGAGACACAATAAGTAAGATGTACGAAGTGAACCGAAGTGAACCGAAGTGAACCGAAGTGAACCGAAGTGAACCGAAGTGAACCGAAGTGAACCGAAGTGAACCGAAGTGAACCGAAGTGAACCGAAGTGCGCCTTCCCCGAATGAGAAAGACTGGGGGAGGGGGGTGAGGTGTGTGCGAAAAACAAAAAATCTTAAGAATATGTAAACATACTATAAAGTCAAGGTCGACAAAATGTCAAGAAACCAAAACATGAGTAGTCAGACACCCTCACCACCATATGAATCACGTACCTTTCCTAGACCTAGACGTCTTAAAGCAGTCAATCTGAATACAAATGAGTCTACTTACTTTAATACGACTCATGATGCTTCGAGGATCCTCCACATGAGAGACGAACCACTCGAAATGGGAGGCATAAGGACTTCAATGCTTAGTGGGTGTGACTATGGATTATATTGGGTTTGAGATATCAAAGAAGATGCTCTTTGACATCTATGGGAGGAGAAATAAAAATGTCTTAAGAATATGTCAAACCTCATGGATGAGCCTATCCCTGAGATTAACGTACCAATACTATCACCATCAATCCCAAAACCAAATCCAAATCCAAAACCACGTATCATCGAAGGAATTCAGAAGGAGTTAAAAGATTTTTCGAAGTGGTTATTACGAGTCGTTCACCCTGATATCAGGAGACCCATTAGTAACCGCATCGACTTCTTAAGTAGGAGAATAAGGCGTATTTATCGTAGGGTGGAAAAAGAAAGGACCATGGAAAAATCCTCATTCAAGAAATACCTTAAGGAACATAGGATCCTTGGATCTGATGATGATGTGGATCCCGCTGTCTTCATTAGAACGCATGAAAAACGTATCTTAGAGACCATATGGGTAAATAATAAACCCACAAAGGTGAAGCTATACCTATCGTGTGAATTTTACAAGGTTGGAAATGATGGAAACGAAGTCATTAATGTCGGACATTTCCACACGGAACCAGAAATCGTAACGAAATCCACGAATTTAATAGCGTTGTACCATAAACTTTCCGAGGACATCCTAGAAAGAGTTACCAACTTCCAAAACGAAGGTTCTGGGTGGATGCTAAGGAAAATAGTATCCTTAAGCATTCATTTTGCGAGATTCCTACTCCTAAAAGCTAGCACATACATTCCACTTCCTAAAAAATTAGCAGATAGTCATGCCATTATCAACCCCCAGAACAAAGACGAACAATGTTTCAAGTGGGTGGTAACCATAGCCCGATTTACACCAAAAAACCATCCTGAGAGGATAACAGAGACGCTTCGGGAGAATGCGAAAAAGTTAAACTGGGATAGACTTCGCTTCCCCGTTGGACTCCGAGACATCCACATTTTCGAGAAAAACAACAGGGACTACGCAATCAGCGTCTTAGGATACGAAAAAGAGGAACTCATGCCCCTTAGGATTTATGAAGGAGAAAGCAGGAAACACGTCATAATCCTACTACTATTCTCAAATAAGGAAACGAAGCACTATTGTTGGATTAAGAACATGTCAAGACTCTTATCCTCTGGACTATCGAATCACTAACATAAGAAACACTTTTGTTTGAGATGTCTTAACTCTTTTAGCAATGAGCGCGTCCTCCAAAGACATTCCGAATATTGTGGGCAACACAAGTCCGTAAGAATAGACTTACCCAAAAAGGGAACCCTACTCAAATTTAAGAACTATCCTCATTCCATGAAAGTCCCCTTTGTTATTTACGCTGATTTTGAGTGTGTGCTAGAAAAAGTTGCTTCTTGTTCCAACGACCCCAATGGACCCTCTACGGAACCTTACCAAAGACACAAACCATCGGGGTACTGTTACATGATCAAATCTGATGACAACATCCTTCCCCCCAAAATCGTGAATTACACCGCCCAAAAAGAGGAGGAAGACCTGGGAGAACACTTCATGAGATCAATAGAAAAGGATGTCCTAGTCTTATATGAGAAGCTCTCATCCATAAAAAAGATCATAATGACCCGCAAGGACTGGAAAGAATACAAAGAAGCAAGATATTGCCACATCTGCAAGGGGGAGTTGGGGTATGATAGAGTAAGAGATCACTGTCACCTCACGGGGGAATATCGGGGAGCAGCTCATAACAAATGTAACCTTCAATACCAACTCCCCAAGTTCATCCCAATCTTCTTCCACAACCTAGCAGGATACGACGCTCACCTATTCGTAAAAGCTTTGGGGATCAGTGAGGGTAAGGTCAGATGTATCGCAAGAAACGAGGAACAATACGTCTCATTTAGTAAGAAAATTCCTGTGGGTTACTACATGGGCAACGATGGGAAAGCACACAACATCTACATAGAGGCAAGATTCCTAGATAGCTACAAGTTCATGTCCTCGAGTCTAAGTAAACTCACTAATAACCTAACAAAAGACCAGTTCGGAATCATGAGCTGGTTTTATGGAGGTAGGCAGCTTGACTTGTTGATGAGAAAAGGGGTCTACCCCTATGAGTATATGAATTCCCTCACAAAATTAGAGGAACCTAGCTTACCCCCCATCGAAGCCTTTCATTCTGAGCTTAATGATACTGACATCACAGAGGAAGACTACGATCATGCGTGGAAAGTATGGAGGATGTTTGACATGAAGACGATGAGAGACTATCACGACTTATACCTCAAAACCGACGTCCTTCTCCTAGCGGATGTGTTCGAGAATCGTTTGTAGGAGGTATTACGACTTAGACCCCGCTTGGTATTATACAGCCCCTGGACTTGCTTGGGATGCTATGTTAAAAATCACTAATATCCAGTTGGAGCTTCTTAGTGACCTAGACATGATCTTAATGATAGAAAACGGGATTCGAGGAGGAATTTCCTCTACGGGGAGTAAGCGTTATGCAAAGGCTAATAATAAGTACATGAAGGACTATGACCCCAAGGAACCCAGTAAATACATACCCTATCTGGATGCAAATAACCTCTATGGGTGGGCAATGTCCCAACCTTTACCAACTCATGACTTCGAATGGCTGGGTGAAAAACAGCTGGTGAATTTGGAAACGACTCCATGTATCTTTGAGGTGGACCTGGAGTATCCCCCCGAATTACACGACCTCCACAACGACTATCCCCTTGCCCCCGAGCACCTCAAAGCAAAAAGTGGAGTAATGAAACTCATCCCAAACTTCTACTATAAGTCCCACTACGTAGTCCATCACAACGTCCTAAAATTTTATATGAGTCAGGGATTAAAAATCACGAAGATCCACCGAGGCATTACCTTCAAAGAATCCCCCTGGTTGAAGAAATACATAGACTTAAACACCCACTTAAGAACCAATGCAACGAATGATTTCGAGAAGGATTTCTTCAAGCTCATGAACAACTCCGTCTTTGGGAAGACCATGGAAAACATTCGCAATAGACGAGACATACGGTTGGTGATAAGTCAGAAGCAGGTGAATAAGCTAACCAGTAAGCCTAATTTCATAGGAGCCAAATTATTCTCAGAACGATTAGCTGCGATCCACATGAGAAGAACACACTTAGAGTACAACAAACCCATTTACCTAGGATTTTTATCTTAGACTTATCCAAAAGGTTCATGTATAACTTCCACTATAACTACATCAAGAAAAAATATGGCGATGAAGTAACTCTCCTTTACACCGATACTGATAGTCTGATCTACGAAATTTATGCAGACGACTTCTATAAGGACATAGAAGGGGACATCGAAAGGTTGTTTGATACGAGTAACTACCCCAAAGACCATATGGGAATAACAAAAAGAGTCAACAAAAAAGTAATAGGGATGATGAAGGACGAAACAGCTGGAGAACAAATCACGGAATTCATAACCTTGAGAGCAAAGCTCTATTGTTTCATGACAGAGGAAGGAAAAGAGGAAAAGAAGTGTAAGGGAGTCAAAAAATGCGTCGTGGAAAGAACTATCCGGTTTGCGCATTATAAGGATTGCTTATTGGGTGGAGAAGAAGTTATGAGAACAATGAGAGTCTTTAGGAGTCGCTTACACGAAATAACTTCAGAAAAGGTCCACAAGATCGCTCTTTCCTCAAAAGACGACAAACGAGTAATCCTCGAGGAAGACCCCACCATAACCTACGCTCATGGTCATTACATCAATGAGCTATAACATGAGATAAGGGTCATTACCTCAATTAACCAATAAAGATGAGGGTGATAGTTCCGTATCCTCAGGAATCACCTGTAACTCCTCCCTAACAAAAGAACGCTTAGGAGCTCCTTCAGAAAGATAGTAAAGCACGGGTTGATTAGGAGTGATGATTACACGTGATAGGTTATAAGCTTCTAAAGACCATATCAGTAGCGCGTCGTTGACCCCCCTCCTCTTCCCCTGGGGCATATAAGTATCGAACGCTCACCCCTGCGGGGAGTCTATTTTCCTTTGATCCCACAGGTCTTTTGTAGGTAGGATCCTTCATCTCAACGGACTCTAACTTTATTGCCTTGCTTGCTGTTTTCCCAGTAATCCTCTTGACTTCGTTGTTAATAGATCGTATCACAGCAGGAAGTCGTTTCACCCACTCTCGTGATCTCCCCTCTTCCATAAACATCTCTTGAGCATACTGATGACTAAACAACTTTTCGGCTAGTGTTCGATTAGCACGCTCCACAAGAGATTGTGCTCTATGATTTCCAGCTTCTGATCTTTGAACTTTTATCATGCGTTTCTTCATGGCTTTTGTGACTTCCCCCATGAATTCTGTTCCCGGGTCAACCATCAAAGTCTCAGGCCAACTTAATGTCCTAGAATAAATACTATCGAAGGCCCTAGATACTCCTGCGGAGTATTTTGTAGTCAGAGGTTCAGCATCCACATACCTAGAAGCAATATCCACCACCACGAGAGCATACTTATACGTCTTTCTCTTTACGACATCATGAGGAAAAAAAAGTAAGTCTGCTTGGTGAATCTCATTGGGGGTAGAAATGTTCCAATGAAATCTGGGGATGTAGGTGGGGGCAGGGAGGTATATTTGCCATAAGGCTTGCTTAATGAGCCACTTTCTTGTCATCTCTTCAGAAATACCCGTCGCTTTGGATAGTTTCGAAATCGCTGAATATCCCTTCCAATATCCTTCAGTTGAGTAATAAGTGTTCGAAAGCTTTTTTTCTTCCATAGTATCTAAGAGAGTAACTAGTTATTACATAAATAAGAAAAAGGATGTCGCAAGCAATCTCAGAAAAACTCGACGTATTACGACCTTTTAGAACCCCCTATGGACTCAAAGCAGAAAAGAATATTCATCGCGTAAGCTTTAGTCCAGCCACAGTTGATCCTGGACGAAAGTTGTCCATTCATATACCCAAGTTACCGGATAACGTTGTTATTACCCCCGGAAGTGTGGCACTCCTGATGACTCTCACTTTAAAAGATGGGTCCACTGCAGATCAAAATAAGACTGTTGTTAATAACCTGGGTAAGAACCTCGTCGAACAGATGAAAGTCACGTTTGGTGGACGGTCAATAGAAGCTTTGATCCGATATGACCTCTACAAAACTTACGGCGACTTATTCCTCACAAAGGAAGAACGAAAGAATAGGCTAAGAGAAGGGATCTCCTCAGAAAACATGAGGAAACTAAGGACGGCTGCTGGAGACAAGACTGAGGATGATGCTGCAGAAGTTGCTTTAGCTAAGGTGTATGATACACGATACAGGATCCCCATATCCCACACCATCCTCGACTCTCATGGAGTATATTATTCCAACGGATTAATAGATACCCTACTCTTTGAGATTACTCTTTAAGGAAGTGCAAAAATCGTGACCTCAACCCAAGAGGTCGCTAAGTATACCCTATCCAACCTAGAACTAGAGTATGAGACCATTACCAGCGAATATCTCGCAAGTGAAGCATTAAGCAGCTACGACGTGGGTAGGGGGTTCTACTATGAGAACGTATTGATGCATAAGTCTTTCCCCATCAACAAGAAAACCGACACCGTAATCAACGAACAGGTCAACTGTTCTACGATCGATGACTGGGATCCTAATGCTATTCATAGAACCATATACAGCCTGCGCTAGAGACTCAGAGAAATTCACGAACCCCGGTATTACCAAGGTAGACATCAACGTGAATAGTGTACCTCATAAGCTGTATTCCGATGGTATGATACCAACAGACTTTTGGGAGTCGATTGTGATGCGATATGGATTGAGTGATAACATTAGTCCAAAAGAGTTTTACGAGGACAAGTTTGCTTTGTGGATTGACTTGAGAACTTATCCTGATGGGAATATTCATGGTAATGGACTCGTTTCGGATGCCACGAAAGGTGGGGTGAAGCTCTACATTAAGAGAACTGCGAGCACGGAAGCTGGGGAAATCACGTGTTACTTGTTTGTCGTAGCTGATGGGTTGGTGGAGTTCGAGAATAGGAACATTAAGCAAAACTGGTACTAAGAGATAGTTATGATACAATAAATAAGGATGGAGGAACTAAAAGATAAGACACCCTTTCACTGTATCATAACAGGTCCTACGAATTGTGGGAAGACTCAGTATCTCATAGAGAAGCTAAATACCACATATAATAAGGTCTTCAAATACGTCATACTCATCTGTCCCACTTATGTGGAGAATCTTACTTACCGAGGCTTTGCCAAAAAGGACCCCAGATTCATCGTCCTATCACCCAAGGCAGATGATGTGAATGAGATCTGTGATCTACTTTCCAGTTGTAATAAGGTATTTTCAGGACATGACACCCTAGTTATTTTGGATGATTGTGCTTTCTCGAAAGAGTTAAAACAAAGGTCAAATGACTTCGTTAGGATGGGACTTTCAGGAAGACATGATAAGATCTCCATTTGGGTCTTAACCCAACAAATCACCTCCATAGCAAAACCCTTCCGCGAAAACTTTGCGTGCATTGTTTCATTCTACAGTCCAAGCCAATCAGCAAACAGAACACTGTTCCAAGAATTTGGAGGGGGTTTGGACGTCGAAGACAAGAAAGCCTTCATGAAAATACTAAAACAGGAAAAATACTCCAGGGTATGTTTTTGTTTAAGACATCCCCATCCATCCTATGTTGAGATACCTGGTCTAAGTATATATTGATGATGATAAAATAAGGATGACATCCATCATGGAACAATACGATGACGCGTCTTCTCAGTTAGAAGAAAAAGAAGAAGAAAAAGTAGAAAAACCTAAGGGGAAGAAGTCTGAGGAGGATGATGAAGAGTTGGAGGAAAAGCGCGAACAACTTTCCATGCTTGCTGTGTTAGGAACCATTAGCGAATACACGGGAGCCAAATTAAGTTTAGGAGACGTTAAAAAATTACCTCCAAAGGACGTTAAGAAATATTATAACAGATATCAGACCGCCACGGGGGCTAAGATGGCGAATGGGTTAATGAATGTACTCCAAGGAATGGCAGTAGAAATCATCTCACGCATACTTCCAATCGATGATAAGAAAGAACTCAACAAAGACTTGGAGAATGATGAATTCCTGAGAGAAAGACTAACCAACGATGTTGGATATCTTGCATTGAAAGGAGGAAGATTCATAACATTAGCAGATTTCCTTTTTCAAGTTGGTAAGCACATTAAGACAGATCTGTTCGATGAATCTCCGCGGTTTCTTGAACCTCCTAAACAGTTTCTTGAACCTCATAAGCAGTTCGTTGAACCTCATAAGCAGTTCGTTGAACCTCCTAAGCAGTTTGTTGAATCGGTTGAGCAGTTTGTTAATGAGTTTGAGCAAGACTTAAGCAAGACTTAAGCAAGACTTAAGCAAGACTTAAGCATTTGTTGGTAAGTAATAAAAGATGACAACAACAGAAGATGATGAAAGACGAATTACGAAAGAACCCCAAAAGGTCGTTCGAGAAAAAGATCCTAAGAAGGTGGCTGCTGGAAAAAAATTAGCGGAATATAATAGGAGAGCTAAGCAAGCCTTGCAAGAAAAGGAAGTTTCGGAAAAGAAAGCTTTGGAAAAGAATCTTAATGAGGAAGAAGAAGAAGGGTCGTATGGAACATGGATACCCGAACTCACCTTCACTAGCATATTATCCATCATAGGAATAACACTAACAGTTGTTGATCTATATTTTAAGTGGAAAAAGAGTAATTCCCATGCCTTCCCCGTGCCTTCCCCAAGCCTCCCCCACCAACAACCAACTTCCTCATACCCCCCTCATACCTCCCCCACTCCAACGGATAACACCTCCAAACCCCCAACTCCAATGGATAACACTCCCATACCTTCACAAGACTCAAATCCTCGACCTCGAGGATAGGACCAGGAGGATAATAAAATCATATAAGCGATGATAAGCCCATCAAATAAAAAGGTATGACAGTGAAAGAGAAAGAAAACGACCTCGTAAAAAAAATAACAGAATCTGCAGTAGTCATCGGAATTGCTGCGGGGATAGGTTACTTAGGGAAAAAGATGACAAAAGAGTCATTCATTAACGATCCATCCAATAGCTTGACGAACTATGGTAAGTGGGTGGCCGTGCTTGCGGGCACCATGTATTTGAAGGAGTACCTAGAAGCAAAGAAGATCTTACCTTAGGGTGTCTGAGGAACACTTATCTTTCTCAATGAAAGATAAAATGGCGTCTATAGCAATAGTGGGTGCTGAAGCGGGTGCTGAAGCGGCAGCTGCGGGTGCTGCTGAAGCAGGTGCGGGTGCTTCTGCAGCGGGTTCTGTTTCTAGTGCGGCTAAAAGTATTGGATCATCGATTTTTGGAGCCGTAATTAACGCAGCGGCATTCATAGGAGGGTCTTACTTGGCTAGAGCATTATCAGGTGGGGAGGATCCAATGAAGGAAAAAATTCGTCATGATAAGGCCTTGGAAAAGTATCAGAGGGATTTGGGGGAGTGGGAAAAGAAGAGAAAAGAGCATGAAGACTTATTAGAGTTACGATATGAGAATAAGAAGAGAGCAGAAAAGAACATGAAAGAAACAGATGAAGACTTTTTGCTCTATGCTAAGACTCATCCAAAACCTCCACCCTTTTATAAGACTCATCCAAGACCTAAATTCTCAGATTATTACAGACCAGGCAAGGAACAGAAGAAGTATGAGATGATTTTTGTGGGTGGAGGAATCTTGGCTTTAACATACGTTATTTCTAGAGTAATATAAAATATGGCAGAAGGTGGAGAAGATATAGACTTTGATCCGCTTACGGAAGAGGGGCGTATCGACATTAATGATGATGACAAAGAATTCTTATTGAAGGGTAAGGATATGAGTAAGGAGACTCGGCTTGAGAGACTTAGACACCTCTTTTTGGGTAAGGGGAGGGAGATGAGTGATTGAGAATTAAGGGGGTATGAGAGAATATCCGGCGAGGATGATAATGCATATATTAGTAGAATCAATGATAAGATCGAAGAGTTTGAGTTGAGTAACATAAGGGAAAGGGTGGAGATTGGGGAAATGAAGACCCCGGGTGATATGATAAAGTATAAGTTCCCATTCTTCAATGAGGTTTCTAATAAGTCTCTTACTAGGATGAATGGTGACCGACCGGAGATAAGATTGGCTGGAAGTAGGAATAAGTGGTATGACTTCGAAGATCCTAAGTTACCACAGACCCTGAAGGATAAGTTGGGTCCAACAAGGGAGGAGGTCCTCGCCCATAATGATGAGATGGAAAGGAAGAAGGAAGAAAAGATCGAAAGATTGGAAGAGAAGAACGATCCTTATGATAAGGAAGAAATAGAAGAAACAAGGAGAGAATTAGAACTAATACGAGGAGAAAGTGAATCCATACGAGAACGAACTTCCCTGAAAGACCGCCTCAAAGACATCTTTAAGAAGTATGGGGGAAGGTCACCTTAGCTTCCGTACTAGCAGCTACCCTTGCTGTAGTTGGAGTCATCCTTTCCGAACTCAAGGCAGGGTTATCCACCATGGGAAGGGGCTTGAAAAATCTAGGCAAAAAGTTGGCGGGAGTGCTACCTGGGTTGATAGGCGCTATCGCTTCGTTTATATTCAGGACGATGGGAGAGGTTGTGGGGTTCTTGGCTAAGAATACGTGGTTGTTGATTGTGGCTGTGGTGGTGTATGTGGTTGAAGAATACAAGAACAAGAACAAGAACAAGAAAAGGACATAAGAAAAAGATAAAGATATAAATGGTAAGACTTTTCGTGAAATTAAGGAAACCGGATGAGACGTTTTGGTTGGAGTATCCCATAAGTAGGAAGTCTAAGATGAGGATGTTGAGCTGCATGTTTAGGAACAAACTCTATGATCTCTTAGGAGAAGGATACGTGTATGGTCCTAATGGAAAGATTTTACGTGTGATTCCTCAGGGAAATTATTGGTTGGATACTTTTATGTCAGCTCTTGAGGATGCAAGAGGTGGTGAAAATTCTCTCTTGACGTTGAAAATCGAGGGGGAAGCAGGTCGTCCAAAAAGTGAAGAGAAAGGCTACATAACGGCTAACGTAAAGGGCATGACCCTAAGCCCAAACTTAGCCTCTTTCCTGGGGGTACCCAAGACTCTACCTTGGGATGGAGACAAGAAGAAATCATATGAGATAAGTATTAAGCATTCCCCATACATTCTTCGTCTTCATTGTAACCTCGTGGATTCCTTTCATACCCTAATCGATGAACAACGTGACTCATTATCATACAAGACATTCGCTCCTTCCCAAGTGCTTTCCCTGATAGACGCGGGGGATCTTGGTGAAAACGTATCACATGCCTTTAATGATACTATCAGTACCCCCATTTTGGGGGAAAAGATCAGTAGTATCAGGTTTTGGATTACAGATACTAAGAACAATAGCGTCATTGATGGAGTATATCCAATATCGATTGCAGTAGAAATCACATAAGAATAGTAAGGTAATATATAAAAAAATGGTGGATAACGACATAAAAACAACAGCAAGGTTATATCCAACAGCTCCCCCAGAACCCATCAATGGTGAGGATTTCAGACTACACAAGGTGGATGATGTACTTATGAAGCTAGAAAACGAGCGCGATCGTTATGAAAAGGTGCGAAAGAAGTATGCTCGATGGAGGTCGTTTTTCCATGGTTCCTCAATGACCACAGGAGGTCTTTCAGTCTTATTCGCAATAGGGGGTATTGGTACGTTACTTACGGGTCCTGGAATGGTATTTGGGATACCGTTATCTGCGGTGGGGGGTTTCATGGGTATCGTTTCGGCTGTGTGTGGAATGACCGTTAAGAAGCTAACCACGAAAGTAAGCAAGCACGAGAAAACCTTCCAGCTCATTCATTCTAAGCTTAATAGTATTAACGATCTCGTCTCGAAAGCTTTGAAGGATAACAAGATTAGTGAGGAAGAGTTTACTTTCATCCTTGCTGAAATGGGGAAGTATGAGAGACTTAGGAGCGAAATTAGGATGAAGAAGAATAAAGAATTTTCGCAAAAAAAAGCATTCGACATCGAAGAGTTAAGGGAGGAGATGAAAAAAGAACTTATTCAACAACTCACACAACCAAGGAAATAGCGTTTCGGTTGGGGGGTTTTGAGTATAGGATTCATCGTGAGGATACAATACAGACCTAAACGGGAAAGAAATACATCATATAAAAGAAGAAACATGCATGATATATTTGGTAATGATGTATTCTATGATCCTGATCTCATTAAGGGTTTGGAAGCTGAGAGAAAAAAAAGAGAGGGAAAAGAGAGGGAAAAAATCCCACCACCCACACCTCCTAAGAAGAAGATCCCAGACATCAAACCCTATGAAACATTTCCTAACCCCATACCTCCCCAACCTAAGCCTAAACCAAAACCCAAGCCTTAAAGACCAAAGCCCAACTTTCCCAAAAACCTCATGAGAACTGGGGAGTCATACCCTTTTTACAACAACAAGCCTGAGAATGGCTTTTCTGAACTAATAATCAATCTTAAGATCCCCGTTGCTCGGAAAATGTTCTTTAAGACAAAAGTTTATAACCTCTTCGAGCATACGGTAATAACGCACACCCACGATAAGGAAAGTCGTGCTTGGCTAGCAGGTCCTGACATGAATTATTGGCCTCAACAACTAAACTTTGCTATTTGGGCTGCTACTAAGGGGTGTGGAGTTGGAGCAGACATGATGAGGGACATTCCGTTTTTCCGATTCCACGTGTATTTTACGATACGCAGATTCTTGTATGAGTTACAGTGTCCGCTTCCCAGGGATGACTCGTTTAATAGGATGGATAATAAGTACAATGAGAATAAGTGGAATGCTCTGAGGACGGAGTTCGAGTTACCGAAAAATCCAGACTTTAGGAATAAGGAGGGGACGTCTCGTGGTCTTGGGGAAATATACATATGGGGTCGTCATGGTCTCAGGGTCAAAAAGCCTGGGATGGTATACCCTTCTGGTTATTGGTTCATGAATGATGATCCACCTGGTGATATTTACTACGTAAGGAGTTTAGAGAAGCAACCATGGAAACCGTTTTTTGCTGAGAAGGGGGTAGGTATAAAGAACTTGGTAAGGATCAATCGTAGCATTGAAACCTTTGTGTATTGCATTCTCGGAGCTCAAGTCAGAACGTTTTCTCCGATTTATGATGAGGAAGGAAGTGGTGCTTCATTGGAAACACAGCAGGTTTTCTTAACTCTCCTAGAAAGCAGTATCATCCTAAACAGCGTTAGTGATGGGATTCAAAGATATCAGACTGCTGTTAACGATGCAAATGCGACGTTGGATTATGCATTGACTCCTGGTTGTTGGTTGATGCCAAGTAGGCTTATCATAAATGAGGAACTCGTGGTGGGGTACAACGATAAGCTTAGGAAAGTACATACTTGGATGAAGTTTGGGGTAAATGAGGCTAATAAGGAGACCGCAAAAGAGCGTTATTTGAGGGAGAAGAGGGAGAAGGAGAAGAAGAAGAGGGAGAAGGAGAAGAAGGAGAAGGAGAAAATGGAGAAGAAGGAGGAGGAGGAGGATGAGAAGAAGGAGGAGAGTAAGAGGTCACATCAAGCAACTGGTAAGGAAGGAAAGGAAAAGAAAGGTGATCCGAAGTCCAGTGGCGGTGTGATTAAGAGACCTAGAAGGTATCTTAAGCCTACTGGTGATACTACACATGACGTGAACTTAATGGTGATTGCCGTGATATCAGCTGGGGTAGGTTGGATGTTGTTTAGGTAGTGATGGGGAAGGATTCTAATCACGGGGCTCCTCCTCCGTCTCTGAGTCTGACTCCTCCTCCGTCTCTACATCCTCCCTTAACTCTCTTAGCCCCCTTAGCTCTCTTAACTCTCTTAGCTCTCTTAACTCTCTTAATCCTCTTAATCCTCTTAACTCTCTTAACTCCTCCAAGACACTTAGGTTAGCCTCCAATAATTGACTTAGGGTTGATACTAATTCCTCACGTTTAGCTAATGCTAATTCCGCACACTTAGCTAATGATAATTCCTCACACCACGACTTAACATCTTCAGGCATTGATAACTCCCTTATCATTAATCGAGTAACGTCTGATATTAGTTTCTCACACTGAGTTGTTGATAATCCCATCCACCACAACTTAACATTCTTGGGTAGTTTTAGATCCAGTATTTTCGTTAGGAAGTGACAATGATCCATTTCTCTTTCTGATAAGGCTTTTGTTTCACTCATGATATATATCCTTTATGGTATGCTTGTACATTTCTTAAGAGGCAGTCTCTGTAAAAGCGGTCCGATGCATTTCGGGTCAGGAAACAGATTTCCTTCAAACCTTGCCCACAAAACTCTCTTACCTCAAAAGTAATTGCAACGTGTTTGAATTTTGAAAATATTAAAAAATGAATTTTTTACGCGATTTTCTTTTTTTAGCCTAAAATCCCTCACTTTCGCATAAATTAACTAGGAAAAATGGCC
Source organism: Anthopleura xanthogrammica (assembly GCA_964019055.1). Classification (NCBI taxonomy): domain Eukaryota; kingdom Metazoa; phylum Cnidaria; class Anthozoa; order Actiniaria; family Actiniidae; genus Anthopleura; species Anthopleura xanthogrammica. The sequence goes on from OZ025213.1 coordinate 8,346,987, forward strand.
TATATTTGACGGCTTACTGCAGCAAAAAGAAAACATATTTTCGAACACTTTTATTTTCTCTAAGTAAGATGGTTCCTTCATGACAATTTGAAAGTATTTTGAAATCATTTGCTTTTTTAGAAAGAAAGATACGGAATTTTATGTGAAGGCTACTTTCAGCGTAGTTGACTGAGGCCAAACAGGAGGAATTTTCATCGGTCGATTTTTAAAAAGTCTGGCGTATTTGATGCAATCTATCGGTTGGAGTTAACTAAGCAAAGCCTAAAGAGCAAGGAAATATAAAAATATCTTGCGGTTTTTATTTCTGTGCGACACAGCGAGCCAGGAATTTCAGTCGATTTTTGAGCATGTCACGCGTAGTGCGTGATAAAAACACGAAATCGTTAACATGTTCAAAACAAGGGAGGCTGGATAATTTTAATTGAAAATGCTTTTTCTTTAGTATTTTGATAAAAAAAAAAAGAGACATTCTTCCAAGGATATAGAGTTCCGATACTATATTCATGGATGAAGCTTATTGTATGGATAGCTCGTCCATCGATCTGGCACGTATTCGACGTATTCATATTTTTTAATATTTTTAAATATGAATTAAAATACAGTAAAAGGGCCAAGGCATCATTGCCGGAGAAACTACTCAAGAATTAGAAAAGTGAATCGACTCCGGCATACATTACAAATTATGATGTAGTCTACATTGTAAAGCTACTAGTTTAGATTTGGGACTTAGATCTTATCTGTCTGCTCATTAGGGAGGATGTCGCAAAAAAAGTTGAACAATACGAAAAGGCATTTAATAAATTCTCCAAAATCTAGATACTTATAACTGACTAAAAAGATAATGACTGAAATGATAAACTAGGAGATAGTTTAAATGATAAATTGTTTTCTATGTTTTCTAAAAGTTCCCGTACACTGAAATGGCTTTGTTATGGACCATACTTTTGCCGCCAAGACCTGTCAATCAATTGTTGTAAACTTGGTACAATTTGTGGCGACATACACAAATGTAAACTCTCTCTGTCGGCGATCAAACCCCAAGAAACTAGAAAAAACGGCAGCTGTAAATATTATTTTTTGTCAGTTGTTGAAGGAATATGTCGTGTTTTTTATTTTATTTAGAAAACTGTGGAGATTCACGGGGTTTGACAGAGCTTGTTAGACTTGTTGAGTGCATGGATTCTATTGAAAATCATTTGGTCTCTGTTCACTTGTCACACGAGAAGCTAACAGAATACGAACTTATCCTTGCTCGAGTAGGAATTTTTAAGCCAGAGGCATCAAAATTTCAGGAGTTTTTGATTTGCCCAAAACACCGGCATAGTCTTGGAAGATATTGGCAAGCGAGAAAGACTTGTCAATATCCAAAACACAAAGGAAGGAAAGCCGCAGTAAAAGGCAGAGATGTGTGCAATTTGGTAATGTCTAAAGTTATACACCAAACCTATGGTGCGATTGTTCCTATTGGCTCAGGTATGATACAACATATCTTTTAAATACTAGATATAAATACTAACTAATATATACTAACAATGAAGAATAATAACACCAGTGATCTATTGCTATCAATAGTTATTTGCAGTACTTGTCGCAAGTACCACAAGACAGCATTTGACCAGTTAACTTGGACTGCTGAAGCTGATTCACTGACTGAAGTTTATAAATCTCCAGAGCAGATAAGGTGTGTTGTGTTTTGTAACAACCAAATATCATTTTATATCTATAACAAGCACGTGATGGTTGGGATTAGTAAGAGTGAGGGTTTTTTCTCGGAGGATTTGGGTCTACCTCGTCCTTTAGTTATTGTAAACGAGTCGTTTTCACGAGTTTTCAAGAAATAAACGTAAAATACAAAGTCTACAGACTGTATTCATTAGAACCTATTTCGGGGCGATAAAGATTCCGTCAACACTTGCTATTGGGAAGCAAATTTTTAGGAGGGTGTGGCCGACACAGTTATTCTTAGAATATGTTATTCCCACTACAAGTTAACAAAAACTAATACATTTTTTTTGATAACAGAAATAGAAAGCACGCGCGTGTACTATGCATGTAGTTTTAAAGCGCAAAGATCAGTAGAACACGAGAAAAGCACGACGCGCAAGCATGACGCACAGTGAAGTGCTTCTCAACAGTCGATTGTTCTGCCAAGCCTCACGATTTATGACTGTTCACAGCAGAGCAAGTACGTAATATAAGAAGAAGAAAAAACAAGAAAAAGAAAATGCGCACGCAAGAGCTATACGTACGTGCAATGTGCTCTCATAATGCACGCGCTTCCAGCCAATAAGAACGCGATATTTGTACCTGTTATTTTACAACTAATTTGAAAATTTAATATAGTATAAACATTTTATAATTTATTTATAAAAAAATTGTTGGTTTCTTTGCATCTTATTCATTTTATTTTTATTGTTAATCTTTTTAAAAAGGTTGTCCAAAGAAAAGGCTGTAGCTTCCCTGGAGGCATTTCATGTTGACTCTCCAGTTCCTACGCCACATGGTAAGAGGACGCTCAGCTGTATAGATGAACCATGGACACCCGGGGTGCAATCACAACCTTTCTGTGAAAATTCAAGTAGAAAAAAAGTTGAGGTATTCAACAGCTCTATGGCACAGCTTGCCGATGCAATCAATAAACCAAGAATACAGCTCTTGAACTCCCAAGTTGGCTGCTGGAATAGATGTACCAATTCAGAACAAGAAATATATCTACGAACAACTGAAGAGGCCTGTAGACTAATATGCAGTGCTATAGCGCCAAACGATAGTGATCACATTTTTGAAACTTTTCAGCAAAAGCGTTATAGTAGCTACGATAACAATGTTGGCTTGCAGGCTCTTGTAGCAGCTTATAAGAGCGCACCATCTAAACCACTGAAGACACAAATACTCAGCATTTACGCCAGCAAATATTCTGCAAAGGAACTGAAGGCTATTCACGAGCCTTTTGAACGGCTGAGTGACAGACAGATTAAGAAGGCTAGACAGCATTCCACAGCTCAAGGACATGGAACCCCAGCGATTAAAAAAGTGCAGCACAGAGTACGAATAGATAAAGCGAAGCTAGATCATTTTCTGGAATTCACGTTTCGGCCTTATTTTTATCAAGATGTTGCATATGGCAACCGCACCATCAAGCTTGACAACGGAGAAGAGTTGTCCATGCCAAACATCGTCCGTACTGTAGCTCGAAGCACTATCATCCATCAATATTTGGACTTCTGTAAGGAAACAGAGTTTGAACCCATGAGTCAGTCGACCATGTGGAGGGTAGTGGAAGTTCAGGAAGCTACACAGAGGAAATCCCTTCAAGGCCTGGACAATACAGCAGCAGATGGCGCAGATGGATTTGAAGAGCTAATGAAGATAATAGATGACTTGGAAGAGGCGGGTGCAAGTGTTGCTTGGTGTTTACAAACCAGAAAGAAGCTCTGTGCAGGAAAATTATACCTGAAGACAACGTATCGTAACCACTGCCAAGAAGACAACTCTCAGTGCCCAGATCATTGCATACCGTTCGCTTTAAGTGACCCTGATGACAAGAATCTGAGAGTTGACTGTTGTCACGAGCACAACCTCGTGTGCACTGACTGCCACTCACTAGCTGATACCCTTCAAGCAGTTAAGTCGGAAATTCCAAACCATTTGTCAAGACTCGGCAAAGAAAAAAAAGAAGACTTGGAGTACGATGCAAACGCAGCCTCTAAGAAGATTTTCGACTGGAAAGCGCATATCATCCGTGCTCAAAATCAGGAAAGAAGCAAGCACACCGTCTTAGAGTCTCTTGAAGAGGAGGAAATTCTAATAGTCGTTGATTGGGCGATGAAATTTACTGCGATAAAGTTCAGAGAGAAGCAGTCAGAGTGGTATGCTAAAAGGGGGATGAGTTGGCATATTAGCAGCGTAATATTCAAAGACGGCCAGATCCTAAAGGTAACATCATATGCCCATTTATTCAACAACTGTAGACAGGACTGGTATGCTGTGCTATCCGTCTTAGAAGACCTGCTATCAATAATAAAGGGCAACAACGCAGGTATTACCAAAGCCTATATCCGATCAGATGAGGCAGGATGCTATCATAACAGTCAGCTGATTGCATCTCTTCAACAACTAGGAGAGCGACATAGCATTAAGATCGTCAGGTACGACCACTCAGAGCCGCAATTTGGAAAGGACATTTGTGACAGGATTCTGTGCCCAATGAAAGCTGCAATCAGACGATTTTGCAACGAAGGCCATGACATCACCAGTGCCGAGGACATGTATGGTGCGTTAAAGGAAAGACCAGTGGGAGGTACGACTACAGCTGTCTGTGCCATTCAAGAACAGAATCTATCGCTGCAAATCAGGAAGATTCCCAACTATTCTTCTTATCACAGTTTTGAATTTACTGCTACTGGCTTACGTGTTTGGAAAGCTTATAATGTAGGCCCTGGCAAGCTTATTAAGTGGAATACCATAGTAAGTGTGTCACAAGGAGCTACGCTCATGAAAGTTGACGTACCTTTCTTCCCAGTGAAACCAAGAGAGATAAAGCAGAGGAATAAAGCTGCTGATCATGAGGAAGAAGATGTTGGGAAGTACGGATGTCCCGACCCGCAGTGCAAAGAGGAATTTGAAAATCGAGGAGACCTTGATCTTCATCTTGCCTTAATTGAACATCGTGTACCTGCACATCAAGCCAAAGAAAGCCTTTATGACAACATTAGACGAGACTGGGTATATCGTTTTCAGACATTGTCTCTGACGTCACAACCTAAACCACTTTCATTCGAAAAAGGAGAAGAAAATCCGTCTAAATCTAAGTACCCCAAAGCTATGGGATGGGCACTACACAAGAACAGAGGCAAAACCCGTTTCCCTCCTATTGTTCGTAGTTATCTAATGAAGAAATTCTTGATCGGAGAAAAGACTGGGCGCAAAGAATACCCTGCTCAAGTTGGCAAAGACATGAGAACCGCATGTACTACAGAGGGTGAACGAATGTTTAAGAGAACCGAATGGCTGAGTAAAACTCAGATACAGGGATTTTTCTCAAGAACTGCAGCGAAGGTGAAGAAGGGGAATTTACCAGATATCGAAGAAAATTATCTTGACGTTGGAGGCGAACAAGACGATGACGAAGACAGCGATGAGGAATATGCTCAACTTGCAGATGAAGAGCAGATGCGGGCAACTAGCGAAGCTGTACTCGCTAATATTGACATCGCCCACCCTGTAATGTATGATGTGTTCGACTTGTGCAAGATGACAGATGACAAGAAGCTTACTTCCTTCACAGTGAAGATGCTTAGAGAGGTATGCAACTACTTCGAGATTCCTTTTAAGAGTAGAGACACAAAAGGTGTTCTAGTTGATAAAGTTACAGAAATGGTGTCAAGCTGCAGTTGCCATTAGTCATTTTCAAAGCGAATGAAAGACGAAAACAAATTCTATTTCAAACATCATCAAGAGCGCATGAAACAGTGCTGACATTGAAAGAAATGGATACTAGCTGACTATGTACAGTGATAATTCTTCCTGTGTTTTTTTTTTTTTTTTTTTTTTTTACATGAAAATCAAAATCTCTACTTCTGTTTTGTTGTAAAGACTTAATTTTTCCTTACAGTGAGGACACTCAAACCATGAACACTTATTATTTTTATATTTTTTCCTTTTGTGAACTTTCTACTGCTTCAAACCTTCTGAAAATGAAGCACTGAACTCAAATAATCTTATTGTTTAAGATTCACACAAGGGGTAAATGAGGAAAAAAGTATGAAAAAACTTCAAAGTGTTCACGGTTCGAGTGTCCTCACTATATGCAATAAGCGTTCCCCATAGATAAAACAACAGTCTACAATTGACAAATACAAACCGGCCAAGATCCTACAAGATAAATGACAAAACAGCTGTGGCAGAAATAGATGACACCAAGAGAAAATATATAATTTTCTCTTGATGACACAAGATAGCTTAGAAAAATAGAAATTGTCAAGAGATTCAAAATTTGTACTACTTTTGATTTAATCAAAAATACTAAAGTCTAAACAATTGAGAAATACTTATCAACGTACGTTATGGGAGTGAATAAAACAACTACACTTACGTCACGCAATCCGCGTGATATGCTCAAAAATCGACTGAAATTCCTGGCTCGCTGTGTCGCACAGAAATAAAAACCGCAAGATATTTTTATATTTCCTTGCTCTTTAGGCTTTGCTTAGTTAACTCAAACCGGTAGATTGCATCAAATACGCCAGACTTTTTAAAAATCGACCGATGAAAATTCCTCCTGTTTGGCCTCAGTCAACTACGCTGAAAGTAGCCTTCACATAAAATTCCGTATCTTTCTTTCTAAAAAAGCAAATGATTTCAAAATCCTTTCAAATTGTCATGAAAGAACCATCTTACTTAGAGAAAATAAAAGTTTTCGAAAATATGTTTTCTTTTTGCTGCAGTAAGCCGTCAAATATAGGCCATTTTTCCTCGTTAATTTATGCGAAATTGAGGGATTTTAGGCTAAAAAAAGAAAATCGCGTAAAAAATTCATTTTTTAATATTTTCAAAATTCAAACACGTTGCAATTACTTTTGAGGTAAGAGAGTTTTGTGGGCAAGGTTTGAAGGAAATCTGTTACCTGACCCGAAATGCATCGGACCGCTTTTACAGAGACTGCCTCTTAAGCGCTTTTTTTTAATGGATATCAAAGAAGATCTCCTTTGATATCTCACATCACTTAACATACCTTAAACGTCTTCTTGATCTAAGAAAATGTGGTAATGGTTTTCTCGCGTGAATGGCAAGGTCACCCGTTATTAAGAGACGACAAATGTCGATGCATAAACATTCATCATAGGATCTGCCTATACTTTCCTCGTGTGAGTATGCTAATAATCTCCCCCCATTTAACTTAGTAAGGACTGATACCATCGTCTCATACATAGAGAATGTTATTCTCTTGAAGTTTTTCTTGAAATCCTCATGTAGTGGTATGATTTCTATCCTTTGTATGAAGTGGTAATAGTCCCTTTCTTTTTTTGGTAAGGTGACAAATGGGAAGAGTGGGTGCGTACAAAATAAGGAGAATCGCGAATTCATAAGATAAATGTCTAGGGATAGTATTTCCTCTAGTGTATTCCCAACTTTCCTCATTCTCGCGTCTTCTTTTGAGATCTTCCGAATGAGTTTGTCATATAATCCTATCAAGCCTTTCTTGTTCTTAATAAGATAACTATCTCCACGAATCTGGAAGTTACCGCTTCCGAAGCCATTATACTTAAAACAACAACCCATCTCTAGACTTACTAACATGTCTTCTTTCTTACCCTTATTTTTCCCGAAAGCACGTATGATTTCCATGGCACGTGGCTCGTACATTTCCATGAACATGGTGATGTCCATGCGGTCGACAAACTTACGTTCCTTGAGGTACTTATTGTAAAACCTCCATAACATGACTCCTTGTTGTCGTGGTGGTGGGGGTGCGTCTTTACTGGGTCGTAGAGAGTTTTGGAAGCTAAAGTATGATGCAGAGAGGGTATGCACTACGAATTTGACAAGCTTGTTGAGTTTTTTCTCGACGTCTTAACAGGCGTCGTAATTGATATGATGGTGAATGGTTCAAGTCGATCAAAGTAATGACTAATGTCATTCTGATCTTCATCATAGATACGTGGTATTACTGGTATACTAATATCAGGGATGGACTCATCCGCGTGGATTAACATTTTCTTTCTTTCCTTTATAGTATCTTTATACGTTCTTAAGCCATCATCTTTTTTTTTTGATTAGATGTCAAAGAAGATCTCCTTTGATATCTCGCATTACTTAGCCTTCAACATCACGCACCCTTCAGGTAGCTCGTCTTCTTTAAAATAAGAGAACTCATACCATTCACTATTAATCTTAGATTGCCCACTCTTCGCATAACGTTTCCTATCACAACACGCCTTGATGATACCAGCATTTATCCCCAAACGCATTTGTGTTGCATACATGCTGTAAAAGTAGATCTTTTCTTTGGTGTCTAGACTCGTGGCTACCACACACTTTCTATTCTTGCGGGTGTTTGCTTGGAAGGAATAGTCTCTTTTGGGTGGACTTGGGGGGAATGGGGGAGGTATGGGGTCAGGTGGTGAGATTGGGGGGTATGGGGAAGGCATGGGGAAGGCATGGGATTAAGAAGACACATACTTATAGCGTGTTTGAGTGCTTTTTTGGATATGTGGATCTCTTCCCTGCTTTGGGGACTCGTGGTCTCTGAAGTGATTGAGGGGTCTCTAATCACGTTGAAAATTTGAATTTTGCTGAGAATTTTCTTTTGCTCAAAACACGACGTTTTCACTGCTAAACGCAAGTTTTGCGCGAGAAAAGCACTTTTTGGGTGACCAAAACACTGTTTTGCTGAAAAAAAAAGCTTTTTGCCCCCAAAAACTGAAAAATGGCCATTTTGGCTCTCAAAACGACGTTTTCCGCTGACGGCATGACCTGTTTGCTGAAACCCCCACTTTTTGCTCATGAAAATACCTCATGAGATAAAAACACGACTTTTCGGGGGAAAAAATGGGGTTTTGGCTGAGAAAAGGTGCTTTTTGGTCAAAAGAGGTGTTTTTTGCTGAGAAAATTTGAATTTTGCTGAGAATTTTCTTTTGCTCAAAACAAAACGTTTTCACTGCTAAACGCAAGTTTTGGCCGAGAAAAGCACATTTTGGGTGACCAAAACACTGTTTTGCTGAAAAAAAAAAGTTTTTTCCCCCAAAAACTGAAAAATGGCCATTTTGGCTCTCAAAACGACGTTTTTCGCTGACAGCATGACCTGTTTGCTGAAACCCCCCCTTTTTGCTCATGAAAATACCTCATGAGATAAAAACACGACTTTTTGGCGAAAAAAAATGGGGTTTTGGCTGAAAAAAGGTGCTTTTTGGTCAAAAAAGGTGTTTTTTGCTCAGAAAATTTGAATTTTGCTGAGAATTTTCTTTTGATCAAAACACGACGTTTTCACTGCTAAACGCACATTTTGGGTGACAAAAGCACATTTTGGGTGACCAAAACACTGTTTTGCTGAAGAAAAAAAAGCTTTTTGCCCCCAAAAACTGAAAAATGGCCATTTTGGCTCTCAAAACTATGAGTGTACCATGTGGCCAAACGGGTATTTATTTAAAAATTCTTGTTTCTTCTTCTTATTTTTTTTTTCTTACTTGTTTTTTACGGAATTTCTAATTCTAAAATCATTTCTTTTTGGAATTTCTGCTGAAATTTGATCCACAGGTATGAAATCTTTAAATCTAGAATACCGTTTTTCGGAATTCCTTTCCTAACTTAGTTCAGTTAACCCCGTTGATTTTGTTTCGATTTCGAAATCCTAATATCCCTTGCTTTTCGATTAGTCCACTGAAATTTGACTGACCAGTATGAAATCTGTAAGTCTACAATGCCGATTACGAATTCCTGTTTTCGGAATAGCTTTTTGTCATCATCTTGGCGCCCTTATATTTCCCACCAAATATAAGTTTTTAGCCAATCGATAGTAAGTTGATGTCATTCAGTCTGGAGGTGTAACGGCAGTCAAGATGTACGAGTACACATGTACAGGACATGGTACATTTAATTACGAAGGACAGGCAATTGGTTTTCCTTCATCCTCCCATGTCTCTGTGAATACTTTGGCAAGATTTTTTCAAATCCAAACGGGTGGAGTGCACGTAAAGATATTTAGGAATGGCCGCTGTGATCTCCTTTATCAATGTATGGCCGGACCGAGAAGGTCGGTTAAAACTACCTGATGGCTGTGAAAACGCCGAAGTCGTTGCCTTCGCCGAGGAGGAAAATGACTTTAGGTTTAATGAAGAAGAAGCAGGCCCTTCAAGACGTTTACCGCCTACGTACCCCCGAATTGGGCAGATCAGGAATTTTTCATCTGTGACATCCAGCACTGGCCTTTCCTTCAAGGGAAAGGGAAAACGACCGGCCCCAGGTTACGCATTCATATCAGAGAAAAAGAAAAGCATAACGAAGAATATTGCGTTATCAGACCTTGGTCCAGATGGAAACCTCTACGAGTTATTTCCAATAATCATCAATCTGACTGAAATTCAAAGTCAGTGTGGTGAAATCAGTGTCGATACCGTGAAACTAGCAGCTGAAGATCAACTTGCCGAATGCGGGAAGATTGCCCCTTTAGTTATCTTGGATAAAAAAGGGAACCCGATTCAGGACATGCCACATAGTAGAGGTAAATAAATATTTCATTTTTCATTTACAGCGGTAGATTTTTTTTCCTTAAAATATAAAGTTGATAATAGTAAATTCTAGTTAGAATTAGATCTTTGTAGTTCTCGAACAGATTACTCTAAACTCTTAACTAACCTAACTTGAAAAGCTTTTTTATGTCAAATATAAAGATGATGCTTTTATTTGTTTAGGGCTTGGCTTTTGGGGATCACAAAATTTTTTCAGAGCAATGGATATTGCAGTGTTTAAAATCTGGAAACCGGAAGTTTGGAATGTTGTCGTTAATGGTCTCCCTAATGCCTGGTCTGATGACGAAGATGATGATAATAAAAGAGTAGCAGCACAAACCAAAAGGCCTACCAGTTCCAAAGTATGTTGATCAATCCATGAAAATAATCTATAACAAGACTGTTTTACAAAATACAAAACAAAATACAAAACATTGAGCTGACCAACCACATTGGTGTCGAGACAAAAGTCGCGACATGTTAATGGGGCAATAGACTACCGTCAATCAAATAAATTCTTCGCATGACGTCGGTAACTTTACGTACTCTGCCGATTTCCATGTCGCGAGAGTTTGCAAAACATTTATTACAGGGGAGGCGGAAAGAAATAAAAATTGGGGGGGGGGGGAGGGGGCTGAAAATCGCCGGAAAAAAAACGTTGAAAAAAGCCACTGAAGCAACCGAGTAAAAAGTATAAAACGTGTAACCAAAGAAAGTTTAGAGAATTAAGGATTATCAAGTACTCAAACAAGCAAATTGCAATAATGGGGGGGGGGGGGGGTGTGGGGCTGTATGTATAAAACTAGTTTTTGAACAGAAAAAATGTACAAGATACAGAAAATATATATTCATTGATGTCCAGTGAATGTTCGACAACTTGAAGTGAGTTAAAGATTTGAAAGAGAATTTATTACATGTTTTCATAACACAGGCTTCTTCAGTCTGTAAGGATATGAAGAATAATGATTGGCAGAAATTGAATGATATTTGTAGATTTGGTCCAACATTTTGAACATGTTTTCCTCCACTGCATAAAAAGATTGAAATCACATCAATTTCCATTAATTTTTCAAGCACATTAATAGCAAGGTGTGATGCAAGTGTGTGGTTTTCTGATTGGCTCAAGCACAGGGAGCCCAAGTTTTCATCTTTGCCAAGGACACTTGCAGCAAAAACAAGATATCAATGCCAAAAAAAACCATTATAGATTCTTTGAAATAGGAAAAGGTGATTCATCTCTACATACATTTATTATAAATATGCAAATATCACCTTGTCTCCAAATCCAGGTTGGGTTCCCTGTGGCTCGAGAAGTAAAATGATCATTGTCTTAGTTGCACCCTAGTAGCACAGTAACATATATGTATATATTCATTTTTTTGCCCTTTAGGATGATAAGTATGAAGACCTACTAGTACGTCTTGAAAAACTGGAGAAAAAGCAGTCCACTTCAGATATGCAGTCAAGCATTAACCATGCCAAATTGGTTGAGAAAAAGAGGCTAGCAGAAGTCTTTGCATGCTCAATTTGTCTTGGAACTCTAAAATTCCCTGCAGATGTTGACAAGGAATGCAAGCGAACCATTGGTTGCAGTGTTTGCATCAAAAAGTTGGAAGACAGTGTATGTCCTCTTTGCAGAGCGCCAAATGATGACAACAATAATATTACACGGAACTGAACATCCCAGATCTTGAAGCACTGCTTGAAAGAGAGGATTCGGACCATGAATTTGACCTCCCAGCATTTTAGATGCATGTGGTTTTAGTCTAGGATTGCTCTAGTTGTAGTTTGGAAAAACAAATTCTGCAGATTGCTTTACACCATCATCGTGAAACACAAGTACTTGTTGTAGTTTCCATTTGTGTTGTTGCATATTTTTAACTTCTGTCGTTTTATGTTGTTTTAAGTGGTTATATATTTCCATCTTTGTTTTTCAAGTGACTGATTATAGGACTTAGAATGACAAGGAAGAACTATTGTTAGACAGCAACTGAAAAACTGGGGTCATATATATATATATATATATATATATATCCTACAGAATTAATGCTTTTTTCTTAGAAAATAATCTACCTTAACTTAAAATAACAAGGGCATTTTGCTTGAGAAGAATATATGTCACATTTGAACTGAACAAAGTTATCTTTGTCTGCCTTTTATGGTGCTGCTTCTTAATAAGCTAGTTCCTTCTATCATTCTATATATTAAGACAATTGTCCATGTTTGCCTTTTATGTTGTTTCTCTAACCAATAATTTTCTACAGTTAGGAGTTAGGTAACTGTGATTCCACTTATATATGCTGTTCATATTCAATGGCTAATTTGTAGTCCCAGAAAACATTTATACCTTCTCAACTATCATTACCAACTCATACATGCAATCATGTGAACTATCCCGGCCCTCCTCCACAAGTGTCAAAGTATGTGTATTTTCTGGAACTACACACTGGTAAAAATGTTAGTTTTTCAAAATACAGTGACATGAAAAGCATCACTAAAAAGCTATTAAATATTGATTTTAAGATAGATATGATGGACTTATTTTCAAATGATTCAAAATTATTATTATAACCTATTCTGGAAGGTATATATATACATGCAGCATTATAAAATTTATAGCCTATATTTATAGCTGTATTAAGTTGTTTATTTTGCATGAAATAAAATCATTAGTTGTGTTATAGTCAAAACTTCTGATAATGATGATCTTGGCTTTAACTGAGCATCAGTGTTATTTCATAAAACTTAATAACAGCTAGAATAAAAGCTTCATCTCTTCCCTGCATAATATCAGAAAAACTTTCCTCAAAACTTGGTTGTAAACTCTTAAACATGTATTCTCTGGATTCCAATAAATCTTCTCTAGTTGATAATGGATCATAACCTACATACAGAAGCATCTCTTGTTAAAACACCACCTCTCTCTTCATACATCCTGATTACTTCTGCTGTAGTAGGAATTTGATGTTCAGCAAGTTTCACAGCTCTGTCTGTCTGTTGCATTCTTTCATAAGGTACACAGCCATTTGGCCCTAAATTAAAACAGTGCACACTTTATTTTATGAGTTAATCCTAGCTGTTAATCCCACAAGGATAAAACAAGATTGAGTATTTTTTCATAGAGCAAAAGTTTAATAATAAACTGCTTTAGCAAAGTTTTGAAAAACCTATTGAAATAAAATTAGGTAATTAAGTATAATTATTTATTTTTAATATTTTTTTTTTGTCTTTATAATAGCTTTTAAAAGTTCAATTTAAAAGTTTGTTTACATATTTATATATTTATATTTTGCTTATAATTTTGATGTACATAATATTTTGAAGTTGCAGATTGTTTTTTAGTACAAAAGAAGTCCTATTTAACTTTTGAAAATATAATGATATATTTGGTCTTTTCAGCATTCAAATTGATATTTAGAGCAAAAATGGATAATCCAATCTCTTTTGAACCAATTTTAACCTCAGTTCGATTTTATTAGAATTACATACATTTATTTTTAAAATATAATAGTGTTTTGAATTGCTGCCCGGCCAGGTGGAATTTGACTCATTTTTCTTTCCCCAGGGTAGGAAATGTTATCAAAAATTATTGAAAAAATACGCCTCACAATATGCTCGATGCTCGACCCCCCCCCCCCCCCCCCCCCCATTGGGCTCTCTCCTATTGGGCTTAACATGATACAGTCGTATCTATTATTTATATCTTTTAAATTGTAATTTCATTTGTTTTTGTAATAAGATTGTCATTAAAATTTTAAACTCACAAATATACAAATACATACATATACAAGTTTTTAAATTTAATTGTTAACATTGCAATTCAGTTCATTGCAGTTCAGTTCAAAGAGTTCAATAAATAACTTTTTTAATTAATTAAAATTAGTGCTTACCAGGTATGGAGTGATGATTCCAAGACAATACAAAATTTCGAGTTCCTACATTGGCAGTATGTAAAGTTACCCAAGAAATAGCAAACACGGCCACTGGATTCTCTGTATCTAAACAATCGCTTTCCATGAGTGTTCGGATTGCTTTTTTAATAGGATAGTTTATTCTGGAGTTTTATACTTCAGGCCACAATCGCTCGGCTCGATGATTTATAACTGACGTAGTTTGTCTCCATGGTAGCCTTTCGCGGTCACCTCTTTTGCTTTTCAAAAGTTCTTGTACAAAAATGCAAAGGCAAAATTCTGATCCATGATCGACCCTGAGCTGATCGAATAACCCATAACGAATAAGAGCAGGTCTGTATAAGCACTCGTAGATTAAGATAGGATTTTTTTGGGCAAGGTTATAAAACCAGTTATAAATCTTGAACATCCGTCGATCATATGAACGTGCGTAACGTATGGTATTTTTTCGTTCTGATCCATGTGTACCTTGCACCCAAAATAAGGTGAACAATATGGGATTGGATTTGTCCTTTCAATGAGATCCCTCGATCTTGCTTCATAAGCCGTAGGATCTATCTGACGGAGAGCTTGTGCAATTCGCCTTTGACTTACTGAAGTAGAACTACCACGAGCTGCTAAAATGTAACGTACACTCCCCTGCATCATCCGTCTGCCATACGTATGACCATACTGTAAATAAAATATATGACATTACCAAAATATATAACCAAAGGTTGCAAAAGCAGTACTTGATACTTTTAGCTTACCTGGCTGATTTGATCCCCAACGAGCTTTAGAAGTTCATCGTTGGATATATATTTTCTTATACCTCTTTCACTGCAGTATCGTCTTATTGACCGTCTACTCAATCCACGAACATCAGGAAAAATATCTCTGAGTGCACGGCTAATGTCTCCGTGGCTTTCATTTATCTCTAAGATTAAATAGCGAATGTATTCCTCGTCAACCCTCTCTCTAAGTTCCGCCATCTTTGTTTATATTATTACTTACGAGCCGGCAAATTCGTGTGACAGCGGATTCACTCAAACTCTGGAATTTTGAAATTCCCAAATCAAAAACTACGGTGCCGGAAACCTTCACTCGAAATAACTGAAGCCTTCGACAATAAAACAAAAATTATAAAACTGAGATTTTAGAAGTTTGGAATGGCCACATATAGCACTTATTCTTCCGTACGTTTGATCACCAAAAAAACTCATTTTCTCAGAAAAAAGCTAATCTTTTCAGCCAAAAAGTCCTCTTATATAATAATAAACTTTATTTATGTGTCAATATCATCTAGCTTACATAATATATAGATTTAGGCACTGCCTAAAAGCGGAGCTCCCATAAATAGTATATTTAGTGCTAAAAACGTGACAATTGTGTGACGCGGCATAACGCTGGTTATAGCGTTACCACTTCGTTTGATTTTACCAGAATCCAGGAGGAAAAACTAAAAGAAAAACCATTATTTTAAGCCTTCAAAAGCATTAGAAAACTTTTGAATTCGAAGAAAAATAATCATAGATCGTAGAGCATATGAATACATGTATAGAACAAAGGATTTTATTCAGCAAATCTAAGTAATCAAAGTTGTAAGTTTTTTAGGTGGAAAGTGAACTACACTGAAAATTGTCGAAAAATATTACTGATAAGCTTAAGCTTACATTCACTTGAACTTCACATGTAAAAAGAGACATATTCGTTAATGCAAGATAATAATTTTCTTTGTTAGTAAGTTGGTCTTTGAAAAGTTTTTTTTTCAGATTTATTCTTAACTTTATTATCGAGCGAAATATCTTACAAAAACATAAGCTTATCCATAAAAAAAAAACAAGCTCATCATTTTTGCGATTGTGCAATAGTAATAGCTGGAAAAGCCAGATAAATAGCAAATATTTGGTGTGATATGTATTCCTTTTTCATATTTCATTCAACATTAAAATAAATTATCTATAAAAATTTCAAAATATTCATATGATTATGAAACTGGAATCTTGTTTTGACTTCGCGTGAGGTTCGCTGGCCGTCAAATATGTTTTTTCAAAGAACCAAGTCTTTTTACTAAGTCTTAGCCTTTTTTCTTGAAATGGGATCAAAAACAAAAGATCAAAGCTTCAAATATCGCTTTTTTGGTTCACAAGTATTGAAGAAAAAGATAATAAAAATCTAGAATGCAGTAAAAACGACAAACTATCCAAGTTTTTCTGACAATGTTTGCCGAACCAACGTCCTTGGCTTGTCTGAGAGTTTCTCCAGCTAGTTTACACATTTCTTGTCGATTTTTTACGAAATATTAGTTAAAATTAATGAATTTACCTTCTATGAAGTGTTTTCTACGGAACTGAAATATCATTCTTGCAGTATAATCAGGTTTTTCTGGTCTACAGGCCACTTTTTCTCTCACTGAAGTTTCAGTCACGAAACTTCATCTAATCGTAAGATTAAGAATCTTCCCTCGCTTTCCCTCGCTAAATCTTCTTTAGCAAGTCGCTAAAGTCGAAAAATTGTTTTTGTTCACTTTAAGACAGACATGACTTCGACTAAACGTATTTTTCGCATTGCAAAAATAAGAAAAAATACTTTTTGATCCATCTTTGACTACATTATTGCAATTTTTCTGTGCATTTGTGAGTAAGCAAAGCGCGCGGGAACCCTGTGCAAAGTGGTACACGGACGGACGTATGTATGTATGTATGTATGTATGTATGTATGTATGTATGTATGTATGTATGTATGTATGGACAAGATGATGACGTAATCAAGCCATGAAAAATCAACTCGATGGGTTACCATTTTTTCTTAAGTATGGTGGCCCGCGCGGGTGCTCCGCTATAAATAGTATGCTAATTGGGGACACCTATCTAAGACCCAATAAAAAACCCATATCATACCCAGTTAAATAAAATGAATAAAAGAGAAGGTAATAGGTCTTCCCTGACCCCGCATATACGTCTAGAGCCGAAGAAACAATGACCTCCAGCCAAGGCTGAGGACAAGAAGCGTGCCCAACCAGTCTCCGCCAGAAGTCATCGCCCACGACCACGAAAGCGAGTTCAGGAGAGGCCCATTAAAAATACGGAACTAATTATATAGTATTCTATTAACCCCACCCCCCCCCCCCCCCCCCACCACCCCCCAACCAACCCGCTACCCGTCCAAGTGTAAAATACCAACCAAAAAAAAAAAAGCAATAGGGAACCTTCGGCCCAGAATAAGCACCGAATCCAATGCAAAGGATCAACCATTTGCATTACATTCGGCACAAGATAAACACCCATGCAATCGAGCCTAAGATTCCTATTGATATCATGGACGAAATAAAAAGGTATAATAAAACGGAAAAAAAAGAAAAATAATAATAATAATAATGATATTACTGCGTGAGTCTGATGGCTAAATGCAATACATAGAATGCATATCAGGTGATACATAACGGACAGTCATGACATTTATCTTGCATAAGACTTTCAAGATCTATTCTCCTAATGCTATTTTTAAAAGCCTTTAAAGAAATAGAATTCCTAATACTTTTTTCCAATTTTGACCATATAAAGGGACCAAGATATTTTAAACTATGTTTCCCATAAGTGACGGTGTTGAACCTTGGTATTATAAAGTCAGAATTTCTTAAGTTATAACGACTATTGTTCTTCTTGAAAATTTTCTGGATATAAACAGGACATAGTTCATTTTTCACCTTGTACATAAGGGTAGCAATATCCTGTAGCCTTCTGTTCTTTAATGTGGGTAACCTTGCCATTTTGAGTAGTTCACCATACGTACAGGTTTTCTTGTCGTAGATCGCTTTCAAAGCTCTTTCTTGGATACGTTCTAATTTCCTGCCGTCAGATGATCGACAAAAATGCCATACAGTATGGCAGTAGGTTAATTGGGGTAGTATAGCAGATTTGTATATGATGAGTTTTGCTTTGGTTGATAACATATTCCGCAATCTCGTCAGAACTCCCACCTTCCTTGCAGCTCTTTTGCAAACCTCCCCAATATGGCTACTGAAATTCAAGTTTTCATCAATCGTCAGTCCCAGTAATTTCATTTCGGAGCCAAAGTTTACATTTGTATTGGACATCACTATCTGCATATCTTTGTCCTTATTCTTTGGTCCCATACTCATGGCTTGATACTTATCATAGTTTCCCTGTAGTAGATTGCTGTCGTACCATTCTGAGATAATCTTCCCCTCCTTATTCAGGTTATCCTGAACATCCTTGATCTTATTACCGGTTGAGTGCAATTGATGGTCATCCGCGTACATTGATAAGTTGCACTTGTTTGCAACATATGTGAGATCATTTTGGAAGATGTTCCATAGTAATGGGCCAAACGTCGATCCTTGTGGGCACCCCCTCGCTACTTCCTTCCATTCACTTGTGACTTCACAGCCAATTCTCACCCTGTATTTCCTCTCGGTAAAATACGATCGTATTAGATTAATGGATTGTTGAGAGAACCCATAGGCATTCAACTTATTCAACAATAGCGGAGGATGTAACGAATCAAATGCCTTCGACATGTCAGTTGAGAGAACCCCCACCATTTTTTTCTCATCAATAGCATATTTCCATTGCTCGACAATGTTTAGGAGAGTTGTTTCTGTGCTGTGCTTCTTTCGGTAGGCTGTTAGCTTGTTACTCAACCGAGTTTCCATGCCCGGAGGGGGGGGGGGGGACTCCCTTATGAAAGGGGGCGGGGGTCCTCGTCGGAAATTTTGAAAATGACCCCTAAAAGGGACCTGTATTTTGAGATGATGGGCGTGGCAGTGATGAAATTTCACCCCTAAGAGGGACCAATCAATAAGTGACACAATCCAAAAATGGGATTAAAATAAAAATCAATCTTTGAAAAGGGACGATGAGGACCCCCGCCCCCTTTTATAAGGGAGTCCCCCCCCCCCCGGGGTTCCATGTATGCTGTTACTTGTTTACTTAACAGTTTTTCAAACACTTTGTCACAAGCAGATAGCAACGTAACAGGTCTGTAATTCTTTACATCATATATACTGTCCTTCTTGAAGACAGGTATCCATTCTCCTTTTTTCCAATCGCATGTTATTAGCAAATAAGGTATTTTCATCAGCAATAATGTCGTTTTCTCAACAAAAAAGTCATCCCATCAGCAAAAAACGTCATTTTGAGAGCAAAAATGCCCTTTTTCTAGCAAATAAGCTTTTTTCTCAGCAAAACAGTCTTTCTCTCTCCCAAAATGTGCTTTTCTCAACCAAAACGTGTAAGTTCAGATCTATGAAATATTCATAATTGGCTCTCTGCTAACAAGTTAACTCTTAACATGACTAAAACAGAGTTTTTATTAATTGGCTCGAATCAAAGGCTATCTAACACCAGGGAAAATCCAAACATTCTTATAGAAGGGGAGAAAGTTAAACAGGTTTTCTCCTCAAAATCACTTGGGGTTTTGATAGATCAAAATCTTACTTGGGAGAACCATATATCTATGATATCTAAAAAAATTGCCTCTGGAATAAGCGCAATGAAACGCATAAGGTACTTCGTTCCACGTGAAATACTCCTAACTGTGTACAATGCCTTGGTACAACCCCATTTCAATCATTGCAGCATAGTTTGACACCAGACTATCTCGCCTCCAAATTTTATTGACCGGAATGATATTACTACTTATAGCCTGAGAAATTCAGAAAACAAATTAGCAGTCCCGCAGCCGCACACAGAATACTTTAAAAGAAGTTTTAGTTATAGCGGAGCGGTACTGTGGAATAATTTGCCACTAAATATAAGACAAGCATCGTCTCTGACAAGCTTTAAATCTCAAATACGTTGTCACTCATTTTGAAACAATTAATAATATTATTGCACGGCGTCCTGGTAGACCAGGTTTTTTATTTTAACATCTTTTATTCCTTTTCTTCTATTATTGTATTTAATTGTAGGCATAGATTAGCTTTAGTGTATTTAATATTTCCCTGTAAATATATATATATAATTTATTGTGATTATCCTGAAGGACCCACCGTGGGTAAATAAAGTTATCTTATCTTACCTTACAAAGGTGGGTCATGCAAAATGTTAGGCAAAGGTAACCTGTTACCACCACCCCCACCCCCATGAACGGTTCCTTTAAATATCAAGTAATGATTAATGATAAATATTGTTGTTAAATCGAACGCATAAGCAAATGCATTCCTTCAGATCGATCTTGTATAAAGTCATTCAACTCACGGCTTAGTCACTCGTCAAACAATTTTATGAACTAGTACTGTCGATAGTAGTATGTAGAACTCATGACTAACTGTCCATTGATATACAAATCATATACGAACATTCTTTGAATACA
Organism: Anthopleura xanthogrammica; assembly: GCA_964019055.1. Taxonomy (NCBI): domain Eukaryota; kingdom Metazoa; phylum Cnidaria; class Anthozoa; order Actiniaria; family Actiniidae; genus Anthopleura; species Anthopleura xanthogrammica. The sequence continues at coordinate 8,367,439 of OZ025213.1, forward strand.
AAATCATAGAATGTAAAGCAATTATGAGGGAAGTTTTGAGCAATTATTTGCTTGTCTTACCGTTCTAATTGAAGGATTCAAATAGTAAACAAACGGAGTGCTAAAGAAAAATGTGACTAAAATGTGACTATGTTTTCGACTTACGTATGGTAAAAATCGGACTGGAATTGGAACGGAAGTGGAATGTGTATTTTCAATGATTTAATTTTTGATTTAACATTTTTTTCCTCAAAAATGGTTAAAATACCCTGCCACCAGAGTCTTGTTCACACTAGTTTGAACATCGTGCAAGCTAAAACAATAGGTGACAACGAAGATTGTGCTGCGAGCTCTGTGAGCTCCGATTTTAGGCCTGGTTTGACGTAATACATCCTTTGCCCCATAATGCTGTGCAGTCGCAGTGCAGACGAAAGGGCTGAACGAAATTTTTCCTTCTTTCTCGGGCTGTGAAGGGATGATTTTACCGATCGGATTTTCATATATGGGGCACACGAGTGAACCAGTTTTTTCGTGAATGATCGACTAGAAGATATTCCGGAGATTTTAAGTTTTAATCATCGACAAAGCAATCGCATATATCGAGGAAAGGCGAGAGCTAAGTCGTCTCGCATAATGACAACAGCCTCTCAGCGTCAAAGCAAAGTGATTCCAGAGGACAAGGTACGTATTTTCTGCCTTTTTTACCGGTGTATTTTAAATGTTTTATCAATAATAACCTCATTTGTATTTCCCAAGTCAATACGTAATGTTTTAGTCGCATTGAGTTTCGGAAGAACACCAGTTGATTTAGTGCTTTTTCTTGTTTCTTCACTTCGCAAGAACTCCAAATTTCGGTAATTTCATGTGGCACAGGAACGACAAACGAAACAAAAAACTCACCAGTAATCTATCCTCAGATTACACATATATCTTTCCTAGAGTTTTAGGGCTTGAAGAATGAAATACATTTACTGGTAACCAAAGTAAAAAAGACAGCAAATAGGCGAACAACCGTAATTTCTTGAGTTGACGGACAACTCGTTACGCAGTCTAATCAGGTAGTGAAGCCCACACTTACCTACATCTAAATTTTAAAATGCCGTTTCTCACGCGTAGACCATATATTTTACTTGTCATGTGTATGATTCTTGCCAATAATCTTACGTATTTAGTAATAATACTTACAATTTTTGTTTTGTGTTGTCGTAAAAAGAACTCTAAATATAAATAACAAAGCTTATGTTCACCTAGATTGTCACGTACGTCTTGATAGTAAGCTTACCTAGAATTTTCCATCTTATTATGAACATTTTTCAGTTCAAAGCATTTCCATAAATTTTGACATTCCTTTTTCTAGGAGTTTATAATTCGGCTTGTTGCCGGTTGTTAAAGATGTAAATTATATTTTGACGTAATTAATAAGTCATATGCGTGTTTATTGTTTTACACTTGCTTGGATGATTTTAAGTTAACTTATTCGCACTATCCTTCACTGGGACTGTGATAGAATTTTTGCATTCCAAGTTACATGGTTGTAAACAGTGGTGCTAAGCAGGTTTTGCATGACACGTGATCTAGGGATTTTCTTTTTGTGATGGGTGTTTATGAAAAATTACTATGCTCAGTGTGAGCGATAATAGACTGAACTTGATTCTTTTATTTATCAAAGACAACCTCGACTTGAAACCATTTTTTCGTGATCATCCAAGCGAATTCGGAAAGGTCTATTAAACACAAGAATAATATATTTGCGTGAGAAAAAAGGTATTTGTGCCCTCCGGACCCCTCAAGCTATTTCTACTGCATCTTTGGCATAACATAGGTTTTGTCATGAGGTTTAGTCAGTGAAATGTGCATGTTGTTAGTGGTAACCTCAAAAGTATTTAATAGGAAGCAAGCAGAATACTGATGTCACTGGCAAGAAAGCATGGGTATGATGATTGTCTGATTATCAGTGATAATGTCCCTTCGGGACAACATGCACGTTTCACCGACAAAACTTTGTGGCAAAACTTCTGTCACATCAAACTCAACTAAGAAGCATAATAGAGATTGTGAACTTGTGAATACCATGTTTGTCATGAAACATGAAGACTAATAAACAATAGACCTCATCGGCTTGGGTATAATGTTGTCCCATTTCAGACCATGTGTCATTCCCCAGAGTATCATTTCATTGTTTAATGGTTGTGCATGAGAAGATACATGAATATGGATACAACTCAAACAAAGAATCTTATTCTCAAGAGAATGACACGTGGTCTGAAATGGGACAACATTACCCCAAGCTGATGAGGTCTATTATTGGATAAGGTTGAGCATGATATCGTAAATTATCAAGACCAAGGCAGTGTTATCTGCCGAAGCCGTAGGCTGAGGCGGATAAGGCTGCTGAGGTCTTTATAATTACGATATCATGCGAAAACCAAATTCAATAATTGTTTTATTATACATTTTGTAAACTAGGAATAAAGATTTCATTCTACTTTCGAAAAAATAGCAAACATATTTCCATTTCCATAATTGTGGCCTTTTATCATGAACTCAACATGATAAATGTATTATCTGTAGGTAAAACCTACAGATAATACATTTATCATGTCGAGTTCACACAATATTAGGGATTGACTGAGGGCTCTTGGCCAATCAGAAGCGAGATAGTGAGTAAAATGTATAATAACAACAATTAAATGGTAATTGCAAGTTAAATACTGAGAACATGTATAGGATTATTGCCAACATTTGAGGTATTTAATTGACTTTCAAAGAGTCTCTTCCATAAGTGAATAATTATGAGAAAAAATGTCTTTCAACACACTACCCTGTGAGCAAAAGTTCTTTTCTACCATACTAGAAAGCAAGAAAAGAACCACTGCCATCAGGGTATCAAGACACAGGTACTGGCCATTTAGTAAGATTGATTAATTATAAAATAGGAACTGCTTTTTGTTTCAGATCACATTCAATTCATACTTATTAACCCTTTGACTCCTACAACGCCCGAAACCGCCCGTAAAATATGCACCTTAAATGAAAAATTTCAGCTTCAACAATTTTGATCAAGTTGACCTAAATACCAGTCTAAAATTTTAACTAGCAAACAGAACAACTTTTTAAAAAAAACAACCTGCACAAATGTCCAAAATTATAATGAAAAAATTTTTAAACATTTTTGGAAAACCAAAAACCAATTATTTTGATGTCATTTCCCAAAGCCAAAAAACACTCTTTTTCATCGCATCGTTTTCCATTCAATTTTTATTTCTACTCAAAAAGTACCCTTGTAACACAGGATAGTTTGGACCTAATACTTGGCTTTTAGTGCTTTTTTTTCATTAATCATATCCATTTTGAAATCATTAGCAAATCCTGCAATCTGATTGGCTACAAGGTGTGCGATTTAAGCATTAATTGCACTATTTTGAATCATTAATTGCATCATTTTGTCAAACAATCACTTTTGAAGCTACATATAACTGTTGAGTATTTGAATATATTAAGTTTCAAAATGGAAATGATTAATAGGTAATAGAACTGAGTGTCTTGCAATTTTGGGCAGAAATCACACTCGTGATTAACAAATTGCACTCCCGCTGCGCGGTCGTGCAATTTTGTAATCACTCTTGCGATTTCAGCCCAAATTGCACTCCATTCAGTTCTATTACCATTATTAATCATATCCATTTTGAAATCATTAGCAAATCCTGCAATCTGATTGGCTACAAAGTGTGCGATTTAAGCATTAATCGCACTATTTTGAATCATTAATTGCATCATTTTGTCAATCAATCACTTTTGAAGCTACATATAACTGTTGAGTATTTGAATATATTAAGTTTCAAAATGGAAATGATTAATAGGTAATAGAACTGAGTGTCTTGCAATTTTGGGCAGAAATCACACTCGTGATTAACAAATTGCACTCCCGCTGCGCGGTCGTGCAATTTTGTAATCACTCTTGCGATTTCAGCCCAAATTGCACTCAACTCAGTTCTATTACCATTATTAATTGCTTCCACACGGCAAGCAAGGGCCCTTTTCTTCGACCCATTTCGTCGCTTATCAATTTTCACTACTTTCTTTCGCAATGCATTCTAGGAAAAATGCGATTTTATGAACAGGACAGTAGTCCACCCCCACATTTCAAAGATTTTGTGTCGAGCCACTAGGTCCTACTGTTCAAATATCAGCTTCAGAGCATTCTCCACAAGCCAAATATTCCATAAAATGCCTCAGGTCCTGGCTGTTCATCGTTTTCATAGGATAATCGCACCAAAAATTCTAACTCATACAAATGTACATGATCTACAAACTTTTGAAACAACAACTTTTAAAATCCCTTGTATACTCTCAGTTCTTCAAGATCATGCTGATTTAAGCTGTCTTAGGGCTTAATGATGCCCTCCAGCACTCCATAGATGAACAAAATGGCTCTCAAAATCTCTGGTTTTTCGAAAAAAGTCGAAAACATGGCAGCCGAATTCCAAGAAGAACGGCTTCAAGCGGGAACTAATTATGCAGCTAGTAAGCGTCATCCCTCATTTACATAAAACACTGACACTGTCAATCAAAACTCCAAATATGGTCTTGCTAGGGCTTCGAGAACATTTAGTTCCAGAAAAACACTGAAAAACTTCAAAAACCTCCAGGGTTAAATTCTCATTTTTTTTTGTATTTGGTGAATACATGTTGGTAGGTTATCGGTAGGTAGTTGGTAGGTTGTCAGTAGCATTTCGGTAGGTTATCGGTGGGATGTCAGTAGGTTTACAGTTTGTAAACATTAGTTTGTCTGTAAGAAAAACATTTGGCAGGTTGATAATGGCAGCTCTGCTGCAAAAAAAAAAAAATTATTATTATAATTATTATCATTATTATTATTATCATAAATCACTTTTGTCAGTGTGAACAGGAAGAATTACAGTCAAAACGGCTCAAGCATACCCCACTAGGCTCCATTATTGATTTCATTATTCACATATTGAGTTGATTATTCACTCTGAGTTTACATTAATAAATCGAAGACATATGCACATATATACACACACATATATTAATAGAATAATTAATAGAATATATTAATAGAATATATTTTATATATATTTACACATATATACATATGTATATATATACATACATATTATTATACATGTATACACATACATATTACACATACAGTGTACATACAAACATGGAAAACATATACCATAATGAATATATATTTAAATATACACCCACGAATACATACATATACTAAGACATAAGCTTATACATACACATATAATATATACTCTCTCCGTATCTATATATGAATATAAATATAAGTTGAATACCTCGACCGGGGCGAGAAGCCATACCGGCCCAGGCAGCACACTTTACTTTAGTTACTTTACTTTAGTAACCCTAAAAAGATTCATTCTGCCAGGTGTTACATCACTGCTTCAGAGATTTATAACTTTTGATGCATTATTTCAGGTTAATACATTTTTTTCATTTCAAAGTTAATGTTTAAAGTGGGACAATGATAAAATTTTTGACTTGCTGGTTTTTTGTGTTTTGTGTTTTTTTTTGTTTTTTTTGCATGGATTGAAAGCCTTTGATAGTGAAGTTTATTGTATGAAATAGAGTGTGATATTGAGTGACATCAAAATGATAATATTGAGATCCCCACTCCGAACACTGGTGGTGTCAAATTTCGACCAAAGTCAAATTCTCCATTATTTTTCATTGAAGATTTCATATAATAAACAGAACATTACATGGCCACTTGGAGGTAATATCAGCACGAGAAGATAAAATTCGTATCTCCAAGCGGCCTTGTAATATCCTATATGAAATGCCGCATTCCTTTTTCAAATATCTTTTTCCATTATTCCTGATGACATCACATTCTCAATACTTGACCAGCCTAGGATTATGATAAGCTATATCTCAGCCCAATTTCAATGAAAATCAACTGAATTTAGCAGCATTATAGTAATCTAGCTGTTCTTCAAAATTAACTATAAAGATCAGTGCTCATAGCAACAGCCTCGGTACCAGGCCACCCCTACCTAAAATTCAAGTTTTTGACATTTCTACATTGCACAATCACAGCACAGTCCTTTTCACAGTTGTGCATAATCTGCCCTATTTTGCAATGTCTGGGGTTGACTTTGTGTTTGCGCCCTTATTGTTTTGTCAAGTTTCAATAATAACGTATTTGTTGCTAATCAGATAGAAAATAGAAAAAATAGAAAATGTTTCTGAATATGAATTAATTAGCAAATGCTGTATGGTTACTTGTATAATAATATACGCAGGGGCTAGGAAGGCCACGCACCCTGCGCCATTTGCGCTAAAATCTCAGAATTGGCGCGTAAATAAATAGTCTTGGGCATCGTATTGCGTGGAGCTTGGCGCCCAGCAAAATAATTCTCATTTCGCAAATGCACTACTAAGTATTACTGTTCGAATTCGGAAAGTATTTACTTTAGAAACATCGTTGTGGGTCTGCATCCTTTTGATGAATTGTAGAGAAGAAAATTATCAAAAGGTCGCGACCCGTGGAGAAAGGAATGCAGACTAAAACGTTGATGTTTGTAGACGGAGTCGTACACTTTTGAGGGCGTGCTTGTGACATGTTTTCTTCTGGTGTGACAAACCACTTCGGTGACATCCGTAGTAATTCGCTTGTTTCAGCTTACTGCGTACATTGGCTATGCCGCGAAAACGAATAAAATTAACCTTAGATAAAACACAAAGAAAACTCTCCTTTGGTAATACTGAGTCATGTGAGTCAAGTACTGTTATGTACAGATGAGCAGTTAATAATAAACAGATGACTAAGAGTGTTAACTGTATTGTAATTTGTATTAATTGTGGGAAGCAAGGGTGGCTTATCCATGAAAGTTTTGATCTATGATGTTTTAGATCCCCAACTGCAATTTAAAGGATTTATGAAAATGGCCCATGTCTTTTGATCATTGGCCCAAAGTCTGCAAAAATGGCCCTTAATTTTTGCAATTTTGGGGCCATTGGCCAATACAAATTATGACCTTCCTAACCCCTGTATACCTAAAAACTTTACTCGAATTTGATTGGCTGATGAACTGTGCATTTTAGAGGTAATTCAGTGCAAAAACAAGGTAACACAGTGCAAAAAAGTGTAACACAGTGCAAATTACAATTTCTGAAAACGGTCTTGAAACCAATTTTTTTTTATTCTGCTCTTGATGATAACATTATTAAGCATCAAGACTATGCATTTTCCGATCGTGAAGGAACAAGTTTAAGCGGTGAAAACGGCTAAAAAGTTGGTGATTTTGTTTGTTTTTGAATAAATTTTTGTCGGTTTAAGTTGAAGATCGGTACTGCTGACGCTATCTCATGTCATTGAGTGGCGCTCAGAGTTTTTCTTGAGATTTTCAATGTCGGTAAAGTTTGTAAGGTTTTTCAGGTATATTCTTAACAAGTAATAATATGGTTTCTCGTTCAATTTGGGATAATTCGCACTCGTGTGTTTTTCAAAGAAAAACACACTCGTGCAAATTAATCCCAAATTGAACTCTAAACCATATTATTACCTATACTAAACAGTGTTTTTTATTTTAGTATTAATATCAAGCTTCGTACACACATTTCAGTAATATGCACACCTTTTGAGTTCAAATGAATCTGTTGACTTGTCATTGAAAGTCTGAAAGTAATTTAGTAAAGCATGAAAGTTATCAGCATCTAGAAGTATGAAGTACCTTGAGGATGGGGGAAGCCAAATGAATCTCAAGCATGAGAATCAAAATAGTGTCCTAAATAAAATCTGCCATCACCATGACAATAAATAGCTACTGTATTGCATCAAATAGTTAATAGAAATGAATATAACTCATTCCCAATATTGATAATGTTTGCTAGGTCTGCTGAAGAACTTATTGAACCCCCTATGGTTATATTAATGTACACAGGGACATGGCTGCACATTGACGGCCAGTATTTGACCCAAATAAGGCAATGATACCCTGAGAATATGGAGCAGAAATTGTTTTGTTTGAATCAATTACTGTGGAGGGTCCAGGATTTTTCTCTATTATCCCTACTGAGGGTGAATTTACAATCATAATTGATTCTGTGACTTGGTAAAAGAAAAGTAACGTTATGCATTTAGTGGCAAGGGGAATTTTGCACAAACTTTGTTTTTATTATGTTCACAGATATGCCTACGACTAATACTTGTGACTGGCAAAACCCATGAGTTTCTATTTTCTCCAAGTGATACAGCATACTTTGTTGCACAACATGTTTTTGAAAACTGGCCTTCAGGTGATGACACATAATATTGTTCCTATCCTGTCATTGTTAGGTTGTTTTTGTTGTTGTCATATGCTTTGTTATTGTTTTAGAAACTAACAGCAAATATTTAAGATGTGATTTGGCTGGTGCTTAAGGTTTTGGTTTTATTTTGCTAACCAAAAATTAAAGGTTATTTCACAGGGAGCCCGTCTTTCCTTTGCCGCATTCAATCAGTTCATTATTCTTTACATAATTGCTCTTAATGGGTTTCCTGTGGTTTGAGATTAGCTTCCTGTGGTTTGGGATCGGCTTACGGTTACATAAGCTGTAATCAGATCTCTGCAGTAAATTGATAGCTTCAAATCAATAACCGTTATATTATACTATTTCACTTAAGTTTTTTTTGTTTATCATTTCAGACTGGAAAGAAGAAACTGTTAGTTCTCATAATATTCTTAAATTAATATACCAAGGAAGGTTTTTACATGGAAATGTCTCATTGGGAGGTTAGTCTGAGTTGCTTCACTGATTCTTTAGAAGTAGAGTGTCTATTAAGTTTCTAAGGACCTGAATTATCGCAAAATCCAGACCTAAACTTTGAAACCAATTTATAAGACTTTCATGCGAAAAGCATGCAGGCATGCATGCATATTTTAAAGCCTCAAGTGGCAGGGCATTGACAAAGCCAACTACTCCGGGTAGTGAATACCAATATGTTTGCAGATACAGCAATGTTTAATAACGTTTTTAGCAACCTTAGAAAACTTCAATGCCTTTGAAATTGATATAGCTTATAGACTTAATAAATCGTACAATGTTTATTTTCCACGTTTGACATCAAATTAAAATTTTTTGAAATTTGTTCTTTTGAATGAAGCTGAAAAGGATAAATAACGCTGGACCCGGTTGTACGGGTGAATAGTGCTATCCGATGGATAAATCATTATTATTTTTTATAAATTATATATATCTTTTATGAACTATATAGTATTAGAATTTCTTTCATATATTTTTTTATGAGAGTAGATGGTTTGAAAATGTTTTATATTCTTAAATATTAAATATTTTTTATAAATGATATATTTTTTATATATTATGTTTAATCATTATCCTTTCAGCATTACATTTACCACTTGGTAAAAGAACAGTTATGCATTTAGTGGCAAGGGAAAATTTACCAGAACCTGCAGCACAAGGTAAAACTTAATTTTAAATCTGATTTGGAAGCAACATTTTCTTTAACAACAATCATGTACTTTTTAAGGTAATGCGGTCATGCAAATGCAAATTTTTTGTCAAACAATTTATAAAAATTTGGCTCAATTATATTTTTTGACCGCTAGAGTAGAAATATGAAATAAAAAATGGGGGTCACCAAATTCATTTCTAGAAGATATAATTTTTCAAAGATGGGGCTTGCGGCCATCTTTTTCAGGAAAAATAGGATAATAGAATAACAAGTTCTTTCAGTGACCTTCAGTCCGATTCAGCTGTATTGTAGTAGCTATAGTGGACCTGGACTTACAGTTAAAAAATCAGGGTACATGTAGGCTTTGCATACTTTCCTTTCACGGTTTACAAGGTTCCTATATAGCTTGTACTGCGATGTAAGCAATCTCTGATTGCCAAAATCTTATAAAAGATTTAGTTTTTTTTTATACAAGATTTTGGCCATCAAGCATAGATTGCTTACAATAATAGAGTAGTTTGCCAGTTTCAATGACGGGACATGTTAGACTCTAACACTCTCTTGTCACAGATTTTTAAGTGATTCGCTCACGAGTCTAAAGTTCAAAATTCTCAAATTTAACTCTCAAAACTAACATAACTGACTAGCATTTGTGTATTAGAAGGTAAAATTATGATCTAACTTATTGAATGCACTGATGACGGCTAAACCACTTTAAGTGTGGGGGCTAAACCACTAGGGGCTAAACCACCAGGGGCTAATCCACCGGTTACCATAAACAAGACTAAGCAACATCACTGGTCCCAAGCTGTCCTCATTTCAGGCTTAGGTTTGAAGGCCTTAAAGTGATTCAATGAAAATGAAACTTTGACATTATGTTGCTCATATATTTCAGTAAATGTTTTAAATAATTCCATTTCATGTTCTGCCAACCCCGCCTTACCATTTCATTATTTCATTGCTGATTGAAGTATTTACCCTTAGTTTTGAAGTAATCCAAAATCTTCTAAACAGTTGACCACTTTAGTTTTGTTAACCTTAGTTTTGAAGTAATCCAAAATCTTCTCAACAGTTGACCACTGTTTGCCGTTTTGCTTTCAAAAGCCAGGAAAAATCTTACCCATGTGCAGTGGTTTTTGAGCCATGTCCTGATAATTAAGCTGATAACCAGTTAAAATTCAAACAAGATAATCCTTTAACTTTATTAACCAGTTATAAATATTTCTTATTCCTGTTTAGGGCCAAGAAACCGTGAGAAATCAGGTGAAAGAAGCTGTTGCTGTACAATACTTTAATAGATATTTGTATTAATGTTAATATTGATGTTTACACAAGCAAGGTCTTTCATTTGTCTCTGTGTTGTCCATTCCGAATCTTTATTTTCACCTCCAAACCAAAAGGCATAGAACTGTGTGACAAAGACAGTAAATTCCTTGCTGAAAATGATTCCATGCCTTGATAAGGTTTGAGTTCACTTGCAAGTAGGTTCACAAGATTGAGAATATGTGGACTATCTAAACAATTGGGTCTGACACTAGAAGCTCTCAGCAATATATATATAGGATATTACATGGTCACGCAGAGATACGAATTTTATCTTAGAGAGATAATATCAGCACGAGAAGATAAAATTCATATCTCCAAGCAGCCATGTAATGTTCTGTTTATTATATGAAATCTTCAATGAAAAATAGTGAAGAATTTGAGAAGCTGAGCAAAAATTTGTCACCACCAGTGTTGATATAATTTGTATCCCCACTGGCCACTGGTGGGAGTGGGGATAACAATTTTATCATTTTGATGTCACTCAATATCACACTCTATTTCATATAATAAAGTTAATTATCATGTGACTCAAACAACATTCTAGACATCATGTTTTCTAGCTTCTGGCTACTGATATTGAGTTATTAACATTGAATGTTGTCTGGAGTCATCATAAAAAAACATTCATTTGTCAATTGCGTTGCAATTGTACACTGAGTTATTACTGAACCATTAGTTGCTCAAAGTAAATAACAGTTAGTAGTAGTCTGTTCTGCTTTCCTACCTAGCTTAGTTTTTGAGACTAAGAGCCTGAGATGATAAAGGTGGTATTTCATAGTCTGTGGGACAATTTGCAACGATGATTTTTTGGTATATGACAGTCTCATATCTCAGTCTCATTCATTAAAAATCAGCTGGTGCTGTTCACGTAACATGGTAAGATTTTTAGTGACATGCTGTTTTCCCTTGCTCTTATGAGAGTACTGATCATGAACTGCATTCTGGGTAGTCCTTGTGCAAAAAAATTATTGATGAAGCTGTTACATGAATCAGTTTTCTGGAAATTGGCCATTCTGAGTTGTGAGTTTTTGAAGCAGAATTACAGCGCTTCCCAATCACATAGCTATGCCAAATCGTACGATTTTCTGTCAGGACGATGTTAGTTTTGGTGGGCATCAATCATGGGGTTTCCACAACATTCCACAGGCACATGCCTTTTAATTAACTCTTTTTATTCCAACAATGTCATGAAAGCACTTTGATTGATGTGCACCAAAACCTTATTTTATCATAACGACAATTTGGCATCAACAGCATCAACTTTTCATGCAAATTATGTCATATATCATGAAAAATTGACATTGCAATTCCTCCCATCTAACACCACTTAATTTAATTTCACATGTCAAAAAAGTTGTTGGACAAAATTGACATAAGCTAAGATTCTTTCTCAAAATTATATAATCATATATCATATGAAATAGATGTCTGAACACCAATTCTGGCCAAAAATGCAAAATTATAAGCAAGGTTTAATTGTTAGAATAATATCTAACACCACATGGATAGCTGAATCACTGTGGTTTAATGTGAAAATGGCCGTTTTTTCTACTGTCACTGTCTTCTATTGTTGTGAATGGATTGTGTTTATTTTCTTCATGCATTCAGATTGGAAGCCAGTCAGATGTCAAATTACCATGTTTTCTTTGCAGACACAATCTGTAATCTAACAGACAACTTTTGTTGCCAAGGTTCACCCATAGAACAAAGCTTGTGGTTCTTTGTTTTCAGTCACAATTTCGATTACTCTAAACCAACCATATCTCTGGACTTGAATTTCCACCCCCAAAAAAATGTTGTTACTCGTAATGAGAAAAATATGTGGAAATATATGGAGATTTCCCTTTTTCTTCCCAATTCTAATGAAATAAAGTTTATTCTTTTGTAAAACTTTATGTAGATACTGTAAATTGTAAGCGAGAATTATAGAATTTTTTGTTTTTAATCTTTAATTAAAAGGATGTTCCTAGGCAAAGATCCCATCAGATTTTTTTAGATGTTGCATGACGAAAGTGCACCATACTTAAAGCGTAAATATTATGCAAATAAAAAATGGGGGTCACAAGGGCGGATCCAGGAATTCGTTGAGAGGGGGGTCCAAATGTATACTTCATACAAAACTTACTTTAAACCTGTGGCAAAACTAAATTTTATGATAAAACAAATAATGGAACCTTAGGCATGAGGGGTGTCTGGACCCCCTGACCCTCCTCCTGGATCTGCCCTTGGGTCACATGACTTCATTTAGCTGTCAGATTGCATGAAACTTCACCTGTTTGTGGGGAAAATACATGAACACGAATGTGGAAATACGTCAAAAAGAATATTACTGATCAGAAAAATAAATCGATCAGCCCCATTTTTCATAAAATGCCCTATAATTGCTTAGCATTTAAACGTTGTGTCAAAAATTGTAAATATGAAATGTTATTGCTCTATACATGCAAGTGTGGGCTTTTAGCCTGAAAGTCATGTGAAATTCTATTGCAATAGCAGATATCAGAGTTACACTCTATTGCCTTTAAACAATTGCATTAAGTCATGGCATTTTTGATCAGTTTCTATGCATTTAATGATTGTTGACCCAAATGCCTCGAAAAAATTGTTTGAAGGCAATGGAGTGTAAGTCTAATATTTGCTATAATTTATTCAAATAATTAATGTGATTTCAATTTGATCCCATTGTCAGATTTTTAAAATTTTTCCTGTAATTAGTTAGATATAAAGTATTTTCAAAAAAATGAAATAAAAAAGGGGGGTCACAAACTTCATCTCAAAGCTATGTGACTTCATCCTGGGAACCAAAGGGTACAATTCTTTAACTTGTTAATACTCTCTCCCATAAAAAAGGGAGAAATGAGCAACAGAATTTTACCCCAGGGTTAGGATATGAGTTGATTGCAAAAGAAGGAAAAAAGCTTGTTATCTATATTTTGCCCATATCAAAACATTCAAACAGCATCATCTCGATTACCTCACACGGGGGGGTTATAGATCATGAAGGATGGATAGTTTTCTTAATTTCAAGAATCACGGTAAAAAAAGGCCAAACCTTGCATCATGCATAACCCCTGTGCCACCCTGCTCACAAACTCAACTCATGCATAGAAAGGATGTGTCCAAGCATATTTTAAAGTTACATATGGTATGAACAATCCACATCTTTATTTACTAAGATAAAACAATTATTGGGAAAAAGGAAAATATAAGAAAGCTTTTTGTTTTTCTGTGTTTTATATCACACTCAAATTTGATTTAATTCTTGTTCTGAAATTAGTTGTCAAATGTTCTCATAATGTGATGCATGTGCTCTCAAAAGATTAGGAAATTCAAAAGTAGTATAATTCTCATGGTTCATAATTCTCATAAAATTCAAGGACTTATCAATGACTTTTTAAGGACAAAAGTCTATATTTCAAGGGGCACTTTAATTTATTGCAGTCTACTACTATCTGAGTGTATATCTTACATTTAAACTAAAGTCAATAATCTTTCAGAGCTTGCAGCTTCTTATTTTTTTATAATTTCTCTTTGATCTTGGACAGTTCTGTGGATTTTTCCTTTCCTTCGATTAAATCTCCTATGGCTTTGGCTTTTTTACAACTTGAATTTGATCCACTAAAGAGAATCCATATCCAACTTCAACCTCTACTGCTGCTGTCTACAGTAGAACCACTTCTTCCTGGATATGCTTCCTCAGTTTTTCTTTGTTATATATTATCATGAGAAAGCTAATTAAATGGAAATCTAAGGACTGTTCTATCTTTTCAAGGACTTGTAGGACTTGGAAATGTAGATTCCAAATTCCCTTTCAATAGCTTCTTTGTCATGCTAATTTCCAGATTTTGAAAAGAACTGTGGTAGTTTTGTTATGAAACGTTATTAGTGTTCAGGTCTGTTGTAAGGGTCTATTAAGTGAGGAGACCTGTCATTATATACTTGGGGAGTATTTATACTGAGAAAGAACCAATTGTGGCCCGGTGGGGTACTTCGGGTGGTTTCATACGGGGATGCTCCGCCGGGACTCTCAACCCCTTACCCTTTTCTATACCAAATTTCAGCAAAAAGGTACCCCTTTTTATACCTTTTTGCCTGAAAAGGTACCCCTTTTGTATACCTTTGAAGAAAATCTACCCCTTTTTATATCAAAACTCACAAATTTCCACCCCTTTTCTATACGTGCAGCCTGAAAAAAGTACCCCTTTTGGGTGGAGCATCCAAGTATAGTCCATTATAGGGAGTACCCCCCCGGGAATTGTGGTTAGACACAGTTCAAGTGTCACAAGTTGTTGCAATTTGCTTGTTAGTCATTTCAATAAACCTGGGTACTAGATACTAAAGGATTAGGAGCAGTCAGTACTACAGAATGTGTAGTTTCAGAAATTATCAATACCCCGACCAACGCCCCTCCCCAGTTGGATGAATTTTCACCCGGAATTACGATTTTAGCTATTTGAAGATACCCCTACCCCCTGAAATTCACACATTGATATGACAGGTGAAATTGATATGACACCCCTAGGAAATTCCAATTATTTTATTATGCCCAAAAAATGAATTGTGGTGAGTTTCAATTAAATCTGAATATTGAAGCTTCCAAGATTGACGTCATCAGAAGCTCAATATGAAATATGCACTGTTTTTGTTCTTTTGATTTTGCTCATGCCTAGTCTCCCTTTTTGCTTGGTCATATTTTGGAACCTTGCTTTTTAACTTGTAAATACGCAAAGGGTATAGTGTATAAACGAGTTATTCACACTCAATCCCAGATCCCTGCCATTCTTACTGGAGAGTGTGAGTAATTTATGAGTGTCACTTGCTTCCTCAAAAAAGATGTTTGGAAATCCACAGGTAGCCCAAGCTGTGTTCCTGTGAGGGTTTTACAAAGAGCTTGATAAAATTATGATAATAAATCTTTATTATTATTATTAAACTCTTTGTAAAACCCTCACAGAAACACAGCTTGGGCTACCTATGGATTTGCTAGCATCTTATCGAGCGAGTGACAAAAAATGGATTATTTTTGAAAACACTGAAATAAATGCTGCTAACTTTTCAAGTTATCTTAATTGACCTGTTCTTTATCTTGCTCTGTATACTATATTCCAGCCGATTTGGAAAGTTGAGCCATAACATATGATGATCTAAATTACTGTTATAAAAATAAGTAAGGGTTATCGGCCTGAAGCGAGGGGTTATGCGATATATTCACCGAGGGTGAAGCCCGATATATCACATAACCACGAGCTGAAGGCTGATAACTGGCTTATTTTTACATTGGGGAGGTTTTCTGAATAACAAATGTAATAAGCGATGACATATTATTAAGAAATAAACAATGTACTTATTTGAGAGACAAAAATGTTAAAAACCTTTGCCAATGAAAACATGAAACAAAAGAAAGAACAACAAAATACTAGTACAATAGATAGTATATTCAAGTTCGCACAGCCATGTGTTCGAGTCGTCTTCAAAATGAACGAAGACAGCGAAGACAGCGATTAGGATCCAGATATCTGGATCACGCAGAACTTATTTTCAGGTTCTGATAATTATTAAAGTTTGACAGGATTTGGTGAAAAAACAAATGTCTCACGTGGAATAGCCACTCTGTGCAACAAAGTAATTAATCATTGAGAAGAACAACGAGACGAACAAATAAATATGAGTAGTTCAAAATCAAATCAATACTAAAGCTTTAATTTGAAACATTGGATTTCTCACTAAATTTAGTTAGCAAGTTGTTTTTATACGATCAGTATTTATATATACTCAATGTTGTGGCATGAGCATGCATAGTCCTTTGAAGTATGAGACCCACATGGGTTATCGTAAGAACGCTCAACACTATAGATATATATTTCACCTGGTGTTTTAGTGAAATTTCATCTGGGTGCAGGGTTGGTGTATACAGTACCACCCCTTGGGTGTACTTACACTGACCCATAGCACTTCGCAAACCCCTGCTAATGAAATATGCAGGGAGAATATACATTAGTATGCAAGGAGAATATTCCATATATATGACATATTCCTCTTGCATACTAATGTTTATTCCCCCTGCATATTTAATTAGCTCATTAGCCCCAAATCTTCCCTGGAAGGTTTCAAAGCCGCCCCCGGCTTTGAGACATGCACTTGGGAATTGGGCCAGGAGTTATGCGATATATTCAACCGAAAAGAACAATGAAAACCGAGCTGATGTGAAAATAAGGAAAAATATCATTCCCAGAAGAAATAATTGAAGATTCTTTTTATATCTTGAAAAGAGCCTGGGTCCTAGGGCATTTCCATAACAACACCATCAAACATACCAAACTTATGGTCTTACCCTGATCTATAACCAACATAAGTTTCAACCACTCTGGGCAAACTCTTGCAGAGGTATTCTCTATTTGATGATTTGTCTGTAATTCATATTACATTGAACATCTCGGCAAAAAAAGAGATATCAAAAAATAGTAAATGCCATTCTTGTTTATTTTATATATGAGGGCTTTCAAATAAAGAAGCCATTCTGTAGGGCTTATATATTGCATTTTAAGGTGACTGTATTATAGTAGTGCTGAAGATTTATGGAACTTTTCGTTATTTATGCCTACAGGGGGCTGGTGTTCAGAAACACCTTATGGCACCTTAAAAATTTACCCCCAGACCCAAAAAATACTAAAATTTTACCTTCCATCTGAACACCAGCCCCTGGCCCATAGGCATAAATAATGAACATTCAGAACATGTACACACCACTTTCACATCCCCATAATGCTTTTCATTTTGGGAGGACAGCAACATGACAAATCATTAATATTACCATGAAAAATAATAAGAATTGAAGAAAATCCATCTAATTAAAAAACACTTATATATGCATCTAGCAAAATTAACAAAAACCAGTAAGGAAATTAAACTTGAACAACTTTATGAGTAAATGTCATGACATTTCTTGGTAAATTCATACATTCTGTTATGCCAAATATTTCATTCTCCTGTGTATGTACAACCATGTTCATAACTATATGCTAGCTATAGTGCAAGTTCAAATCGCATTGCAAATTTGGCATCTTGCTGCCATCAATCAAACGATTCAGAATTTATTAAAGTCATGTATTTGAATGGAAACTCAAAGAAATGTGTCTTTACATAGAAAACTGAGACAACAATACTACTGCTTTATTGTTTTTCAGTTAGTTTTGATGATGTCAATATCTCAGAAATTATGTCTCTTATATTCCTAAAACTATTCATTTCTTTGATGATGTGAGAATAATAAGGACCATGGAACATAATAAAAATTGGTGGGGCTATATAAGAGACGAGTATGGGAAAAAGTGGTAGGTCTAAGATTGGAAAATAGGGCTTTAGCACTACCAGCCCCTCCCACTCCGCAGTCCCTGTTAGTAATTTTTTCCCCACATGCACAAAACTTCAAAACTCTATGTCTGACAACAAATGAATGAGTAATTTTAGGGTTATAAGATTGAGACATTTCAATTTGTTGACAGCAGCAAAATCCAAAATCTGCAATGCAATTTGAATTAACTGGCGCCAGCTCAAAGTTATTAACATAGTGGTAACTCTTATTAGACTGATACTGGATTTTTCAATGATAACAGCAAATTATATACTTATAATTAGCATCTGCACGAAAATCTTTGAATTTTCAAATAATTTTCTTCGTTAATTGCCCCCCCCCCCTTAAACTGCAAAGTATTATGGGAGATGTGAAAGCGGTGAATGGCTATACCAATGGCTATACAAACTTATGATTAGTGCATGTCATACTATGACCATCTAGTGCCTGATCTGTGATCTTGCACGTGTGATTGTACAGTTCACCAACAAGGTACATATGTAATAGCCTAGCATTTCAAAATAATCAGCTGGTTCAAGAACTCATAAATTCTGGGAGTTCAACCCCTAATACGACAAAGGTTAGGCCTCTTGTGGCCCCTCCTCCACTTCGCATCCTATTGATCGAAACCTCTTGATCTTTAAGTACCCTCACTGAGACTGATTACACGAGCCATACCTCAGTCGCAGCAACCTGAACTCTTATCCTTTTTAACATTTGCTAAATTCACTGCCCCTGTAGCGGTAAACCCGCTACGGCTGGTTTTACTTTGCTGCTCCATATGTTTCAGTCTCTTCACTGCAGCAATGAACGCCTCATTCACATTCGTTGAATCCTTAGCGCTCGTCTCGAAGTAAGGAACCCCTCCATTCTGCCTACACCAGTTATCGGCATCCTCTTGTTGTACAGCTCTGCTTTCTACGTCCACCTTGTTGCCTAAAAGTATAAATGGGAAATTCTCCTGGTCTTTTACATCGGCGTAGTACAGAAATTCTTTCTTCCACATCGACAAGTTAGTGAAGCTCTTCACGTCATCTACGGAATAAACTAAAAGACACAAGTCTGATCCTCGGTAAAATGGTGTTCGAAGACTTTTAAATCGCTCCTGACCAGCTGTGTCCCATATTTGAAGAGTAAAGATTTCTCCTTCTAGTGTAACATCTTTGTTCAAGAATTCTACTCCGATGGTATGGAAGGACTGGCTGTCGAACTTCCCGCTTACAAATCTATTCATTAAGGAAGATTTCCCTACGCCTCCATCACCCAACAGAACTACTTTAAGTAGTGAACACTTGCTGGACATATTTTAGTGCCTTGCTCAATATGTTCGACCGAAAAGAAGTACTGTTTTTAAAGATTCCAAAGTGTTAGCCAAACGATAGCATTCTCATCTTGAGATTTCCTTGATCACAGTTTCGTCACGTGATGTTTATAATATATCTCTCCACTAGTGACGTAATTGCCCGTTTCAGAAACAAATAGTAGACTGGGAATAGTTTCGTCGACGAAATGTACTTCTCGCAGAGATTGTCTCTGTTCCCCTCCCTCCCCCGCTGGGTAGGAATTTTGTCTTTTCTCCTCCCTCCGCTTCTTCTCCTCCTCTGCCCTCCTTCTGAGGTCGGTCGCAGCAAATTACCGCGGCTCAATTTTTTAAGTCCGTTTACAGTTCAACTTTAAAAAATTATTTCTCGTCGCAGCGTGGGGAGAAAAAAAATTAACAAGAGCTCAAACAAAAGGTCATTTATTTGAGAATTAGAATTCAATTTTAGATTTTCGATCGCTTTAGTAATTTGGGAAATATTGAGCAGCCGGAGCACAGGTAGCCCAAGCGGTAGAGTTAGTGGGATGTGACGTCATTAGCTTCAGTGCACGTGAGTATTATCAGCTGTATTATATTCTCTCTGCTCCCCTTGTTATGATAATGTTAAGATATGGGGACCATTCAAAGTCCTTTGCATATATTATATTGTTAATGCGACCCATTGTTATGATAATCCTGGTCTTCCTATTGGTTACTCATCTAATTTAAATACCACCCGCATAAATTATCTACCACTCCCAAGGAATCTGGCAAGAAGATAATAGGGTATTGTAACCCCCAGACCCATATATGCTCGATATTTTTTGGGGATTTAAGCTTGGTTTGCCCTTGCTTGACTCTTATTGTTAATGTTTACACTCATTCAACCAGTCGTTCCTGTTCTTTTTTACATTAACATTCCAATAAACTTGTTTGGTCGTCCATACAATGCCGAGACTCTTAAAACAAAACTTAACCTAACTCTCTCATGGAAGTTAACTTTTTTCATGACCCACCTCATGTCCTCTAAAATATACCCCTTGATTGTTCTTCCCTCGTTTGAACGTTTTAATAGGGCGATAGTTACAATAGCGTAGGGAGGGGTGGGTTGGGGGTCACTTGCCGTTGATATCCTGGGTGGCCCCCCCCCCCCCCCCCCTCCCAATTTTCCTTTTTTATTTTAGGTGCTCCCACATCCTGGGTCCCCGCTACGCCCCTTTCTCAATTTATAGTAAATTAACTTCCCCTAGAACTAGCTCCAGAATCATGTACTTCCTTAACTTTCTGAGACTAATTCCTCTTTCGTCAACAATTTCTCTTTCAATGTTTTCACACACAGCTTGTCGGCGATGACACTTTTGTAAAAACTGAGTTCGAGTTTCTCCCTCGTCTATCTTGCTTGCATTTTCTTCTACTTCTTGGCTGTTCTCTTCGTATGCTTTATTAGTGAGAGCGCTGTTTTTTAATTCTTTAAAACTATCTGTGCTTTCTTTGTCCTCGGCTGATAATCTTTGGTACATATTTCGTCGCTTACACTTCCACGCCATTTTATTTTTGGTTGCTTAGCTTCCGTTCCAACGCGTAGGTACGTTCGCTACACTGAGACTTTAGACGACTGAGTCAAACTTTGGAGTTCGCCTTTGCAGGTCAGTTGAGCTCGGAGTAGAGATAACAGACTGACCGGCAGCCAGTTCATTAGTGTTTGAGCTGAAAGCCGGACAGAGAAAAATCTTATTAGTCTAAAATATCGTTAGATTAAATGAGCTTGATGTTTGACATGAGCAGCTTTGCAATTTAAACCGATTATAGTATGGATTACTTTTTTTGTTATGCAGGGACTGCGGAGCGTAATTTTGATTGGGAAAGGGGACTAACAACTGCCAAACTATTTTTTTAAGGGCCAGTCAACAGCTCACCTTATGTAGAATCTATACTGAAAATATAGTCAGATGTGTCATAAGCACTTTAAGCTTATTTGACAAGCTTTTGAGTTGTCTTCGAACAGTGGCGTAGCGAAGGGGGACGGCTGCCCCCCTAAAAATTTCGGATCGAGCCTTTTTTTCCCTGTGATGTATGATTATAATACCACTGGCGTAGGGAGGGGGCGGGCATTTTCAGATTGGGTAAAATTCAAAAGGCCATAACTCGCTCAAATTCAACCAGAAAGACTTGAAACCTTCCCCAAAGATGAAATAAAAGATAAAAACAGTTAGGTATAATTCAAATGTGATGTATTACATTTCTAGTATTTTTTTAAATACTTCGCATATATCAGCTCGGCTTCTAAGCATTCTCATATATAGCTTGGGCTACCTGTGGTCTTGCTAGCGACTTTAGCGATCTTTGGACAGACGCACGTGACGACTTATCAATCTGTACACCAATCAGGTGCCGCCAGTATTTCTATTGTGCATTTTGCTGCACAGAAGACGGAAAAAGTCTACACGATTTGTGGCCCAGGTAATAATCAGGGTACACCGTTACCAGGCTGATAAATTTTGAAATGTTATAGAGTATGAGTTAATATTGGAAGAAAACAAAATAAAATGATCGAATAATATTATTGATGATTGAAAGGTAGAGAGAGAAAAAGGAATTGAGCATAAAAGATCTGAATATTAAATACTGAAGAGAATATATATGGCAGAGATAATGATACTATAATATGTTGAACAAATATTCAGCTATTTCAAAAAACGTTGGATAGAGTGCAAACAATATATCCGTGAAATACAAATTACTATATAGTACAAAATAGTGCTAATTACAGCAATAACCGTTGTATCGCGATCCGCCGTTTCAAAACCTCGTTTGAATTTTGGTCTTTTGCGAGCCGTCAATCATCTTGGATTTTTGCAAATTAGTCTATGCATGCTCGCTCATTCGGCCATCACATACTTCGATCTTGTTTTATTTTATTTTATTTTTTCGAAAATCTAAATGGATTCGGAGATATTCCAAGGAGTTGTGATGGAGAGCTTTTCGAGTCTTCTTTCTGTCATGTATTCAAGCCATTCTTGGAGAATCATCCACATAAACTTCAGGATTGTGCTACAAAGTTTTTCATGATCCCAAGCTGCATGTTGACAAGGACGAGGTAAATTATATTTAGCTTTCTTCTAAAGTTTCGACAGCAACCTCTGACTTTTTTCGTAACTGAATCATCGTAGGGATTAAGGCAATTGTTTGCAAATTAAAATTGTCTTGAGCTAGTTTCTATAATTCAAAATATTATGAAACGATCGGGGAGATATTTGAGATTCATCAGTCACTGTAGTTTTGCTGACTCTGCAGGATTTCCTTCTTTTAACTTCAAAACAACTCTTCATCGCGGCGACTCCTTGGAATATTCTTGAACTGTATTTTCGAAAAAATGTGTTAATTTTATGGGGATTTCGAAGCTGAGAGGAGCGAGTTCAAAGGCTTGTTTGAGCCGAAGATGATTGACGGCTCGCAAAAGACCAAAATCCAAATGAGGTTTTGAAACGGCGGATCGCGATACAACGGTTATTGCTGTAAACAATTGAAAACAATAGAATTTGCACAAAATTGTACTATTTAGTATAACTAATGTTTCACGGATATATTGTTTGCACTCTACTGAATACTGAATACTGAATAGTGCATTCCAAGACCGAAATGCACTCTGGGTCATGCAATATTTTCTAAAGTAAAATAAATGATTATTATTTATTTTATTTTCAGTGCATTCCATCCGGAACAATATACTAGCTACATAGTATAGAGAGGAAATCGCTGTGTATTTAAGTTTATTTCAAATTATTGAGAACCACTATGCCCTTTGGTCTTGGAATGCACTATTCAGTATGCAGTATTCAGTATTCAACGTTTTTTGAAATAGCTGTATCCAAATACATCTAATATATATGAGTAAAAAATAACTAAATAAATATGAATATAGTTTAGGTCCGTGTGTGAAAAAACACTAGTCAAGAGTGATTGGAATTGAGGTATCTTCGGTATCCCGAGTGATGTAGTGTGTAACATGTAATTACTCACAACTCAACGAACTCGCGCTGTCGCAGCCAAGAAATTGCGCTGTTACAACTCATATGACCTGATATAACTAAAAAAAGCTGAATGAACTCTTATTCAGGTATCAAGGACTTGAAGGCTTCAGAACGCCGGTCAAACAGCAAAAATCCTATCAAACTTATGAGTGAGATTGGTGGAATTTTCTTTTTCAGAATCGACTGCCATATTGCTTGCTCACCATCACCAGCCGCGAAACGTTTAAATAAAACATGAGCTTATAATGCCGCGAAAACAGTATATGTGCCATGCTGTTACGGAATGACAAGAAAAATTCGTTTCAAAAGCACGTTTGGGAATATTGCCTCTTGTCTTGCCTTCAGTCCTCAAGTCACTGAACTGAATCATGTTGAAAAAGGAATTATGACCTAAGTTACTTCTTATAAGCATTTGAAAAAATAACTAGCAAAAATGACTACTAGTATTATGATGCGCATAAATTTTGATTCAACCATTGATTATACAGTCTGGCCAAGAGAGCATATTTATGCTCTCTTGTCCTGGCAGATCTTCGGGTTAAAAGTATATTTATTCCAAGCAAATAGCACTGTTATATATCACTGTTATATATCACTGTTATATTGATATATTATAACTGTGTGGCGACTTCGAAACAACATCTTATCAAAATATCAAAAGAATAGCCGAGAAATGGTTTTCGAAACATTGGCACGGAGAGACTTTTGAGGTTCTTGCAAGTCTTATTAATTTGCGCGTCATATTTGTAACTGAATTAAAAGACATATTGAAGACCTTTTCTGCAGAATAAGAAGCATAATGTTTCTCGTTCAATCGTTCAATGCAAAAGACATTTGCGACAAAAAGTGACATCTTAATAGGTCTATATAGATCGCAATAAAAGGTCTTGACCATCTTTTGTTGTATGTGAGTAGAGTTGTTTGTTGGTTCTCTCCTGTGCTTCGAGGGCCTCCGGGTTCTCCGGTTTTTCCTCCCTCCTCAAAAATCAACTTCTAAATTCCAATTGGAATGCAGTGGAGAAAAAGCCACTCTGTGGATTCCACTGTTAATTCTCATTTATTTATAATTTTATATTCATTTTGTTCATAGCATAGTTAGTAGAGGGGGACTACTGACTATGTTCACAGCGATGGCGCAAGTGTAACATCAGCTTATAGTAGAGCACTGGAATGTTTTTTCCCTTTTCCTCTGATTAACGATGTGGCTTATACGTGCTGAAAATTTATCCGATTCTAGTTTGGCTATCTAAATACAAACCAATTTCGCTTTGTTTACAAAACAATCTTAAAAATATTCATAATGATGAGTAAAATTTATGGAATTGGCTCTCAAAAAGGCAGTATACCCGCGCGGCGCCTTTGGCGATCGTAACAGCTTTTACGAGAGTTCTACGCGTAAAGAACACAAATCACGCTATGAACTTTGCGTCAAATAAGTTCAAAAATCTTCAGAACTCCTGCACCACAATAATTCTGAGACGTTTTCATCACAGTTGCCAAACGCAAACTCATCATTTTTCAAGTTTTACCTAAAGATAAATAATTGCTCGAAAAATGCTTTCTTATGAATATTACATAAGAATAGAAATTTGTGTTCTCTGTCGAAATTATTTTGTTCTTTGCTTACCTTTAAATCGCAATTATTCCTATTATTGGTTGATAAAACTGTCGTTGTTCACTTGATTTCTATGTAAACTGAAAACTTTTAGATTACAATCGTTGATATATTTAAGAGCTAGACAGCCTTCTGGGCAAATGCTCACCGGCTGAAGTCACTAACGACGCATTTACATGTTCGAAAAGGAAATTACATTACCTCTCGATTGGCAGTTTTGGATGAAATGTTGGCGCGTGACAGCTTTCAGCTTCAAAATAATCGCCAGCAATTATTAAAAAAAGTTATGACAATATCATGATTTCAAAATTTGTATTAAAATACGCTTATTTCAATAGACCATTTCACGGTTGTCGTCGCTCAACCTCAGCCTCGATAGTGTGTAATATATTCTTTAGAATTTGACTACAGCTCACGGTTATTTAAGGAATGTACACATTATCAAACAATAGACCATTTTCAAGATGCACGAGCGCTTTCAAAAATATCTATTGAAACACTTAAAACTTCCACGGGCTTTAGATCGGACCTTTTTCAAGAGGAGCAAGGAATCGAGAAAGAAATTCCTTTGATATTTCATACCAAATGTTATAAAGAAAATGTTATAAAGAAAGTTATAAAAAATATATATACATTCTTATTCCTGGGTATGTCCATCTAATCCATCTTGTGTACATCCTCATTCCTGTATATCCATCCAATCCATCTCGTGTACATTCTTATTCCTGGGTATGTCCATCTAATCCATCTCTTGTACATTGTTATTCCTGTATATCCATCCAATCCATCTCGTGTACATTCTTATTGCGATACGACCATCCAATCCATCTCATGTACATTCTTATTGCGATACGACCATCCAATCCATCTCGTGTACATTCTTATTGCGATACGACCATCCAATCCATCTCATGTACATTCTTATTGCGATACGTCCATCCAATCCATCTCGTGTACATTCTTATTGCGATACGACCATCCAATCCATCTCATGTACATTCTTATTGCGATACGTCCATCCAATCCATCTCGTGTACATTCTTATTGCGATACGTCCATCCAATCCATCTTGTGTACATTCTTATTGCGATACGACCATCCAATCCATCTCATGTACATTCTTATTGCGATACGTCCATCCAATCCATCCATTCGTATCCAATGAACAGGAAATAGGACGTAACGTTACTAAGAATGTTATTTCGTGAAAGGCCACATACAGCCCGTAACAAGCATTCAATTCACCGAAAGTCATTTCGTAAATTTGCAAATCAACAGGAAAACAGGAAAGTCTTTATCGATTACGGTGCGTTACGTTGATGAGGCCCTCCTTGAAGAAACTTGTAGCCAGTGCCCACGTTCCTTTTGGTCATCCCGAGAAACTAGAAGCTCGGATTGTAAGTGTTTTTTTTTTTTTTTTTTTTTTTTGCGCATTGCGTCAGTCTGAAGGTTGGTAGCACAATTCCACCCATGCATTCACTAAGGCACATCCTGACACTGAGCCATTGCTTTCACTGCATGATAAGAGAACTAGCTGCTGATAGGCATGGCCACAATCTAAGGTCAGGTGATAGTACAGCTATTTATCCCCGGTCAATACTGACCTTCGTTGGTTATATTAATATTATATAAGGTCAGTCTGAAGGATGGTAGCATAATTCCATCCATCCAACTGACCTTCGTTGGTTATATTAATATTATATAAGGTCAGTCTGAAGGATGGTAGCATAATTCCATCCATCCAACTGACCTTCGTTGGTTATATTAATATTATGTAAAGTCAGTCTCAAGGATGGTAGCATAATTCCATCCATCCAACTGACCTTCGTTGGTTATATTAATATTATATAAGGTCAGTCTCAAGGATGGTAGCACAATTCCATCCATCCAACTGACCTTCGTTGGTTATATTAATATTATATAAGGTCAGTCTCAAGGATGGTAGCATAATTCCATCCATCCAACTGACCTTCGTTGGTTATATTAATATTATATAAGGTCAGTCTCAAGGATGGTAGCACAATTCCATCCATCCAACTGACCTTCGTTGGTTATATTAATATTATATAAGGTCAGTCTCAAGGATGGTAGCATAATTCCATCCATCCAACTGACCTTCGTTGGTTATATTAATATTATATAAGGTCAGTCTCAAGGATGGTAGCACAATTCCATCCATCCAACTGACCTTCGTTGGTTATATTAATATTATATAAGGTCAGTCTCAAGGATGGTAGCACAATTCCATCCATCCAACTGACCTTCGTTGGTTATATTAATATTATATAAGGTCAGTCTCAAGGATGGTAGCACAATTCCATCCATCCAACTGACCTTCGTTGGTTATATTAATATTATATAAGGTCAGTCTCAAGGATGGTAGCACAATTCCATCCATCCAACTGACCTTCGTTGGTTATATTAATATTATGTAAAGTCAGTCTCAAGGATGGTAGCACAATTCCATCCATCCAACTGACCTTCGTTGGTTATATTAATATTATATAAGGTCAGTCTGAAGGATGGTAGCACAATTCCATCCATCCAACTGACCTTCGTTGGTTATATTAATATTATATAAGGTCAGTCTCAAGGATGGTAGCACAATTCCATCCATCCAACTGACCTTCGTTGGTTATATTAATATTATATAAGGTCAGTCTCAAGGATGGTAGCACAATTCCATCCATCCAACTGACCTTCGTTGGTTATATTAATATTATATAAGGTCAGTCTGAAGGATGGTAGCACAATTCCATCCATCCAACTGACCTTCGTTGGTTATATTAATATTATATAAGGTCAGTCTGAAGGATGGTAGCACAATTCCATCCATCCAACTGACCTTCGTTGGTTATATTAATATTATATAAGGTCAGTCTCAAGGATGGTAGCACAATTCCATCCATCCAACTGACCTTCGTTGGTTATATTAATATTATATAAGGTCAGTCTCAAGGATGGTAGCATAATTCCATCCATCCAACTGACCTTCGTTGGTTATATTAATATTATATAAGGTCAGTCTCAAGGATGGTAGCACAATTCCATCCATCCAACTGACCTTCGTTGGTTATATTAATATTATATAAGGTCAGTCTCAAGGATGGTAGCACAATTCCATCCATCCAACTGACCTTCGTTGGTTATATTAATATTATATAAGGTCAGTCTCAAGGATGGTAGCACAATTCCATCCATCCAACTGACCTTCGTTGGTTATATTAATATTATATAAGGTCAGTCTCAAGGATGGTAGCACAATTCCATCCATCCAACTGACCTTCGTTGGTTATATTAATATTATATAAGTTCAGTCTCAAGGATGGTAGCACAATTCCATCCATCCAACTGACCTTCGTTGGTTATATTAATATTATGTAAAGTCAGTCTGAAGGATGGTAGCACAATTCCATCCATCCAACTGACCTTCGTTGGTTATATTAATATTATATAAGGTCAGTCTCAAGGATGGTAGCACAATTCCATCCATCCAACTGACCTTCGTTGGTTATATTAATATTATATAAGGTCAGTCTGAAGGATGGTAGCACAATTCCATCCATCCAACTGACCTTCGTTGGTTATATTAATATTATATAAGGTCAGTCTCAAGGATGGTAGCACAATTCCATCCATCCAACTGACCTTCGTTGGTTATATTAATATTATATAAGGTCAGTCTCAAGGATGGTAGCACAATTCCATCCATCCAACTGACCTTCGTTGGTTATATTAATATTATATAAGGTCAGTCTCAAGGATGGTAGCACAATTCCATCCATCCAACTGACCTTCGTTGGTTATATTAATATTATATAAGGTCAGTCTCAAGGATGGTAGCACAATTCCATCCATCCAACTGACCTTCGTTGGTTATATTAATATTATGTAAAGTCAGTCTCAAGGATGGTAGCATAATTCCATCCATCCAACTGACCTTCGTTGGTTATATTAATATTATATAAGGTCAGTCTGAAGGATGGTAGCACAACCATCTTATGGACCATGACATTGTTTACAGCTGACGTACATTCAGTAGGATTCCTCTTATTCTTTATGAATTGAAAGACTCAGGTCTTTTGGTATTGATTTGTTTCATTGATTGATTAACCATGGACCATACTTCCAGGCATCGAGTGCTGAGGCATCGTATGGACTTACGGCTACGCTTGAGATTTCGGCTCCAACACCGCTATCTCGGGAGGACGTTACAGACAACCTATTCACAGCGATCTCCCTTGCGCTCAAGAGATGAGAATGGCACAGGTAACCCATACAAGAAAAAATACTTTGTATTAAGTGCTCACGCTCTGGAGTCGGGTTTCCTGTGAGCTGTATGGGGTTTACAGTGTTCTCATGTGATCCTAGTCATGCGATTTCATTGGGTCTCACCTTAATGAATTAGTAATGAACATACTAATGGTCTATCACAAACCCTGCGCTCTGATTGGCTTATAGCTACTAGTGGTCTATTAGTGATAGACTACTGGTAGCGAAAAAAAGGCCGGTTTGGAAAGCCCAAACAATGGCAGGAACAATCATTTATTTGACCGATTGGCAGGTTAATTTATACTAAAACAGGTAGACCTCTCGGCCTCCTCATGAGGCCGAAGGCTGAATGGGTTATTGCCTTGTAGACCATTCGGGCTGCGGGTCTAATTGTTAAATTATTACTTATATGGAAAAGAACTGCCAACTGCTATCTGATATCTGATTGCGACCACTTCATACGCGTTATTTTAACATCGGGAAAATGATTGCGCACAAACCCTAGTACAGCTTTCATCGGAAATGAAGTAGTAGATCTTTCTATAGACATTGGTTATTTCCTACGACTTAGACGAAAAGAGCGCGCGTAATGTCTAAAAAGGTCTGCAAAACTGATTTATAACAACTTGCGAACATGTATGAAACAGCAACTCAGGCGCAGTAAGAACAATATAAAGTATAGCTTTAGGTCTTAAGGAGTGTAATGCTTAAATTAATTGTACCGAAGTATAAGTACACTAATTACCGTAAATTCTCTTCTTGGTTGAAATTTCAACGGTTTATTCTCTACCTCTTCTTGTTTTGCTCACGCTCGCGCTCTAGCTCTTTTTGCCTTACTCTGCTCTCGGGCTCCTTAGTGTGAATTCCTTGCAATTGCTTCACGTGCGATGTCAATCAATCTGATTACAAGAATTACAAGGGAAGGGCAGAGGGACGGGTGGGTTGCTCTCGCTCATAAGTCTTTTTGATATTTTTTTATTTCAGTCTTTATATGTATATAACGCTCGAGAAGATACAACTCAAACTAGGAAGCTTTACGCTCTTTAAAGGGGCACTTGAGTGGACATATGAAAATGCCCGAATTTTTGAAAGTCCGAATAAGTCAAATAGCTCGGCACTATATATTAAGATCAAATATTATCAATCATAGCCTGTTAAAATGGTTTTGTCATATTCCCACATTATCACGGCCAAGAAATTTTGGCGGTTTAAAAGCTAAAAGAGTTACAATAGGGTTGAGTAAATGACGCCATTTGCTTGTTGCTTGGCTACTATATTGGGACCATATAAATAAGTTTAACCAAGTTTCAAGTCATACCCAATTTTCGTCGATTTTCATCCAAGTGCCCCTTTGAGGCCCAAAGCTACCTGTTACTTGAAAATGGGAAAATATCTCACCTACTGGTAGACTTATGTCATCAAAGGATAGCTAATGCAGAGACGCAAAACCCAGGAGTAATCGACCTGATGGTGATCACATGACTCCCTGGTTGCAACACACGTTTGATAATATTCGCCTGTGTTCGCCTTTGACCTGCAGGCTCCTCAATATTCACCGCATTATACTGATCATTATCGAGCCAAACCCAAGCACTACCCAAGAAACTATTATGAGAAATAACCGCGATATCTGTCGTCTGTGTGCTAGGTTTATTGTTCACCTCCCTCGAAACGTCAAACTTTATTCTCAGACTAGCGTCCGAGTGTAGCGCTTTGAGACACCTTAGCCGGTCCATTCTGACAGGCCAACGAGTAACGTTTGTAAACTCAAATCCGTTTGCTTCTATGATGCGCATGTCTGGTAACTGGTTTTCTATTTGACGATGAAGGTCTGACGTAATAAGTGTCCAGCACATGGGATTAGGAGCTACAGCGTCGCTATATATTGGCTGAGGGAGGTTACTTTTATTAGAGATACTGATAACATCAGGCTTTCCATCGTCGAGCCTAGATATTTCTCTTGAAACTACTTCTTCAAAAACACTACGGATGTACGAAATTAAAAGAGTCGCGCACTGCGCATGACCCAGAAGGCTTGGGTGATAACCATCGGAGCTGAACAAGGTCTTAAGAGTCAAGGGAGTAAATTCCCTTTTAACACCATTACTAGGACGCATATCTGTCTTCATTTGAGAACAGATGATATTCCGCCAAGACAGTGATGTTATCTTATAATATTCGGCCATACGTCTGCCACCCTCGTCCTCTGAGTCTGGGCAGTCCTGCCCCGGGGTTGTCTTATAATAATCCCCTCGGAAAAAATTAATAAAAATAAGGGCCGGCTGGGAGGGGAGGGTGAGGAGGAGCCTTGTCAGCTGCTCCAGGGGTTTGGCAGGATCCATCTCTCGCCCTGCGTAGCGGCGGTAATCATTCGCAGCAAGTTCCCAGACGACAAGATCAGGTTGATCTTGAATATAGTTTTTGATACAATAGGAGAAGTACTCAGAATCTGTGCCTCCTATAGCCACTACATTGAGCTTTAAATCCGACGTAGTGATGGGCGTCACCGTATTCTTCCACCATTCTACGAAAGCCTTATAGTAAATTCCATGCAAGTCATGCCTGTCCCTCTCCAGACCACCACCTGCGGATATAGACCCACCAACTATCAGTATATTGATTATCTCTCCTTTGAGAGCTTTCTTGATAACTCGCTCGAGGCGGTCAGTAGAGCCGACGGTTGCGATTCCTGAACGAAGCTGTTCGGGCTTGATACTCATCTCTTCCAACGAACGATAATGATACATCCAGGAATTAAAGAAGTCTTGTGACAAAGAAACTTCTAGGGACTTGAGTCCTTTTTTGTACATCATAGTTTTGGAATCCATGTAACTGTTTTTGATATGAATAAAGTCATATAGTGCTTCAGAGGGGCTGGTCTGTCCTATGCTGGACGATGCTTCTTTTGTTATCGTTTTACTATGGTTTACAAGAGGTCCCCTTGCGGTATTTGGGATTGCGTTACTTTCAACTGGTCCTATCGCCTCTACTTTTATTGTGTTACTTCCGTCAGGATCTTTTGCTTCCACTGATATTGCTTTACCTTCCAGAGGACCACTGACTCCTTTTGATATTGCGTTATTATTTCCAAAAGAAGTAGTTGCTTTCTTGTTACTTGCGTAACTTTCTGCATTTTCCTCTAAATTTTGAAAAATCTCATTTTGTGCAATTATCTTACCAATTCTCTCCTCAGCAAGACCAAGTACACTACTGCCACTTGGTTCTGAACCCATGGCATCTTGACTGTTTGAATTCATTGCATCTTGAAATATTTTCGTAATGTTTCCATTTATCTCTTTTGCAACTTCAGTCACATTTTCAAAATCTGCTAAGAAAGTTACATCTGCTTTGCGTGACGGAAGAGACTGCTTAGCAGCTTGCACAGTGTTATACGGTTTTCTAACAATTTTGCGCGGCGCTCCCACGATCGGCTTCCAACGTCTTCTGCCAGCCTTTTCTGGTCCTGTTAGTTTTCCTTTATCTCTATGAAACCCTTGTCTGCTTGCTTTTGTTTTCAATCTATTCTGGGACTTTGGTTTTGGAGAAATATTTTTGTTAGCAATTGTAAACAAATCTGCGACAAAATCTCTCAAAGGAAGCGGTCGTGCTGGCAGAGCTTCCAACTCATGCACACTTGCAAACGACTTTTTTATTGCATTTTCGTCTATTCTTGTTTTTCTCAAGGCATTCAATCTGTCACGCAATTTTTGTTGAAGTGAGGTCTCTTTGCGAAAATACTCCATGAGAATCTTGAATGCATTGGGATGCTGTTTCAGGAAGGTTGATGGCGTAGCTGCATTTTGAACCTGGTTATCATCAATAATGTCGTTGAAGTCCTTTCCATTTTGTTCTAGTGTATCGCCTGTGTTGCCTGTGTTGCCATGGTCAATAGAAATGCTAGTATTGTTACTACTATCTAGGTGACCATTTTGAGCATCTTTGTTCGACAAGCCCTCTATGATTTCCACATTCACGTTGCCACTATTGATTTTGCTACCCGCGGCGTTATCGTTGCCACTGGTAACGGTAACGTTTCCGTAGCTACCACTGGTCTCACTGCCAACACTGTCTTTATTATCAAAACTTCCGTTACTTGAGTTTTCAGTGCTGTTTTCTTCTGCTCTATTTCCAAAAACAGCAACGTTCTGGGCAGTTATTGGATCATTTCCCCCCTGGAGGCCGATAATTACATTGGTAACATTTACGTCTCCTGGCAAATGGATCTTATTTGAGAAGTTTTGGTTATTGCCATTGTTTGTTACTTCATCACCATGGTTACCAAGATTAGTGTTGTCCATAAGACTGTTATTCTTGCTGATGTAACTTGTAGCCTCATAGCTAAGATTCAACATCTTAGTAGGAGAAATATCATTAGTGATCATAATATTGTTATTACTGCTTTGGATTTCCTTATTTTCACCATCGGACAATACAGAGGCATTAGAATTGAGAGTTTGTTTAAAGGGGTCGTTAACCTCATCTCCAACTTCGTTGTATACATTCGAATTATTATCTTCTCTTGCTGTACCTCCTATAGAAGTGTTACCAATTTGGCTGCTAATATTGCTACCAGCAGCCTCTTCAATTAAAGTTTCAGTGTCCCCTCCGTTACCATGACTGAATGAACTGTATCCTTGGCTACCATTTTGATTATAATCAGCACGACCAGCGCTACCCAGTTGAACGCTCCACGAATGAGGCAATCTTGTTTCATTGGTCTTCTCATACGAACTGTGTAAAGTTTGATCACTATCCCCTACTTGACCCGCTTCTTGAAGCCCTCCCTTCACGACTTCCGGGGCCAATTTCGTCGGTACATTCGAGCTCTCCCCAGAGTTTTTTGGCGTATATTCGTCAATAGTCACATCAAAGTCTTCAGATGGACCGGGCGTAGGTTTGCGATACCCTGCTTCATTTGACATAGCCTTTTCAAGGTTTTTGTCATCATCGATAATGGAGTTGATTACTTCATTAACTGACTGATCTGCAGTGTCTTCTACCCTTTTCAAGTCTCCATACCCAAGGTCGTTTGGGTCTATTTTTCTAGTGTTTTCGCCGTTGGATTTCATATTGCCGCCACGAATATTTATTTCGCCAAAGTTCATATTGCGTTCCATTGTAGGTATGGTTTTTTCTTCATCTTCCATCTGTGGAAAACCCTGATTTTCATAATGCTTTTCAAATATATTTTGTTTCTTCTCTATAGGCAAACTAATGTATTGCTTAGGAACAAAGTCCCGTCTATCAAGGAAAAAACCTCGTCTTGCCGGGGATTTGAGTGGAGAATGCTTGCGCAAATGCGCTTTTGAAGATTGATGTTTGGGGTTCCTATGGTGGCGTTGGTGAGACAGTATACCATGATCTTGTCCTCTATTAAAGCTTGCGCAGATTACGGCTACGAACAAGTAAAAAACCAAGAAAATCAGTGCGCTTCTTCGGCGAAACAAAAGTCCCCACATCTTGCTCTCCTTTTATAAATAGCATCAAGCTTGACAGGTCAACTTCATATCTTCTAAAAGAGAATGACAAAACATCATTGGTACATCAACACACACCACATGGTTCACCATTTATTTAATAAAGTAATTACGAAGGACTGCGTAGCACTGTACCCTCTAAATTCAAAAGCTGGCACAACTCAGGCATTCTTGAAAACTGTGTCAGTTATTTAACTTTATTGTTTGGTTTTTCAGTAAAAAAAATGCGCACAAGAATTGAATTGAATTGGCCAGTAACTACCGTAGTCATGGCATTGTTTTTTTTCTACTTATGTGTCATTATGAAACAAAAATATTCTACGCGTTAGCTGTCGACTGTCGAATTGTTGAAGAAGAAAAAAATCGAAATCAATCAAAGAAAAGATGTTGAGGATCTGATCAATATCACTGAAACTCAAACGACTCCGCTAGTTCTTTGTGAGCCGGTGATAATTAATGAGGTTTATAAACTCCTTATCAGTAATATTAGTTAATTTCCAACAACTTACCCTATTTTATTTTCATACTATCCTGGAACGTCGATGAATATCCGTGAAGCCATGACGTATTCGTTGTCGATTTTTCGGGCCCGCCAAACGTATTTCTTTCACTCTTATTTTATCTCATATCTTCATAATTATTGTTAGGAAGACGACCAACTTATGGTACGAAATGATACAAGAAAAACTGAAAATAACATGGCCAGCTAAGAAATAAAATCAGTAGGTTTTTAGAAGTCCATTAAGGATTCAAGGTGATCACATAGGAAGAACAAAACTGGTTCTAACTGACACGCTATTTATTATTTACATCTTGCAGAACTTTAGCTTGTATACTTGTTGGCCCGTGAATCGTAGGGCATCATGACCGATAACGGATACCTTACCATAGATTAGTAAGAGCGGCTGTCTGTTAAATATCGCTTATAACATGCAGAATAAAGAAATTTGAATTTTCTCAAAATTGGTCAAAATGGA
Source organism: Anthopleura xanthogrammica (assembly GCA_964019055.1). Classification (NCBI taxonomy): domain Eukaryota; kingdom Metazoa; phylum Cnidaria; class Anthozoa; order Actiniaria; family Actiniidae; genus Anthopleura; species Anthopleura xanthogrammica. The sequence goes on from OZ025213.1 coordinate 8,403,221, forward strand.
GTTTTTGGTGAGCTATTCATAATTAAAAAATACTCCAAGCTCAAACAATTTTTGTGTACGGCGTCTTATTAATTTTGCCAAGCATGAGCAACGAAAAGTAGAAGTTTCGGTAGTTTGGTTAAATTTGTCTTTGTGGTAAAATGAACGCACCGTCGGGCTCCAGTTTATTAGTCACGGCCTATTATGAGCTACCGAAAATTAGGACGCTTTACTACGCTTTACCTTTACCTTTTACATTTGGCCCGTGATGCTTCACGCGCTGTGTCAAATCCCCCTGCGGGGAGGGGATGGGAGGGGAAGAGATAGTCCGCTGTTGTCCGCTGTAGGCCAAGACAGCAGGCTCATCCTCTTTCTTTCCTCTTAGGTGATTGTGGAGGTTCCACGTATTCATCCTTTAGAATCTTTTTCCATCTGAGGATGAATCGTGTATCTCAAACTCCTGCCATGTTGGCTGCCTTTCTCCTATTTAGTTTGACCCTGGTGAACGCCGATGTCGATACAAATCTTATTTTTAGCAAGGTTTCTCGTAAGATAGACCTTTCATCCCAACTTGCTAAAGTTTCGACTAGCATCACCTTAGAAAATGCTGGAGACAAAGCAATCGGATTTTTCTACTATGCCATCGAACCTTCACTGGTAGACAGAGTAGCATTTATTTCAGCTGTGGTAAGTCGGTTTTTGTCTAAGATTGCAATCGCAAGATTTGTATTAAGCTTATCATAAGTTGTTTTCAAGCCTTAATCTATTCATAAAGTTAACGAAGGTGAAACAAAAATATAAATTAACATAATAACTTGTACACCATATTTTCTAGGCCAAGACAGAGACTGAAGACCAAGATGTTCCATTAGTCGTTAAAGAAAAGTCCCTTTCTTCACACAAGTAAGTTTCATTTTTTTATACTGTGTGGAGAGTTCCACGTCTGCACGCTTTTGTTCTGGTGTTTTGTCTTGACTAACTTTATGTACTTTGAAGTAACGTATGGTTACTTACACAAAAAATCCATTATAGCTAAAGTGCAGAGGCTCTAAATGGCTCGGAATTTACCAATCATTTCATATGATGATGAAGATATAGATATACCCTACTTTTATCGATTTGTTTGGAAATTATAGAAGTTGCTTCAATCGATTGTAACAATAGTAAAAATGTTCAATGGAATTTGTTCTTGAACATATAGTTTTTAGGTTGACTGATTGGAACATTTTTTGTGTGTTTAAGCTTTGAAAAGGTGTTATTTATATATATCTATATATGTATTTCAGAGAATATTCAGTTCAAATTTTATCAAAGTTGTTGCCAGGCAACATTAAGAATATATATATTCTCTGAACATATCCAATCTATAGCCATAAAGAGATGATAACTAGCGGTAAGCTAGTGTGGGCTGCATCGGTGTTTCTAATGAAACAGTATGGATAAAAAGTTAGATTTTACACCGTAAAAAATAAGAGAGATCACTTACTGACGTTACTGACGTTACTGACGTTTGGGACGCTAGTCCTTCGTCGGAATCTATAGCCAGCTTATTGAAAATCTATTTTAGACCCACTTCTTCAAAAATTCAGATTTTAATGTATCTACATCACTCACTTTAATATGGTACTATTTGTTTGAAGCTGGGTTGCTTGGAAGTGGAATTGTTCGACCTAGATAAGGAACAAAGGCTTACCAAAAGGTCCTGCAGTATTTTGCATAATAGGACACTTTTATTTAGCTCCTAAGACAGATGCAGCTTTGTCAGGAGAGGACAGCGTTGTGTTACACGTGTTAAGTTACTTCTAATATTGACCTCAATAGACTTCAGTGCGGCACTGAGTAATAAGATCTGTGAGTAGCTGTACCCTAACAAATCTACCCAGATGTTGTCTCCTTGTTCGATAGGTTGAAGATTTTCATCCTAATTGCTAGATACATCCTAATTGTCACCCTGACTTCATGTGAATGTATGTATATATGGTGTGATCTTTCAAAATAGTTTTGGCCTTTCATATTACTTGAGATAAGTAAGTTTTTTCCTGTAGTATTAAAATAGAGTAAATATAGTTATTGAAGGGTACTAATACGTAAAGGAATAAATTTAATGTGAACTGTATGTTATTTCACTACAAATTGCTTTTCCAAGAGGCTGGTGGTGTGTTTTTCTTATTCCTACATCTTCACACCCCTTATGCCCTCAATACAACCTTACAACCTATTGCGATGTTAGACTTATTCTTTTTGCATTGAGATTTCAATTTCAATGACTTGCCATAAAATAAATATCTTATTAACATTGTTTGCTAAGTCCTTGCCATAAGTTATGAATCCTCATTCCCCCCCCCCCCCCCCATTTTTTTTTGGCCTACTTGCTACGCACTTGGGCCATAAGGCAGTTGAAAAAAATCAGTCCAGGGACCCAAAGTATGGACCTTACACTTGGTTAATAAGAGCTATTAATGGATAAAAATATTGATGTAAAGATTTTCTTGTAGCACCATTACAACATTTCAGCATCTCCTACCCATGGTTCTGCCCTTGTAGACAATAATCACAAAAATCAAATTACACTGTAACTGATCCTCTTTGCTTAGGACTAAAAACCTTATTTTTTTCTACAGAGATATCAAACTCTATAGAATAAATCTACCTGTTCAGCTAATGCCTGCTAAAACAGTTGATGTCACAGTGGAAGAAGTGTTCTCCCATACCATGAGACCTTATCCATCTAAAGTTGGCCAGTCAGAAAAACAACAAGTGCTCTTTACTGGAAATCATTATGTTTTCTCTGTTTATAAATCCAAAACACAGACAACCACAGTCTCACTTTCATCATCTGTGATTGAGTCATACAGCAAGCTCAAACCAACCAGCCAATCAGATAGTACTATTACCTATGGACCTTATAGCAATGTTGAGACACTTAAACGAGATCCTATGAAAATTCACTTTGAAAACAATGCACCATTCTTAACGGTAAGTGATGAGTTGATAATTTCAAATTACATAACCATGTGCGTTAGACCATTTTATTACACACTTAGGGTCGATATCCATAATATAAAGTGGAAGTGGTGAATGGGATGTCTCTGGTCCCTGTCAACCAACTGTCTGCCTTTAGGTAGTTTCTTTTCTTTAGAAACTACCAGCTGAGCAATGGCTGGGTGACGGGGGACTATTGTTAGAGTACAGTGGGATGTCAACCAACAAAGGGCTGAAAGTTGGTCGATAGGACATCTGGGGTGCAGTTCTTGCATTTCACCACAGTTGCATGTAGTTGTGCAAGTCTTGTCAGGGTAGTTGTCATGGAAGTTTGGAAAGCCAAATTGAATACATCCACTGAGTGAATATTGGTATTCATAGCCACCTGGTTGGTTGACAATGACAAAGCATTCTTTGTTAGATTTTCTTGTTAGATCAACCAACATAGCGGCTGTTTCATTGTTACACTATTTATATCAAGGGATTTTGAGTCACGTGGCTGCACCACATGAATTAATAAGATATTATTTTTTTGAATCACAGGTCATGAGTATGCAACGTGTTGTTGAAGTATCTCACTGGGGTAACATTGCAGTTGAAGAAACTTTCCATATACGTCATTTAGGAGCTGAACTGAAGGTATAAACCTTATAAAGTCCATTTTATCATATAGGAAGATTTTTATCATATAGGAATATAGTATAAGAATGAGGAGCTTTTTGTACTTTCTTTGCCAGAGTAATAGTAGTAATATACATGTAGCTTAAAATGAGAACTTTCCTTATCTGGGGCTCAGAATTTTTTCTGAGTCCATTCAGTATGGTACAATCACATAATTATACATTTCATATTCCATCATCATATGCAAACCAACATTATCATGTTTGAACTTTGCTTAATTTCAATATAATTGTTAAATTTCAATCAAATCTTATACAATTTAGCATTTAATATTGAGGTTTACTAATTTTTTCCAGGGATCATTCTCAAGGTATGACTACCAGCGAACACCAGCTCCAACATCCATCAAGTCGTTCAAGTCACTCCTCCCCGCTGCAGCTACAGATGTGTATTACCGTGATGAGATTGGTAATATTTCTACCAGCAACATGCTTGTGCAGGATGATTCTGTTGAGCTTGAGTTGAAACCCAGGTTCCCTTTATTTGGTGGATGGCAGACTCGTTACTACATGGGCTACAATGTGCCAAGCTATGAATATCTTTATAACCTAGGTAAGTCCTTAGAGCTGCTACTCTAAATTGGGCTTCCAGTGGAAAACACAGGCAACCCACTTGGGTCTTGGTTAGTAATGACTCTCAAAATAACACAGGTAGCAGTGAGAATACTCGCCTCTCACCAATGCAACCCTCACTGATACCAATATTCATTGAATCGAGTCCTGCTGAGCTTGGTGTCGTATGTGAGTACAGTATCTAGTTGATTTTCTCCGATGTTTCAAGGGTTTTTCTCCGGGTTCTCTGATCGATCATGGAATGAGGGCCACAGGTTTGTGTTACCCTCGTAAAAACAAGGACTTTTTCTAACAATTTTATTCCATCTGTCCAGGTAATAACTATGTTTTGAAGATGAGGTTGGTTGATCATGTCTTTGATGACTTTGTCATTGATGATCTCAGTATCAAGGTTATTCTACCAGAGGGAAGCAAGTAAGTAAAGCCAAATCTTGCAATACCAGGTGATTTAGCATTTACTGTAGATTTGCAATGCATTGTGTGTCACAGATAGATCTTTCTTGATTAAAACAGAATTACATGGCAGCATGAGCTAAATTTACATTTATATAATTATTGAGTAATATAAATAATAAGAACATTAAATAGATAAAACTCTAAATCAAAAACTACTAGAGTGCAAACAAAATATCCGTGAAATACAAATTACAAAATAGTGCTAATTAAACAATAGAAAACAATAGAATTTTTACAAAATTGCACTATTTAGTATAACTAATGTTTCACTGATATATTGTTTGCATTCTAATTAATTACAAAATTAGTTTAAATGTTATAAATACCGACACTGTAAGGAGCCTATCTATAAGAAGTTTTTTTACTTCAACTAGATAGGGTTGCTTCTGCCAAGAGAAATTTCAATTTTTTATTTTTTATTTGCTAACATGTAAAATAATTTAATTGGGTGGTTATGATAGCATGCATCAAAATGTAAATAATATAGTATGACTTGGTATCCCACTATGGCACTTCTGTATCTCTTATGTAAATTCCTATTCACAGGGACGTCAAACTGAAGACACCTTTTGCAGTACAAGAGGGCAAGCGTGAGCTACACTACACATACCTTGATACTGTTGGAAGACCTGTAGTTGTTGCAGGCAAGCAGAACCTTGTAGAACAGCATATCCAGGAATTTGAGGTACTAGAAAATCTATGTGAAATTAGCAGTAAATAAGGAACATTCTGTCTGGGAAACATGGATTGTGTCACAGCTACCATGCAATACGGTTGCCAGGGTTTCAATCCTCTGACCCAACATCATATTCTCATATTATCCAGGGCTCAAAATAACAGCCAGTCATATGCCGGTTAAGATGTCCGGCATCCGGCATCCAATACTTTATTTTTTTCAAATATGACCAGTCAGCATGTTGTATTTTACTGGTCAAGTACCAAGTTTGGCCGGACATTGACCGTTCACCAGCCATTATTTTGAGCCCTATTATCACATATACATCATATTATCTGGATATTTTGTTATTGTCTGACATTTCTTAGAAACTTTACCCACAACTACAGATGCCTTGGATATTACACCCATCTCTTTGTCACCTCATTTGGTTCTCTTTTAGAAAATAAGTTGCAAAAGCATGTATCATAATGTTTGACATATAATCTTCCTGTAGCATGCTAAATCCATTTTTTGCTGTTCCAGATTCACTACACTTTCAACAAGGTAATGCTCCTTCAGGAACCTCTCTTGGTCGTCGGTGCTTTTTACATCCTGTTTCTTCTTGTCATTATATACGTGCGCATGGACTTCTCCATCAGCAAGGTAGGGTGTACAGTACAGTTTCATTATACAATACAATACAATTTTATTTCCATTTCCTTTTTTTTATTATTATTATGTTTACATGTATTTCTATATTTCTAAAAAAAAAGTTATATACAAATATATATTGGTATCGTAAAAGAAGATATAGTAATAATTTAGGAAATGACTAGAGTCTAAGTTAATTAAGAATTAATAAATAATGAACCAAGATAAATGATGGTTTCTAATAATGAGTTAAGTGTTTCGTAGACCAGTGTTGATAAATTGGAGCGTAGTTATGAGATGAAAATATATTCTAGACTATAGATTTAGTTGTTGTTGTTGTGTGTATTAGGGGGGAGGGGGTCAGGGCTCGACATTCAGTATTCTTGAAAACTGAGGCGTAGCCAGGATTTATCATATCATATTGACTACATAGACATTGTGTATGTCATCCATTTGTTTAAATTTTTATGATTCAACTTAAATTTTTGGCTTTTCAGGATGAGGCAAGTGAATCTAGAATGCGTGCAGCTGGCCTCGTAGAAGAAGTGCTGCGTCTTTTGGACAGGAGAAGTGGGCTGTACAACGTGTACATGGATGCCATCAGCAAGTTCAAGTCCAGTAAAGATTCCACCTCCTTTGCCAATGCTCGTAAGAAGTTGGATACTGACTACCGTGCTATTGGAAACCAGATAACTCAGTTCCAGAATGGTTTGGCTAAAGAACAGTCTGAAGCAGTTGAGAAGGTGGGTTGTCCTTGCTTCAGGGGGGTTTAGTGTTCAGTAGGGAAAGGGATAAAAAACAAAAAGATTAAAAAAGTTGTATCTCTCTAGATTATGGTTGAATGAGTGGGAATTGATACAGCAAATGTGAAGCCGGACTAAGTATCTTTATTCTTTGAGCATCTTAGCCACAACTATGCGATGTGATTGAATGAATCAGGCAAAAAGCAGTGGGAAGCCATTTTATTGTTATGGCATGGTGTATTCATGTTTGTGCTGTACGTTTCCCACTCATACAAAACCTGCTCTACTCTCATACATGTACCTTCAATTATATGATATAAAAATGCATTTATGCATGGTAAATAGACAAAAAAGGATTAAAAGACTAAAAGTTTCATTTTGATTTCCAGATAAGTGAAATCCAGCGCAAGGAGCATGAGCGCAAACAGCTGTTAGACCAAGCCATTGCATTTGCAGAGAAGGTAGTGAGTGGGCGTATGAACAAGCAGACCTATGTGGAAAATGAGAGCACCAACAAGGGAAAACGGCAGAAGCTGTCCACTGAAATTGATGCCATTGCCGACACACTTTGACCAACACAATAAACCATCACATCTCACCAGTAAAATTGCATTTAGCACCATCTAGATGATTGTTACAATTAAGAGAAATGTCTTTTTAACTGAAAATCAGATACTTTATATTTTGACTTTCTAATTTCTATATAAATAGATAGATAAATTCATTGTAGTTGTATCTTTTAGAATTGTTTAGAGTGCTTGCACTTACTACCAAAACAGGTAGATAGAGTGGGGAAATTCCACTTGACACTTCCAATACAGTCATTTGACTTTATATTCCTAAAGGCCTGTCAAACATTCATGGGGTAAAGATAAAAATAGAGGATAATTAAAGTAACGGCTGAATTACACCAGGAATGTGAACATGGGCCTTCAGGAATGTTGAATTAACACTACCTGTTTTGGTAGTAATCTGTGAAACAGTACTAATTTTATTTTACACTAAATACAGTACAAAATTATTAGTGCAATGTCTACTTTCTATTGTTTCATCAGGGCTGTTTAGTGCAACTTAGTGCTAATCGCATAGTACTGTTTCATAGATATAGTGTTTGCACTTTACTAGAATTGTGTTATTATCCACATGGAAGTGTTCTTTGTATTGTTTTAGCAAACGTTTTTGATGGTGCTTGTGTAGATGTAATGTGTGGGTGTGTGTATTCCCATCAACTAGTTTTCTTCATATCTAGGTGCATGTTTAATAAAAAAAATATTCATTTTTTACTGCCAATGCTCTTAGAGACAGGGCATAAATGAAGTGTACTGTATTACTGTATGTCTTCATTAATAAAATTATTATAATTGTATTAATAGAGTTGTTTTGATAAACCTGTGAAATGCACTTTAGCATATTTAGCACTAGTTACTAATTGTCCAAAGTGTTAGAAAAGGGGTCTCTATCATTGCAAGCTCTCCGTTCATCTCTCTTCAATGCAAAGGCACAGCTACCTTTCCATATGTTGCAGGGAACTGTGAAGGGGACCATTAAGCATCCATTATACAAGTGCCACTTGAGGCTGTGTTCACTGAAATTAGGGTGGGGGTCAGAAAATGTTTTATAATTAATAACATTAAAATTTTTATCAAAGTCAAGGGGATTATATTGGGAGGGGGGGGGGGGGGGGAGTGGATAAGTCTTTAGCCTCGCCTGGGGGGTTTAATTTTTTTGGGAGGGACTGCAAGGGGGAATCAAAACATTTTTTGTCATTTAAAAATTTCACCAGCCCCCCTCCCCCCTCTGTCATACATTATGAATGCAGCCTTAGCCTGAAAAGTGAAAGAAGTTTTTATGTGAAAAGTAAAAAACTGACTGTGCAAAGCATGTTCTACTGGTATTGGGAATACATAAGCGTGAATATGCATGTAGTGCGAGGGGCGGATTAAGGGGTGGGCAGACGGCAGCGCAGCCCCCCTTTAAAAGATGTAAATGGATCATACTTCAAATACAAAGTTTTGGGTTTCCTGTGGTTTTCTCTTCGTCACAAGCTAGACCATAGATAACGAGTTACTGTTGAGGACCTGTTGAGTCTAAGATCTAACAACAAGCAACTCTCTTTCAAAGTCCAAGACAAAATGAGTTCTTTTCTTGTGCTTCGTGGATAGTTTAATTTATAATGAATGAAGTCTTCAAGAACACCCATGCATTTGTCGATATTTTGAGTATGGCGCGAGGTGAAGCTGTACAAACATGGGACGAAGAGACGTTCCAGCGAGCTTTCAAATGGGCCCAGTACTTCGAAGAGGTACACTGTAGGTATACGTAGGCTATATTGATGGTTTTCGTAGCCGCCATGTTTGATGAATTTAACAAAAGATTTGTCATTTAATTTTCTTTTGTTATATCATCCAACATGGCTGCCATGTCTTTTGTTATTTTGCAAGTGAAGTGCTGCTCTACGAGTATGTGATTTATCAAATAAGCTTATGTTGGTGCTTGGATTTATGAATTAAGATTATTGAATTTTCTTAGAAATCCTAAGTAGTCTAGAGAATGACTACAGGTATCGGAAAGTGTCCAATTTTACCTCAAACGTTGCATGAAATAACAAATTACTTTGTTACCGTAAATCCTCTAATAAGCCCCCCTTTTTTGAAGGATGAAATTTATTAAGCCCTCCCACTCTTTTAAGCCCCCCTTCCCCTTCACAACTAAATTCACAATAATGGTAAATCATACTTGAGAAACTAATTAACACAAGTGAATCAAATGTTGAAAATACCATGTAATTTGAACAATGCATATACCATGTCATTACATCCGTATAGATTATGCGAGACAGTCAATAGTAACTTACGTTTAATCCTGAGTTTGGTGTGTTGGAATAAAATTATATCATATTATATCCTGATAGCATGGAACTTACTGTGTTTTGGCTAAATCAATTAAATGTATTAAGCCCTCCCTGTCCAATAACCCCCACCCCTCAAATGTGCCTGAATAAATAAGTTCCCGGGGGGCTTAAAGGTAGCTATTTCAATAAATACTGAATACTGAATACTGAATACTGAATACTGAATACTGAATACTGAATACTGAATACTGAATACTGAATACTGAATACTGAATACTGAATACTGAATACTGAATACTGAATACTGAATACTGAATACTGAATACTGAATACTGAATACTGAATACTGAATACTGAATACTGAATACTGAATACTGAATACTGAATACTGAATACTGAATACTGAATACTGAATACTGAATACTGAATACTGAATACTGAATACTGAATACTGAATACTGAATACTGAATACTGAATACTGAATACTGAATACTGAATACTGAATACTGAATACTGAATACTGAATACTGAATACTGAATACTGAATACTGAATACTGAATACTGAATACTGAATACTGAATACTGCATTCCAAGACCAAAGGGCATTGTGGGTCTCATTAATTTGAAATGAAAAGTAAATATACAGCCATTTGCTCTCTATATGTAGTTAGCATATTGTTTCAGATGGAATGCACCAAAAATAAAATAAATAATAATTATTTATTTAACTTTATTGAAAATAATTTTTTTTTAAACTAACCTATTTTGGATTCATTTTCTAGGTGTACAGTAAGCTTAAATCCAAACCATCACTAGCCGAGAAGCTTAACAAGTACATTAATAACTTCAACAAAACTGGAAACATTTATCTTGGGTTTCTTCATCTTTCATTTAACAAGCTGGAACACTCAAAAGATATTCTAAGAAATTGTCTACTACAGAACCCACACATAAGTAATGTACAGTTTGAAAATGTTCTCAGATTATATGGAGTAAAACTAGGATGCTGGAGTGACACTGGAAATTTCAAAGTTTTGGAGCAAGACATTGGCCAACTTATGAGTCAGAAAGGGACTTTAACTATTTTGTCACTGATCAGGGATAAATTTACTGAAAATGTGCAGGATACACTAAGTGGAGTATCTAACATCTCTGATTCTGGTGACAAAGAGATAAAAAGCTTTTCACAAGGATACCAAGCTGCAGGATGTATGGATGGACATACTTTGAAGAATCTAGCTCTGAATTCTGGTGGACAACTTCTTTTTAAATATATTCTACATTTTCTAGAAAGTGCTGGTAAGACTTTGCACCTCCTCTCTCTCTCTCTCTCTCTCTCTCTCTCTCTCTCTCTCTCTCTCTCTCTCTCTCTCTCTCTCTCTCTCTCTCTCTCTCTCTCTCTCTCTCTCTCTCTCTCTCTCTCTCTCTCTCTCTCTCTCTCTCTCTCTCTCTCTCTCTCTCTCTCTCTCTCTCCCTCCCTCCCTCCCTCTCCCCCTCTCTCCCCCTCTCCTTTTCTTTCTCCCCCTCCCCCCTCTCGTTCCACCCTTCATGTCCCACCTACTTGCCCTTCCTGTGGTACCCTTCCTGTATCATACATTTCCAAACCAAAATCCCAAAGGAATTTTATTTTTTATCTCAGAAAGCAAAGACAGTGGACCAATGAACGAAAAGCTTAGGATTATTTCTCTCCAGGAAGATGGCATGGAACTAATTATGTCGTGTCTTTTATGCATCCCTGAGGACTGTCAATCACACTCCAAGGCAGACAGCATACAGCAGTTTATTGTCAATTGGTTATCAGGCAAGTCACTGTTGGAATATTGATTGGATTCTAAATGGGGACGGGATAGGGCGTGGCAGGTGGGGGGGGGGGGGGGTAGCTGGGAATATGAACTGACCTATTATTCTCCAATAAATTTAGACTTGGTTACAGTATGTCAGGGTTGGGTGCAGAGGTGGCATTTTTAAAATGTGAATATATACCAGAATACATTAGTGTTTTGGCCCTCTGCCATGTAATATTGATAGATTTTCTTTTTGTTTTACAGATTCTTTATCTAGTGAACATGATCATCCATTTTGGAATTTGCCCCTGACAATACTCTGTAGGATTTCCTTTAAATACAACAGTATTTTAGAGCTTTATTTATCACGTTCTCACCTCTTGGACTAATAGCATGAGTCCTGTACTAACATGTCAAATGTCATTCAAGGAAAGAAGACTTTTGCCTAGAAACAAAGTTTATGTTTGGAGGTAAATCCATTATTAATATATATAATGGTTATAATGCATGATAATAGGAGAGGGAGGAGGTCATGTTAAAATATAATGATATAATATTTGTATATACCTATATCATAAAATATCTTTTCAGCCCTATCTTGAGCTAGGGATGTATATACATACATGTATGCTTCTAGTTTTTTATCCCCTCTTTCAAGAAGTTAGCAATCTTGATCCCCAGATTGGGAACTAGTGCAAGTGATTAGATGGAAAGGAAATTTATGGGTGCAGAGAAATTCCTGGGGGTTGTAAGATTTATAGCTATGTAGAAATTATACACATCAAAGAAATACCATAACAATTATTAATCTAATCAGCTGACAACAACTATCATTTTGATAATTATAATGAAAGAGTATAATTTGAGAATCCATGTGGCATCTTTTTATGTTTGCAGGTCTCCAAAAGAGTTTTCAAGTCATTCAACCACAAATCCATTGAAAGATTGTGGACATCCAGTTGATGAATGTGCTGACTCACTCGACTCTCTGTTTCTTCATTTTGAATGTTTGACCACAGGACCAACACATATCAAGAAACTTTGTTACGAAAGAATTGAAAGAACATTTTCTGAGGATGATTGTAGTAAACCAACTAATGCAGAAGTCATTGTACAGAAAGAAAACCAGCTTGATGTGAATGTTTGGTGGGATTTATATTGTAGAATCAAGTCACTGAAGTAAATGTGGAAAATAAATTAACTGTTTGAAATAGTAGGGTTTTTTTATTGTCTATTAGACTTTTGTTTAATTTATTGTTTTAAGTGGATATCACTCTAAAAAATATCATAAAATGTAATCAAGAATCTTACTTAATAACATAATAAATAAAAGTATATAAAAAACTAATGGTCATTTTTGTCAGAAATTTCTAAAGTTTGCTATTAAGTTTGTGATTTTGGGATAGATGATTACGTAGAGTGCAAATAATATAACCGTGAAATAGTTAGCTAGCTAACTAATGACTAATTATGTCCTAAGTTCTGCCTAAATTTGATTAGTGGAGAAATAAGTGAGCCGTGACGGGTCTTGCACGTGCAAGCATGTTTAATTAGTCAAATGATCACCGCTACGCTGAGGTTTTGTAATGCGGAAAAAAAAAACAACCGTGATAATTTGAACAAACTTTTATTCCACATTAATCTATCAGTATTACAACTCAAATAGTTGTATCTGCGTCTTGATTTATTGACCTGTGTCTTCATTTTTAACTCATTAAACGTCAGAAACACATTCTTTTGTGCACTGAGTCGTTGATCTAGAAAAAGCCCGTGCTCCTGTCATGCCTCGCTTATTTCCTATGTCTTGCCTAACTAAGCACTAACTATCTCCTATTTCTTGCTATCTATTTCACGGTTATATTATTTGCACTCTATTGGAATTAGGGACTGGTCATTATTTATGGAGTGGGGGGGGGGGGGGGGGGGGGGGGTGGGAGGGAAAACTATTTTGAAATAAAAACATTTCTACAATGCATGACCCCTTATCCAGACCTGAAAGTGACGAAGTGCCCCCCTCTTTTAATTAATATTTTAGGACTGTGCCCCCTTAGGTGTACATATAATAGTTATTTTATATTGCAGGCATGGAGTCCATGAATGAATATGCATACTACATGAGGCTACCTTGTACATCATTCCAGTGCAGAAAATACAAATATCCTTACTTAAATTAATGCAAAAATGGCTGAGCCGACGAACGATGGCAAAACTGACCCCACTAACCACTCTGAAATACACTTGCCCCTCCTTCCCCAAGTTTTTTCCCTCCCCCCCCCCCCCCCTCCATAAATAATGACTGGTACCTTACTGTCAACCACAGAGATTAAATTGAAAGTTGTATTGAAATTTTGCTGAACAAAAACTGGAAATCATGAATTATTATTCATAAGATTAATTTTATGCAGACATAGGCATGCATGCACCCTTTCCGCCAATCATTTCCTAAAACACTAACAAGTAAAGAAAACATTTAAAAGCTGGGTTTTTTATTTTCCATTTTTGTTTTGTTTTTGTTTTGGGTTAATTAATGCAACCCTCTCCCCAGTCCGAAGTCCATGCAAGGCTTGCAGTCATTTAACACAGTTAGTGGGAAGTTTGCAACCCCTGAAATAATTCAGTATTAGCGTGACAGATTTATTGGAAGCAGTATAAATTTGCTACAGCAACATCTAATAAAAGTTTGCAATATAACATGCACAATGCAATAAAGCTTTTATCTGAAGTTGGCATGAACTTAACTTTTCTTAATCGATCATCAGATATTGTTGAATATATAGAAATAATCTCCATTGTCATTAGCATATTCCTGGAACATATCTTCATGAAAATATTAGATGTTATCATGATTGATATTAGGATAATATTTATCCAACATTGATCTCGTGCTGATCCCACATCCGGGACTTTGGATTGCGCATGCGCAGTACCTCAAAACTTGTTCGCGCAATTGAAGAGAATACGAAGCGGTAAAAAAAGATGAAGTCGACGTGATTCTTTGCTTTTCCCTCTCAAAAATCATTAACAAAACAGGCTTTGAGTGGAAAAATGGCCGAAAGAAGAGCTTCTAGGCGTAAAGGGTAAGTTTTTTCCAACGGAACTCTCCAATAGACATATGTAGTGGTTTGACATTCAGACTAGAAAAGCGGCAATTCTCACTCATTGTTGTCCTGTCATGACAGAAAGAAGCTTGACTCCATTATTTCCAAGCTAAAGACCCATACCCCAGTAGAAGAACCATCTGTACCGGTAGGTGAAGAGCTTAGGTTTGGATTTAGTCATGGTTGGCTGTTTGTTTGCATTCATGTTACGAGCAATGACCAGTGGCGGTAAATTAGAATCAACCAATAAGAAGATGGCCTTCAAAAAATCATCCTCCTTTGATTGTTGACAATCGGGCCTCGTGGTCACCGTTTTAACCATCATCTAATAAAATAGGACTTAATATCCGATTTTCGATAACAAAGCAGAATTTTCTCACAAAATGATCGACATAGAACTTTTTTACACATGTGCGTTCGTTCTGGGTTTAAACAAACGTACCTGCTGGTTCACCATTGTAGTTTCGTTATGTTAAAATTAAGCTTATCTATCTGAGCTAAAGCTTATGTATTTCTGATAATCTTTGAAAACTATATATATGAAGACAAATGTAAGAAAGTCACGCCAGTTTTATCGTTTGCCCAAGAATTCCAGTTATTCCCTTATTTTCAGTTTGTCCTGACTGCCATTTTTGGTAATTCATTCTTTTATTTTGATTCATGAGGTTAAAAACATGCATGTCAAATACTTACAGCTAATAAACAAAGCTGTGGAATATGGTTGGTGCAATATTGCCAAATTCAACAACATATATTTAGCAGTTATTCGCCGAAGGCGAAGTGATTATCGATGAATATTTACCGAGCGGCGAGTCTTCGAGCTGCGAGGTAAATATTCATCGATAACCACTGAGCTTGAGGTGAATAATTGTTTTAGTATAAATAAAAAGGTGATTATTTCAAAAAAGAAAGAAGGAAACAACATTGAAAGTGAAAATATTTTATTTTTTAAAGCGCGACGGTCACGCTGACAGCCATTTTGTCCGAAAAGGTGATTATCGGCTGATAATCCGAGATAGAAAACCAATCAGAGCGCGCGATTTTGTATAATCACCTTTGTATTTATACTAATTATTTATATCCAAGAATTATATAATTTACACTCAACAACACATTTTTTCTTAAATTTGAACCTTTGCTTTTTACAATCAACCCTTGTATAATTTATTCAATCAGACCTGGCCAGGGTGGGTGCCGAGATACCAATACAGGGCTCAAAATAACGGCCAGTCAAGGGTCAATGTCCGGCCACATTTGACACTTGACCGGTCAAATACGGTTATGAATGGACAGAATCAGACATGTATCTCACAGAATCTCAGAGGCCATTTTATGGGGAAAAAACAACGAAATTGTAATTTTTGGTTTAATATTTTGAATACTTGTTTTATATCAGATCAGATAAGACAGCCTATGAAGAAATAAGAAATTATTAAGAGTTCTTGTATAAACTTGATCACGTCTTAATGACATCATCAATTTGTAAATTCTATAGTGAATATCTCGGCAACAAAAAGAGATATTTAACAATTAGTCCTCGAGTCCAAATGGTCTACGAGTCAATAGCCCATGAGGCCGAAGGCCGAATGGGCTATTGACTTGTAGGCCATGAGGGCGAGAGGTCTAATTGTTTTAGTAAAAACCTACTAATCGGTCCAATAAAAGGATGCAAAAAGTTTTGGATTTTGCTTTAAATATATTTTTTTTGGTTTTCAAAACCGGCGCTTTTCGCTACTAGAGGTCTATCACTAATAGACCCCTAGTAGCTCAGCCAATCACAGGGCTCGATTGGTGATAGACCATTAGTAGGTTTTTTCTAAAAAAGAATAGTAAATGCCATTCTTATTTATTTTATGAGGGCTTTTAAATCTTAAAGCAATTGTGTGTGTGTATTGGGTGAAATTTAAAACACATTAGTTCCACTGCTGTAAAACTGGAAATAATCATTTTTGGGCATGGTGTTACATCACACAATAGTCAGCATGTGGTCTTCTATCGTTGTGCTAATTTTCACGCTTGTAACCAAAAACTGAACAATTCAGTTCAATTCTTGGTAACCAGTGGATTAGCCCCCTGGTGGTTTAGCCCCTAGTGGTTTAGCCCTCCTTTAAGGTAATTCCCTTGTTTTGCACTGTGCATCTTTTTGCGCATATGACTAAAAGCACGGAACTTGCACAGCTTAGGCATTTTACTTTTATATTCTAGGTAAAAATTCTATTCTTAACTAAATTTCAATTTTTTTTCTCTTTGAACAGAAAAATCGTGATTTTTTAAAACTTGCCCCAGTCTCGCCTCGGAAAAGTGTGAGTTTTCAACCATTTTGTGATGTTTTTCACGAAATATCTCAAAAACAAGCATGGTGACCCCCATTTTTTATTTGATATTTTTTTGATAAAATTGCTGCTGCACATTATATATCAAAATATCAAGGAAAATTTATTGAATAAATTTTGAAATATTTCGATAAGAATAGTTGAAGCGTGTGATTTCTTGACGTTTATAAAGGCACACATATTCCCGTTTTTCACTAATATTTCAACTATGACACTCATTAGGAAACTTTGAACTATAGGTACGTTTTGTATAAAGAACCGAGAATAAAGGTTTTTGATTCCGACTTCCGGTTGCAACCACATTTCACCAAAAACCTATAAATTGCTATATTTGAAGGGCATCTAGCGCAAAAATGAGCACGTTGACCCCCTCTTTTTATTGCAGTTTTAAATTGTCCATTACAATATTAATGTCCATGCAAAGTTTCAGAACAAAGTTATTGGCAAAATTTCTTTTGAGGGAATCACCTTATTATAAGTGGTTTAGCCCCAACACTTCAAGAAGTGTAGCCCTCATCACTGCATTCAATAAGTTAGATCATAATTTTAACTTCTCATACACAAATGCTAGTTAGTTATGTTAGTTTTAAGAGTTAAATATGAGAATTTTGAAGTAAAATATCGCATCTTTTATCTCCGAGAAAGTTTTTTTTTTTAATCTCAACTCAAATAAAGTAAGACTAACATCGGGAATGAGTCACAAACTTTAGACGCTCGAGTGAATCACTGTTGCTCATGCCTCTGTATAGCTAACTAGCATTTGTGTACTAGAAGGCAAAATTATGATCTAACTTATTGAATGCACTGATGAGGGCCAAACCACTTGAAGTGTGGGGGCTAAACCACCAGGAGGCTAATCCATCTTTATTCAATTCTTGTACCATATTCTTGACTATAATACAGTCAAGAATATGGTGCAAGAATTGAATACAGGGGGATTTGCCCCCTGGTGGTTTATATTATAGAGAAGGTTGCAGTTGAACAAAAATGTATAGTTGCATGTAAATAGAAATATACAGTATAGTGGAATATCCTTTTGTACTGAGTGTAATATATTCTCTACTTTTCTCTTTTTTGTGTAACAGAATGAAGAAAAGAATGAGAATGTTGATAGTGCAGGAGAAGCTGACGTCACTTCCAAAAAATCAAAAAGGTATCAAAAGCATAAAATGTCCTTCTTATTTTAGTTAACACACCTACAGCTGTACCCTCACCTTAAGGGAAAGTGATCAGGGGAAGTGCATGTGTTGCAACCCTTTGACATCAAATTAAACTCATCCATTAGCCATTTGACTTAAACTTAAATGTTTAAAATATAAAAAGTTGGCTTAATTTTCCTTTCTTTCTTTTCATTTTTTTTTTTTTTTTTTGAAAAAAAATATGATATTTTTAGGAAGCTTGGCAAGATCTTGAGATATGGAATAAATGGTGATGATGATGATGATAATGAAAAAGGAAAGTCACTGCCTGAAAATCACTCAGATGAAGACAAAAACACAAACACAAAAGGAGAGGATGATTCTTTGCCAAAGACCATCTTTGAGGAACTGCCAAATGGAGAAGCTGATTTCGAAGAGGGAGAAGACACAACTGTTCTGTTTCTTCCCTCGGAAGAAATCCAGGTCAAGGCTGGTCCCTCAGATGACTATTGTCATGGTCTCTTAGATGATCAGGAGGATGGCTATCTAGAAGGGGTTGAGGAAGAAAGAAAGAGGAAGGAAAAGAAAAAAAAGAAAAAGAAGAGTAAAAGTTATGAATCAGATGAGTCCCTTGATGAAGATGGTAAGTTGTGTTGTATATTTTTTATGTAATAAGTTCCAAACTTCTACTGAATTCTAACAAAAATTAAAACAGTCAATAATTGTCCTTTGTTTTGGTCATCCGCTCATCAAGATGTCCGGCGTTTGATATTTTATCTCATTTTTTTCAAATATGACTGGTCAACATGTCTGTTCAAAACCATATTTGACTGTTCAAGTACCATACCTGGCCGGACATTGACAGTTGACCGGCTGTTATTTTGAGATTTGCTTTACAAAAAGCAACTATCAGAATATGATGTACTGACTGGTTAACAGGAAAGAAAAAAATTTGTTTGTGTATTTATTGTTTGTTTTTTGTTTGTTTGTTTATTCCAGTTAATAATGCTTGGGTTACAAACTTGTAAGATTGATTTCCCTCACTATGCTGTGCTATGCTATGCTTCCCAACTAATGAATACTTAAAACAAACTTTTTCTGAGAGTGTTTCCATGACAACACCATCAAACAATCCTAATCTTATGGTCTTACCCTGATCCATAACCAACATAAGTTTCAGCCACTCTGGGCAAATTCTTGCAGATTGTAAGTCTTTGAATGACATCATCACTTTGTAATTTCTAAGTCAAATATCTTGGTAACAAAAAGAGATATCACAGAATAGCAAACACCATTCTTATTCATTTTGTAAGGGCTTTCAAATCATAAAGCCATCCTGTAGGGCTTATATGCACTTTAAAGCTAGGGTTGCTTCTTATAATTTATCATCTTATTAGATATAAGCACAAATAATTAAATGCTTCAGTGATTTCTACCCACAATCCATTATAGTCTGGTCACATGGGCTTGAGTCAGTTGACGACAAGCCTTTGTGAATTGACTGTATATATTGTATGTTCATGTAGGTGGCTGTTGACTAGGAAGTTTAAACTATTTTAACAGCCACACACTTTTTTTCCCCTATATCAACCGTTAAGGCGATCAAGTCAAAAAAAATTTTTGCACTAATTTCTAAAGGAAAGATGTGGTTTTGCTTGAGAAAACAATGGATTTGATAGGATGAAATGCCACATCATACTAATGCCGAGAAAACATTCCTTTTTGACACAGGGTGCCAAGGCTTGTTTGAACCCTAAAATCAACTTTAAGCAATTTTGGAAGAAAAAAAAGTGCCCAGGCCTTTAAGTTAGATTTTTTTGAATGTCCCACCCTAAAGTATATTAAGGCCAAATATAAGCAATTTTAATTATTTTCAACTGTCCAAGGATTCTCGACCGTTACGGACATTGATTAATAATAGTAATTATTCTTTGCTACCAATCCAGGATAGTTACTGGTGCGGCCTTTACCATAGTTACAAAAGTCATTTGACACCAGCCCCTTCATTTGTTTGTATCTGCTCATTGATTCCAGGTCTACCAAGAAGAGTCACATGTACAGCATGTGGCCGACATGTCAATCCTGCACATGGGACAATCTTACGTCATCCAATTCTTAATGTACTGGTCTGCAAGGTAAATAATATTACCTAACGAAAATAGCTTATGTAGCCATTCAAATATATTTTAAAAGTTGATACAAAACAGTGAATTAGGTCCACTAGCCCACTTCCAAGATATGCCTCAATTGTCATGAATCACTGAGCATTAAGCACAAAGCCTTTTATGCTTGACAAGCGAAACATACAATGTTAGAAGTCGGCTATTGTATTCAGTGGAAGAAGAGCCACTCTGGAGATATCCCTGCTAAATTCATTAAATATTATTTTTATTATTAAAAACTAAATGTTTTTATAATATGTGTTTTCTAGAAATGCAACCAGTATTACAACTCTGGTCCATTTACACGTGATGAGTATGGCATTGAAGAACAGTGTCGATGGTGTGGTGATGGTGGTGACCTAATCTGCTGTGATGAATGTGAAAAGGTCTACTGCAAACCATGTATACAGCGAAATTGTGGCAAAACATACTTGAGAAACCTCCTCAATGCCCCAGAAGACTTCAAATGGCTGTGTATTGTCTGCAACAAGGACAAACCACTACATCATATCCAGAGATTGAGGAAAAAGTGTGAGCATGTCATGGAGGCATTGGACAGGGTTAAAGCACAGAAGGCGCACTTCAAAAGCAAGAAAGGCAAACAGCCCTCCATTGTTGTTGGGCCTACTCCTTTAGAGAGACGAAGTAGACTGACTTGTCTTAGCGAGGACATTGGGATTAAGGGAGAAGGATTTTCTTCCTCGGGAGAAAGTCCTACAAAGAAAAGCTTCCCCAAAGAGGACTTGCCTGCCGAGCTATTCAGTAAAACTGAAAGTGAAGAGGAAAACGAAGAGGGACTACCGCAGGAGGAGAAGAAGAAGGATGGGAAAAAGAACAAGAAGGATGATGCTGAAGAAGCTAGAAAGGAAGAAATAGAAAGTGAAAAAGAAAGGAAAAATGAAAAGGATGAAAAGTTGCTGGATAATTTGAGCAGTGAGGAGATTGACGAAGTACAGAAAACAGAGGATGTGGAAGATAATAAACTCTTTGATGAAACTCCAGCAGAGAACACAAGTGAAAATCAAGAAGAGGTGGTGAAGGATAAACCCCTTGATGAAGCTTCAGCAGATAACACAAGTGTGAATCAAGAAGACGTGGAGAACGATAAACCACTTGATGAAGCTTCAGCAGATAACACAATTGTGAATCAAGAAGACGTGGGGAACAATAAACCACTTGATGAAGCTTCAGCAGATAACACAAGTGAAAATCAAGAAGACGTGGTGAACAATAAACCTTTTGATGAAGCTTCAGCAGATAACACAAGTGTGAATCAAGAAGACCTGGTTGAACAAACCCAGAGAAGACGTTCATTGCAAAGACTCCAAAGCAGTGATCAAAGCAATAAATCAGATGATACCAATGAAGAAGAAAATGAATCCAATGCATCAACTTCTAGTAAGACAGGAAAGGGAAAGGCTGACTCTTCTGACCAGGAAATGGCAGGGCGAAGAAAAACTCAGAGCCAGAAAGATGTCACGGCAGAGCCCAAAGAAAAAGAAATTTCAGGGGATGAATTGGTAGTTGACCAAGAGCAATATACATCAAAAGGGAAAAAACAGAAATATTCCCCAATAAAAAAGCAAGCATTAATTGAGATTGAAGAGGAGGATGGAAGTCAAGAGGGAAGAGTTACTCGAAATAGAAAAGAACCCAAAAATAAGGAAGAGAAAACAACCAAGAAAAGCTTCCCCAAAGAGGACTTGCCTGCCGAGCTATTCAGTAAAACTGGAAGTGAAGAGGAAAACGAAAAGGGACTACTGCAGGAGAAGAAGAAGGATGGGAAAAAGAACAAGAAGGATGATGCTGAAGAAGCTAGAAAGGAAGAAATAGAAAGTGAAAAAGAAAGGAAAAATGAAAAGGATGAAAAGTTGCTGGATAATTTGAGCAGTGAGGAGATTGACGAAGTACAGAAAACAGAGGATGTGGAAGATAATAAACTCTTTGATGAAACTCCAGCAGAGAACACAAGTGAAAATCAAGAAGAGGTGGTTGGACAGACCAAGAGAAGACGTTCATTGCGAAGACTCCAAAGCAGTGATCAAAGCAATAAATCAGATGATACCAATGAAGAAGAAAATGAATCCAATGCATCAACCTCGAGTAAGACCGGAAAGGGAAAGGCTGACTCTTCTGACCAGGAAATGGCAGGGCGAAGAAAAACTCGGAGCCAGAAAGATGTCATGGCAGAGCCCAAAGAAAAAGAAATTTCAGGGGACGAATTGGTAGTTGAGCGAGAGCGATATACATCAAAAGGGAAAAAACAGAAATATTCCCCAATAAAAAAGCAAACATTAATTGAGAAAATCGAAGAAGAGGATGGAAGTCCAGAGGGAAGAGTTACTCGAAATAGAAAAAAAAACAAAAATGAGGAAGAGAAAACTACTGAGAAGAAAAAGAAGAGAAAAGTAGAAGCAGAACTAAGTAATAAAGAGTCTTCTTCTGATGAAGATGAAACGAAAGAAAAGAAAGATGGGATGACGAAAAAGGTAAAACAGGAGTTAGAAAGTGGGAAGCAGGATTCTTCTGAAGATTTTGTGCCAGATAAAAGACAGTCTCTCAAAAGTAAGGGAAATGCAAACAAAGTTTTGCAAACAAAACCTGCTGGTAATAAGAAAGAAATAATTGTGATAGAATCAAGCGAAGAAGAAGAAAGGGTGGAAAAAGGGAAAGAACAGAAAGGGAAAGGGAAGGACAAGAAGAAAGATGATGAAACAAGTGCCAAACAAAAAGATAAAACTGATGTGTCATTGAGATTGTCTAGAAGAAATAAAGTAAAAGAAACTAAAATGGGAAAACAATTAGGATTAAAGAAAGAGAGGGATAGCAGTAGCAATTCTGAAAGTGAAAAAGAAACAAAAAATGTAAATAAAAGAAAAAGAAAGAAGGAATCTAGCAAGGAAAAATCAATTGCTGAAGAACCTAGCGAGGATAATTCAGTTAAAGAAGACACAAGTGATGATGACTCTGGAAGTGAAGATGAGAAAACTCCCTTGAAAAAGGGCAAGCAAACCTTGAGGAAGAAACTCAAACCTAGAGAATCTTCTTCTGAGTCTAGCGAGAATGAATCATTTGAAGAAGACACAAGTGTTGATGCCTCTGGAAGTGAAGATGAAAGAACTCCCTTGAAAAAACGCAAGCAAACCTTGAGAAAGAAACCCAAAGCAAGAGAATCTTCTTCAGAGTCTGATATTGAAAAGAGAAAGAAATCAAGAAAAATTAATGTCAACAAAAATAATAAAAACAAGAAACAACTAGATGAAAGCTCAGGGTCAGAATCTGGTTTGACTTTCAAGAAGAAGAAGCTGAAGAAAGAAGTGGAAGAAAATGATTATATTTTGGATGAATCTTCATTATCAGATGTGGAAAAGACATCTGAGGAAAGTGAAGAGGAGAGTGAATCAGAAGTAAAGACACGAAAAAGAAAAAGAGGATTGCAGAAGCAGACAAGAAAACGCCCACGACCTATAAAGTCCAGTAGTAGTGCGTCCGATGAACAGTCTTCTGAGGAGTCCGATGTTGGAATCGCAAAAAGAATAAGAAAAAGAAAACAAGAGGAATCAGAATCATCTGAAGATATTGGTACTAAGAAACGAAAAAAGAAGAAGACAAAAGGTAAGAAAAGCAAAAACAAAAAAGGGAAGAAAAGGAAAATTGCATTCAATTCTGATGAAAAAGATGAATCAGAAGAAGAGTTAAGTGAGAACAAGAGTGAAAGTTCATCAGAGTCTGAAGAAGAAGAAGATAAGCCAAAATCTAGAAGATCCAAGAGACAAAAGAAAACTCAAAAGAAAAAGAAAACAAAAAAGGCACCAGCAAAGAAGAAAAGAAGACGAAGAATTCGAAAGAATTCCGACTCCGACGATGATGAAGATGAAGATGAAGACGAACCTGATGACAAGTCTCCAGGGAAGGGACGTAGAAAGATTCGCAAGCTGTTAACAGATGAGAAGCTTGGTGAAGAAACCCAAAAGGCTCGACGACTAGAGGAAGAAAGAAGGAAGCGCTTGCTTGAGAGAACAAGAATCTTAGAAGATGAAGAACTTCCCAAAGAGAGCTGGCACATGAGTTCTCTTGTCCTTGAAAAAGATGATGAGACCAAGGAACCTCTAGTCCAAGTCCATAAAGATTTAGTTCAACATCTAAAACCTCACCAAGCCAAGGGTATCCAGTTCATGTACAACAATGTGGTGGATACAATCAAGGCGTACAAGAAAGGTGACCCTGGAGGTGGTTGTATTCTGGCACATTGTATGGGTCTAGGAAAGACACTACAGGTATGGGATTATATATTATATAACCTGTCACTTCCTTGAGTATAGCTACTTATAGCTACTAACTGGTAATGCGGTGAAAAAAATATGTTATATGTTTATTTTATACATACTGAGATGTTCTAGCCGTCACTTTACCCTTTTGTTTTACTTTGTTTTATTCGCTTGTTTTTAACTGGATTATGTCCTGTACGGTTTGTACTCTTTCCAATAATTTTTAAGGTCGTAATAAAGGAGCAAAATTAGCAAAATAAATACTGTCTCAAGAGACTATATAATGGTATTCAAACGGAAAAAGTCTAGTAAACCCCCAAAATTTCGATTATATACCAGTAAGGTTTTTCATACCTATATTTTAACAAGTAAGATTGTACAGTTAAGGTGGCTCGATACAGTTTTTATAGACGCCAGCCGACTGTGTTGAAAGTGGTGAATAACAAAGAAAACCGTGCGTGGAAAGCAAAATTGGTAATGGACCTCAGCTCATTGTTTCTCATGGAACAAGCAAAGAGCGCTGACTACTTTTGTTCCTTTAACTTTGACTAGATCAACCAGCCATTTCAACTAAAGCTGCCATGATCATACTTGGCTTATTTGTTGTTTATCTTTATATTCACAGGTAGTAGCCTTGATCCACACATTGTTCAACAGCGATCAGCTTGATTTCACCACTGCTCTTATCATTGCTCCTCTCAACACTGTTCTTAATTGGCAAGTAGAGTTTGACAAGTGGCTTGGTGTGGATGACAGAATAGAGGTAAGTCATCTTGCTTTTTACCAAAAATATGTACATTGTTCTTTCATTAACTTTTTATTCACTTATTTATGGCTGGTTACCTACTTTCTCCCTATCTCCAATTTCTTTCTCCTCCCCCTTCTGAGCTTACTCCTTCCCTCTCATCCTCCCTCCTACCCTCTTCCATCCTTTCCCTTTTCCAAGTGTCACATTCACTCACTCACTCACTCATTTGCCCCACCTATGTTTAAAACTTGATCCCTACATATTTATTCATTCATTTTCAGGTGTTTGTACTTAAAGAAGCAGGAGCAAATAACTGGCGTCGAGCAGACATGCTAAAACAGTGGCAGCGTTATGGTGGAGTAATGATCATGGGTTACGATATGTATCGTAATTTAGCTCTGTGTAACCGTATTAAAAGCAAGCATCAGAAGAAGATCTTCAAACAAACATTAGCCGATCCAGGTAATGGCAAAGTTTTCAGTTTGAGGCTTCGTGCATAATAAATTTAATTTAGCAACGAGGAGCCTCTTACAGAAGCCTTTTTGCGATGCAAGCGAAGCACATCTTGGAAGTGGGCTATTGAGATTCTTCCTGCTGGTTCTGTTCCTTCTCTAATGCTAAATTCTAAGTCTGTAAGATTTTGTTTCAATAAAACTAGCTGTTTCTAACTGTTTTTGACTGCAACTGTTATTGCATCATTCTATATAACAGCTGCTGTTGTCACTGTTGCTTGCTATTGTTATTTGTGATGTAAGCTGCTTTTGCAGGGTGGTGCAGTTAATAAGTCTGATTTTCTTTGTTGGTCTCCATGGTGATAACAAACTTGATCGTAAAGTAGAATTAGGAACTGTTTTGGTGCATTATATTTATAATATACTGCAATCATCAAGTGCAACATTTTTCTATATATCCCATCAATCTTATCAGGTCCAGACATGGTAGTGTGTGATGAAGGCCACATACTACGCAATGACCAATCAGCAATCTCTAAAACAGTCAACGACATCAAGACCAAAAGACGAGTTGTACTTACCGGTACACCACTACAGAACAATATGATAGAATGTAAGTTTATAAAATTGTAGAGCAGTTTACATAATTATGATTGGAAAACTATATTGATGTACGGCAAATTTGTAACCGTACCATAGGTTATCATAGCTACATCCACGTGTTGTGATTGGATGAATTATTGCTCAGTATTTCACACCAAGAAACCAAGGACACCTCTTCATGACTAGAACGTTCTCTCCGCCTTAAGACATACCATGGTAGAGTAACCTTTCTTTGTTCATTCCCATATTTCTTTTTTTTTAGATCATTGTATGATGAGTTTTGTAAAGCCAAATTTACTTGGAACTCGGCGTGAGTTCATGAACACATTCGGCAATCCAATTCTCAATGGACAGTGCGCAGATTCAACGGCCACTGACTTTCGACTGATGAAACAACGTTGCCATGTCTTGTACAAGCTACTAGAGGGCTGTGTGCAAGTGAGTACATTGCTATTAACTAGTCTCAGCACTCCCACTAATATCCATACATGAAAAGCCACTGTTCCCCTTATTCGCTTCGATTCAAATTAAACGTTTAACACTCAGGTTTGGCTTTCCAACTAATTTACGTTTGATCTTAGGTATTGTTACCTCTACTGCTGCTATAGAGCTATTAAGTTATGACATATTTCTGGGTCCAACTGCTCAAAAATACCGCTAAAATAAAGCAAAAAATGTACAGCTAAATAATTTAACTTCCACTTGAAACATTTAGAAACAAATCCTGTCATAAAGAAAAAGTAAAAAAATCTTCATAGCACTGCTTTTCGTTTTGGACCCATGAGTCATTTTACCATTTAATTGGTGTCACATTTAAAAGCTCTATTACTAGGTTTGCCTTTTCCCATCTCGGCTCCAATTCCTGGACTCAGCATTGCATGTGAGGAGAGCTTGTTCAGCAACACATATCTTCCTTGATTTTGGGGCTTTCTCCAGTTATTCCAAATTTCCTCCCTCTTTAAAACCCAACACACATTGCAATTCACTGACTACGAGTTAGCTTTACAAAGACTTAGCTCAGCCTAAACGTTGTTTCAGAGCTTGATAAAATTGATTAAAGGTTTGGATATAATCAAATATCTTGTTGCTTTATTGTTTCAGAGACGAGACTACTCAGTATTGACCCCATTCCTGCCACCTAAACATGAATATGTACTCAAGATAAGACTTTCGGAGGTTCAGCGTAAACTCTACAAACATTACCTAAACACGTTCGTGTACCCAGAAGGTGACGTCTCTGGAGGAAGAGGTAAGAAAAGAAAACTGACGATACATCCTTTTAATCTCTAAAATAGACCACTAGTAGGTAGCCAATCAGAATGCAGGATTTGTGGTAGAGCATTAGCAGGTTTATACTTATATAAAGTTGATAATGGCTAGTAGGAGTTACTTAAGTTGGGACTGCATTGGTGTGTTGAATACGTCCGATGAAGGACAAAGTCCAGAATGTCAGTATTGTTGCAAACTTTTTTGCGTGACGTTTAAATTTCCTTCTTATTTGCTTACTATAAAACTGAATGGATGCTTTTGATTTTCTTTCAGGGGCATCATTATTTTCTGATTACCAAGCTTTAATGCGCATCTGGACCCATCCCTGGTGCTTAAAACTCGAAGCAATTCGTCGATCTTTACGTGCACCTTATGAAGATACGGACGACAGCTTAGATGGTTTTGTTGTTCATTCTGACGAAGAGGAAGAAGAAAGTGAGCCCTCGCTATCAAGCGACCAGTCTTTATCTCTGAGTGAAGATTCAGACGACGGAAAGAATAAAAGGAAGAATAATAATAAACCATTCCAACTTGAGTCCAGCTCTGAGAATGAGAGTGAAGACAACACAAGTGATGAAGAGGTTATGCCTCAGCCGTCTGCACGCCGTACTACCCGAAGCCAAGCCCCTTCTAAGACTGAGGAAACAACAGGCATAGTTGAAGTGGAAGTGAATGGGGAGGATGTCAAACCTGGTCGAACGGGAAGTAACACACGTTCTGGGGCTATCTTTAAAGAGGATGGGCCTGTGGAGGAAGAAAAAGAATGGTGAGGCATTGATGAATGTATGTGATGACAATGATTATGACAATGATTAGACTCACTGATGGCAATGAATGTGTTGATGAAAATGACGTATTGTGATTGCAATCAAATTGTGATCAAATCACGAGCAACAATAGAGAAAGGTGCAAACAATTTGCAAGCAGACTGCAAGCATTTGGTGTGAGCAGATTGTGATCTGCTCGCGTAAAAATCACGATAAATGTACACATGATTCTGGTCTGTACTGTTTTGAGTCAATTACTGGAATTTAGAAAAAGGGGCTGTCGATGTTTCGACTAGAACCACTATTCTTCATGTGAGCTTCAAATTTAGTCACATGACAGTTGTAGGTGGCATGTCAACCAGCAAGGCTCCAGCAAGGAATATCCCTTAGGACAGTGTCCCACATGTGTGACAGGTTGAAACGTAGGCCATCAGATCTGTTTAGGCTGGGTTTCTCCATTCTCTCTTAGATAGCTTCCTTCACACCTCTTTTAAACCATTTTTTCTCTTTCTCCAAGCAACTCTACTCACATAGGACATTGAGTCCAGCAATAGCTCTCATTGCTATGCAACCCATGCTTCCTGTCCTTCCTTACACTGAGGCATTGAATCGTGAACACTTCAATTTTTTTTTACCTTTTTTGTCGTTCCAATCAGAAGCCAGATTCATAACAAGGTTCTTACATTATGTTTAGGTTAGCTAACTACACACAATGTCAGAGTCTAGTTATGAATCTGGTTTCTGAATGGACCATGAAAAAAATGTTTAAAAAACTAGAAGTGTTCATGGTTCGAGTGCCCGCACTGTAAGAGAATCCCAAAATTAAATTTCCATTTGATTTCTTTTCTCTTCAGGTATGATGAATTCTTAACCGATGAGGATGAATACAACATAGAGCTAAGTGGTAAAATGGCATTGCTTTTGGAGATTCTAGCAGATGCAGAAGCTGTAGAGGAGAAAGTTCTAGTCTTTAGTCAAAGTCTTGTCACATTAGACCTGATTGAGCGAGCTCTTGGAGGTGGAGAAGTTGGCGGTGACAGGGAGAATTGGTGCCGAGGATGTGACTATTTTCGTATGGATGGATCTACGAGTGTCCAGTTACGTCAGAGATGGGCCGATATCTTTAATGATGTTGATAATAAAACGTAAGTAATCTTCTTATTCTTATCAGATGACATACTTTTTTGCTAATTAGATTAAAATTCAAAACTCGTCCCAGTCCCTTGCTCGTTTCCAAAGTGGCCAATATTAGCATTGGGGGTGTATGCTGCTATTGTGCCGTTTTTCACCACTGTGGTTCCAAAGGTTCGGGACACTGATTCGAGCCCTGTGGACACCATATGTGAATTGAGTTTCTTGGATGTGTTGTTCTCGCCTATGCTACAAGGGCTTTCTCCCTACTGGGTTCTCCAGTTTCTTCCCTCCGTAAAAATCAACATGTGAGTGAGCATTGTGTGCATAGACTATTGAATGCTGTGGTAGTGTGTGTGAGTGAAAAGTGTCCTCAAATAGTGCGAGAGCGCTAGAACGACTAGACACTTAAATTTAACAGATTTCCGATGGTTTAGAGTGGTATGTCCTCTTATTTCCTCTTGGGTACATAACTAATTTTGACCAACTTTTGACATCATATTGTGGTAAATAAGAGGACATACCACGCGAAACTATTGGAAATTTGTTTTTTACCTTAACAAAGTCAAATAAAAGATCCAAAAACAAAGAAAAAGTTTGGGGGAAAAAAAACGTTTGAAGCGTGCGCTTGCTCCTTGCAGGAGCAATTCATCATTTATCAGTATGTCCTCTTATTTACCAAGGCTCTCAACCAATCAGCGCGCGAGAAATTTCACAGTAATGAAAAAGAATTTTTTGTTTTATTTATTTTATTAACAGATTTAATTTCCTCATGCAATCTAAGAAGTTGATAATTAATTCTTCCTTTGCTAGGGCTCGTCTGTTTTTAATATCAACCAAAGCAGGTGGTCTGGGCATAAACCTTGTTGCTGCCAACAGAGTCATAGTATTTGATGTATCGTGGAATCCATCCCACGATGTCCAGTCAGTCTTTAGAGTCTTCAGGTTTGGTCAAACCAGACCTGTGTATGTGTACAGATTAGTGACACAGGTAATGTTTAGGTGTGACCTTCAAACCATTCAAAAAAATTTATTGATAGCCTGAAACAACCTCTGGTCTGGTCATCTCAGGGAATAGCTGAGAATATAGAGGCATATATAGAGCAGATCAAGGGAGACACCAACTAAAATCTACTTAATGTGATGCTGCCAGGTCCAGGAATCAAACCTGAGTACTCAGAGAGAAGAGGCAACTGCATATATAATTTCACTAAGGGTAACATTTGTTCAATGATGTATCTGTAGCCATCAATTATTATCCATGCAGGAATCAGACCTGGTTATACATGATTTATATCTCCCCTCAACTTTCTTTTTTACTATTTTTCAGGGCACAATGGAAGAGAAAATATATGAAAGACAAATTGCAAAGTTATCTATCTCAGAACGTGTCATTGACAAGCACCAGATTGAAAGACACTTTACTGCTGCAGATCTTGCTGAGTTGTACAACTTTAACCCTGAAGTATTTGATGAAGAAAAGGACAATGAGAATTTGCCTAAACTTCCTCTCCCAAAGGTTGCTTCTTTGTTTCTTTTTTTTATTCATCCATCCTTCCTTCTATCTCTCAGTCTGTCGTAGCTACCATCAACCCATCTACCCATCCATCCATTTATCCAACCATTTATCTATCCATTTGTAACTAACTGCTGCACTTTTTCTATTCTTTATTTGCAAGATTAGAATTCTAAAAAAATGTTCACTGTCTATAAACAAGTTGCTTTATTATAATATTATTGTATTTCAGGATGCTGTTTTAGCAGATATAATCAACCGAATGCACCCTAAATGGATTGTTAAATACCATGAACATGACTCACTGTTAGAAAATGTGGAAGGAGAAGAGTTAACAGAAGAGGAATGCCAAATGGCCTGGTCTGCATATGAAGCTCAAAAAGACCAGGCAAAGAACCAAGAAAGTATGTAGAAACAATGAAACAAAAAAATTCTGTCGGAGTTGCTATGGAGACGTTTTGCTTTGCATGCCATTGTTTTTGAAATTATGTGAATTAACTCTTTGAAGCTCTGCACTTAAATTTGTTTGTTTGTTTTGTGGTTGTTTTTATTTTAACTACTGTTTAAATCCAAAAAGCATATTCACTTGGTAGCTTGAGCTATTGCTTAACTTGTAGCTGTTTTATCAGCATCAACATGAATACTAATTGCAGTGACTTGGAAACAATTGGTCAGAGTGCATATAACATTCTTGATAATTGCACATTAATTATCAGTTCAATTCAAGTTATCCTTTATACCTGGTTTTTACTTGCGACAGAATATGAGTTGGATGCAGCTTATGACATAAGTACATCAGAAGTATATCAAAAGTATATCAGAAATTATGGGATTTTTTTTTTCAGAAAGCCCTAGTTAAAGGGGACCTGAAAAAATATCAGCAATAATATCCCATAATTCCTGAGTTCATTAAAACTGGATTTACTATAACAACAAAACAGTGATGTCACTGTTATGGTAATTCCGATTTTAATGAAGTATACATCATTATAAACATCTATCTTCATACAATAGGTGGGTGAAATTTCAAAATAATAAATCAGCTGAATCTGTCATTTTTTTTAGGAGTCAGAGCTTTGCAAGCAGCATATGCCCAACAGCAACTTCAGCAACAAAGGCAAGCCAACCCACAAAATTCACAATACAATAATGTATTACTCCGGGAAATGCAACAGCTACAACAACAGCAGCTTTCTGAAAGGATGTCCAGATACCAGGCTGATGTTGTGCGCATTCAACAAGAGCGACAGCGATTCCTGGCAGCAACAAATCAGAACCCTATACAGCAGACACGCACTGACCAACTACGGCATCAGCTTTTACAACATGTAGGAGCAAGTCGTCCAGTTTATCCAGTACATGCACAATCTGCTCCAGGCTCTTCTGCTGCTTCCTATCAACCAATGATGAGTTATCTGTCTCAACAGCAGCGACAGCAGCAACATGTATTAGGGCAGCCTGGTCCTTCAAACCAGGTTATACAATTACCTCAGAGTCAGCCATTATCCCATCCTAGACCAACTGCACCTCCAGTGACTGTCCTTCCTCATGGTACGCAATATAGAAGATGATTCAAGTCTAGATTTATTTACCAATTTAACAGTTATACAGGAGAGAGTCTACCTCATGAAGAGATATTTGAAAGACAACTCACATTTGCTTATCAGATATCAGATTTGTCATAATGTTACCAGAATGGTATGCTTTAAAGTATTCAACAACACACTCATGCATATCATAAGGAAATACTCTCATAACAGAATGAAAATTGTATATCAAGAGGGTTCCACTGTTTCCGTACAAGTGTTTTATATAGTTCCAGAATCTGTGGTGTATCATACTGAGGATTGGTATCCAGCTGTGGAACTCAGAAAAATACAGTGAATGTACCTTAGTTTGAAGTTTTCACATATTGTAATTATTTTATAACTTAACGCTTCATCCATTATCTTTAGTTATTGTTGAGATTCAACTCCATTTGGAAATACCTTGAGATGGAAACTAACTTCTGTCGAAACTCGCAGTGACTTGAAGTTTCCTTATAATTATAACAGTCAAACCAGCTCATGCATTCCTATCCAGGTTGGAAGATTCAAAATATTTCTTGAAATTTGATTTCAAGTTTGTTTGAATCTCATGGAAATGAAATGGAACTTGGAAATTTCAAATCAGGCCTGGATTTAAATCTCAATGCCAGATGTAAAGACCATTTGTCTGAGAAAAAAAAACATTTGGCGGTTGGGAAAGTTTTAATCACAAAAACTTGCATTTCTACCTCTTGTTAATATTTCATCAACAGCAATGACCCTTCACATTTTATAACATATTATAACAGCTAGAGACAGAACTTTCCCCAATTTCAATTTTTTTTTCTCAGACAAGCGTCATTGCAGCTGGCATCAGATTTAAATAAAGGCCTGATTTGAAATTTACATGTTCTGTTTCATTTTCATAAGATGTATAAAACTAACTTGATCAAATTTCAAAAAATGATTTTAATTTTCCAACCTTGATAGGAAAGCATAAGCTGGTTTGATTGACATAATAGTTTTATTAATCATAACTATTGTTATGTAAGCTATGCTTAAGTTATGCTGTGAGGTTTGTCCACCAGCAATAGACCCAATCGGCTAACGCATTGCTATGTACGTTTCCACCATGTGATATCGAAATACGACATACAAATAATCTTATTCCCAGAGGATGTGAATTGGGTGGAAACATACATAGCAACGAATTAGCCGATTAGGTCTATACTGATGCTGTGTGGACTGTGGATGGGACAAAGGTCAACTAGTCGAGAATAGTTTATGGTGATCACAATGTGGAACACATTACAGATGGATACTACAATTTACTATAATATGGACAACTTGCACTAACGGGTCACATGATCTTACCCCCTTACGACGAGCAGTTGTGTCAAAATAAACAACAGAAATGAAGAGAGCACCTTGTTATTATCTTAGTAGGGAGGCAGAGTTTTGAAACAGGAGAAATGGATTTGAATATAAAATTGAATATTTTATAAGGATTTTTAAGGGAAATGTACTGGATGGCAAGAGTTTGAGCAAGAGCTTAATATATTTAATGCCATTTCTCCTGTATAGTCTACGTACATTATGAGCTTAAACTTTGCCCTCTTACTAATATCAAAGTTCTCTTTTCATTTCTGGTGTTTGTTTCCTCACAACTGCTCATCTTAAGGGGGTAGGGTCACATTACCTGTAAGTGCAAGTCTCCTATCCATCTGACAGATTCAAAGTGTGATTACAAATGATATACTTTATATGTACATAGGTCTGCATAGTGTGCACTTGCATAGACTTAAGGATGTTCATGAAATGCAAACAATGTGAACATGGTAAGCTGTGTTAAAGAAGCCATATTTAACAAAAAATTATTTCACCCTATTTTTTTACAGAACTCGAGGAAATGACCCTATTATTGCTTATTAAACTTTATTTTAAAATTTTATTGAGCTGCAAGATGGGCTTGTAGCCTTCACATTGAAGTTCTATTCACAAAATATGTGATTATTCCTTTAAAGTTACAGTAGGTATCAGTAAGTACTTTAAAAAAAAAAGGAATAAAAGGGAGGTCCCTGAAAGACATGTTTTCTTGATATTTTGCCTAATATATCAAAACACTGTCATGATGAGCAAGTGCACACAAAAGTGCATAGAAAGGATGCATGCAAACTACACTCATGAATGTCCTTAATAAGTTTCTATGATACAGCTAATCCCATCTCGGCAGCATTAGCATAGCGTTTCAAGAGAGGGTATGAAGTTGTCTTGCAGTGATAACATGAGGAACAGATTGAGTCATCAAATCTTTCATTGGCAAATGCCAGCATATATAGGAAAGTGGACATGACCAGCAGCCGAGAAGAAGAATGTAGTAATTTATTGTTCATATGTTAAATTCAACCCCACTATTCTTGTTATTCTTGATATATATACACTGTATTGTGTGATTCTCAGATTTATAAACTTCAAGTAGTTTTGGTGATTCAATGTAAAATTTAGTTGCTCTCCTACTCTGTTGCCTTACATGCATATAAGCCCTGCAAGATATTGAAGAGATAACAATTGAAAGTAAAGTAAATGTGCCATTCTTATTGAATCTTGTTCATTCGAGGCTTTCAAATCACAAAGGCATCTTGTATGGCTTATATGCATTTTAAAATTATTTCAATTTCCACCTTCACTTTATATACAAAGATTTTTCTTCATTACTATTAATTTTAAACCTCATTGTTATGAATCATTTGAACCACATGTAACAAAAGTTTGATAATTTAATGTAAACAAGAGCACATTTACCAAAGTTTTTAATATATGTATAAAGGTTTATCTTCAAATATTTATCATGAAAGCTTTAGTATTTTATTTCTTTGATTAATTGTCAGTAATGAAGCTAAAGAAAATTAATATTGTGTAGAATATTGTAAAAATAGTATGCATTGTGTTGATTAAATACATTTATTATTTGCCCAACAAGATTATAAACATATTAATTATTATAATTATTATGCATCTATATATGGAGATCGACTAATACGTAAGCCTCTTTTCGTACAGCCGCGAGCCTAATAGTACTTTATCACTTTGAGGTGGACAGAAAGCCGGTCTAGGACCCAATTAATTACAAGGCAATGGATAGATTGAATTAGAATTTAGAAGTTGATTTTTGTGGAGGGAGGAGAACAAGAGAACTCAGAGAAAAACCCTCAAAGCATAGGAGAGAACCAACAAGCAATGCTACTCACAACACTGAGCCTGGCAGGGCTCGACCCTGGGTTGGTGAGAGGCAAGCCACCTGTGCTTCACTCATGTCCTTCATATCCTTGTAATTTATTTAAATTAATTGCCTTACCCTTTTTTTCTTCCTTCTCTTTGTACTTCATTTATGATACTTCATTCCCTTGCCTTGAAAATTATTTTTGAGTAAAATTGCTAATTTATTTATTATTCTCCTTTTCAAATCCTCATTAGTTCCCCAGACATATTTGGCAGCATTCCTTCTACAATATAATCCAATGACCTGTAACTGTACTGTGCATACTTGGTGCCATTGTTGCAAAATTAACATAATAGGTTTATTGTATGCATATAAAACTACTAGGCAGTTAGAAAAATGCACTTTAAAGTATTAATGAAAATGTTTATTTATAATCTGTTTTATTATCCTTGCTGAAGAAATAATTTCACATGTCGCACAAGAACTATTATAATTATTGGTTGCCTTACCACATGCGTCCTTGCACCCATGCAGAGCTTCTTGGTTTCGTCCCCCTCCCGAAGAGAGCCTCTATTGGAGAGGGATGAAACCAAGAAGCTCTGGGTACGAGACTGGTGAAGACAGTTCTATGCCAAAATCTGGTGAATGTGCAGACAAATTGTATATATGCTCCTTTCATACCACTAGACTTCAGTTTATACTAGCCTGTGTAGCAGCTTTCAGTTGAGATTTTTGCAGTGATCAAACTTTGTATAATTAAAGTGTTATAGATCATTTCTTATTAACAATAATTGTTAATCTCCAAAAATTATCTTGATTTGTCATTGGAGTTTTCATGTTTATCTGATGTTTTTTCTTGTTCAATTCATAACATCAATTCTCCTAGCTCATTGACTGTGAGTCCAACTTTCAAGTGCACCCAAACTTGCCCCCAGTCCTAGGCCTACACATCCAAGGCAGGGGAGAAATACAGGCTTAACTGAGTTAGGAGGGAAAGGAGGGACTCAGTCTACCAAGTTCAAGGATTTTACAGTTGTTATAAAATTGGTCTTGTTCCCCTCCTCCACATACATACAGTAGTTAGTACTATACACTAATCCTGGGATGATGCACGAGGTTTCCGCAGTTGGCCATCAGTCTGTTGTGGGAAGGATATATGGTTATAGGCTGTGCACAGACCAATATGTACCCTTACTAAATTATTTGCTGTTGTGTGTCAATAAGAAAAGTTGACTCCAAGATTATTTTGATAAAAATTTTAATATAGACTATTTCTCAAGAAATTAAAAAGAGAACAATTATAAGACAAGTTATTTTAAAAAACTCTTTCAAAACACCTTCAAGCAAAAATACTTGGTCTACACTTAGCTTCCCTTGTGTTGTTATCTCTCTCTCCTTGTTTCCAAACCTATAATAGTCAGGTCTTTTAGCAACAAAACATACACTTTCCAGTACAAGCACCAAACTTGGCACAGATGTTTGTGGTGGCATGCTGAAATGATTTAGGGGTGCCAAAAAGAAAAAGGTCCAGAGGGTGCACTATACGTCATTTAGAGTGCATATACTATGAAATATTTCTTCTGAGATTGAAAGGTAATACTATAACAGACTATTATGATGGAAGTAACATTTAAAAAAAATTAGAATGGCATTTCCAATTTGTTCAAAATACCTCTCTTTGTTGCAGAGATATCAATGGCTTTCGAAATAATTATGCAAATTAGCAACTGAAGACAAGTCCATAAATCATAATTTAAAATAAAGAATATCTGTAAATATGAGACTGATGATCCAAATTTCATACAATTATGATACCAGGCCTAAAAATATCACTTCATTTTGTGCTTCATGTTGTTGTCATAGAAACAATCCAGGTCCAAGGCCTCTCTAACAAGCTTTCCAAGTTTTCATGACCATAGGGGATCACTCCCATTTTTTACAGTGCTAATAAAATAGAGGCAACTATTTCGTAATTTTATCAGAGCCCGGATAAAGTTTTGTTTCTATGGCAGCTAATTAAAACTTTGCTCATGCGTCTGTTTTAACCAGTACATTAATTATTTTTACAGCTGTTCCCAATCACTTGCACGAAATTGTACAATTTGTTGTAGCAACAAAGTTAGTCTTGGTGGGTGTCGATCAAGGCATTTCCACAACATTCCATGTGCAGGTGGCTTGATAACTTTGTGTTTTCCAACGTCATGGAAGCACTTTGATTGACATCCACCAAAACCTTATTTTGTCACTAATGTAATTCATGCATGTGATTGGCCATGGAAAGCACTGTAAAATGAATACATCATATCATGTAGCAAGCAATAATACTGTCACTCAGATATTGTCTTACGTACAGTATATCTCAGCACTGAACTTGCAATATACATCAGCTAGTAATAAAATTATCCTTACCCGTTGCCTGGCCCAAAGGGTAAGAATGGAATTCTAGAAGTTTGTTCATGGGGTTATAAAGGTCTAATAGGGTCTAGTAAAAGCAACATGAAACAGCATAATTTTTCTATGACAGGCTAGGGTTTCATAAAAACATTTCTCTGATTGGTATATTTTAATAATTAACACACTCATTTTTCTATCCTCTTTCTAATAATTCTAAAATCCTTTTCCCTATATATAATATAGTAAATACATAGAGAGAAAGTATAGCCATTGATGATAAGTTTTTCAGAGATAATATGAAATTGAAAGCAGAATAAGTTACAGTCGTTCTCAAAAACACATGTGAAATCAGTGTCAATCAGTAGAATTTCCATATTTCATATAAATTATAGGGACATGCCCTTGAAATCTTCGTGTTTTCTAACAATGTCCTTTCTACCAACTGCACTTTGTATGATTTTGGGAATGCTATTGAGAATGACTGTAAAGATACAGTATAATTATATTTAGTCATGTTCTTCAATATTTACATCTTGTCCATGGTGCGTCTTTAGATGTTTCCTAAGAGAACTAGGATCAGTGTAGCATTTTTCACACCCTTCAATTCTACAATGATAAGGTTTTCTTTCGTAATGAGTTCTGGTATGCTTAAAACGATCACTAGAATTAGAGTATCTTTTGTCGCATCCTTCTATGGGGCAGATATAAGGCCTCTCTCCAGTATGCGATCGCTGGTGAATCTTCAAGTTTTCTAGTCTAGAAAATGACTTGCCACAGTCTTCGTGATGACATTTATGGGGTTTTTCTCCAGTGTGAGTACGCATGTGAATTAGCATTTTATACCTGGCATTAAAACCCTTGCCGTTGCGACTGCAGCCATGCCAATGGCAACAGAATTCAGCATGTTTGTCTGTTCTTATGTGATATTCATTAACATGGCGAACCAGGTCTTCTAGGGACAAGAAATGCTGACAGCAACCTTGCCACTTGCATTGCTGTAGCTCGGGAAGGTCGTGGGAGGTTACCCCATGAGCGAGAGTTGGCATTTGACCTTGGGATGTTACTTGGTCATGGTCAAAAATTTGTCGCAGGTAACACATGCTTGTTTGATGTGCTGTGACCACAATTCCTTCTGCTGCTGAGGTTGTATTTAGTTTATCATGAACACTGTTTGTAATTCCAGTCACAGAAGCTGTAAGCTGTGAAGAAATTTTAATAGAAAGGTGTTTTTCAATTGCAAACTTTGTAAATTTAAAAAAAAACTTAATTATGTTAATTACGTTTCTTCATGCTAAATTTTTTGTCGTCTGGAGCTCAGATTTTTCCCCTAGAAAATTCAGTAACAAAACAATTCAGGATTCAGGATTTCAGTGACTTGAGGCATTTTCCTGATTTCTATTTGGTGGACAAGGGTGTCTGGGGATATTCTTCCCAAAAAACTCTCAGAAGAGCGATTCCAGTCTTACTGTATGTGGGAATCACAGTTGGAATGTAAAATACCTCTGCACTGCACTGTGGTCTTGGGTTCAATCCCTGAATTAACCCACTACAGTATCATGTGTGTGTAGAACTGTTTAACAGTTCTCTGTTGTTTTTGAGATTTTTATCTGCAAATGATTTCTCTAGTTTTCCTTCCTCTGGAAAAATCAAACTTAGATTCCAATTGGATCCTGCATAGCCAAAAATAGCCTAAAATGAAACAAGCTGTGCCTTTGAGAAAGTGTGCTCACTTTCTGCACTCCAATTAAAAAATGGAGTTTTCTCAAATCAGGCTTAAAATTAAAGATATTCAGACTTCAAAACCTTAAAAATTTCATTGATACCCTGAAACAACCTCTGGGCTGATCAAAGTCAGGACACAGCAAACTCACAGACTAAATTGCTTTGTGGAGGGAGGAAAACTGGAGAAAAATCCTCAAATCAAGGGAGAATTATACCTAAGAAACTCTTCTCACATGTGAAGCCGTGAATCCTAGAATTGAACTTGAGATCCCAGAGGTGAGAGCCTAATGCACTTCTGGTACACTCTTGATTCCCTGTTCAGACGGGATTTGACTGAACTTTCTCTAGACAGCTAAGTGCATATTACTCACCCCAATGCATGAATCATCAAGTTCTTGAGTCGTTTCTGTCTTTGGAATCAACAGTCCGTCAGTCTCGCTTTTTGATATAAGCAGACTTTCGTGTTGTTCTTCATCATCAATGTCCTCCATTGTTCCAGCTTGAGTAGAGCACAAACTTGACAAGACAGGAGTTGTGAGAACTACAGTATGAGGGATAACATTAATGCTTGCTGAGCTCATTGAAATAGTTTCCGATAGCAAAACGGCAGGAGTACATGTTGTATCATTAACTACACATACAGTAGACTGGTTATCTAGATCATTGGAGTTAAGTTCTTCAGCATCACTGATGTGGGGTGATTCATGGAGAATATGAACATGCATGTTAGGGATTGAATGTAAATGAATGCCTGAATGAAGAGACCTTCCTTGGACTTCCTCTTCAATTTGCTCTTTTCCATCATTATTTTCTATTCTTTGGTCATTTCCTTCCATGTTTTCAATATAGCCCTGTTCATGGAGGTCAATGTTTACTTCTACTGCATCTTCAGTGCTTTCATTCTCTTCCATTGATGTAGATACACTATTGGATTGATAAAATTAACGATTAAAGTTAACACAATTTTTTTTAAATCCATGTAAAAATGACATAATTTTTTATACTCGTGTTTTTGACACAGATTCAGCTGGTTTTTGTTCGATGCAGTATGATTGAAAAACAAAACACGGGCATTGCCTGAAGACCATTACTAGTCTTTTGTTGAAATATCTCACTATAAAATACGGGTACGATCAAATACAGGATGACAGCAAGTGATAATAATAACTCTGAATTGTAGCTTTTGTTATCTTTTGTTATGTTCGCAAAACACCATCACATGGGCATTATTTTAACTACAAACTATAGAACATGAGATGAAGCTATCTATCAGACAGAGGGCTTTTAATGACTTACAAAGAAGTTAAGAAGGAAAACTTCCATCATACGATCTGTCAAAAATATCACATGAATTAATCAAGCTTACATTTCCAGACAAACATTTCAAGGCGACTTTAACAGTGATCGCAGCATTTTATAGTGCCACTTTGTAGAAATTCTTCCTTTGAATACTAAACAACTTACCCAGCTTGTGTTTACAGTCTTTATCAATGCATTTTTGTATTTATTTTTACGTCAACAAATTTTTCAACTCGAATCTTTTAGTCGTTCTGAATGTTCTTTCGTGATGGACTTGGTAGCCTAGCCACGCCTCGTTACGGGGATACCATTGATTGAAACGTGGGGAGGAGGGGAAGGGATATTTTCACTTTCACTTATTTTGTTTTATTTTATTAATAGGATTTTTTAAACATTTTTATAAGGAGTGCACTTTTAAGAAGTCTACCCTACCTTCTACATATTTGCCATTTAATATTGAGCTTTTAATAGCTATATAATTGCACAAAATGAGCTTATATTTGTGTTGTTTGGGGACCTTCTTGTAATAAATTCAAGAAAATGTACAAAGCTCCATTCAAGAAAGTCCTCGAAAGTCACACCCGTGGCCAAGTCGTGCCACTTGGATTTTACCCCGATTACCCATGATGCATCATTTTTTTGAATTGGCTTATTAACCGCTAATATCTTACGATTTGCCGTTTTGTTTGTTGACGTTATACGTTGCTACCGTAAAGTTTCCCCTGGCACTAGGGTTAACCTACTCATATTTTTCAGTCCCTTGTAAAGCTGAGCTATCATTTAACCCTAGCTTCAGAGCCGTAGCGAGGAACCAGGACCAGCAAGGGGGGAGGGGGGGGGCACCTAGAATAAAAACGTAAAATTCGGGGGGCAGGTGTCCGTCTCCTCCCTACACCAGTGGCATTGCCATCATCCATCAAACAAAAAAGGCTCGATCCGAAAATTTTAAGAGGGGCCATGCCCCCCTCGCTACGCCACTGCCTACCGTGCTGGTGGCCCTGGTATACAAGAGATACCCTCCCTCCTTAAAAAGAGCCATCGTGATCTACCACAAAATTCAATAGAAGAGTTTACTTTGCTAATATTTTCATATAACGGCATAAGATACAGAGCAGCAGTGCACAACCAATACAGATTACGGCCGA
Source organism: Anthopleura xanthogrammica (assembly GCA_964019055.1). Taxonomy (NCBI): domain Eukaryota; kingdom Metazoa; phylum Cnidaria; class Anthozoa; order Actiniaria; family Actiniidae; genus Anthopleura; species Anthopleura xanthogrammica. Next base: position 8,445,372 of record OZ025213.1, read on the forward strand.
CTGATGCATATCATAGCTAAGTTCAATTTACTAGTAATGTACTGATTGTTTTAATTATATTTATGAGAAATTATGTTGATGTTTACAGTGCAAATAAGTCTGATAAGTCAGAAAATTTCTAGATTATCTTATTGGTGTAAAACTAGCTTAGATTTCTGACGAGAAAAAAATAATGATTACCATAAAAAAGTTAAACAAGATGAACACCCAGCTTGATCCTTTCCTGCGTCAATGACTTATATATTCAAGGGCTCCTGAGTTTTAATATTACGAATTCAGCACAAGTTTGATGAAATCTTCGTAATTGACTTGTCCCTGGTTGTACTCTATAGCTTGGAATAAAGCATCAACTTCTTCATCACTCAACTTTTCGCCAATACTCGTCAAGACATGCCTCAGTTCACCTGCACTAATCATTCCAGAACCATCATTATCGAACACCTTAAGGCTATCAATAAAATCTTCAGGACCAAACGGTCTTGTCTTAGCCTTCAACGACTGAAACACCGGGAGAAACTCATCAATCGAAACACGACGATTGCCTTGAGGATCAAGCTGCTTGATGACTTTGGCAACTTCAACGTTGGTAGGATTTTGTCCAAGCGCCCTCAAAACCTCCCCAAGTAGATGGGACTCGACTTTTCCATCACCTACAGTATCATAAATACTGAATCCATCGGTAATTTCCTCTACTTGTCGCTCGCTCAGTTGTGTTGCCATCGTTTTATAACAAGCTGTTTTTCGTTTTCTTTCAGTTTTGACTGTCTGGTATCGAAGTATCGAAGTCAAGATGAACAGCTATAGCTGGCTGGGATCACGCATACAATATTATGCATACTTTCTATTCAACTCATGACAAGTGAATTCCCAGGCGGTAGGCTATTGTTTTATTCACAAAAAGACTAAAATTTACATAATTTTAAGTTTATAACATTCACATTACGTAAAACTGATAAACAAAGTTCTAACTGATGTTAGTGTCTAGTGAAGCGATGAGCCATGGGCAGAAGACGCGCGCGAGTGCTCAAGGGACAATTTTGTTTACATAGATTACTTAGGTGATATACAGCTTTTTTAAGTTTGGTGAAGGTTTTTTTTTCTGACCACACAATGCCTCAATAATCTACTAGGTTATCTGACTCGTTTAACGAAAGTTATTTCAGATAACCTGTACCAATTTTTTGTTCATACTTCCACTGTGCAATTATATGTATATTTAGTTAAATATTATTATCATTATTATTATTTTATTCATTTATCTATTTATATTATAGTATACAGGATGTATTTAGAAAATTTGTGGCGATGTGAATTCAATAAAGCGAAAGGTCATGCAATACCGCCATAATGCCGGAATTTTCCCAAACTTTGTTTGCACGTTTTTGGCCGGCATATTTTCTTCTGTACTGACAATTTACATATACCCAAATACTCATTTCAATACAGTTAGTCCGGCACCAGAAAAGCTACAAATCTGAGACTGTCAAGAATTATGGGTAGATATATTCTACATGTTTCAAAGCCCTCGATAACTATTGATGGACTTCAGATCCTTATAGCAGCCTCGGGCGGAGCATCCCCGTATAGTCTATTATAGGGAGTACCCCCCCCCCCCCCCCCCGGTATAGCAGTTACACTTTCACCTCCTGTGAGCATCCTCAAGCTGCATTTTGCATCAAAAAGCTTTACTTGTTGGATATGAAATATTTCCCACGATCCTCTGTAATCTTATAGCTTTGTAAAAATTAAGTCTTCAAGGGTAGTAGACAATTATAGTGCAGTTTTCGTTACCAAGCCGTTAGATAATTGATTTCCGAATTGTTTGTGTTTTCAAAATCGGCCTTTTTCGCTACTAGAGGTCTATCACTAATAGACCCCTAGTAGCTCAGCCAATCAGAACGATTCAGTGATAGACCGCAGTGGACGGTGGTGTCATACGGGGAAAAAAACTGCCTGTTGGCTCACTTTTTTTTCTTTAACAGGGAAGGGTGGGTGGGTGGCCATGGGTGGGTGGCCATGGGTGGGTGGCCATGGGTGGGTCGCAGACTTTCTTCCTCGGCGCTGATCTTGTGAATGAGCCGAGTAACAGTTCGCCAGCCGCTTTATACTGATCCCAGAGGGCCAAGGACACATATCAACACGTCCAGCATGTCATGTTGTAATTTATTGAGCATTATCTCTTCAATTATATATCGCGCTTCATTTTAGGGTATTGAGAACAGTGCATGGGGGGGGGGGGGGGGGGGGCTGATCAATAAGAAGAATATAAAAGAAGAAAATGTTTCCTATCTTTAGGAGTAAAACATGGCTTAACACATTTTTTCACATTTAATTATTTTTATTAGGTCGCAACTATATGAAATGTACGATATTGAACTTCTTCAATCATTACCAGAAAGATATTCACGTTTAATTTAGGACACTGAAATTTGAATGAACTCTTCAGTGTCAGTCCGATATCAAAGACTATGTATAAATTTACAAAGTTACAAGAATACAAAAAAAAATATTCAGATATTCACTTATCACTCTTGATGGAGCTATATATTTTGTCCAGCAAAATGCCAGCGGATACAAATATTAAATTGTCCTTGTTCTTTCGATGGTAGCACTTAACGAGGTTGTATTATAGGGGAGGGGTACAGGAGGTGGGCAGCGCCATTAACTCCTCCCCTCTGGGACAAATCTGTATGTGTTCTTCTCGTATGACTTATGTGTCCCATAGATCAGAATAAAAGTTCAGTCCATAGAGACGCCACAGCGCTTCAGTAGTGTAGATTACACTTTTCTTGGGGTATCGTAAGCGGTATTTTGTACCATTGATTCCTTAGCAAAGTCTTTCTGAGTCCCCTTCTCATTCTCTGCGGGTGCAATAGGTTTCGACTTGTCGCTTTTCAGCTTCTCTTGGAAGATTTTAATCTTTGTTTTTATGGTTTTGCGTGAAAACGTGTCTGCAGATCGTCCTGTCTTGGCCGCTGGCACATCGTAGACATGAGGTTTACGTCCCTCTCTATTCTTTGCGTGATCCTCCACTGGTCCAGCGTAATTCGCCATTATAACGTAACCCCTACTATCTTTCATTGTGCTGGTGTTAGTCAAAGTTTCATTTCTCATCAACCCAGCTCTTTTGGTTGCATTTCGTGGTATTTTATATTCGGCTTCGTTGTCAGTAGTTTGGTCTGCAGTACTTTCTTCAAAAACTCGTGGATTAACGTAGTCGTCATCATCCACCATTGATGTAATAGGAAGCCCATTAGGAGCTATCTGGTTGCTCAGGTTATTGTTTGTAGGGTTTTGATTGGCTAGGGCCATGATTTGAACAGTCATTGCCTGTTGATGGGCGTATGGTACCTCGTATTCGACGGGTTGGTGAGTTGTCTCTACATTGTAGAAACGAGATTCAGTCGAAGGAGTTTCTCTGTACTGTGCTATGGCTCCGTCGGTGGTTGTTGTCTCATCTAAAAAACATCAGGAAATAAAAGGAGGTCAAGAGAGAAAGAACAAACGAATTAACGATCAAAATAGGAAACCCCCTAATTAACTTAAAATTTCCTGTTATATGTCAATGTCAAAATCGACCAATTAAAATTAACGGGATGAAATATGATATGAAAGGAAATATCGGCAATGGCCGATACTATAAACATGACATGGCCAAAGAGACAAAGAAACTAGCCAGATGATTATTGCAATAAATACAATCTATAATCTAAAACCCACGTTGGTAACTTTAGATAGGTAGTAAAATCTTCACTGAGCACAGAATTTTTCAAAGCCAACTCAAAGAAAAAATCCATCATTTTATCCGAGTTGCGCTTGAATACAGGCGATGTGTCAAATAACTTATCGGCAAACGCGGTTAGCATATTTTCGTGGTGTATATAAATTCTCCTCGTAACGACGCTGCTATTTCGTGAAGGGTCTCTAAAAAATACGCAAACTTTCCCTCATAATAGAGGAACATGTGGATGTTTCGATGTTTACAGATATAAAGTTAGATTCGCCTCAGACAAACAAGGTCTACGCTTTGATTAAATCTTTGACTTCGCGAATTCGACGAGATGGTCCTCGATAACACTACGAAGAGGACATAACTAGGATCCTAGCATTACAATTTATTGCGATACGTAGACTCTTCGAAAATGTTTTTACAAAAAGATATACCAAGAAAGAGATCAATAAACATTTATTCTTCGCTGTGACCTCTAGTCACTGTTGACAGCTCTTGTTGTCAGCACGCACGGTCGACCAATCATATTCTACGTACAAATTTTGAACGGATTGCAGGCGAAAAAGCGGGGTTTGTCTGCAGGCCCTCCTTCCTTCCCTTCTCCCCAGTCCACTTCCCCTCACGCGGGCCTGCCGTGCAGGCTACATGAAACCACGCACAAACGGTGTGGTACGGTACTAAAAAGCAAGCGACACCGATACCTCTCACCATGTTATTCGTAAAGGAAGGAAGGAAACCAACGGCAGGCAACACTGAGCATCTTGGCAAAACGTTCAGTATAACTTACCTTTTTCCTCTTTCATTCTCTGCATCTTCCTCTGCATGTTCCGGCGAAGGATGCCCAAGACCACTATGGCAATCATTAAAACCATCAAAACTGCCGCCAGGGCGACAACCAAAATGTTTAGCTTCCTAACATCAGACGTTAAGAAAACAAATGGCGAATCTAAGAGAAAAATTGAAAATGTTGATTAATATCCAATATATCCCGATAGCTCTCTAGCCCCCTCCCCATGCGATGTCTCCCCTGTTAGGAGCTGTTAGTAGAGTAAGTAAAAGATGGTTCTCCTAATAGGGCGGGGACTAGGTATAGGTAGCTTGTCTACAGAAAGTTTCTGCCATGTTTTTCCCCGGTCTTGTGGCGCTATGCCAGTATCCATACGTGCATGTTATTTTCCTTTCCGGTAACTTATCTGCCACATATTGTTTTACCTTTCCTAATGGTTATTACAATAAACTTGAATACTGACCTCTTGTGAATTCATGATCTGTTTGTATTGGATCAGCCGCCACCGTGGATAAGATAACTCGAGTTACTGTTGCAGTGCTTTTTCTGCTCGGTACTGTTGACCTTTGGACTCTAGTATATGATGTCGGAGGCACTCCTTCCGTTCTTATCACTTTGGTCGTCGTTGGTGCTATTGTATTCAAAGCATTGTTTCTTGTTTCTGAAATAAAATGAAATCGCAATTCAATTCAACAATCAAGGGATATTCCAACAAATATATGCATATGACTCAGTTGCATTATAGCGCATGTTCAGAAATTGAGAAATTACATGTAGAGAAGTACTTGACTGAAGTAGTTAAGTCAAGACTGAGAGAAAAGGGCACTGATTTAAGCGAGTAGCAATACAAACGAGATATACTCAAGCTGAAATACATCAGAAACACTTTGCCAGTTCTGGAATTAAATCATTTTCATTAAAACACAAATCCTGGATCTTAGCTAGCATTAACGCGAACCAAAATATATAGGAATACGACGACTTTGTGCAGTTGGTAAAATAAGTATTATACTACAACGATAGCTATATAAAGCCTATAAAGCATCAACAATAAAAAAAAACAAATAGTAATTTTATTCAGTTTACCACTCTAACTGTGGAAACTATTACAGATCAAAGATTTAGATTTAGATTTAGATTTAGTTATTCCTGGCCAAGGAATACCAAACACGACTAGCAATTCACAAGGTCCCCAAAAAATCAAACTAAACTGACTCAAAAAGCTCCACCTACCATTTTTTCGATCAGTTTCTGTTGGCCTACAACCAACCACAAACATCCAGGCAAAAAGTACAGCTAACGTAAGAAAGCGTTCCATCATTATCAGTAAATCCAACTCTGCGGTCTTCGGGATCGTCACTCTTATATATCTGATCCGTACGCGTTGCGTGACGCATTTCCGTTCTCTGCTGTAAAATTGTAATGCCGGAAGTTTAGTTAACGTCACTGACAGGATGTAACTGTCACATATATTCAGCAACATATAATTTCGGTAGTAAAATGAGTATAAATAAATAAACAGACATTATCTTTATATTGCCTTATAAAGCATAGCCTTGCGTTGCTTGTGACGTCCATAGCCGCCACTTTGGCTGACTCTAGCAAACGATTTCGTTTGGTAAGATTTTCTTGGTAATGTTATCAACCGAAGCCATGTCTTTGCTTCCCTGCTCAGTAATGCCCCCTATAAAGAGAAATGCCTTAAAGTCATAAATACCCCCAATAGCATCTGGAAAGTTTTTGAGTGCAATTGCAAGACTAAAATTTGATTTCCATTCCAAACTGGGTAAAATTATTCATACGTAGATGTCTAAAAGGCAGCCTTTTAATCCACGATCTTAAAGCGAAAAAATATAGAAGTCTGAACTAGAAAAGAAGACGTTTTTATGAGCTCAAAATGCATCAAAATTGAGTAGATCAGCTGTGATGATTAGTTGGCTTTACCCAAGTGACCTTTAGATAAACGTTTCCTGAAAGGGCTAAGGCCATAGATATAGATTTCCGGTATCCAATCAACTCTACTCGGTCAAACTACAACAGGATCAGACTGAAATATGGTGCTGATAGTTGGCGGAAGTGATGTCCAGTATTTCGTCCAAGAACCGGAAACACAGTTGATGTAATGGGTTGATGGATGCGAAAGACACTGATCCGGCCCCACAAACTTATTTATTTCTGTATTATTGTTATTATTCAATTGTTTTGCTATTTTTATAACCCTTTTTGCCTGTGTGAGTTTTCGAGTTCAAGGTGAAGGTCATATTTTTATGACAAAATATTCAAAAATACACTACTATAGAATGCAATTACATAGTTAGGGATAGTAACCACAACTCAAATGTTTATCGAATATGGTCGTACTATCACTACCAAGGTCTTTGTTATCCGGCTTACCGTGTCGTTTCACTCCTCCTCCCAAAGGACCATGAGGTCAGAGACAATTGTTGCGATAAAAAGAGGGAGGAAAGTTGGCCAAGAAGCACGGAAGAGAGAGAGAAACTACTGAAAAAGGGTATATAAACTGAAGTGGAATATGATCAACAGATTTAGAAAGTCATTTCAGAGTTTTTTAAAATTTAAAATTTAAAAATTTTGCCATCATCAGACACTGACTACACATCGGCCCATCATTTACCATTGGTTCAACCTTTTGTAGCCTGAGAAAAAAAAAGTCATTTCGCTCCTCGTCCCCCGCGACTGTCAAGAGTACTTTCTCGAAGGGGAGGGGGGACGGGGGACGAGGAGCGAAAGGACGTCTGTTGTCTTAGGCCAAACCTTTTTTACCGAATCAATATTATTAGTAAACTGTTTCCGGTTTTAAAGCGTACCGTTTCCGTGCCAAATAGACTTTTGATTATCTCAGAGCAGAAGGCACTAAAAGGTCATAGCACAACAAATCCCTAGCTGTGCCAACTCGAGACTATAAGGTAGAAGCTTGAAAAAAAAGCGTTTCCATCGGAAAAAATTGTCCATACATTTGGAACATTTGCTCTTTTCGGTCCTCAGCGTTTTGTGCGAAGCAAAAGGCTGTGCTTAAAAAGTTATAAGCACAAGTAAAGCATGAAACAACATCCTAATGGCTCGTCTTTAGCTAGCTACTACCTTGTGTTTTCGAGGCTATGAGTCTTACGATATCTTAAGAGGCAAATGTATAGGCCAACGGATAGAATGAGCTTATAAAATCAGCGAAAAGACGGTGAAAATTTTAAACGCACTACTATGAATGGGCCATGAATTATATATCAAAATGCTCAGAAAAGCGCGAGGTTTTCTAATCCACTTCTGTTATTTTGACAGGTTCTGTTTAATTTCAAAGAGAGACGATTTTCTAGCTTGACCCCGGTTATGTCACGCATTTCCCTTGGTCCAACTGCATGCATTAACCTAATAAAATACGGTGATTTTTTTACAACAGAATCAACTAAAATTAATACAATGCAGTCCGTAAATAAGTATAAGTAAGCATATGGTTTCGAGTTCAATTTGGGATTAATTTACACGAGTGTGTTTTTCAAAGAGTTCAAATTGCACGAGACCGTAAGTCGAGAAACCATATGATTACTTGTTAATAATACACATGAAAAACTTTACAAACATTACCGTCCGACATTGAAAATCTCAAGAAAAAACTCTGAGCGCGCGCTCAATGACGTGACGCTCAATGACGCTCTTCAACTGAAACCGACAAAAAATTTATTCAAAAACAAACAAAATCACCAACTTTTTAGCCGTTTTCACCGCTTAAACTTGTTCCTTCGCGATCGGAAAATACATAGTCTTGATGCTTTTAATAATGTTATCAACAGCAGAATCAAAAAAGTTTGGTTTCAAGACTGTTTTCGGAAAATGTAATTTGCACTGTGCTACACTTTTTTTGCACTGTGTTACACTTGAACTGCACTGCTCTATGCCAATCAAATTCGAGTAATTTTTTTCATGTATATTATTAATGAATTAACTGCATCCGCTTCTGTTATTTGCCTAGATAGTTACAATTTTGAGAAAAATCCCAAAAACCGTGTTTTTAAGGTCTCAATTGTATGGGCCCGCGTGTGGGGGCGTGAGCCCCAAATCGCTACTGAGTATTTGGTAACACATTTTTTCCGATGAGGGAATGGGGTATATCATTAGGGAATGGGGTATATCATTAGGGAATGGGGTATATCATTAGGGAATGGGGTATATCATTAGGGAATGGGGGTATATCATTAGGGAATGGGGTATATCATTAGGGAATGGGGTATATCATTAAGGAATGGGGTATATCATTAGGGAATGGGGTATATCATTAGGGAATGGGGTATATCATTAGGGAATGGGGTATATCATTAGGGAATGGGGTATATCATTAGGGAATGGGGTATATCATTAGGGAATGGGGTATATCATTAGGGAATGGGGGTATATCATTAGGGAATGGGGTATATCATTAGGGAATGGGGTATATCATTAAGGAATGGGGTATATCATTAGGGAATGGGGTATATCATTAGGGAATGGCAAGATAGACTGAAATGGATAACTGCAGATTCTTAAGTGATAGAAAATCTCAACCAACTGACCCAGCCCTGACGAAGCCCTGCCTCACTTGGAAATTCTAGTTTCCAACATGTATCTGTGGGCATTGAATTTATGGTTTTTTTATTTTTTTATTTTAAATTTCATAAGGCATTTAGTTATTCATTGAGCTTTATTTTCGTATGATATTTTTGACTTAATTTACGATCCCATTACAAGTACAGCAAAGCAATAACAATCTTTGATGAGCTTCGTTGTCCTGACAGATGATCATCATGTCTTACGTACTGCAAGATTAAACAAGACATTGATGTTAGAATAAAATGATGTTAAGAACTTCATAAAACAACTCATGAGGGAGGCTGAGCTTTGTAGTACCTTAATTATACACCGAAATGAAATATGGCGTCCAATTTGAATAACTTTGCTTTGGATTGACTAGCCTCGTGTTCACGTGGAAACATAAAAGCGTTTTCACATGTATGAGAGGTTAGTCAGTCCAGGACAATAGTTATTCAAATTGGTTGCCATATCTCTATTCGGTGTATTACATAAAATTTTCGCGATTTTGCAAAAAACTGGGTTTTGTATGCGAGTAGAGTTGTTTGTTGGATCTCTCCCGTGCTTCGAATGTTTTTCTCCGGGTTCTCCTGTTTTCCTTCCTCCACAAAAATAAACTTCCAAGTTATAATTCGATCTTTCGGTTGCCTTGTAATTGGGTCTTAAGTACTTAAATATTAAAAAATTAAAAAATTAAAACATATCATGTCAAAAATTGAGGGTAACTTAATTCTCGCGTCATTAGATTTTCGCAATGCGTTTTTCTTACATCACTAACTTATTCTAAATCGCGAAAATTACGAAGTTAGAACATTGCAAAAACATTGTGTAATAAGGAAGGTGGTTTTGAACCACGCAAACCTGGGTTGGCAGGCGAGAAATGTTTATTTTGCCTGCATCTTTTCTTACCGGCCGTCGGTCTGTTGTAGTCAGACCCACAGACTATCGTCTGTTTATTTGTTTCTCATTATGGGCTGACAATTTTCCAGTTTTGTTTGTAGTTTACCTGTTTAATCAGACTTTACGGTGACCACCTTTTTTGTTTGTCCATTCGGGTTGCTAGCATCACAAACATACTTGACCTCAGCATTGTATGATTTGGTTCTGGTTATAGTCAGTCGAGCACCTATTGGTTTACCAGCTGCGTTGTTGATCTGTTCGTGTTTCATGGTACCAAGGAAATCCGCTGAAAATACAAGAGGGAAATGTTATTGAGGATCACTTGTTTGTGTCAATGACTGCCATTTGTCTGTCTGTCTGTCTGTCCGTCCGTCCATTATCCTTCTGTCGACCTGTCCATTATCCACCCTTTCTGTCTTTAAGGTCGGTTTTCCTCTCCGTCTTCATACCTGGTATTCCATTGTCCTCTACCTCCCATTTCACAGCAACTTGATCGTAGCTGTTGTTCTTGATGTAGCATTCGAATACATTAGCGACCTTCTCTGCCGTTGTGTTCAGCACATCAGGTTTGACCATACGCTCTATCACCGGTAGATCTGAACAAACAAACCTCTTTCGTTAGCTATAATTCACGGCATTTTGTAGAGAATTTTTCACACCTAAGATTGCATGCAATTCAACTTACCTTGTGAACTTGTTGGAGGTCCTACATCTACGATAAAAAAGAAAAAAATATTTTCTTGCTTGATGAAACTCTTCAGTAAAAAATCATCATCATTCAGTGGTAATTGTTTTGAGAAAGAAATGCTTATTTCCGGCTTTCGTTAATTTGCACCAATTCGTATGAGGGAACCAGGATTTAAATAAGAAAAAATAATTAGATGATATATACTTACCTGACTTAAATCTTGAAGTAATAATAACAGGGTATAACTCAAGTGAAAAACAGATGCCGAAATCCAGGTACTATTAGTGTAATGGTTTATTTTGCTTTATTGAAATTTTATGTAAAGATATCATTCCATCTGACACAGTTTGTGAATCTTATAAAACTTCTTAGAAATATGTAAACAGTATGAAATTAGTGGTTGCTGCATATCTAATATTGTGGATTTATGTAAGTTCAAATTTGTGTTTATAATAAAATGTCATTAAAAAAGAAACAAAGAACGCTAAGCATTCTGGTATATGGTAGTAAAATGACGCCATTATGCAAACGCCATATTCATGAAACCTACCTCCACACAAATAAGAACCAAGTTTAGTGTTAGTGAATTTGTTTCTCGGACAGACCAGGCAGTTAGTTTGCCCTTCTTTTGGCTGATGTTGACCTTGGGGACAAAGAGCACAAAATGGTCTCATGCCATCCTTGGAAAACGTACCACGCGGACACAAAGCTGTCAATCAAAATTTCTACTAATAAATATTCAGCTAAAATTAATTCCACTTTCAAATTCCAAGAAGCCAAAACTGAAAGCCTATACTGACCCCTACACACGTGATCCCCTTGGAGAGATGATGTCCCTTGTGGGCACGCTTTACAACTGCTGCTTCCTCTTTGGTCCTGGTACGTTTCTGTAGCACACTGAATGCAGGTGTCGTTACCGCCTACATCCTTGTAATAGTACCCCAAAGGACATTGCACTGAAAAGATCAGTTAGTTAGTGAGCACCGAGAAGTTTCCGTGAAAAGAAATGGTTGATAGGTAGCGTGCATTTATCGAGTTATGGGCCCGGGGGGGGGGGGGGGGGTACTCCCTATAATTGACTATACGGGGATGCTCCGTCCGAAAGGGGTACTTTTTTCAGGCCGCAGGTATAGAAAAGGGGTGGGAATTTGTGAATTTTGGCATAAAAAGGGGTAGATTTTCTTTAAAAGTATATGAAAGGGGTACCTTTTCAGGCAAAAAAGTATATAAAAGGAGTACCTTTTTGCTGAAATTTGGTATATAAAAGGGTAAGGGGTCGAGAGTCCGGGCGGAGCATCCCAGTATGAAACGACCCGAAGTACCCCCCCCCCCCCCCCGAGGTTATGGGTAATGAGTAACACGAGGCGATAGCATACATACAGACAATAGAGTGACTACTCTAGCTTCTTAAGTGTTTAAGCAACCTCCCAAACAGCCCCATAATGCAATGCTTTTCTACAACTCCGGATCAGCTGAGCGGCATTAAGGGAATGGTCAATGCTTAGCGTGCGTATATCCAGTTCTGGATGCTTGAGGGAGGTTGCTGAAGCACAAAAGAAGCGTAAGAGTTGCACAAGGGCCGCGGGTTTTGATCAACAGTGCTTCACTCAGTTGTTCACTCAGCTAGGAAAGAATAATACACAAAATACGTTATACATTATAGACATGCAAACAGCCAGCACATTCGATTCATTTTTATTCCTCCACTTCCAGAGGTGGTTGGTACCGGGTATCTCCAACCCTCCTATCTAAATCGGGGAGGGTTTGGTATATATACTTACAGCAAAGTCCAGCTTGGTACAATGCAGGTGATCTCCCAAATCCTTTAGGGCACCTTGTAGTTTTATTAGCAATAACATATGCTTGAAGAAAAAGAGAAACATTCCATCTAGTTTATCTTACTATGCTAAGATAAACAGGCTAGGTTTTGATCTAATTACTTCAAAACTTTAGTTAAGGAGGCTCGAAATGGTTTTCGTTGAACGAGCGCGCGCGCTCTTAAATGACGTAGCACTGAATCATTTGAAATGGAAATAGGAAAATTTTGTCCCAAAAAACCTCATACTTAAACTAAAATAACTCAAAAACTGGACGGTAAATTTTTTTAAAACTTTGCATGTGGCTTTTATTTAATGGTTCGTAAGTGCTAAGAAAAAATAAAAGGATTCTGTAATGGGAAACGTCCTAAAATAAATTTCATTGATTTCTGAGAATTCCTCATTACAGAATTTTTTCTTTTCCGGTCTAATCAAAGATTGGATCATGAACTTCAAACATGCCAATTTTAAACGATTTTCACCGTATGGTTTTTGAGTTATGAATTTTTAAATGAAAAATTTTGCACACATTTGAAGTGTTCTATCATTTTCATAGCAACGTGTTACGTCATATTTTTATTTTCATTCCAACCTTTACTTTATGGTCTTTCATCTTCTGGGTCAACTTACGGTCATATATTAGTCATATAAAGTTTTTCAGGTTCGTTTTAGTTAGCCTATATGCAAGTTCAAAAACCCTTTCTAGCCTCCTTAAGCAGCTAGCAAATTCAGCCTGGTTTACTTTTGCAACAAAACACAAGTATCCGGTAGCAATATTTGCAGACTCTTAAGACTTACAGATCTTGCAAACAGATTTTTTCTTATCCATTTGATATTGATTCTGTATATATGTTGCATCTAAACTGTAAACTCACAGATAGCCACTACTTTGTCATATTACCGCATCACCACCACCAGCATCAATCAACAATCAAAAAACTACGACTTCTCTAAAGACAGTTCAACTCACCCACACAGTCGCCTACTTCTGGACTCCACTTTCCAACAGAATCCACACAAGAATAAAAGTTATACGTTCCATAACTTGTAGTATTCTTAGGACAAAGTCTGATAACGTGTCTCCCTTTGCCAAAATGCGTAAATGGGCCCCAGGTTCCAGAGTAGCCATTGTCGTCTGGAGTAAAACTGCATTTGTATCCTGGGTGAAGGAAGGGAGTTCAATATACTGGAGGTGAACTCGTTGTGTGGGATACATACATACTTCTATTTAGTACCTCCGTTACCAATTATCAAGAAATATATCATGGTATTGGACACGGGAATTTAGGTGCCTGAGGTTAACCTAGATCATGGACGGCGGAGCAGAGGGGGGAGGGGGGGAGGGGGGGGGGGGGGTTGGGGGCGCTGAGGGGCTCTAGACCCCCCTGTTTTTTTCCTTTTGCATACTAGTCTTTTATATTTTCAAATCTTTCGTGACAATAATAAATACAAAATGTGAAAATTACTAGATTTTCGTATCGAAAAGGATGCATTACCACACCATGCAGACCAGACCAGACCTCACCCCATCCCACCCCACCCTACCACACCACACCACACCACACCACACCACACCACACCACACCACACCACACCACACCACACCACACCACACCACACCACACCACACCACACCACACCACACCACACCACACCACACCACACCACACCACACCACACCACACCACACCACACCACACCACACCACACCACACCACACCACACCACACCACACCACACCACACCACACCACACCACACCACACCACACCACACCACACCACACCACACCACACCACACCACACCACACCACACCACACCACACCACACCACACCACACCACACCACACCACACCACACCACACCACACCACACCACACCACACCACACCACACCACACCACACCACACATAACTGACAATACGAGTTTGAATGTGTTCGAGGACAAAATCAGTTTTACAACGGAAATAGAGCTAAATTTAAGAAATCCGCCTTTAGGCTGATTGTGGAGGTTGTTTCGAATTTACATAATATTAGGAAGAAACTTCAAAAACACTTTTAAACAAGTGATAAAAAACGAACAAGATGAAATACTACTTGAAATTAGTTCAGTTGAGAAATTTTAAAGGGCGAAACATGTTCTCCGTATAAAAATAAATTCACTTACCTCCTGTAATTATTTCAAACTTACAAGTCACCCTGTTTCTTGCCTTGTCTGATGCAGTGTAATACTGGAGAAGATGTCCAAGCCGCATCTGAATCCCTCCTTTGTATTCTGGAGTGACACTTGCTACTCCAACATTATCTGTAAACGTAGGTCTTTTGTATTTAACATAGACATCGCTTGTGTATGCTGCTTGGAATAACTTTGGTCCAGGACAATATGTCACTGTGGGAGGCTCTATATCTATTAGAAGGCAAAAATGGCAGAATCAACAGAAAGATAAAGTACTTCCTTCGGATAGATTAGAAATTGTTGCAACAAGAACCTGGCTGGTTATACGGAAGAAAGAAAATACCTCTCCTCATATTGTGTGATGACCCGGTTATTCTCCGAGCACGCAAATAAGAAAGGAAGCTACACTTACCTCTAACTCGAACATAAGAATAGCAGGAAGCATTTAATCCTTCAGGGTTCGTTGCTGTCCATTTGATCTTATGTGTTCCGTAAGGGAATTGATAGAACTGGTTTACCCAAGGAGGCGAAACGGTGATATTTTTTACATTGGCCTTGGGTAATTCCCATTTGGATCCCACATTAGTTGTGTTCTTGCCCAGTGGTAAAGTGACAGAAATAATGAAAGGGCAGCTGATATGAGGACCTGAGGAATCAAAAAACACAGATGGAAGCGTTGAATAAATTTTCAATGCTAGATGAAAGGATCAGGACGTGGTAGCGAGTAAAAAATAGTACTGACAACAACAGCAGCATTGCAACACAACAACAACAAAGTTATACTGAAGAAACAACACAACATATACTAAAAACCACTGACAGCAGTAGTAGCAAGAAAGACAACAACTACAACTACCACTACCGCCACCACCACCGCCACATCCCACAGTATGAAGTAACATTAACAGCAAGCAGCAAAGGTACATATTTATATTATGATGATGCTTTTCTTACGAGGATAAACCTTCTTGCACTCCACTGGTGAGCCAGACCACGTGCCATTAGCTTGACATACCAGGGTTCCTCCTCTAACCCTTTTATATCCACTATTACAGTACTGGTTGCAATTACTGCCGGAGTCATGGCGAACACCTTCCGTTAGGCAAATAGATGGTACAGTGCCTGAATTTGGAGGAGACGATAGTGGAGGGCACTGGACTCCTAAAGTGGAATTGAAATATTTATATTTGGTAGAATGCAAACAATATATCCGTGAAATACGAATTACTAAATAGCACAAAATAGTGCTAATTAAACAATAGGAAACAATAGAATTTGCATAAAATTGTACTATTTAGTATAACTAATGTTTCACTGTTTGCACTCTACTCTCATTTGTTCTTCTATGCTCTCCTTACAGGGAAGACTCCACCGGCCACGCTGGAGTGTGTGTGTGTGTGTGTGTGTGTGTGTGTGTGTGTGTGTGTGTGTGTGTGTGTGTGTGTGTGTGTGTGTGTGTGTGTGTGTGTGTGTGTGTGTGTGTGTGTGTGTGTGAGGATTGGGGGGGGGGGGGAGGGGAGATGCCTTACCTCTGCAATAACTAAAGCCTCCTTTCCAATATCCATATTTCCCACAGGTGACCGTAACATAGGTAGCATCCTTTATCTCGTAGCCATACTTACAAACCATAGTACAGTTGTCCCTGTATCTATTTGCTTTGCCCATCAGGCAACGTGAAGGGACGATTGTTGTTTTCTTGTTTAAGTTATTAGACAGTTCTCCGCAGTAATGAACTAAATAAATAAAAAAATAAGCTCGTAATTTGTTGATATTTAAGATGAATCGAAGCTTTCATGCTTCCATATACCCCGGTACCCAGTGAATCATGAACAAAATAATGGCCAAGAAATACGTCTCCACAGACAGAGCGCATATAGTTCAGTCTTGAACGTAAAAGTAAACCACACATGTACCTTCACAATAAGTTCTATTGTTGTTGACCTGTTTATAGCCTGGATTACAGTAGCAGTAAAATCCTCCTTTGACGTTGCTACAGTAAGTCGACGTACTGTCACAATTGTGGCTTCCTTCTTTACACTCGTTGATATCTTTCAAAGCAAAGAGAAGATTGATCAGTATTCACTGCAAGTGCATCATTTGTTTCTATACTACCTTAAGGCGACCGATTTTAGCGATAATCACTGCTATCACAATTCTGTTTTTGCTTGCATTATAACTATGTCCAATGCACTTTACAGAAACATACATCATAGGATAAATGATGGAACGCTTTCAGTTTTGACTATAAGGTACTGCATGATCACTTATTGCAAGTACACTGCCACAGTGCACCAGAAACTCATAAGGGGCCCGGGTTGAAACGTATAACAGCTCTCCATGCATTTCTTCAGAAATTCTTTAGTGAGATGCTCTGGAATATTCAGATTTTCTGTCGATTAATTTCTTCTCATTAATTCAGATTAACTTGCTTTAAAAACTCTCAAAACTAAACTTAAAGACAGATATTCCTAAATAAATGTTCCATTGAGAGATTCAGTAAATTTCTCTGAAAGGCAATAAATCCAGCAAAAAGTTTGATATGTGATTGAAGCAGCTATCTTGAATCAAGCTTAACATTCCAAATATTATAATTTTGCATTTCACTACGTACCAGCACACTTTGTTCCATCTACAACCTTGAATCCTCTACGACATCCGCATTTGTATGAGCCCTGGGTGTTGAAGCAGTACTCACTGCATACGTTTGAGTACAGGCATTCGTTAACATCTGTAACATAACACAAGATTGTCGTATGTGAGTAGAGTTGTTCAGTGGCGTAGCGAGGACCCATGCAGGATCGGGGGGGGTGGGGGGGGGGGCAACTAGAATAAAAACTAATTACAGCTCCCTCCCTACGCCAGTGGCATTGGCATCATACATCAAAGAAAAAAGGCTCGAACCGGCCATCCCCCTCATCCCCCCTCGCTACGCCACTGGAGTTTGTTGGTTCTCTCCTTTGTGCTTTGAAGGTTTTTTCTCCTGGTTCTAATTCAATTAGAACGATCTATCGTTTGGCTTATCAAATAGGTGGTTAAAACGCGTTAGGTTTTCCACCGTCCACTCTGGAGTAATAAATCCCATCAGATTTTTCGATTGAAGATAGACTGCAAGTAGACTCTAAGATGACGCTAACAGACTATTTCACGGTTGCCGTCGCTCAACCTCAGCCTCGATAGCTTGTAATTTATTCTTTAGAATTTAACTAAAGCCCGTGGAAGTTTTAAGTGTTTCAATAGATATTTTTGAAAGCGCTCGTGCATCTCGAAAATCGTCTATTGTTTGATAATGTGTACATCCCTTAAATTACCGTGAGCTGTAGTCAAATTCTAAAGAATACATTATACACTATCGAGGCTGAGGTTGAGCGACGACAACCGTGAAATGGTCTATTGTAATGATGCTAAGCAGTGCTTATCCCAATATAATTTGTGCGCACATATTTTTATGGCCATTCGCGGTACTATAAGTAAAACCTATCGTTTTTCTATCTATTTTTGGAGGGTTTTACTTGTCAGATGAATGAGTGAAAATAACAACAGGCTCAACATATTTTGGTTATTCTTTAGTAAAGCTTCTCTACCTTCGCAGTCTTTCCTGTTACGAAGTCTATATCCTTGAGGGCATTCACATTTATAGTCGCCAATCGTATTGATGCATTTTGCAAGTTTTCCATTACAGAGTGTTGTGCATTCGTCTTTGTCTAAAAATACATAATCATAATTATAATCATACTATGGCGTCAACAAACAATAACTTCTCCACTCCCTTTTTTCGCACTAAATCTGGTCTTTTACGCGAGTGGTCACCTGTCACCTGTCTCCTCCGTGCCTCGTGGCATATAACGCCTCCTTTATGCGAGTGGTGGGATTATCGAATTCATTAGATAATACCAGCAGAAGTTTAATAAAAATAATCTTATCAATCAGAATAAAACTTTTTAATAGATTCAAGCATATATAGAATTTTATTAGATCCTTTCATGTTTTAGGAACTTTTTTAATAGATATTATTTATAGCCTATTATATTACATCTATATATTTTTCCTTTCTTTTCTTTTCTTCTTTCCTTTCTTGTCATTATTGTTATAAACGTTAGAAGACATAACATAAGACGATTTGCAAAGGTGCATACACTGTTTACAACGTAACCTGGCCCATTCATCACTTGGAAGTAATTGATAAGTCTTCTCATCCCATCGCACCACATCTTATCCCATCTCATGTCATCCTATTCTATTCCATTCTATTCCATTCCATCCCTTTTAAGCGTACCCTTCACCTGTCGTTCTTCTCAGCATTTATTTATTGATCTTTTCTCTTACCTATGCAATTTCCATCTGATCCAAACTCATACCCAAAAGGACATCTCCCTAGAATCAGAATCAGAATCAGAATCAGAATCAGAATCAGAATCAGAATCAGAATCAGAATCAGAATCAGAATCAGAATCAGAATCAGAATCAGAATCAGAATCAGAATCAGAATCAGAATCAGAATCAGAATCAGGATCAGGATCAGAATCAGAATCAGAATCAGAATCAAATAGTCACATTAATAATTCAATTTTCATTTTACATTAGTGCGCAACATTACTTCTTCACTATAAAAGTGTTATACTTGCCTCCAATGCGAGTCCATTTGCCTGGAGGGATGTAACTGTAGAAATTCAAAAATGGGTAATAGAGGCCACTGGATACGACTACGACCTTGAAGAAAAGTAGAGAGAGTTATCAGCTCAAGCATGTTAAGGCCTGGGTCATGCAATTGAAGGCCAGTTATGGCTAGAATAATTTTATTATTTTTATTTTGCTGTAATTTTTTTGCTCAAACCTGGAAAATTGCCATGGGCACATAACTTTACGAGCTTAAGATTTTAGGATGAACATTTTCAGATATATAAGGCGGTCATCACATGAAACTGTGAAAGAGGTGTTCTCATATTACAGATCGTCGACTCATTGATACCCTGAAACAACAGCTTAGTTCTGGGTTGATTTAAGTCATGGCATGCCTAGCTCACAAATCGAATAGACTTTTTTACAGTTCCATTCAAGTGACCACAAATAATAGTTCCAAGTTGAGGTTGGAGTTGCCGCGCGTCGAAAACTAGAGTTTATCATGCGCGGCAAAGTTCTCCAAACCGTCGACTTGGAACTATTATTCGTGGTCACTCAGAATGGAACTATAAAAAGGTATATTGGAATATAGCTTGTTATAAGTTTTGGAAAGGGAGGAAAACTGGAGAACGCGGAGAAAAACCCTCAAAATAAGGGAGACACAAAACGACCTCACATGTGACATCGAGCTCGAGTTCATCCAGGAATCGAACTCGAGTCCCCAGAGGTGAGAGGCGACTACTGCTACACCACCCTTGATTCAATTCCCTAAGCCCAGTACGACGTCTGAATCGATTACGTTCGACAAAATATAAGCCAACAAAGATAGAAAATTAAATATCTATAGATGCCCGTTTACGACGATAGCCATTTACTGCCATCTTATGAAATGAGATTAGTTCGTCATTGAAAAAAATGGCCCTTCCATACTACTTCCGGCTTAGAGTGTAAGTGTGTATTGACTGCAACCGTCAGGAATCTCGACTTTGGATCGACTCTAATTCAAACAGGCTGTTTGAAACCCGGGGGGGGGGGGGGTACTTCGGATCGTTTCATACGGGGATGCTCCGCCCGGACTCTCGACCCCTTACCCTTTTCTATACCAAATTTCAGCGAAAAAAAAAGTACCCCTTTTATATACCTTTTTGCCTGAAAAGGTACCCCTTTCATATACTTTTGAAGAACTCACACATTTCCACCCCTTTGCTATACGTGCGGCCTGAAAAAAATACCCCTTTCGGGCGGAGCATCCCTGTATAGTCCATTATAGGGAGTACCCCCCCCCCCCCCCCCCCCTCCGGGGGTTTGAAATTTTCTCAGGAAACTTTCCTAATGCATACAATATAATTAATCATTTTAATGTATTTTATCCCTAAACTTTAAGGTTTGGTAAGGTCTAACAAGAGACGAAACTAGTTCCTTAAAAAAGATTGACTTAAATTATGCGTTAAAAGAATTTTATAAGAGAAACATTTGAAATGAAAATATTCCTAAATGCTTGGCTTCAAAATATTTGATTGGATCAACTGAATTAGCCGGGTACGACGGAGGTTCAACGTCTGGAAAGTTCGACGTTTTAACTAACAAGTCTTAGAGACCCGATGGTGTGTCAATGTCGGGTAACATTCACCTTCTCAATATCAAATGAATATGATGATCCAGTTGAATGGAGATACACTGATACACCAGTCGGTTTGCCAACATCAACCGCGTTCGATATGGAAAATTTGTACTTGCTGAAACAAAGAAAATACATCGATATTTCAATGAAATAAGTCGGTAAAAAGCGTGGAAATAACTAGCAACCTTTTTTTTTGGATATGGTAATTTTTTTGTTTTATAATTTTATAATTTTTCTTTGACTTCAAATAGTTGAACAAAATTATAATGCAATAATTACTTCTCATAAAGTGCGAATCGAAAAACCGTGAGCACCCAGAAATATTCCAGAAATCGTACATTGTTCGTTGAGCAATCAGAAACGACTCTCTAACTGCAAGAAAATGGACTGATTTGTAGTGACATAAACTTCTTGTAGTTAGAGAGTTGTTTTTGATTGTTCAACGAACGATAAATGATTTCAGAAATATTTCTGGGCGCCCACTGTTTTTCGATTCGCACTGTAAGACTCTCCAAATCTTAATAATTTACGCACCTGGCTTTCCTAAAAACCTTTCTTGGTGGAACATAAGCATGCGCAGATGTTGCTCCTTTATAACCGAGTAATCGCATATCCACCCATCCACTTGTATCAGAAAAACCAGTCATAATTACCACGAAATAGGATTCTACATAAAAACGGAATACAAGTGAGTGGCAGTTCATGTGCTTTGTGAAAAACGTTTGTTTGTCACTATGTAGTCAGAACATGTAGATGATAAAACGTTTTGTGGAAGCAGGGAGTAAGATATCTTTGAATTACCCTGGTTCGTTAGCACACCTTTTTAATTTCTTTGTTTGTCTGTTTATTTTCATGACAAGCATGCACCATGCACCTTATTTCAATTAAGGTTGTCATATAAAAATTAAGAAATAAACTTTAGTAATAAGTTTTAAGTGTTTCAATAGATATTTTTGAAAGCGCTCGTGCATTTCGAGAATGGTCTATTGTTTGATAATGTGTACATTCCTTAAATTACCGTGAGCTGTAGTCAAATTCTAAAGAATATATTACACACTATCGAGGCTGAGGTTGAGCGACGACAACCGTGAAATGGTCTATTGTTGATCAGGATTATTTAAGGCGCTGGTACTTGGTTCTCACTAACGACGTCTTTTATCCATGCTTTTGAATGGTCATTAAATTCTTTACTTTCTCAAAAATGGAGGGTCACTTAATTTTCACGTCATCATATCTTCGCGACACTTTAATTTCGCGATTTTTTCGAAATCGCCAAAATCGCGAAATTAAAGTGTCGCGAAAATTTCATGTAATAAGGTACTTAAGACATATGCCGTTTATCATGATGAATGCTGAATTACTATTCCTGCAAGTATGTAAGTAGCCTCCTACGCAGACGCTCTTAGGGTCGTCACGCAATACTTCTCTTCCCGAAACGTTGCGTGACGACGTGACGACCCTAAGAACGTCTGCAAGGGAGGCTAGTATGTAAGTAGAGTTTGTTGGGTCTCTCCTGTGATTCCAGGGTTTTTCTCCGGTTTTCCTCCCTCGGCAAAAAAATATTCTAAATTCCAATTCCATCTTTGGACATTACCTAGTTTGGAACCTAGCTCCGTTGTGATTGTATATTCCACACTGTGAGACAACAGCCAAAGCTTTTAAAATATATTTTTTCATTTAGATGCATGGAGTCACCACAAGTCACAGGGACGGCAAAAGGAACTAAAGAGTGGGGGCTAAAATCGCAAAAAACAACAACAAACAAACAAACAAAAAGAAAACAAAAAACACACAGTAATTTGCAATTGGGAGAATAGAAATTTGCCTAAAACGTGTGGGGCTCTGGCCCCCTTGTGAACTCATGTAGGTAACTCATGTAGGCCAGCCCCCCCCCCCCCCCCCCAACCCACCCAATTAAAATGATTGGAGCTAAGGGACATTGCTTACGCCGCCCCTGAGTCACCGTGTTCAGTTATATCAGTAGCATTTTAAATTAATGAAGAAGAAAAAAAACAGGTGCAACCAACAAAGTTTACATAACACTTCCCATATTTTTTCGTGTGTAAATATAATTAAGCTATTATTGCTTTTTGCCCCTGTTCAACACAGAGCGCAGTTTTCGGCAAAGTAAAGAAAGTATAATATTATATTTTGAAATATAAACTATTAGTAAAAAAGTGGAGAGTTAAAACCAGGTGCAACCAACAAATTTTAATTCAATCATTACTTCCCATATTTTTTCATGTGCATAAACGGAAATAAAGAGTATCACTCTAAAATGAAAATTTCTTATTCAAAATAAGTGTATTACTTGAATTACTATCCCTTGGGAAGCACAGAATTCTGAATTTAAGACCTTGTTGGTGATTTCAAGACTACGTTCCTTAAATTCAGATTTCAGGGGCGTAGCTACCATATGCTCACCTACGACGTGCGTACACTTGAAATCCTACAAACTTATACAGTAAAATTTTAGTGGTTCGCACCCGTTTGGCGTACACTTAAGACAAAGTATACTTTGGTTAATTTGCTCTTGTTTTACACAGTGCTCCGTTTTAGATAAGTCAAAGAAGTCCCTCAGTTTTAAGACAGGGATAAAATCGTCTCATATTGTCACAGTGAAAGAGCCCGTAGTTACAACGTGATAACCAAACGGGAATGTGCGTACTACCGGTGGAGCAAATAAATTTAGAATTTGTAGTGATATTGTTTATGTAATTGTTGATACATTTGGTTATGGTAGCGATAAATAAACTAGCAGTCTTTTAGTATTGAACTAATTTAGTCTAGTTTAGCTTACTTGCATGAGCAACTGTAACACAGCCAAGGAGTAAAAGCCAGATTGCTTTAGTGTAGCACTGCATCTTCTAGATATTGCTTGCTGAAGCCAGAACTTCGCTTAACCAGGCGAGAATCGAAGTGATTTTAGTATGTTATGTACAAGCTGTTTGATAGACTCATTGCATAATTAGGAATGATTCAACATCGGCACAACCAATCAGCGATCAGCAGTTACTTCATAATGTCATTTTATAATGTATCGATTAATGTTTATGTATACTAAACAGAACACGTATCGTTTGTTTTGATAGGAAATTCTTACGTGCATGAAACTGAAAAAAATATTTGCCAGTAAGGGATTTTCAAGTATTAGTCATGAAATTTTGTTCCGGAACTCGGGAAAAAAACGCGAAAACACAGAATAGGCCTAGGTTTATTGGAGACATAATTAATATGTTGACAACAAATAAGTAATTTTAAATTAGAATATAGCTGTGTCAACTCAATTTCTTGAAATATTTAAACAGCTTTAGCCATTTGGAAACAAAATGATAATTTAATGACGAATTGTTGCAACTGACAAAGACTTTTTACACCATGAGACGCCGCAGGTGTTGTGAGGTTTCAGGAGTCGAACCCCTCTTCTCACCATCAAATATGCTGTAAGAGCCACTCATAGCCCTAATACTAGAGACTAATGCTTTGAATTTCAACTGGAATTTTACGGAAAAGCAAACTGCAGGGTCTCATAGTTGAGCCATAGTTGAACTCTCTTCCTTATGAGTTTAATAATCTTTGAGAGTGTCTCTCCCCTGTATTCCAATCCCAACGATGTTGATTAGTTGCTGAGCTACAGCATTGAATTAACATTTATTGAATGAGTTTAATAATCTTTGAGAGTGTCTCTCCCCTGTATTCCAATCCCAACGATGTTGATTAGTTGCTGAGCTACAGCATTGAATTAACATTTATTGAATGAGTTTAATAATCTTTGAGAGTGTCTCTCCCCTGTATTCCAATCCCAACGATGTTGATTAGTTGCTGAGCTCACAGCATTGAATTAACATTTATTCAATAAATGTTAATTCAATGCTGTAGCTCAGCAACTAATCAACATCGTTGGGATTGGATGGACGGACGAACAAACGGGATGAGAATTGTGATACTGACGTGTCAGGCGAGTGACAGATGATCGAATATCATGGTGCATATATATCGAACCCAAAGTACGTTGGTCAATCATGGTACTGTACGATGTCTTGTCAGTTACTAAAGGGCAGTAAAAATGGGAGGGGACAGGTACTGAAGAATGTTAGATGGCAGGAACAATACAGTTTTTTAACATCAGAAATAAGTCAATTCCCGATAGCAAAGAGATTTTTAGTGTTTTGCCATCTAACATAGGCGCCGGCACGTGATGGTGCAAAAACTCGGCTATGAAAGGAATATTTTGCTTGAACCAGCTGTGGATTTCTCAACGAGAAACAAGGAAAATATAAATTCTATGATGGCAGGCACAAACTGTAATGCGTGTACCCGTGTATTTGAACAATTGAATGTTTTTTTGACTCTTTATTTATTCTTAGTGTACAGACTTCAATCATTGGCATTGGCCAATTACTTTTAAGTTGTATGGGGCATGCGCCTCATGGCACTATAGTAGTGTGTTGTAGATTAAATTATAATGATTGTGATGTTCGACTAATTGTGATGTTTCACTGTTTCCTGGCAACCGTTCTGAGCTGGCAACACTTCATAGCCTGCTTTGCAGAGTGGACTGATTTTTTTTACGCTCAAAAATTGCGCGAAATTTTTTGAGCGTAAAAAAAATTGAGTGTGCAAAACAGGCTAATGAATAACAAAACCGGACGTGATTTCACCGGAAACATAAGTTAAATTCTCTAAAGTTTCAAAATCAAATAATTAAAAAAAATCGAATAATTGTTTTGTTTTCTTTGACGCTTGGTATATAACGCTTATTTACTGGAACCTCGGGAAAGAAGTGTGTTTTGTGGTCCCTCGACGGTCTACCTCGGCTATGGATAGGGAAACATCTTCGTCTCGGGACCACAAAACACACGTTTTCCCTCGGTCCCAGTCAATAAGTGTTAAATGTACATCTTGTTGAATGATTTTAGCTGTTTTTTTTTTTACTTTTTCTTCCGTATTTGTTCTTCGTCTTCAACAATTTTGAAAATCCCTCATTTCCCATCTCTCTTCCTCACTACTTGAGTCAACTTTCAATTTGAACACAGGGTGACCGCGTAGAGCTTCGACCCATGCTCCTGATCCTCTCAACCTTCACACCCAGGCTCCCTCATTCAAAACGTCAACAGAAGCCACAAAAATGGCGGACGAAAAATGAACAAAATCAGCATGGTTCACTTCGTTTCTGTTTAATTGGACCCACAACGCTTAAAGATTATCTCAAAACCGTTTAGATGTAAAAGTATTTATTGCAAGAAATTTACTAAGGAGAATGGAAAGATAATTTGATGTTTTTCATTGCTGAACGACTTTGTAAAGATGAGTACTGTTCGAACCTTGTATCTGTTCAAGACTTGCAAACCAAACATTGTTTTTCTGAGAAGAGGCTGTGTATTCCTTAGAAGGGAGAAAGTTCGTTCTCTATCTTCTACAGGAACTGCATTATTCTGCTTGGGAGATTCACTTTTCTGTAGGGGTGAGTGTGAAAGAACATCTTAAGAAGATCATACAGTAAATTAAAAGATGTCTAATATAATATTGCTGATAATAATGCTACACGATGTATATATTAAACCTGTAGTCGTCTGATGGAAGACATTTGCCTTTCACAGCTGTGGTTCAGTAATATAGGCACCAAAATACTGCATCTCTAGCATAACTTTGCTGTATTCCAAATTGAAGTGGGAATTTTTTTGTCTCACCACCTCTTCAGTTCTTGCCAGCAAAGAAAAATAATAGGAGATATGTACATTAAGTGTAGAATATAATGATTTATCATTCAAATTATTTTTTCCGTCATTTTGATTGGCCGAGAGAACTGCAAATAACTGCCTACAAATAACGGTCTGCTCATGCGCAGTAATGCTGCATTTGACAATGGCTCGCTTCCCTGAAAAAACGAGATGACTTCTTTGTTATTGTTTGACTCGTGCGCACTGCCCCTCAAAGATTAGAAAAAATAATTTGAATGATAAAACAATTATTGAACTCGGTTATCGCAAAATATTGAGATTTGTTAGTGTCTCGCCGCTAACAAATCACAATATTCTGCTCAACCTCGTCCAATAATTGCTTAATGTATCTTTCTCTGTTCCAACAGCATGTTTTAAAAACCAGTTTTACCATACCCTCTTGACACCAAAGAAATTGAGACCACAAGTCTTGGTGCTTGGCAAACCCTTCACTTCTAAAAGTGATGACAACAATGATAAGGCTGAGACGGATAAAAAGGAACATTTATCTTTTGCAAAGATTGAAAGTACACACGTTAGAAAGGATAAAGTGTCAGGTAAAATGATTATTAAATGAAAATGGGAGAGTTTACAAGTGTCTGCAGATACATGTAGGCAGAGCAGAAAAATGACAACTAAGGCTCTTACTTTCATGATTTTTATTATTTAACTAAAAAATTATTTAAGCGTTTTATTTTTGTCATTATTGCTCCAAACCTGCAACAAAGTCCTGTCAAACTAGAGTAAAGGTAGTTACAGAAATGTCAGTTTTTCTGTTCATCAAACTTTTGCCTCTCCCAACATATGACAGTTATACATGTACTGTATCTCTAAACCACATTCAATACATTTTGGTCACTTTGATATTTTAATGTTCACTGACCCAGCCCTGTATTGGTCAAAGGGAATCACTATTGAGTGATTAATGCTGTGGCAGTTTGGAGTATAACACACAAATAATTCTCTTGATTTTGTATCCCTGCTTCATTTCTCTGAGAGAATTCTGATCTACTGTATAGAGAAAGGAGTAGTCGAATATCCAAGGGTTGGCATTTAAGTCTTACTGTACATACATGTACATAGAAAACCCACACCCCACCCCTTACCCCATCGTACAAGCATTTAATAGACATGTAGTTTTATGCTGTAACAATTCAGTGTAAGGGTTCAAACCACATAAATGCAGTATTCCCTTTTCTTCTTTCTAGATGGTATTATCAAGAAACTCTACAAAAAAGATGGAACAGAAATTGATTTTAACAAGAAGTATTACCAAAATACTTTTATCTCAGACACAAGAGCCATGAGCGATTATCTATTGAAGCCAAGGTTAATCATCTATTTGCTAAAAAATATTATTTGATCACTTCCTTCACTCTTTCTTTTAATCAGCTCTAGTGTTTGTAACCAAATGCCTGTCTGTTCACTCAGTCCCATAAGAATTTTGTGCAGATTTTTTTCTTTTTGACTAATCAATTAATATTTTGTTTTATACAATCCCATAGTGATCTTGAAGGATTGAAAACAAAATCTCTGAGAAGTGCATATACTGCAACTCAAGACTCACCCGATCGGTACTTTCTGAAATCAGATGTTGAGAAGAGGTATTGGATTGGGGTTTGCCTAAAACTTGGAAATTTATATATTCGAATGGGATGTGAAATTGTCAGCCAAAATATACAACTTTAACTTCTCAAACTCCATGCATGCAATACAAATATACAAATATACTTAGTTTATAGAAATAGTCAATTTATTTCTAGAGAAAGTTTCAAGTCCATCTTAACATTTATTAATATCAAAAAATCCTTTTGTAGTTTTCGCTTTCTCTCCATCAGTCTGATGCATGAAATTATCGCAACATTGAAACAATACAATATTCTGTGTATTTTTTTGGATTCTGATTTCTGGAATTTAGGCAAACCCATCAGATTGCTATTTTTTTGGGGGGGGGGGGGTTTTGTCATGACATTCTGTAAATAAAACTATTGTATCTAGAACAAATTTGATATGCCTGACGTATAACCTGATATTTAGAGTAACGGTGCCATGTTGTGGAAGTGATGGTACTCATGCAGTTATTTGAGCATTCGGATTGGTTCTGATGCAATTTGCCAGTAACGAAGTGAGCAGGGAACTGGTAATGAGTTTCTCAAATTTGATTTACTTGCATAAGAAAGAAATGAAAATTTGATCAAGGTTAGGCAAAAAAAAATACAGACTGAGAATGACTGTGGCTGGATGGTTTGGCTGGACATCATGAATACATTATTTTCTTTGTAATTTTGGCAGCATTTGAAGGCTTATAGCATTGCTTCTATAAGGTCAAATATCCTGAAATTTGGTCAGTAAGCTTGATATACGTTGCTCTTTCATGTGACAGGGTAATTTTTTCTTGAACCTAGTTTTTCAAAGTCAGACCCAGTACCTTGCTTATTTTGCTACCACCAAATTGACTGCGCTGTCACATGATTGGTTTACATGTAACCAGAATGTAACTTTTACATGTTTTCATATATATGAACTTATCTGTGTCAGTCGGTGACTTTTCACTGTCATTTAAAAATTACGTTACCAGTGCTAGACGTCTAGTTCATCTAGGCTCCAAACGATATGGCAAATCATGCATAATTCTGATTAGTCACATTCTACTTGCTTTGTTTTCTGGTTAAATTCAATTAATCCTGTTAATTTGTACTTTTCTCAGATCTCATGAGGTATGGGGCAGTCCCGAAGCCCTAGCAAAGGAAATATGGCGCAGGAAAAAAACATTGGAAGAAGATGAAAAGTTTCGGAAAGGTATATTGACCTTTACTGCCATTTAGTTTCTACTTTTGCCAGATTATATATTGACCTTTTTCATAAATGACAGTCTAAATTATATAAATCATCTGCAGGCTTTGGTGATTTTTATCTCAAATTTAAAGTAGATTCTAAAAAATACAGGAATGTAGATATATATATATCATTATATGATCTAAATACAATTATAATAAGGAAACTTCTAATAATATTTCCAAAAATTGATGTTTGCATGCGGGAAAATATATATATTACACACAAGAAAATGTTATGGAACGTCTCTTATTTGTGCACATCATTTTTCTCTATTTTGGGTCATATATTAATTCATAGTCAGTGAGTCTTCTTTTCTTTTCTTTTCTCAAGGTTTGGCTTCCTTAATTGGTCATTTGAAGAAATCAGTCAAGGATCATTCCCGACGCAGCCATGAAACTATGGTTAGTATTGAGTTACAAAATTAATCTAAACTCGTTTAGATTTAAATGCTGTTCAGTAAATGAGACAAGGCTCTGTTCACATGATTGTATACATTTGGAATTTGTAAAGAGCAAGTTCAAAATCATCATGGACTGATCACTGGTGTCTCAAATCCCCAAAGGTTGTGCTTAGATAATATACAATTTTTCAGGGTTCATCATCCTCATTTAATTTAGGGGTTTTGGACAAACTCCCCCCCCCCCCCCTGTGAGTGATGTAGTTTATAAAAACACCCATGCCATAGCAAATCTCCCCTTTAGACCCTGACCCCCACCACTCAGGGGGTGCCGGCTGCACAGTAGGGATATTTTCTGGAATTAATACTAACAGCTAGTTTATGACAACTTTAATATTATTCTAACTTATAATTTTCTAGCTTCTTGGTGGCCCAAATGAGAGAGAACTTAGATTAAGAGGCTCTGCCAGAGTAGTTGGTTATGCCATGTTAAGGTAATAAGTTTGCTATACTTCTGTGTCATTGGATGGGACACATTCTGTAAAATCCCAGTTATAAGCCCTTCCAGGTATAAGCCCCCCACGCCCCTCCGGTTATAAGCCCACGTCTGGTATGAAGTAACCATGATTTCTTCTTCATCCCAAACTGTTTTTAATTCCTGAATTACAAGTATCCTCAGCTCCTCCAGCCTTGAATATAAGCCAACCTAGTTATAAGCCAACCTGGTTATAAGCCCACCCTGTTATAAGCCCACCCTGTTATAAGCCCACCCTCAGTTATAAATCCAGGCGGTAATATAAGCCCAGGCGATAATATAAGCCCAGGCGGTAATATAAGCCCACAAATTACAAAATTTCTGGAGAGCTAGATGATAGTGCAATAAAATTTACCCACTGCAAACTGAAAAACATTGTAATACAGGTGAATAAGTTTCTAAGGCTGGTTTAGACTGAGTCTTACAATATTTGTATCACATTTTGTCTACTTGTAAATGAATACAGCACTTATTCAAGGGCGGCGCTCTTTAATATTTTTCCTCATATGCGGTGCTTAATTGGGGGCAGTGCTTAAATGACAGCTGCACTTAAACAAGTAAATATGGTATGTTGGTTGGCATTGAACATATTAAAGACTTTAAAGTTTGTTTGTTTTGTTATTATTTCCACAGTAATTTAGCAGTTATGTTGTTCAAGTTTGGTGCATACGTGTACACAGGGTCGGCAACAATGCTGTCCGAATCCATCCATTCATTAGCTGACCTACTAAACCAGGTAAAACATATTGATAGTCACTTGTGCTTTAGTGCTACCTCTGCTCTACAGACCCTGAATGTGCTCGCATATTGTTTATATCTTGACACTGTGTCATCTTTGTTAATCTTCCTATGGGGAATTCCTCCGACATGCATTTGGAATTGCTCAATTTTTGTTAACTTATTTATCATATTTTAATTAATTATTGTTTTCCCCATTTTAGTGTTTATTAGCTATAGGTATAAGACAATCAATCAAACAACCTTCTACAGATCATCCGTAAGTATAGTGTCTGGTGTTGCATAATTTCACTTTCAATCATAATTTTAAAAGATTGGATGAAATTTTACTTTACTCTGAAAAAGCAAATGTTGCATGTCTTCATTTCGTTTTGTCTGTCATTGAACTCATCACCAGTAAAT
Organism: Anthopleura xanthogrammica; assembly: GCA_964019055.1. Lineage (NCBI taxonomy): Eukaryota > Metazoa > Cnidaria > Anthozoa > Actiniaria > Actiniidae > Anthopleura > Anthopleura xanthogrammica. Next base: position 8,476,916 of record OZ025213.1, read on the forward strand.
GAGGTTTGGTCTTAGGTGCTTGCTAGGTGTGTAGCATTAAGAATTATTGTTGTAACCATGGCAAGCTACACTGAATACTTACCCATACTTACCTTAGGGAGAGAGAGGAGGGAAGCACATAATTGCATTAGCATCTAAGCTAGTGAGTGACAAGTGTTAGCATGGATTGCAATATACCAGGCAGCAACACCTGTTTACTATTAAACACAGGTTAACTAATGCTTAAGACTGTCATGGTGAAGTTGCATGAATGACTGCTGGCTGGCAAGTCCAGATGTAACAGCTACTAACTGGCTTGAGTCTAACTTTGCACAATTTACATTGAACCACATCTCTTTCATGCATTCATTTTCCCCAGATATGGCTGGTCAACAGCAAGATATGTCTATTCCCTCATCAGTGGAGTAGGGATCTTCTTCCTAGGTGCTGGTGTATCTGTCTATCATGGGGTATCATCTCTCTTAGTCCCCACCACTCTAGAGAATCTTTTAGTGGTAAGTATTAAGTGACGGATTCTTGCAAGCATAAGCGTAACTTACAACAGTGTGGATAGTACTTGGGGTCTTACCTATTTACCAGACTCCATACAGTGGCTGCTAGGGAAATGTTCTGCTCATAAAAACTAACTTGGCTTCTCAGTGTAATATTGCCTAACATTTTTCAAAAATCTGGTTTATACAACACAAGCTATGAAAATGGTGACCAAATTTTGTGAGTTTACTTATTGCTAAAAGAAATGCTCAGAACTATTTTGTATATTCTTTTACAAAAAAAAAAAAAAATTAAAAACAATAGGTAACCCAGTTAGTCTTGAACAGCCTTTATCCATAAATGTATAATATCGTTATTGTTTGATATTTAGGCTTATACAATTCTTGGTGGATCTTTCATCATGGAAGGGGCAACTTTAATTGTAGCACTCAACCAAATAATGAAGAGTGCTAGAGAAAGTGGGGTATCATTTAGGGAATATTGTAAGTATTTGGTATAACCTATGGTCATCATTGCTACATTTATGAGAGTGCTAAACTGAATATGATGAGCTGAATATAATCTATGGTCATCATTGCTACATTCATCATCGTCATTTATAAGAGTGCTAAACTGAATATAATGAGCTGAATATAACCTATGGTCATCATTGCTACATTCATCATCGTCATTTATGAGAGTGCTAAGCTGAATATGATGAGCTGAATATAATCTATGGTCATCATTGCTATCTACATCATCATCATCATCATTTATGAGAGTGCTAAGGTCAGAACAAAGCACCTACCTGATGGTCTAACATAATAATCAACATACCAACACCCTACTGGCAGCCATACCAGTGCAGTAATGTTTTTCGTCATCATAATATCTTTTTGGTTTACCAATTTTCCCCCAGTGGTACGTGGTAGAGACCCTACATCTATCGCGGTACTGATGGAAGATGGTGCAGCCGTTACTGGTGTTACTTTAGCTGCTTTGTGTCTTGGTTTAACATCCTACACAGGGAGTCCAGTGTACGATGCTATTGGATCTCTTATGATCGGAGGTAAATGAATACATTTATCTAATGTTAGTATAACCTACTAAATGGTCTATCGAAAATCTATCGCTTTGATTGGCTGAGCTACTAGCGGTCTATTAGTGATAGACCTCTAGTAGTATAGCGAAAAAGGCCGGTTTTGAAAACCAAAACAATGGCAAAAACAATCATGTTTTTGACTGATTAGTAGGTTTATACTCAAACAATTAGACCTCTCGCCCTCATCGTCTACCGAGTCAATAGCCCATTAAACCTTCGACCTCATGGGCTATTGACTCGGGCTGTGGGTCTAATTTCTTGTTAATTAGTCTCATTAGCAAACATTATGTGTGACTGTAAAAGCAATTGTATTAGAATGTACGTTCGTTCCCTGCTAGGCAGCAGATGCTGCTTTCTATCAGTTTCTGCCGGGAAAGGATGTGCATTGTAGTGAAAGTGATGGTTATCACTCCATTTTAAAGCATTGCTGCGTGTACCGAGACCGTGCCGTGCGCCATGGTCTTTTGTAACTTTACAAAACATGTTCTGGGATACCCTTCAAACTCAACTACTATTTTCAGCCATAATAACGCGTCAATCACCACTATCTCTCGCGTCAACACAGCACGAAGATTGACAATTTTCTTACTGTTAAATATATTCCGCCATCGGTTTTTTTAATGAACGCATTCTTTTTCCCCAGGTCTTCTAGGTACCGTAGCATTTTTTCTAATTACTAGGAATGCCGATTTTCTAATAGGAAGGTAAGCAAAGTGTACTGAACTAGAGTTTAGGAATTATCATTTTTTTTAAACTGTAATTCTCGGAGATTCTTGTAATTGCGCACCCCTGATGCGCGTTCCTGAATTTTGTATTCTACACTCGTGTCTGAAATATTAACACTTTTGTTTATCGTAGATCCATGCCTCCAGCTCGGTTAAAACAGATTATTGAAGTTTTAGAAAGTGATATTGTAGTACGTTCTATCCACGACGTTAAGGCTACAGAAATGGGTGAGTCAAAACAATAGGGATCTTAAGCACCAGGATGGGAGGAGTAAGTCGACAAACGCCGTCGGTCCTCACGTGACGTAAGTTCACAAATCAAAATACTGACAAGGTTTAAGATCTAAAAAGGGGAATAGCTAGAAAATGCGAGTTTAAATTCTCTTCACTCGCTATTTGTAATTTTCAGCTCGCACTTAGCTAATTATCTGGTGGAAATTTCGAACCTTGATATCGTAGACAAATACAAGGATCCCTGATGTGGAATCCACAATACAAACTCGTTACATGTATTTTGTTGTCATAGGTGCCGATACTGTTCGATTCAAGGCTGAGGTCAACTTCGATGGTCGTGAAATTAGTCGCTGCCATATCAGTAGAGTGGATATGGAGCAGATGTTAGCGGTAAGATTATTGATTTAGTACATTCTAAAATTAGTAAAAGATAAACGTGGGTAGCGGTGGGCCAGGGTAATAATTTGGTAGTGATACCATATATAGAGCTGTTAAGTTGTGACGTATTTCCGGGTCCAACTGCTCAAAAATACCGCTAAAATAAAGCGAAAAACGTACTCAATGATTTAACCTCCACTTGAAACAATTAGAACTTTGGACAACAAATCCTGTCATGAAGAAAAAGTAAGAAAAATCTTTATAGAACTGCTTTTCGTTTTAGACCCGGAAGTCGTTTTTTTCATTCGATTGACGTCACACTTCAGTAAAAGCTCAATAATGAAGGCTTTCAAACAAAGTATAAGAATAAGATCTTACTATCTTATAATTAATATCAGGGTTCTATATGGTACTTTACTCTTGTGTGTGTATGGTATAAGCTTAAGCTTTTATTTATATCTTACTCACATTCAGTTATTTATGTGTATATCGTTCTTTTTTGCTTTGTCAATCCCTATGATTTTGTTAAAAATCATATTATTTTTTGTTACTAAGCTCGTTTAGCTCTATAGCTATTCTGCTGAGTAGCCTTTACCAAATTCTGACTTTGTTATATATTTATATACAGCTATTCCAAGAAACGTTGAATACTGAATACTGCATACTGAATAGTGCATTCCAAGACCGAAATGCATTTTGGGTCTTCTCTGTTATATTGTCTAAAGTAAAATAACTATTAATTATTTATTTTATTTTAGTGCATTACATCCAAACCAATATACTAGCTAACATATAGAGAGCAAATCGCTGTATATTCACTTTTTATTTCAAATTAATAAGACCCACAATGCCCTTTGGTCTTGGAATGCACTATTCAGTATGTAGTATTCAGTATTCAACGTTTTTTGAAATAGCTGTATATTCATGATGTCAAATATGGTGAAAAAGTTGTTATTGTTGTTGAAACTGAGAAAGAAGAGAAAAACTACCCATGCACAGGAACAAGTCACAAAACTCGACAACCTCACTTACTGACAACCTCAGTGCTGAACTTATCCTTGGGTCACATTAGTCAAAGCCAAGCACTTGAATGTGTAGTGGAAACAAATCAGAGCTATACTATCCCTCTTCTGCAATGAGCCCCTACAACCCACGATGATTTTCATTGATTGCTGATTCTTTGCCATTTTTGATGCTCTAACAACAGGAAGTCCAGAAGCTTACAACAGTAACAGAGCTAGAGCAGTTCCTGATGGAGTATGGAGAGCAAGTTATCGATGTGTTAGGACAGCAAGTGGATCGTATTGAAAAGAACATCAAGGTAGGAAAAACGTCCTTGCTTTTAAGTTCATGTATCCATCATAGTATACTCGAGCATGGGTGTTTGATGCAAGGGTGGAGCAGATTCAAGAGGTGGATTGAAAGTTTTAAAAATAAGAATAAAGAGGAATGTAAAATCTATAAAGGGGAAGCTATAGAAATGACTTTCTAGGTAACAGCGACCCCGTGGAATCATTCTGGATCTGTCTTCGTGATTGATGGCTGATTGGTTGAAGTGTTGATTAAGTGATTGACTAATTACCTCACCTTTTATGATTATTTTAGAAAAAGAACCCAGAAGTTCGTCATGTTGATTTGGAAATTCTCTGAAGAATTATGGATGATGGGTTACGACACTTGTCCTATGAACCTACCAATATTAAATGAAAAAATGTAATAGCAACATCAATGTATTATTTTGTATTGTATTACTCAGTGGTAAAAAAAACATGAGAAAGGAAAAAAAAAAAAAAAAGATAAAAAAGCATGAAACGAAACATCTGTATTGTTGAACCATTTGAATAGACCTCTCAACCTACCTATGTCTCTGTTGTTCCTCCTTCCCTAAAACGTAAAGTACGCTCTCTTTTCCTCAACAAACTAAACTCCGTAGATCACCTTAAAGACATGCTCTGCACACGTAGCCTGCGTAGCGGGCCCTCGCGAGGGGAGGATTGCTGGAGGATTCTTTCCCTCCTCCCCAGTCCATCTCCCCTCACGAGGGCCTGCTATGCAGGCTACATTTACTTTAAGCCTGTAGCAAAACTACTACGCTTATCACTTGAGTGAGAAACTGGAAAGTTTAGACACATAAGTTTGGTCGTGACAACTACAATGTTGTTTGGCGCAACGGTATAAGGTAACAATAAAAGAGCGGCAAGTGAAGCAAGCCTAAACCAATCAGAATCTTCGGTTCCCACACTAATAAAGCGGGAAATGCCCACGTGCCTTTCCAATCAATTGTGCCGTTGCCCCTAACAACATTGTACTTTTGACGATAAAACTTATGTCTCTAAATTCTCTCCTTTAGAGTGCAAATAATATAACCGTGAAATAGTTAGCTAGCTAACTAGAGTGCAAATAATATAACCGTGAAATAGATAGCAAGAAATAGGAGATAGTTAGTGCTTAGTTAGGCAAGACATAGGAAATCAGCGAGGCATGACAGGAGCACGGGCTTTTTCTAGATCAACGACTCAGTGCACAAAAGAATGTGTTTCTGACGTTTAATGAGTTAAAAATGAAGACACAGGTCAATAAATCAAAACGCAGATACAACTATTTGAATTGTAATACTGATAGATTAATGTGGAATAAAAGTTTGTTCAAATTATCACGGTTGTTTTTTTTATTCCGCATTACGAAACCGCAGCGTAGCGGTGATCATTTGACTAATTAAACATGCTTGCACGTGCAAGACCCGTCACGGCTCGCTTATTTCTCCACTAATCAAATTTAGGCAGAACTTAGGACATAATTAGTCATTAGAGTGCAAATAATATAACCGTGAAATAGTTAGCTAGCTAACTAATGACTAATTATGTCCTAAGTTCTGCCTAAATTTGATTAGTGGAGAAATAAGCGAGCCGTGACGGGTCTTGCACGTGCAAGCATGTTTAATTAGTCAAATGATCACCGCTACGCTGCGGTTTCGTAATGCGGAATAAAAAAAACAACCGTGATAATTTGAACAAACTTTTATTCCACATTAATCTATCAGTATTACAATTCAAATAGTTGTATCTGCGTCTTGATTTATTGACCTGTGTCTTCATTTTTAACTCATTAAACGTCAGAAACACATTCTTTTGTGCACTGAGTCGTTGATCTAGAAAAAGCCCGTGCTCCTGTCATGCCTCGCTGATTTCCTATGTCTTGCCTAACTAAGCACTAACTATCTCCTATTTCTTGCTATCTATTTCACGGTTATATTATTTGCACTGGACCCCCCCGACCCTCCCTCTGGATCCCCCAGAACCACATTACAAGTAACAGCTAGTAAGTGATATGAAAGGAGTGTAGTATCGCAGTACAATAGTATCACAGTACCACATTATCACAGCATCACAGATATACCATAACATTGAATAATGACACCACCCCGTATATATTGACAGTGTATTGTTAGTATCATCAGGTCAGCCGATTTGTTCGAGCAACACGTATATAGTCATAAAATTATATATTGTCAGTCTGAAGGAAAGTGACATAAAACACCCCTTGCAGCACGTCGGAATGCAGCTCAATTTGGAGGGCAAAACAAAAGAATTTTAATCTGAGAATTGGAACCTATTGTTTTGCCCTCTAAATTGAGCTGCATTCCGACGTGCTGCAAGGGGTCTATTCCATCCATCAAACTGACCTTCTCGAGTATCCAACCCTTTCTGAAGTATCCAATCATATCCTGTAGTATCCAATCATATCCTGGAGTATCCAATCATATCCTGGAGTATCCAATCATATCCTGGAGTATCCAATCGTATTCTGGATTATCCAATCATATCCTGGAGTATCAAATCATATCCTGGAGTATCCAATCATATCCTGGGGTATCCAATCGTATTCTGGAGTACCCAATCATATCCTGGAGTATCCAATTGCAATATGAATTGATCCTCCAGAATATGATTGGAGACCCAAAGTTTCACGCTATTTTGATAGAAATTACACAGAAGGTTACCTGTGACTGGGATGTAAATCAGAACGGCACACTCTTGTTTGCTTGTAATTTGTTTGCGCATGCGCGTGCTTGGTGTGCTCTTGCATATCTCACATGATAACAAAACAATGCCTCCTGTGAAAGTATTTTGAGGGAAAAGACAATAAAAACTCAGTTCTGATTTTTATCCCTAGCTGATCTGTGCATATATCGAGAATGGTTTTTTGAAAACACGTCCCACATGGAAAGACGTAACCATAGCGGCAAAAAGATCAACGACACAAGCGAAAATCCGGGTGTGCTGGTCACAGCAAGGGGTTAATCATCTACGGTCTAGGGGCCGACTAACCTCTCCCTTAGGCTTCGGCCGAGCTTCCTGATCAGTCAGTAATGTCCTCCCGGGATAGCGGTGTTGGGGCCGAAATCTCCAGCGTAGCCGTAAGTCCATACGAGGCTTCAGCACTCGATGTCTGGAAGTATGGTCCTGGTTAATCAATCAATAAAAACAAATCAATCTGCAAAACCTGAGCTTTCCGATTCGAAAAGGACAAGAAAAGTCCTAAATGCGCGTTTCGCTTCTAGTAGTTTGTTTTTCTGACCAAACTTCCAATTTTTTCGATGCCCGTTCTAAAAACACTGACGTCTTGCCAAAGTTTCTTGAACGCATGATTTAAATGCTGACATCAAGGATATTTGTAGGTGGTGATTGCTGGACATACACTACTTTTCAAAACGTAGACTACAAGATTAAGAGAAATTTGAATATTAGTGAGCAAAACCCTACTTATTAAGGTACCAGTCAAAATACGGTAAGTTTTGATACACCCATTAACAAATAAGCAAAACTCTATCGGTATAGTATGAAGATGATGAAAGCGGTACTACAACCTTCATTCAACTGTGTTAATTTCGGGTTGAAGAAGAATTGAAATTCTCATTTAGAAGTAAGGTAAGAAGTTTTGGAATGTAACTGAAATAGATTGAAGGAATATCAGAATAAGCCGAATGTACACGAGATGGATTGGATGGGTGTATCAGAATAAGAATGTACAGGACATGGATTCGATGGGTGTATCAGAATAGAAATATACACTTGATGGATTGGATGGGCGTATCAGAATAAGAATGTACACGAGATGGATTGGATGGGTGTATCAGAATAAGAATGTACACAAGATGGATTGGATGGGCGTATCAGAATTAGAATGTACACGAGATGGATTGGATGGGCGTATCAGAATACACGCATCAAGCATTCCGCGCTACTGCTCTAAGCGCATGCTCAGGGGATTAAAAAGTGGGATAATATTTTGTAAAATATGCAATTTTTTTGGTATATTTGACTCAAAGTTCGCTTAACGGTACGTGATCTTGGATATTTAATGAAAATTGTGTTTGACAAGAAAAATACAACTAAAATATAACGTTTTACAAAATATTATCTCACTTTTTAATCCCCTGAGCATGCGCTTAGAGCAATAGCGCGGAATGCTTGATGCGTGCATAAGAATGTACACGAGATGGATTGGATGGGTGCATCAGAATAAGAATGTGCAACGACATAGATTGGATGGACGTATCAGAATATGAATGTACACGAGATGGATTGGATGGGCGTATCAGAATATAAGAATGTACACGAGAAGGATTGGATGGGTGCATCAGAATATAAGAATGTACACGAGATGGATTGGACCGATGGGCGTATCAGAATATAAGAATGTACACGAGATGGTTTGGATGGGTGCACCAGAATAAGAATGTGCAACGACATAGATTGGATGGCTGATGAATCAGAATAATAATGTGCACGACATGGATTGGATGAACGTATCAGAATAAGAATGTACACGAGATGGATTTGTTTGTATGTATTGCTTGTTTTGCACATTAAAATCGACCCTTTCTGCCCAGAAAGAAAAATATTAAGACTAGTATGTTTAAAACTTATTTATTTTCTGTCTTCATAGTTTGCATCTCTGCTCCATGGCGATGCTTCATGTGACGTAAGGCTTTGTCAATTCTTTGCCAGAGAACGATTTATACAAAGCAATTGGCGAAGATCTTTTGGGAAAATGGTTGGCATACTAACACCACAATCTTATTGTTAGTCAACATGAAGTACCTCCATATAACACTCTTTAGACAAACATTCCACATAGAAGAGTTTTTTTCTTCTTCTTCTTTCCTTCGTTCCTTTTATTTTCATTGTTTTCTTTAGACTAAAGTTTTCATGTGGAATGCTGAAAAAGAGTTTACAGGATCTTTATCAAAAAATATTTTTTTCTAATCTTGTGAGAATCCCGTACAGGGTTCTACACTTACGTTACTTATATTAATCTTATACAGTTAAATTACTTTTCCAAATATTTAATTGATTCTAGCTTTTATTAATTACATACAAATATAAAGATTTTTTAGTATTATCCTATTTGTCTTTGTTTTTTTCAATGCTAAAAACCCTCTTTAAAAATTGAAAAATTTAGTGAAGAATGGCATGGCTTAAAAATTAATCAAACCATAAACATGAGTTTTATAGGTGTTTAAGATTCTTTTTGCATAACTGTTGTGCTAGTCAAACCTAATAAATAAGCAGAGACCATTAAATTAACTAAAATAATTAGTAATTCAGGTTGCAATGCATGTATTTTATATGTATAGGTTGTCACGGTAATCAAACCATTTGCATCTGTCAATTGATGTTGTCACGGTAACAAATTATATTTGTATGTTGTTGTCATAGTAATTTAACTTCCTCAGCATGTTGTATAGTAGTGTAATCATGATAATTATATTCCTAGTTCATATGGCACATAGGTTGTCATGGTGATTAAAACTTATGTAAGTTGTCATGGTAACCAAAGTGGTTCCCCAACTTACCAGTTATTGTGTACAACAAGTTACTTTAACAACATAATGTTCCATTAGCAGGAGGTTCTACTGTCTACAGCAGTACCTCATGAACCTTAGATGCATTATTGTATTGTCAGTACTGTAAGTGACCCACAACCACCACATAGCATAAGAGAGCCCATATTTTTACCAGTATTAAAGTGCCTTTAGAAACAATTTGATTAGTATTAATTGGAATAACATTTAACATTTAACATTTAAACTTTGCATATGAAGAAAAGCTAGAAAACCTGTACAAAAACATTTCTAACCAAGGTTCAACCCAATGCTCCATTCATATAAAATGCCGAGTCCAGACATGGAGTCATGTACTCAGTCATTACACGTTGTGTTTTCCAGACATAATGTGGGGTCTCTCTTTCTCTCTCTCTCTCTAAAATTTATTATCTTATTAATTTTTAATATAAACCAGCTAAGAGTCCTATTCTCCAAAATAATGACATCAGCTCTTGGAGGCCTTTGAGAAGTTGCTAATGGTAGAAATACTGATGGCAGCTAAAATATACTGCAAAATTGATTTATCCATCCATGTTATCTCAGATACTCCAAACAACCCTCCTTCATAGTACCCCAAGTGACCACCATGTTTGGTCAAAACAAACAACGCTTGAGGATTCTCCTCTGGAAGAAACAAATAGTTAAGAAATAGTGAGAAATGTGTAGTCAGATAATATATTGATGAACAAATAGATGAACAAAATGTATGAACATATAAACCAAAATATATGATATAAAAATGAATAAGCGAATAAAATAACTTATTATTAATAGGTGAATAAATAAGTTGGTTGGTTGGCCGGCTGGTGGATAAATGGATAGTTGGATGAATAGATGGATGAATGAGTGAATGAGGAATTGTGGAGCTGGGATGGGATGGATAGATGAATAGATGGATGAGTGGATGGATGAGTGGATTTTGATATATGGGTTTCATATGGGGATTTATCTATGATTTATTATCTGTGTTTCTTCCATGTTAATTTTTAGCAATTAAATGGTGGCCATATTGGCATTCGGTCTATATTAATGAATGAATGAAATAGTTGAATAAATAAACAACAAACCAATTCAAAAACAATGAATAAAAATATTAGTTTTATAATATAATCCTTTTTCTGGCAAAGCCCAGGAGGACACAAGGGCAACCAGGTCCCATTCAGGTGGCCTCCTGTTAGAAAATCCAATCCACCAACTTCCCTCATTCCAATGAAGTTGGAAGTCTCATGGATGTTTTCTATGTACAGGTTTTCTCTACCCTCAGGAGACACTTACCGATATGTTTTAAAGGAGAAGCATATAACGGCTCAGGAATAATGGGATCATCACGGGCATTAAGCAACAGAACAGGCATTTTGATCTGAAGCAAAAAATGTGGGGTATTAATAACATCTAAAACTTTAAGATGCACAATCATAGATCCTAACCTAATAAATAACGTTTCATATCTAAGCAACCACAATCCTTTTCAAAAACTCTTTCAATGTTACACGTTGAAACTTTTAGCTCAAACTTGTGTGCAACAGTTTTGCGAGACAAGTTCCAGAATGAATTGCACCAGAAAGATTTCAGCAGAAAAGAGTTTTTCTAAGTTTTTAAGGTTGCATAATTAAAAAATCGAATAATTTTGTTGTGTTCTTTGACATTTGGTATATACTGTAACTTAACACTTATTGACTGGAACCTCGGGAAAACAGGGTATTTTGTAGTCCCTCCGCTTTGCCTCGGGAAACATCGTTGTTTTGGGACCACAAAACACACTGTTTCCCCGGTCCCAGTCAATAAGTGTTAATTGTATTGTATTTTATTACCCTAATAAATCAATCGTCTTACATGTGCAATTATTTCATCTGGCCCCCTGGGTGTTTGTTATTCAACAGGGTAGAACAAGGATACCAAGTGGAGTGGTTTCCAACTTTTCCTTTGGAATTCCTGATCTAAGAACCACCCCCCCCCCCCCCCCTCTCATTCCGATTTACAAAATGCCACCCATGCATGGTAGGGGTATGTATATTTTCTGGGACTACCATCTCAGAGCATGTGTTAGAAGTTCTCATTTATAATTTTTATGAATTTCTTTCTTTTTCTTTTCTTTCCCATTTTTTTTCTTTTTTCTTTCTTTCTTTTTTTTTTTTTTTGAAAGGAAGAGCAATACTGGCAATATTATTTGTTACTTACATTAGACATGTATGTACAGCTGCTGTTTTCTTCATAGAATGTTTTTGTATCATCAAAGTGTGCCATTCTCCTAGTAGACAAAGAAACCAAATCATATTATCAGTCAATACCCCAGTTCTCTGTTGATCAAGGTTAGCCTAGAATACTCACATGTTGCAATAAAGGTCTGTTGATAAACTAAAAAGTTCTTAAGGTATCAGGATACATTTGAGGCCTTCGAGATTACTTTACGCACGAGCCAAATTTCTCGCTGTCTTTTCAATATTATTATATAAAAGTATACATTTTCTGAAAGCTAAATAAACGTAGTTTTTAAAAATCAATATGGAATTTTCTGTTTTAAGACACTTAAAAAGTTATTGGCTTTCTCCGCAGTTTTTGAGTGACCAAAATATCGTTTTAAAAACATTCTAGTTCTTTCGGATTACATTGGATCGAACTGAAACTTTGGATTATGATAAATAACAATACGATCTAAAAAACGGTGAAATGTTTTTCATTCAAAAGATATTGTCTATTTTGCAATCATAACCACCAAAATTTTAAACTTCCGGATTTAACGCGTCATTGTGGACGATCTAAAAAAGATAATCTGAAAAAATCTGAGACACAGTTTTGAAGCTCATTATCTACAGAGTATGCTAACGTAATTTTGATCGACATAGCGGAAATTCTGATCCTGCGGGAAGTCGTCGAATGAAGTGAGGTAGAATGTCACTTTGAACCCAATAACTTTTTTTGTGTTCCAAAACAGACAATTGTAAATAGATATTCGAAAACTACATTTATTTAGCTTTCAGAAAATGTATACTTTTATGACAAAATATTGTAAAGCCTGTGCGAAATTTGCGGTAACGTGTATAGGGGTCCTAATCATATCCTGATACCTTAATAGTCTTTCTTATAATCAAACATTTTAGCGTATTATGTCACATTTATTTATTATTATTCATTTTTTTACATAATTTACTATTCAGGCATTGGTATTTGTGAATATTCTGACAATGAAATGAGGCTAACCTAGAGTTTACAAATGAGTCTATAATTAAGAAACATACCTTATTATAGGAAATTAACGCTTCATGAAATTAACGCAAATTTCAAGAAATCACGTTAATTTAAGTCATGTTAATTTCTTTAATGTTAATTTCCCTATCATTAATAAAGTGGACCGAATGTTAATTTTCATGACATGAATTTCTGGCAATTTTATCTGTTATCTACTTTTGAAAAAATTTAAAACTGAAATTTACAGCTAGTCACTTAACTGATAACAACAACATTTCAGTATTTGTCGGAAATTACCTTTTCATTTTCTATTCTACAAGCTCTTCATTTTCACTTTCAGATGAGTTAATTTTATTTAAATGGAAATTTTGGCTTGTCTTTGGCATTAATTTTCTTCATTTGGACGTATTTTTGTCCTCAGTTAGCGTTAATTTAAGTCGCGCTAATTTCCAATACTTAATTTCGTGGAGCATTAATTTCCTATAATAAGGTAGTCAGAAAACGATTATGTTGAAAGGTAAAGGTTTTAAATCAAAAGATTTTAATATTCATATTAGGTCGTTATTATCAAGTACTGGTAATTGTATAGTTATAAACACAAACCTGTTAAATGCTTCATCTAGTTCATTCAGTGATGTAGCATTGCACACATCAGCCTTTTGCACACACATTTCAGGGTCCTTGAACAGAATGTGCTCATTCCGAAGTATGAGAGCCTTCATGTTTTGGGCCATCACAAAGCTATAGAATCTTCTTGCACCCTCCCAATCACAAAATAATTGCGATGCACTGCAGTCGAAAACAAAAAAGAAGAAATGAAATTTTGAAGAATAGGAAAATTTGGAAGAATTTTAGAAAATAAGTTAATTCATGAAATAAGAGCATAAAAAGGAGGGAAGTGGGTGGATGTAAGATAAGTAAAATATAATTATGGAATGTATAGAAGCTAGGGAATTTTTGTGAGGTGAGGATTAATCAGGCTCATCAGCTCAATTGTGATGTGGATTTGAGATTAAAGTTCTCGGCTACAACAGAGTTTTAAGTAGTGTTTTATTAGGCCATTCTTGAACTAATTTGCTGAATGGATTTGAGTTGGAAGATTGTTCCAAAAAACTCTGGAGTGGGTAATATATTCTCCAGTATTCCTCCCTCTGCAAGAATCAACTTCTAAATTCTAACTCGATCTTGAAGGGTCTAGATAAAAATTACCATGTAATCCTAGCTAGTAACCCTTCCAAATTGTGTATTTTTTTTTTAAGTCATAGGAAAGTTACTGATGGACTTGAAAGGATGTAATAATTACAATTTACAATTCAAAAGTTCTATTAAACTCACAGTACCTTATAATGTCATAGCCTTGACAAACAGATATAGCACAGGTGAAGTTCTTTTGCCTTTCTGGTTTCTCTCCAAGGTACTTGAGAAGAACATTAGCTCCCATGGAAAAACCAACACCAATGAGATGATGGCAGTTGTACCTTGCTATAACTTGCTTTACCAGAACTCTCAGCTCATCTGTGCTCCCTGTTTAATTAAGTTATAAGTATTCATTAAAAAGACATTCAAAAATTTAAAAATTTTTATTAACTAAAGGTGTAATTAAATGACAATGCAAATCCAAAAGCACTGTCTAACAGAGGAGGGGGGTTCTGTATAATTGACCCTCACCTCATGGTAACAAGCTTTCCATTAAGTTTATAAAGAAAGAGATTACTATAGCAGTACATATAAACCTTAAGAGACAAAGTTAAATTGCATATAAATTGCAAGTACATATTTTCATAATTTATGGGCAATCCGGTTTGATAGGGATGAAATAATATAATGACATAAAAAAAACTAATAATTATCAGACTTAATTAAGTATTCTTGGATTGCATGTTACAACATCAAGGTGATCTGAGTTAACTGAATTAGCCAATCAGAAAATGTTCAGTGGTCAGTGAAGAAAAATCCATCCCATGAGCATTTGCGATCGCTTTGTTGAAAAAAAGCAGATGATATTTTTCATGTTTTCCAAGATTTGCAAAAAACTATCAAGTTCAAATATCAGTATTAGTAATGAAGAACCACGGGAAGGTTGGTTTTGTGCGCAAAGTCTTTCGGGATGGATTTTTCTTTGAAGAAACCGTGCATGATGTCTGGGACATTTTAGAGATCACCTGGATAGCAGCCATGTTAACGTTAGGGGTTTTCACAAAAGACTTCTCAATAACTTCATTAATTCATTCCATCAAAATGGCTTCTATGTCTTTGCCTTTCTTGGGAATGATAGCAAACCATATTTTAGTTTATAATTTGAAATCTTTTTGGAAAAAATCAATGTACTAGGTGCCAAATAAAAATAACTCTTCTTAAATGTTACATGGATTCAGCATATTTATTAAACACTCCCTCCTCCCTCCAAGCCCACCTTAATTTTATTAAAAAAAGAACAGTATATTTCTGAATCAATACCATATGTAAATATTCTTGGAGAGGTCAGCCTAATGTTTTCTCTGACTCCAAGGTGATCCAGAACAGCCACTCGGAAATTGTGTTTCAAGGCATAACCAGCGAAGGTGCGTACATACTTGGTATCGCTACAATTCCCTATTCCAGGAACTATGATTATGGTATTTAATTTCTGAAGAAAAAAATTGGGAAATAAATTAATGGATAAATGAATGGATAAATGGATGGAATGAATGGATAAATGAATAGATAAATGAATGGATAAATGGATGGACGGATGGATGGATGCATGGATGGATGGACTGAAGCATGAATGGATAGTTAACATTAGATGAGCTGAATGGATGGATGGACAGACAGATCATGGAGAAATAGATACGTAGATGAACAGATGGATGAATGATGGATGAATGAATGGATTAATGTGATCTGTTTCCTTGTTGTGGTGTTTTTCACATTTTAAAATTCTCATAACTTCTCAACAATTTAATATTTTTGTCTCAAACTTTCTAACTTTGTTGATTTCTTTCTAATCTATAATTGTAATGTAGCGGTCAACTAAAATATGAATTAAGAAAATTATGATAATGAAGTGGCGACCATATTGGCATTTGGTCAATAAACATGGGATGGTATACGTAATTTAATCATAAAACTTCTCATACATGTACCTCTTCACTTTTCGTCATTTCTGGTTCATAAACATCAAACGTCATAGTGGCTCCATCTTTCATCTTAACTGTGTGATGTTTGCCTAATAAAGTTGGTGGGTTTACCCTGCCAACCTGACTGGCAAACAAGGTCTGCATGTGTCCACTTCTTGCCCATACTGGAGGAACATATCTGACAACCAATATGATACATATTATGATACATAATTTAAATTAATGGGAAGCATGCATGACATCGCATTGAGAAGGACAAGGACAATTTCGTAAGATTCAAAGCAAATTTAAAAATAAATTGAATCTTTCAACCTTGATAGGAAGGCATGATAAATTTGACTGTAAATGGATAATCTAGCTAGCAGGAGGCATGATTGGCATTTACTGTGTGACAGAAGAGCCTACTTGAGTCATCAATGTGATATACAGTCAATACTACAAGACTTGTATGGCAAGCAGCTGCTTCATGCTTCATGCATGTAGAAAGTAGTATAATAGAACTGTATTTTCAAAATAATTTTAGTGATTGAAACAGCAAATTATCATGATCAATGTGCAGGCCAAATTTTACTGATCAATATCTATAAAGCAAATTAACTTATGAATAGCATCGGGAGAGGGGGGGGGGGGGGGTAATGCTCAATGCTGAACTGAAAATATAAAAAAGGTGGGGGGAATATAAAGAGTTCTGCCAATTTCTACTTCAATAGTTACCTAAAATTAAAACACTGAACATTATGTTGATCATTGTGACATGCATTGTTTTTTCAATTTTAATATTGAAATTTTTCTTGAAATTGCTAAAATTTGTAACCGTGGAAAATACATTTCAGAAACTTTTATCTAGGCAATCAATAATTTATGCTGGTGCCTGGCAGCCGGTCAATGCTGATGGATAAATATTTAGCACACTGTTACTAGTATCTTCTAAATCCTTTCGTTAACATATTAATAATCTATTGCCTGGCATTTATATATATTGAAAAACAAAGAT
Source organism: Anthopleura xanthogrammica (assembly GCA_964019055.1). Taxonomy (NCBI): domain Eukaryota; kingdom Metazoa; phylum Cnidaria; class Anthozoa; order Actiniaria; family Actiniidae; genus Anthopleura; species Anthopleura xanthogrammica. The sequence continues at coordinate 8,494,014 of OZ025213.1, forward strand.
GACAATGATGATAAAGAAAATTTAAAATGTGCAATGTTTGTTTACGAAAAAACTAAAGATTAAGTTTAAAAGAAATGAAAACAATTTGCATCCAAAAATGAGACAATTTAAGCTTAACTGAAAAGGAGAGTAGAATGCAAAATAAGACAGAATATTTAAGTGAAAAAAAAAAAAGAAGTTTGCATTGAAATGACAAATATCCTACGTTATCCACAAATGAAACTCATAGCGAGTTGTTTGGTAAAAAATCAAGGATTTCCTAAGTGAAAATTAAGCGAAATGTTTAGAACTGCACAGCTCAAACCAATTAACACAACCAGCAGAACCAGGACATGTCGATAATATGACTTTACAAAACAAAAACAACGTTTTTAATACCATTAATTATGCAGAACTCTCTAGAAAAACATAAATTTCAAAGCCTTTTTCAGTTCACTAACACATGTGTAGATTATTTCGGGTTGAAAATTAAAGAAAATATAACTTATATAGAATTTTAGCTTAAGCTTATATATTCTCGAAGGTTCAAAGTACAAAATTAATCATGCTCGGTAAATGAAAAATACAAAGCTAAGAAAATTAAACCAGTATAATAACTGGCTGTCATGTATTTAAGCCTTAATAGAATTCCTTAATTTTGGCTCTCACTTGTGTGAAGATTATTACTGAATTTAGCGTTATTTAGTTCTAATAAACGGAGGTTTTCCAAGGCGTCAGTAGTGTTGTCATATTATGAAGACGATTCCAAATGAACAATTAGAAAACCAGTTATTTCCACGCTAAATAATAAATATCCAACACTAACTTATTGAATTCACAAAAATAAGTAGTCTTGTTTTACCACTGCTGATCAAATCTTGGTTGGTTATAAATACCCGTGTAAATACAGATTTTAACTTACTTTTCCTTTAAGAATGGACAAGAAGCCTTGACTGCTTTTACAAAGTCACTGCCGGAGTCAAAGGTTTCTGGCATGAGAACTCGATCAGTGAGGTTCAATATGCGTATGAGAAAGCAGAGGACCACAGCCAAGAAAGCTATGATTGCAGGGAGACTGATCATCGAAGTGGAAATGCTAGTATCCAGGGCAAATATCACAATACAATAGACAAGAATTTTGACATTCTTCACATTCACTTCTATATTGGGAAACCTGTGAACTGTGACGGAAAGCTGGTTGTTGGAAGTGGGGTCGGGTGGGATAAGACAGTCTTTATTCTTCAATCCCATTTAAAAGATTTTTTAGCCTCATTTACACCTATGATACACCACAAAACTCTCCTTGTTATATAGTTTTTCAGCTTGTTCGTTTTTAGTGACAATAAGGGGCGCTTTTTATGAAGATTGTCCGAAAAAGATAAGTTACCCTCCCCACGTCCCTCCCCACCCCAGTAAGTTTTTGTGGTGCCCAACTCATGCCCAGGCTATGAAGTGTTCGAAAAAGCGCGCGCCCAGCTGCCCTTTTGCTTAAAAAACTTAGTCTTTTTAACTTTTACCTTACATTTGTTTTCCTTTTTCTCTTGAAAAATATCTAACTTTTCTTTTTATCACTATCTTTATTTTGTCAAAAAGTATTTTAATGCTTTTAGTTTTAAACCGATCAAGTAAGACATTTGGGTTTCCTGTGGTGGACTTCCAAATAAGGTTTTTCACAAAAATGACGTCCTCGCTAATTATTACGTCATTGATATCATTATGACGTTTCAAAATTAGTTCTACACTTGTAGTAAACTTTACTTGACGTCTTAAAATTTGCTCCACAAAAAGAGGAAGGAAATTGTGAAAAAAAAGGATAGTAAAATGGGAAATTGTTTTTCCCAGCTCAAGAAAAACAAAGTTTCACCGGAAGTGAGAAAAGTGGCTAAATCTCACGCCAAAAGCAACGATAGCCGCTTGTCTTTAATTTTCGGAAGAGAGAACAGAAAAACTGGTACGAACAAATCAGAGCTCGTGGTTGGCGAGGAGAATTGCGGAGGTTTGACCAAATCAGGTTCTAGCGAGGTAACTCTGGAAACCAAATCAACGAATCCTTGGCCAAGAAGTGACACTTCTTTGGAAGACATTTTGGGTTCTTCGTCGTTTCTCTTGGACGATGACACGCAGCCAAAACAGGCTGATAATGTACGCGATGCTGATCAGCTTATCCGAGAACTGGACAAGATCAACTGCATCCGCGTTAACGACCATGCAGTGACCAACAGCAACCAAGAAACAGCAACATACGAATGTAATGTATCACGTCCCAAGACCAGAAGAGGTCCAGTAACAGAACCAAGAGGTCAGGCATGCCCTATGAACAAGGTTGTCAGTGCTCAAAAGGAAAACAACAGCCAAGACCTGAAGCGCGAAGCAGGAAACAAGCAACAAATTTCCGTAGTACCTGCGAATTGTGCGCGGGACAAGTTTAAGCCGGTTGCCGTCCAAAAATGTGTACGATTCGTGCCGGATATTTCAAGTGGTGACGTCCTTGAAGAAGTGGACAAAAAGCCAGTCACTCCTTTGGTTTATGATGACAAGGAGTTGGGTCTGATAGATCAGATCGAGGATGAGTATGGCATTAGATAAATGATATACAATGATGATTGGATTGGCTGCAGTGGAGGATATTCATTTGGATGTACGTGCGTGCGGTAAAAGATGAAGGACTTCTGCGACGTGAACTGCAAGAATAAGTCCAAAAAGCAGAAACAAAGCAAGCATCACGAGATTTAACAGATGTAATCCCTAAACTGGGCTGCAGCCAAAAGACAATCTAATTTAGTCCCACTTTCCTTTTTTTCTTCTTCTTTTTTTCCATTTCTCTTCTTTTCTCTTTCTTGTTCCTCGGTACATATCGTACAATTTAAAATCCGCGCACTGGATGATTATGTTACATACTGTATAAATGATTTTTACTTCAACAAAATGACTATATATATAATACATCATCTTTTCTGATTTTATTGATACATTTTATTTTATATTTCGTAATAAAAATATAAAAGTATTAAAACACATTTCAAATTAATAATAGTAGTCTATGATATTTGCTTCGAGTTCTTTTATAAATGACATTTGATCGAGATCTAGACTGGTTGAGATATATTTGATTGATGTACTAGACCATTCAGGCCGCGGGTCTAATGATATAATATATATAGAACGCTACATAAGAGACAGCGATTAACTCCATAACACACCAAAGACTTATCGGAAATAGGCTTAAGTTTATATCAAGTATAGACTAATAACAGTTAATAAAATACAATAATTATATATCCTACGTCATAATGTCGTTATCAATTACAATGAAAAGTACAGATAGAAAGAGGGAATGCTTTTAATTTAAAGGCTCTCGTTTCAACATATATTGGAAATATCCAAAGCAATGTGGCATCATGTTTGTCTCTTCTTTTGACCATGTTTGGAAGATGTTGATGTGACGTCAGTACGAGATTGTCAGTCATTCTGAGAGTTTGTTCTGAAACGAATAAAATCAGGAGGCCCATTACTAAAGGCGTCAATCTATATCAAATGTAGTTGTCATGAGCCAGATTAGAGGGTAATATACCCTGGCCATGAGGGGCTCCTGATAAAATATGCTTGAAGGAGTGGGGAGATAATTTAACGGGAAAAAGCCGTGCGTTACATAAGCCTGGGACTGCATTGGTTGTGCAAGCTTAAGCAGAGCAACAAATGCATGCGCAGCTACTGCAGTTAGTGAAAACATTAAGAGCACCTGCACTTTGGTATGTTACCATGCTTGGCTGTTTGTTCCTACGTCACGCCAAGAATAAGCTCGGCAGAACAACGTGACCTCCGTTAATTTTAGCGTAACAAAAGGGATACTAACTACAGCTTCGACTATCAAGCAGGACTTCAATGTTTTCCGCCCTACACCCGATAATATAAAATTTTGTTCACCTATCTGCTCCCTACAGTACTACAGATTTCTTTATATATTCATGTTCAATTCATTCGCAAAGTGAGAATTCCGTTGGAAATGGGGTCGGGTGGGACAAGACAGTCTTTATTCTTCAATCCCATTTAAGAGATTCTTTAGCCTCATTTACACGTACCTGTGATACACCACGAAACTCTTCTTTCTTTACAGTTTTTCTGGTTGTACCTTTTTAGTGACAATAAGGGGCGCTTTTTATGAAGGTTGTCCGAAAAAGATAAGTTACCCTCCCCACCCCTGTAAAAGTTTTTGTGGTGCCCAACTCGTGCCCAGGCTATGAACTGTTCGAAAAAGCGCGCGCCCAGCTGCTCTTTTGCTTAAAAAACTTAGTCTTTTTAACTTTTACCTTGGATTTTTTTCCTTTTTCTCTTGATAAATATCTAACTTTTCTTTTTATCACTATCTTTATTTCTCAAAAAGTATTTTAATACTTTTAAGTTTTAAACCGATCAAGTAAGACATTTGGGTTTCTTGTGGTGGACTTCCAAATAAGGTTTCTCCTAAAAATGACGTCCTCGCTCCTTATTTCGTCATTGATATCATTATGACGTTTCAAAATTAGTTCTACACTTGTAGTAAACTTTGATTGACGTCTTTATATTTGCTCCAAAAAAGAGAAAGGAAATTGTAAGAAAAAACAATAATAAAATGGGAAATTGTTTTTCCCAGCTCAAGAAAAACAAAGTTTCACCGGAAGTGAGAAAAGTGGCTAAATCTCACGCCAAAAGCAACGATAGCCGCTTGTCTTTAATTTTCGGAAGAGAGAACAGAAAAACTGGTACGAACAAATCAGAGCTCGTGGTTGGCGAGGAGAATTGCGGAGGTTTGACCAAATCAGGTTCTAGCGAGGTAACTCTGGAAACCAAATCAACGAATCCTTGGCCAAGAAGTGACACTTCTTTGGAAGACATTTTGGGTTCTTCGTCGTTTCTCTTGGACGATGACACGCAGCCAAAACAGGCTGATAATGTACGCGATGCTGATCAGCTTATCCGAGAACTGGACAAGATCAACTGCATCCGCGTTAACGACCATGCAGTGACCAACAGCAACCAAGAAACAGCAACATACGAATGTAATGTATCACGTCCCAAGACCAGAAGAGGTCCAGTAACAGAACCAAGAGGTCAGGCATGCCCTATGAACAAGGTTGTCAGTGCTCAAAAGGAAAACAACAGCCAAGACCTGAAGCGCGAAGCAGGAAACAAGCAACAAATTTCCGTAGTACCTGCGAATTGTGCGCGGGACAAGTTTAAGCCGGTTGCCGTCCAAAAATGTGTACGATTCGTGCCGGATATTTCAAGTGGTGACGTCCTTGAAGAAGTGGACAAAAAGCCAGTCACTCCTTTGGTTTATGATGACAAGGAGTTGGGTCTGATAGATCAGATCGAGGATGAGTATGGCATTAGATAAATGATATACAATGATGATTGGATTGGCTGCAGTGGAGGATATTCATTTGGATGTACGTGCGTGCGGTAAAAGATGAAGGACTTCTGCGACGTGAACTGCAAGAATAAGTCCAAAAAGCAGAAACAAAGCAAGCATCACGAGATTTAACAGATGTAATCCCTAAACTGGGCTGCAGCCAAAAGACAATCTAATTTAGTCCCACTTTCCTTTTTTTCTTCTTCTTTTTTTCCATTTCTCTTCTTTTCTCTTTCTTGTTCCTCGGTACATATCGTACAATTTAAAATCCGCGCACTGGATGATTATGTTACATACTGTATAAATGATTTTTACTTCAACAAAATGACTATATATATAATACATCATCTTTTCTGATTTTATTGATACATTTTATTTTATATTTCGTAATAAAAATATAAAAGTATTAAAACACATTTCAAATTAATAATAGTAGTCTATGATATTTGCTTCGAGTTCTTTTATAAATGACATTTGATCGAGATCTAGACTGGTTGAGATATATTTGATTGATGTACTAGACCATTCAGGCCGCGGGTCTAATGATATAATATAGAACGCTTATGAAACATAAGAGACAGCGATTAACTCCATAACACACCAAAGACTTATCGGAAATAGGCTTAAGTTTATATCAAGTATAGACTAATAACAGTTAATAAAATACAATAATTATATATCCTACGTCATAATGTCGTTATCAATTACAATAAAAAGTACAGATAGAAAGAGGGAATGCTTTCAAATTAAAGGCTCTCGTTTCAACATATATTGGAAATATCCAAAGCAATGTGGCATCATGTTTGTCTCTTCTTTTGACCATGTTTGGAAGATGTTGATGTGACGTCAGTACGAGATTGTCAGTCATTCTGAGAGTTTGTTCTGAAACGAATAAAATCAGGAGGCCCATTACTAAAGGCGTCAGTCTATATTAAATGTAGTTGCCATGAGTCGGATTAGAGGGAAATATACCCACTCCATGAGGGGCTCCTGATAAAATATGCTTGAAGGAGTGGGGAGATAATTTAACGGGAAAAAGCCGTGCGTTACATAAGCCTGGGACGGCGCAGAGCAAGAAATGCATACACAGCTACTGCCGTTAGTGAAAACATTAAGAGCACCTGCACTTTGGTATGTTACCATGCTTGGCTGTTTGTTCCTACGTCACGCCAAGAATAAGCTCGGCAGAACAACGTGACCTCCGTTAATTTTAGCGTAACAAAAGGAATACTAACTACAGCTTCGAACACAAGCAGGGATTCAATGTTTTCCGCCCTACACCCGATAATATAAAATTTTGTACGCCTATCTGCTACCTACAGTACTACAGATTTCTTTATATATTCATGTTCAATTCAGTCGGTTTCATCCCTGTTCCGGTGTACCTAGTGACATACGGAAAAGTCTCGAGTTCAAGTTCGGTGCTCCCGACTAATCTCCGAAAGACGAACAAGAAGCTCGGTCGTCGCAAGTGAAACTGTGGTTCATACATTATGTGATCACATATATCTTTTTAACAGTCAAGCTCGTTCCACTAACCAGTCGATTGGCAAGTCGCTAAACATCAAGTATACAATTGCAGGTTCTGCGATTCTTCCTGAATCCTAGAGGACAGATCGGGAATCTCGGACAGTAGCATCGACAGTTTTTCTGGTTCCTTACTTTATTAGCTCTACACGCAGACGTCTTACACACGCACTTGCACTTTTCTGGACTCCACTGAAATCTCCTTGGACAAGTGATATCGCTAGGAGGATGGCATAAACACTTACATCTGATGCGGTCCCAGCGATGGTAGGCGGGACAGGGTCTTGATTTTGCTCTGCATTCACACCTACAATTGTCTTGTGAAAACACTTGTGTCGAAGGATCGCAATCTGATGGCTTGGTGATGCATCGACACCCGCACCGAGTGTGGTTTGCCATCGGGATTATGCGATTTCCGTTATACAATTGGTCTTTGCTGTCACTTGGAGAGTTCCATGACACAAGGAAAGTAAGCAGACTTATATTTTCTGTTGCTAAAAGGAACAATTTAAGTATACATGAGAAATAATGTTCGGGAGCTTGCGCTTGGATTCTTTATAACAATATTAAGGAACAAACGAACGAGGAAACGAAGGTCAACGAAGGGAGGGAGGGAGGGAGGGAGGGAGGGAGAGAGGGAGGGAGGGAGGGAGAGAGAAAGAGGTGGAATGAGGAATAAACTTAAAGAAAACGTTTTTCTTAAAAATTCCTATTTGACCTGCACCAATCCAAGGCACAATGCTCTTATATGGAACGAACGGTTTCTTAAGCACGGTCAGTTTACGGTTTATAAGCAAGGAACGGTTTCTTTTAAGAGCACTTCCAGCTGACGTGAGAAGTCAATTTTCGCAGGCTTCATGACACCTAAGTTTTGCATTGACTTCATTTCTACGTAACTATTTCAGATCAGCTGGTTAGAGTTATGTCTACTTAATTTCATTGGTACCTGTTGCAGCACATTCCTGAACCCTTGGCTTAGTACTACAAGACCCAGCACAACGATGAAGCATAATATGTAAGGGGTAATAAAAACCCTGGTGATGTCCTGGCTGTGGAACTTCAATGACTGTAGGATACGGCTTACACGACGCCTCATCGAGTGCAATGGGTGGGCTGGTGTCATCATGGAAAGAAACCACTCGCGTGCGACCAATTGTGACTAGAAGTTGAGAAAAATATTTACAAAGGATTGGTTATCATTTCATTACGAACCTAATTTCTTTCTGTAGGCTAGAGCTAGATCGAGAGGTGGGGTTCCTGTGGAAGGCTATACTCAAATCCGACGTCAACACTCGTTCACATCGGCCGAAAGAACGAGGTGTAGGTCTATTGTGATGCTGCCTCGTTCTGTTGTTTTATAAGACAATGAAGGTCCTTTTAGCCGATGTGAACGAGTGCTGACCAAATCGGTCCACAGGGAGCCCAATTTAGATAAAAGTAAAAGGTGAAAATAAAATTGGAAAACAAATCGACTCTAGTTAACTATTTTAATCCAAGGCTAAGTAATATGTCGTCTATAATACAAACGAGCAAAAAAAAATCCATAAAAAATGCACTAGAACATTTTTTGTCGCGCGCGCCTACGTTTTCTTCATAATTCCCCTATGGTATCCTACAGTACGTCGATATGTGTCAGTATACTTAGATCATGACATGTCAAAGTGTACATCCTTTATGCACCCCTCCCCCTAAGTCCTGCTGATGTATCCTGAGTCTATCACCCAGTTTTTACAAAATACCTAAAAAATATAAATATGAAGTTTAAAGGTCATGGTTTTATTGATAAAAATATTTACCACTCTTCAACTTGGCGTTTTTGGGTCGCTTGTAATTCTTAGTTTTCGTAGCTATTAAATGCATCCATCCTCCTTGCTTCCGGTATCGTGGTGTTGGCGGTGGAGGTGGTACCAGAGAAATGTTCCCTAAGTCAAAAGCCTTCATGAATGAGTCAAGGCTGTTGACATTTGCCATGATACGTTTTAAGTCTGCTGGCAAGATCTGAAAGGTTAAAAAAGGATATCCATTACTCATTTTAAATAACACATGCGGGACATCCTCGTGTCCACAAGTGCCGTACAGACTATTATATTCTATATTTCATATTACAATTATCACTCTGCGTAAGGGACTCTTCTTTGAAGTTTGTTTCACACGCACTATAAACCACTACGCACAACACTCCACTACGCACAACACTCCACTACGCACAACACTCCACTACGCACAACACTCTGCACTCAACCAAATGTTAATTTTTAAGGGAGAAAAAACCTGTCTGAACCTGGAAGAAACCCCTCGTGGCGAGGGAAAGAACAGCACATCAAAGAGCCTAGTCTGATAGATAGTGCACTTATTAACAACTTGTTTACAATGGGCCTGCCCCCCTCGAAATCCTTTTGAAGGCATTTTGAGGGGCATTTTCAACATATTCAATATCGTAATTGAGGGGTCTATTGACCGTTAAAGGCGGGAGCACTTAGAGGGGTTTGGTTTCATTTTGGTTTAATGCAACATATTTATTGCATTAAAGTTATGGCAATTGGAAAATTAGTTTTGACAGAAGTCTGGTTTTGATATCATTTTATTTAGAATTAAAATTGAAATAAAGTTTACGATGAATTATATAAGTCAGTGTTTTAAAAACTTATATGACCTTATGTGGCCCGCCCCTAAAATGGGCTAAAAAATCCCTGACCTTCCCCAAATAGGCGCTCAAAAAAACACAGCAGCTTTCCTCCCACTTAATAGTGACTAGTTCCTAATCGCTAAGGTGATTTTTTACCGAAAAAACATCATGCAATGAGCTGATAAGCCGAGTATAATGATATCACTGTATCACTGATAAGAACACTGAGAAGAGAGCATCTTGACCTTTATCACCATGCAGATGCGTCCAAGGTCTTTTTGCTGAATTCTTACATGACTAGTGAAATGAACTCGTCAGCGCTTGCCACTCTTCGGTTGGTTGTTAAAACCTTATACTGTTACAGTAGTTATAATATTGTTCCTGATTTGTGTTGCTTGTTTGAGTTTGTTTGTTTTTAAATAATCTATTGTTTTAATGCTAAGGATCATGGCCACCAGAGGGGGCAACAATAGCAGCAAAACAAATGAAGTCATTGGTTTATGAGATGGTGAAAAGTGAAAACAGCTAACTGCTTTAGTAAATATCCCAATTTAAAGAAGATTTAGCCTGAATTTCTATTATACTTGCCCAAACAAGTCGTGACATCATACTGAAATAGGGCAATTTCCAGAGTGATTTTTATATACCGGTGAAATCCTGGGGGGGTGAATACACTTGAGGATATTTAGCACTACTTTACTCTAATTCTTTTGTTTTTTAAATCTTCATTACTTTTCTCTATATACAAATTACTAATGAGGATGAAGTCCTTATATAAAGATTTCATCCTTAACCCCGACCCCCCCCCCAAAAAAAAAACGGCAAGAAGCAGGGGGGAAACGGAAGAGGAAAAAAGATCGCAAACAGGAGTTAGTTAGCTATAAGTAGATGAACATTAGACTCGGCCACGAATTACGAATCAGTAGACCCCTAAGCCTCCCGGCTGAGCTGAGGAAGTACCAAGCCATGAGCAGAATATCTAAGTTTTCTTTCCGGCACACATCAGTGGTCCATATACAGTACTGTGTGTAGTGCTGTTTGTCTTCTATGTAAATTGTAAATTGTCTGATGTCGGTTCAACGTAAAAGACATGTTATGAAAGTCTAATTTTTATGAGAGAAAAAGATATAGAACTTTTTACTTACATGTAAGGCTAGGAGAAGCGTGGCTAGCAAAAATTTGAAATTTAAAGGCGTCTAAAAATCCAACTGTTAAATGACGCAACCATGCGAATCCGTAGTAAATAAACCAGTTAATGGTGATAGATAACGGTGACTTAGGTTGTTGGACCTTGTTGATCTGTTAATTTATTGCAACAACAAAACATTTTTTAAAAAAACTTTTAAAAGAGGTAGACTTACTTTTCCTTTAGGATTTTTAATAACAGTTTTCAGTAAAACATCCCGTGAGCTTCAAGTTTCGCTTTCGGATTAAGTCTTCCTTATCACCGCCTTCAAGGTTGTATTTACGGTTAAACGAAGATTAGTCAAGCTCTGTGTTAAGCGAATTAAATGTTTCGAGCTGTACTTTATAATTGCTACGACAGAGGTCAAAATACAACTGCGTGAAGATCAAAACTGCTGGTGAACATTAGTCTTCAAAAGCACATGCAATATCAGGAATCAGTTTACTTAGGCATAAGTTCGTTACTTACTATTCCACAAGTGGCCAATGGCGACAAAACAGCAACCCACAAATATAACCATATCCTCGACATTTTCCTTCCTTTATGGATAGCAAACTTGACGTTCTGTGAGGTAATCGGTTTTCAACTGAATGTCGATGAACGTCACCTTATCTCTTTTAGTGTTGTAAGTTAAATGCTGAAAAGCGATACCGCATGGAGTGAGCCAATTATGTCAGGCGTGATTTGAGCACTTCCGGTCATTAATGCTTAGTTGACACTGTTGTACTGTTGTCCTCTTCTCTTTGGCATTCAATAAACAATGATTAAGCGTGGAATCTTGAAGCATTGTGCTTTCTATTTCTGAGCCAAACAGGAAACAGCGACTCCCTGTCGGCTTAGATGTTTGTACGAATTCAATTGATTTGTGTCTCTGGCTTTAGGAAAATGAAATTTAGAAAGCTGAGCATTTGCTGAAATTGGTTTTCACTTTGCTAAAAAGTACATAAGAAAAATCTGTTGGGGATTTTCAAAATCTGAGAACTGAAGAATAAAAAGAAAGCAAGAAAAAATATATTAGAGAAAAGAAGACAGTTATCAGTTCACAACAGAGAAGATGGGATTTCCAGAGAACTTGAGCGGAAAGATATATAGGGACAGAATATGTTCAGGTGTACATTGCATTACTTTTTAGAAATCATTATCATCGTCGTCGTCACCATTACCGCATATCAGAGCAGGCATATAGAACAGTCAATATTTATACCTTGTTGCGATTTGGAGCCGCCAATACGGGTTTATATTGGCGGCTAGTTGGGAGAAAATATATGCCGTATTGGCCGTAGTCGCGAAGCGTCAATAACACAGTGTAACACAGTGCAAATTACATTTTCCGAAGACGATCTTGAAACCAAACTTTTTTTATTCTGCTGTTGATAACATTATTAAGCATCAATACTATGCATTTTCCGATCGCGAAGGAACAAGTTTAAGCGGTGAAAACGGCTAAAAAGTTGGTGATTTGTTTGTTTTTGAATAAATGTTTTGTCGGTTTCAGTTTCATAGCGTGCGCTGCTGACGCTATCTCACGTCATTCGCGCGCTCGGAGTTTTTTCTTGAGATTTTCAATGTCGGACGGTAATGTTTGTAAGGTTTTTCATGTATATTATCAACAAGTAATCATATGATTTCTCGTTTAATTTGGGATAATTCGAACTCTTTTGAAAAACACACTCGTGCAAATTAATCCCAAATTGAACTCGAAACCATATGATTACCTATACTAATGTCATTATCGCTATTATCACCATCATTATACTGATCATCGTCATCCCAACAGCACATTCATCACTACTATCGGTATAATCCTACCTTCACTACCACCTTGCACCACCAAAATGCTCATCCTCATCACCACTACCATCATCATCATCATCATCATCATCATCATCACAAATCCAGCCTGATCACCGCCATCGACTTTCTGAAGCAATTTCTTGAACCAAGCTAAACTGAGGATTTAATAACCAGTGACACAGAGAAATAAAGAACTCTCAATTTACAATCTGAGAAAGGGGTGCATTACGAAAGTGAAAATCTGATGATCTGTAGCTGTGGTGTGTGACATGACACGTCAAACAATGGAAAGGAAAAACTGAATTGACATAGTCTGATAAACTCAAGGACCGAAAAACGACAGCAGTAAAGACAAGAGTAAAATATGACTGTGATTATTAGACACAAAGGAATTGATCATGAAATCAAAGAAAGTGAAAACAGGAAACAGGAAAAAGGCTATAAAAGGAAAAAGGAATAAAACTTCTTGTGATTGAAAAAAGCTGTCAAGCGATCCATCTTAGCATGGGAACTAAAAACCGCCAGAAATAAAAAGAGATAAGGTAGTGAGGAGGTAGAAAGGAAGTTGGCTTGATAGGAATACTTGCCGTTGAGAATAATCGAGACAAGAGAGCGCATAAATAGACCGGCAGGCAGGTACAAAGACAAGAGAAAAAATGAGGTGACAGCTCGCCGAGTCTAGGCAAAATTTAAAAGGAAGTCAGGGTGATGGGCGGTTAAAGCCAAGCAGGAAGGACACTTCAAATGCAGCATAAAAATAAAAAAATCGGTCCAAATGGACAAGAATCGGCGCACACACTGGATGGAAACATGGGATCGAAAATCGAAAACTCAGTTCAGGATGATCATAAGAATTATCTTATTCTGAACACTTAGCGTCACATCATCATCTGCAAGCAATCCCCACGATCACTTTGCCTATCTTAGTTCATTCCAGCGTGCTTTTAACCGATACCCATCAACGCCTCATATTGTACTGGCTACACCCCATCTCTAGTTACGACAAACACTCTATTCAGATCATTTTATTTGCGTTTAATATCATATACTTGGATAACACAAGAATGAGTTACATTTTATTCGACTCAGCAATAATATTCTACTTGCGTGCTATTTGATTCTTGTTGACAGCCCTGTACTGAATCTTGAATCCCTTTCGTACTCTTCCCGTGGTAATCCCATTGGTCTTGAATCGAAGCCACATGTAGTTGACGCATTCAAATGGCTTTATCGATGTCCCCAAACCCGACCATTCGTAGGTGAGGTCCTTAGTTACCTCTCTACCAAAGGTAATTGCCAAGAAATCGTAGTGATTTTCTGTATCAAACTCTAGCAGGGACATCACTATCCTATCGCTGGGTCTCGCGATCAGCCATACACAGTCCAAGTTGTTGGCGTAAGGGGTGGGGTAATTTGGAGAAGTGAAGAGGCCTTTGGAATCTAGTAGTGTTCCGCCACAGTTTTTGTCTGTCAAAGTGTATTAGAATGAGAAAAAGATTCTTTAGTTTCGTGTGAAATGTGGAGACCATTTCAGACCATGCACAGTGTCATTCGAATCCTAATTTCAGTCATAGCACAATAATATACTAAGACCAAATTGACCCAACCAACCTTCTTTATCGGACTTTGTGATTGCTTTTGCTAATTACCTAATCAGAGCCTTTTTCGTACAGTTTCTTAATTTCCTTCAGCTTGTGCATAAAGTATTTCCTCTTTATCTGATTTTTACGTATTTTTAATAATAATGATTACTGGCCCAGCTGGTTCGGCCTTCAATCCATCATCAGGGGAAGTGAAAACAGTTTTACAATGAATTCCTCAAAAGAAATTGATAATAGATATAGCAGACAAGGAAGAAAGCCAGGAAGAGAAGGGGGTGGAAGAGCATAAAGGAAACAGACAGGCGGACAGCAAAGGGAAATAGGGCATGGAGCAAGGCAGGCAAGCAGATAGGCGGAAAGCGGCAAAGAGACAGGGGGACTGGAGGCAGGCAAGATAATTACACGTACAGGGAATTATCCCCTTCTGAAATAGGTAAGATAAATTTCCTTATTCAGATCTAATAATTCTAAATAGATTAAATTTTCATTCTAGAATAAAATATCATCTTACCAATCTGCTGGTAGTCGACCTTAAAGCCCTTCATCACCGTCTGCCCATCGGAAATAAATCGTAACCGAAGACTATTCCCAGAGGAAGTAAATGGCCCCGGCATATTGGTTGTTCCATCAAAGTAAATTATTGGCTGTTTTTGGTTCGTGTCGTAAATCAACAGCAGATCTTTTCCAAGTTCAGTCTTGAAATCTTTGAAGTTTAAGCGCACTTTCTTGTCCACAGGGACGCGTATCTCCCATGTACAGTACTCGTTGTTGCCGTAATTGGATGGATAGTTTGGGGAGGTGATCGTTCCAGTTGGTCCAACGCGTAGTCTACCACAACTCGTGGCTGATTACATTGTATTAGTAAAATGTAAAAATAATAATTAAAAAACAAAAACTAGAAAATTCTTAACAAAATTTGAAAAAATAAATCTCACGGAAATAACTCAGATGTGAACTGAGAAGGAAAGGATAGGAATGTATGGGTGTCTTTTTTACCGATCAAAAATTCCTTCTCTTCACCCTGTTTCTTCTTTTAAAAACTTCCATCCCAGTTCTGATGTTTTAATTTGTATATTGATCTTTTTCTCTACTATTTCACTCATCTTTTATTCCTTTCCTACGATCAATCAGCATTCTTTAATTCTCAAAAAAGTTCATCTGTTTTATTTAGATCAAATGTTTGTAAAAAAAACTCCCTGCTTGGAGATGCTTGTCCGTTACCGTGATACCGCCGTAAGTATCTTATTGGACGAACAGTGATTTCGCGCACTGTGATTGGTTTAAATTTTGTCGCACAATCTGTATCGTGACCATGCCGCGCGCGTGTCGTCCAAACATACAACATTTACGTTATATACCCGTGGCGTGTACTACATACCCACACATGTTGGCTGTGTATTACTCCATTGTCCATTGACTTGGCACTTGCGTTCGGAAGCCCCAACAAGTTTGTATCCTGGGTTGCACTCCAAGAAGACTGAACTCATGTACGTGAAGGTATTACCATAGAGTAATCCATTTGTTGGTGTACCAGGGTCTCCACAACTAACAACTGTAAACGTAACAAAATATATTTCAAAAATAGCCTCATCTGGGTGTTTCTTTTGAGTTACCTGTGGCAAAGGGGAGATGAGGAAGGTTTGGGAGAGATTCCTCGTTTGCTCTATTTCAGTCTTCCTCGGTTGGAGGAATAGAAAATGATAATAGATAAACAAAGATATTATTTTTGATGTTCTTACTTTGACACGAAGGCACTGAATGAGACCACTGTCCGGATGTCAGGCAGGTCAGCTTAGACGAACCAATCAGGTTGTAGCCGGTGTCGCATTTGAACATGACCGATTCACCGTACTGGTGCCCTTCACCAATCTTTATCCCATTGGCTGGGGGGTCCAGATATCCACATGATCTCTCTAAAATAATCGCAATAATAACACTGGTTGCAGTACAAAAAGGAGGAGGTCCCACCGTCTTGGCTCTGTCTGTCTGTCTGTCTGTCTGTCTGTTGTCTGTCTGTCTGTCTGCTTTAGTGTATGTATTAACTGGCAGTGTGTGTATATAATTATGTTTGGTTTGTGGTCTGTTTATCAGTCAGTCTGTCTAATTGTCTTTCTGTCTTTCCATAATTATCACAATTGTCGCTTGAAGCATAGAGGTTTTATGTGACCACTGTAGGCGCAGTGCATGACTATTTACGACATTCTTCTTTACGCTTGGTCAACAAGATATGCGCGAAAAGTGCAAAGGGATAGGTGTAGGAAAGGAGGTGATGTTAGGGTAGCTATCGCAAAAAGAGATAAAAAAGACATCAATGCTACACTAAGACAAGGGATTATTACGCACAAGAGCTCGAAATCAAATATAGGCCTGAAGTTTTGTGCTGAAAGGCAATACTGGTAGTTACCTAAGCAAACTGGCTGGCTTCCACTCCATTTACCATCAGCTTGACACACACGTGTTTGTTTGCCTTGAAGGTGATGCTGAGGCTTACAGGTGTAAGTAGCGACTGCCTGGTAATTAGTTCCTCCTTGAAGAGAACGATATCCTCCGTACGGCGGCTTGAGATCACCACAGTCAACAACTAGAAACAGTTTGTATGAGGATCGTAGGTTAGTAGGAAAAACACAATTTGGCATTCATTTACAACTTATATATTTCATTTAAGCAATAGAAAACTTTTTCATCCAAACCTCTGACGTCACAACCGTGTTTACATAGCCTCATGTAAACATGGCTATCAGCCAATGAGAGCGTGCGTACTATCCAATTTATTTTATAAAGATAAAATGTATCATATGTGGTATACAAATTTCATCTGCTGTCAGCATATGAACATGTTGACAACCTCTAGCTACTATTTATGATGGCCAAGATATAAGAATAGGTAGGTTCTTCATCCACCTTCAGTGTATGTGTATCAATCAAAGAGAGTACTTACTTTCGCACACAGGATCTTGCCCAGACCAAGTGCCTCCACCAGAAGCTGTTCTCATACATGTTCGGAATGATGATGAGGCTGGTTTCAGTTTGTATCCTTTTATACATGTAATGCGCAGGGTTGCACCCAACTCGAAACGGTACCCTTGGGTCGTTCCACGCTGCGGAGGGTTTAGCTTAGAACAGAAAGCCGCTGGGGATTGAAAGTGTTTCAAGTGAGTAATAATATAATCTTGTCTATAATTACACAATGATGATGATGATGATGATGATGATGATGATGATGATGATGATGATGATGATGATGATGATGATGATGATAAAAAATAGATAGACAGATAGATAGACAGACGGACAAACAGACAGACAGACAGAAAGACTCACGTATGCATCTTGGTAATTCCCCACTCCATGAACCATCAGCCTGACAAACCCTATCAGGAGACCCTTGCATCACGTGATGTGGGTTACAAGCGAAGCGAGCAATACTACCCACCACTGGACGACTGCTGTGATAATTGAGAAGTGAACGAGCGGCATTATTTACCGTGCCGACTTCTCTACAGTATACACCTAAAATTATAACAAAACGGAATTATTACAAGTTCTTTTCAAACGGTCATTCCAACACCGAGTTGAACGTGTGCGCGCTGTAAACATGGTACATGTGGAGTAAAAAGAAAGGGATAGAACCTTGGAATGCCGGGCCAGGCAGGGAGTATATGACTAGTTATACAATGGTTTCGAGTGGCATACCTCGGAATATCCCACGAGTCACTTGTAGTTTTTAGTATACACACGAGCCTTTAGTCGAGTGTGTATACAAAGAAAATGCAAGTGACGATTGGGATATCCATGGTATGCTACGAGAAACCACTGTATAACCATTTTATCCCACACCATAGAAAATACAAATGCGTAGATTCAACCGACGAATATACAACAGCTTTCCTGCTTTCTGATTGGCTGTATTTTCTATGGTGTTGGATAAATACCTATATATAGGTAGTGGTAAAAGGAATATTTAAATATGTATGCCATATAAGGTAAGACACGGGACGAGACGGGCATGAAGCAGAACCATTTAAACCGATATTGCAACCCAGCAGAACATAGGTTTCATAATCCTCGAATTCAATCCTTCAATTTTTATCGATACCCTGAAACAGTCTCCGTCTAGGCTGATCAAAGTCAAGGTAAGGCTAATAGCACCTTGTGAAGGTAATCAAAGCCTAGAATTATACCCCATTCACACCAAAATTTGTTTAGTTAAACTGAGTTTTTATTAAACAAAATGTTTAGAGACTAGAAAGCTTCAATGTAATTATTTTATCTCTAATCTGTTCAGTACAATATGAAGGATAGTTTATATGTATTATTTCATCAAAGAGTGAACAATGTTTGTAAATAATTTTCTAAACATGTTTAGTTAAACTACTTTAAAACATGTTTAAGCTATAGTGTGAACGGGGTATTAGACTTACGTTCACATCGTGGCTGGGTACCAGACCATTGTTTGTCAGCCTGACATTCCCTTCTCAATGAACCAATGATCCTGAAGCCAGCATTACATGTGTATCTGACAGTAGCTCCAACCAAGTTACTGTTTCCTTGTTTTGTGCTTTGCGTAACAGGAAGTAGAGCTGGACAGGAAAGAGCTAGGGAAAAAATCCAGTAATTGAAGATGGTTAATAATGTTATTGACGCAGGAGTTTGAAATTTCTTTTCCAAGATATACTTTGCAACGTGCGATTTCGCAGGCAAAATATCAATAAATGCATTTTTATGAGTTTCTTAACTCGTACAGCACCATAAAATATTTAATAGAATATATTCATTGGTTTACAAACTTTCATTTAATTTCATTTTCGCGTGCATGCAATGAAAGGTTCTTTTTCGACATGAGTACAGTAGGATAATAGATACAATATATTATCGCTACGATGCGCACACTATATTTAAATTAGTAATTACCATCACAGTTCCTTCTGTTGGAGTTTAGTCTATAACCTCTGTTACACAAGCACTTGAAGGAACGAAGTGTGTTGAAGCAAGTGTGCTCACAGCCCCCATTACCGCGAGAGCATTCATCAATATCTATGAAAAAAAGCAGTCAGATCATTTGTTGTTCCATTCTCGCGAAGTTTTTTAACGCACAACTTCGTGGTAGCGATCGGTGTTGGTGCTATCCATCACCAAGCATTGTGATTGCACGAACAATAGCATTGTGCACTGTTTGTAATTGGCTCAAGTATGTGACCCTGCCCGTGCCGTGTGCTCGGCTCTTACGCATGCACGGTTTGGCCTCACTATAGAAGTGAATAGACCCTTTTCGAATATGGCGTCTATGACGTCAAACGAGGAGACCGAGAAAGTCCCGGATGTTATGAGTGATAATGATTGTGTTTTGAAATCCGGGGCATTCAAGTCCCGGATGCTGCTAGTGGAAATCATTGGGTTTCGACACCCGGGACATTCTCCTCGTTTGACATCATAGACGCCATATTTGAATAGGGTCTATTGCCATTTAATTTGATTCTACCTACCAGTACATGTACGACCTCCAGTGAGGAGTTTCATGCCACTAGGGCAGGAACACGTGACGCCACCTGGTCGCTCATGGCAGATGTGGCTACAACCGCCGTTATTCATACTACATTCCTTAATATCTGGAAGAAAGAGTAGCATAGTTTAAGTGATTGGGAAATATATGATTACTGTCACTGGCTGCTAAGTAGTCAGATTTATTATTATATGGAATCTAGATATAACTTAAGACAATTAAAACAGTTTTTCGTTTTAGATACTCTGATCTCAACACGCGGGAGAACAAAAGAGCAGCGTAGGAAACCACGACGAGAAGCTTCTCTCGGTACCCTAAGCGCTTAGATCAGAGCCAGTTTAAAACGTAAAGTTATTATAAATATCTTAAAACCAAAAGCGCGCAAATTAACGAAAAATACTGTTTTATTTTTTGTATGAAAACGCAAAAGCAGGGCGGGCGGGAAAAATAATGACTAGAGCATTTTAGATATCCTCGTCGAAAATATGGTATTTCTAGTGCGCGCTAGAACTCATGATCAGTAATTTTATAATCATTCGTGGCTGGTGTATACATTTCAATAGTCATTCAATGATTTTAATTCACTTACCGCTGCACTGGTTTGCGCTTGTGTGTTTGTAGCCTGGTGAGCATGCACACACGTAGCTTCCTGGTGTGTTTTTACAGAGCTGGTTGCAGCCATGACCTCCTGCAGAGCACTCATCGATGTCTTAGAAAAAGAAAGAAAAGCATCATCCAAAATAGAACATTTCGGTATAAATTTTGTTTTAATTCACGTGAGTTATTTTTAAATAAAGCCAAAAATACTGGCTCACGACTAAAAAAACCCTGCTCAGTTAGCGTTTCTTTAATTTGAATATAGAGGGTATGATATTGCAGTAAAGAAAGAAATGATGCTAGATGGAATGGGATGACGTTTAAAGGAAAGTTAGTTTGTATTAGCGTTGTTTAAGAATCTAGATACAGAATCTTTAATCTTATCGATACTCTGAAACAACCTCTGGCTAACTCACAGATCGAATTGGAACTTTAGCGTGTTGAGTTTTGCTGAGGGAGGAAAACCTGAAAAACCAGTCTAGAAAAACCCTCGAATCAAGGTAGAGACCCAACAAATTATAATCATTTTAAATCAATTAGTTGACTCTGGTTTGTTTTAAAGTATGTTTTTTCAAGACGTTTCGATCTGGACTCAGATCTTCTTCAGTTATCGTTACAAGTGAATTCGTTATAATACTATCGCGAGCAGAATTTGAAAATATTGTTTAAGCGCGCGCCATTCTAGAATTTACAATTCTAATCAAATGTGATGGAAGTTCAGGAATCAAACCCGAGACCCCAGAGGTGAGAGGCAAGTGCGATGCCGCTATGCCACTCTTCAATCCCATTAAAACCAAAACCTGGGTAACTCTTACTGCCATTTTAATGGGACGATCCTCCTGTTATACAAAATCCCTTAGATATTACCTTCACAGATAGGTTGCGTCCCGGTCCACCTTCCACCTTGACAAGTTCTTGTTCCCGAACCTTTGATCCTGTATCCCGCACGACAAGTAAATGTTGCTGTACTACCATGAGAGTACTTTACTCCGTAGATTGGGGCCTGTAGGTTACTACAGGCAATAGCTGTAAAAATAGATCATGTGGATAATCAGTCACGTATAGTTGGCAATACGTGTGTCACAGGTAACAGCTAAGCAATGCTAAAAAAGTTGTTTTTTCTCAAATTAAAGTTTTACTTGACCATGGAATAAATGCCGACTTGCTAGTCACTCTGAGGCACAATGCTTAATTCAATGATTCAAAAGCTTAATTCAGTATTTCAAAACAAAATAATAAAACTACTGTCAATATAACTGCACTTACAACCCTCAATAACTGAAATTTGTTTGTAAAAATGTATCATCCACAGTTTTGATCAAGAATAGGATTGATAATCACTCTTATTCTTCTCTACTGCTGTATTCTCTCTATTTCCGCCTACCTATGTCACATCGATGTCCAGTATATCCCTGCTTACACAGGCACATATAGCTTGAGTATTGGTTGATACACACACCACCATTGAGACATGGACTGCTGCTACACTCATTGACGTTGTCAGTAGGCTTAACTTTGCCTAGATAAATATATATGGTATTAACAAACTTTTGAAGAATGTTTGTTTCATTTCTAAGTTCAAAGTGAATGCCTGTGGCAGAAATGCCAAAATAAGCTAAACATTTTAAATCAGTTTGGTTGTACAGTATCTACTGTTGTTGTAGCGCACAAATGACCTGATCGATCATGAAGCCATTCTGAAGAACTTGCAAGAAAAAGAATAGAGTGGTCTTCGTATGAGTGGGAAACGCACGTACACGATACGACATGCTGTCACATTGAAGTGGCTTCCCATTGTCATCCAATTACAACGCGTAGTTACGGCGACGTAGAATTTATATGCGGTACGATTACAGTACGGTTCAAGTTTGCTGCATCGCTTTCCACTCATACGAAAACAGCCATCTTGTAATGCGCATCTTGTCATTCCGTAATAAAATATCTAGATAAGTTCTTTTTCATTCTACAACAATTCACGATCAAGTTGCAAATAAAATAATGTTCACCAGGCGTGTATGTCAAATTGGCGAGTTAAAAATACTTACGCTCTGAACATCCATATATCTCAACCCTCATGGAGACATGACCGTACCAGGACTGAGGCTGAAACCTTACGTAACGCGCCTTGAACATGCGAACCTCGTGTCTTACTATTGTATTCCTGTCAGTATTTCCGCTGAAAGTCTGAATGGAATAATGTATTTGTCAGATGCTTTGTAACGAATTGTCAATAGCCTACGAAGGGGGAGGGGGAAATGTACATCAAAAGGTATGAATTAAAGCTAAAATACGAGTCTCATTTCTAGTGGAAAGGTAAAAAAAATTGTTTTAATTTGTTTTCCAAGTAGCCTCAATTTCCTTCATTTTCGGGGTTACCATTTCCTTCATTTTTGGGATTACCAGGCTCTTCATATTCGAGAGCGCGGGAGGGGGCTATTTTTGTAGATCAGCTACATTAATAATCAACTTTATTTCATGGGGGTGACACTTGACAGTAGAACTAACTGATAAACTCGTGGCCCTCATTATCATTATATCATCATTGAGTCAGTTTCTTTTGTTCACTAGCACTGTCTTCATCCTTCATATATTTACCCAACGGTGGGTTTGAGGTTGATATCTAGTTATCAACCCCGTGCTTAAGAAACATCCCCAATGATGATATAAGGCGGTTATATACCTTGTACCTTGGTGGATATGAGATATATCGGCTTCGCCTCGAGTTGATATATCTCATATCCACCTCGGTAACGGTATATAACCTTTACTTATCTCCATACTTGTGGATAGGTATTCCATGTATTGCCGTCCATGCTGTGCTGTAGTTTGTACTGCTTCACCCACTGATTATAGTCATATCGACCTTGTGTCGCAACGGCTGTAACTCGCTTGACTGCATTAAAGTTCACCATGAGCCATTGTCTGTTATTATTGGCTCCTGCACACCATGCGCCATATGATATAGTTTGCGCATTGGCGTTGTTATTGGGCTGTTTGTTTAGGCGGCCGTTGTAAGGAGCGCACAGACTGCTATGGGATGAAGATGCTGTCATGAAGCTATCGAGTATGGTTTCCTTGGATGAAACACCCAAAGATCTTGCGCAATCTAGTTTAAAAAGAAAAATATGTGAGACCTGAAAACATGGCACAGTTTAGGTCAATGGGCTCGAAATGAAAGCTGGTAAAGGCGCACCTCTTCGAGTCGTTACATACATGAATTTTGATCTAGTTTCACTGTGAATCGGTCTATGTTCTCTGATTTGGCCCATTAACTTACTTAGTTCGTAATAGTTGTAAGTATAAGTGGCGTCTGTCCGTACAAGGTTATCTGCTGAATGCTTTGCACTCAAGAAGCACTTATTTGTTCTGGTGTCAAAGTCGAACGATCGACAGAGAAACGAAGCATGAGAATCACAACTTGCGGCGCAAGCCTCGGGTGAAGTGGACGATAGAACCGCGTTATCGTGAGAGGGGATGCTGGCGTTGTAGATCACTGTTGTGTACCGCAGAATATTTTGGACTGTCAAGAAAATTAAAAAAATATATAGGTATAATTTGGTTTAACAGGAATTTGCAAGAGTTTTAGCTCAACAAAGTGGCGTTTGAATGTTAAATAACAAACCACCACTGCTGCCACACTGTCAGTACCATCATTATCATGTATCATCATCATGATCATCGTTATTTTCACCATCATGGTATATCACCATCGTCGTCATCATCCTCATTTAACATCATCTTCGTCATCGTCGTCGTCACTAACATGTTCATGTATCATCATCATCAACATTCATCGCCACCACCATATCATCCTCATTGTCATCATCACCATCATCATCGTCATGCAATACCGCAGTATGTACTTACATTTACAGGCGTACGATTTGGGTGTAATGGTATAAACACCAGACAAGTCTTCTCTGAAGTCCGCCCAGGCTACCACATCTCCGCGCGCATGGTCACAGCTCTGCGCAAGATTGTACACTTCATTATTACTGAGAACGCGCTTCCAGATATTCATCTGACTCATGTCTCCAATGTAACTTTCCTCAGCGTTAAAACCACCCCCAATCTCGTCTTGTTCCTGCCCTGACATCAGCACTCCACCTCCACGTATAACTTGGGATTGCTGGAAAGGCGTAGACGAAGTTCTGACTCGCGAACCATCAAGAAATGCGGCCCAGATGCCGGAGCCGCTCTGCCACGTAATAGCTACATGGTGCCAATTGCCATCAATAATACTAATGCCAGTGTATGCTGTCTTGTTGTTAATGATCAAGTTTAGAGCACCGCAGTCTTGAAGGGCAAGTGCATTATCCTGTACAATGGCACCGTCTTTAACAGCGTAAGAGATAGGAACTCCTGGGTTGGAATCTGTTGTTCTTAGCCACAAAGCTACGGTGAGCTCTCGCATATCTGGAATTATCTTGTGGGCTTTAGAGTAGGCGACACTTATACGGTCTTGGAATGATAAATCATAATCGGAGGAGAGTCCTGAGTAAATAAATATAGTTCTTATTAACACCACTTATGAAGGGCCTCGGTTTGTATTAAATATCGTTTGATTATGTATGTACCAGAACAAGTGAACGTAAGCATGTAAAGCTAGAGAATATGGTGCACAACGTACACACAATGTTATCAAACCATTCGAACGTATCTTTTAGACTTAATAAAGGACCATACCTCCAGACTTAGTGCTGAAGCGCAGTATGGCAGCGCGAAGCATTTACGTGCCTAGGCCGGATATTTCAGCCCCAACACCGAGGACTAAAGACTGATCAGGAAGCTCGGCCGAAGCCAATGAAGGGAAAGCCTAAACGAAAACTGAACGTGGGGTAAAAATCTACGCTTTCACTTTTACAATATTCAAAATTTAGAGTTTGCTAAAAATAGATGTATGATCTTACGTTGCTGACAATTAACTCCAGTATATGTTGGTGGACATGCGCACTCATAACCATTCAGTTTATCGGTACAAGCGCCACCATTTTGACAAGGCTCAGATTGACACTCGTTGATCTCATACTCGCAGTTAGCTCCCGAGTAACCCGCGGGACATTGACAAATATAGAATCCTTCGCGGTCGATGCATTTGCCGTCATTTTGACAGGGGTTGGTTTTGCAGTCATTCTCGTTGATTTGGCAGAGTTGTCCACTGTATCCTTTTCTACAGACACACTGGAAAGAATCCACTCCACCTAGTGACATTGAAAGTATTTGCATCAGTCACTGTGCTTTATTACTGAGATCTCCAAGCCATGGTAATAATTCAAACTAATATAATGGATTATTACAAATCCGTCATTTTGATTAGTTATCCTCCTACAGGCCTATTATGGAAAGCCTACTAGTCGAGCCCACTAGTCGAGAAAAACAAATAGGTCAGTGGATTTTGTCTTGTGCTTTGCCTAGGTTTTACCAATATTTCCCAGTTGGTATCTCATTTCCATAACAACTCCATAACTCCATAGGGTCGGCTAGTAACCTGAAGGTCGTGGGTTCGAATTCCGCCAGGAGCTCAATATTTTTTCCGGCAAAAAATAGCTTGATGATAAACAAATATTCATATCTTTAATCCATAACTGTTTGTTTATACTAAGATAATTAGGCTTCTTGTCCACTACGCTCATGGGGCATGCGTTGTTGGAACGCCAGTAACTCATGTCCCACTGGGGTCCTTCTAGCCTCCTTCGCAGACGTTTTTAGGGTCGTCAAGTCGTCACGCAACGCTTCTTGCCGTGACCACCCTAAGAGCGTCTGCGTAGGAGGTTAGGGTTCTTTAAGACTTACCAATACATACAGCATTGTTTTGGCACGGATTTAAAGCACATTCATCAGTGTTTCGCTCACAGAATTGTCCCTCATAACCAACAGGGCACTCGCACTCTGCTCCTCCTCCTTTCTCCTCGCACGTTCCGCGGACACACGGATTCTGAGTCTTGCAGGTCTCGATCATTTTGTCACACTTAGATCCAGTGTATCCTTCAGGGCACAAACAAGTGTAACCATTAACCTTGTAAACGAATATCAATAGTTAGTACTTCCTTATTGATTTCCGGACATAGAATTTCCAAAATAAGACTAGCTGTGAATGCTGCATGCATGGCGCAAATGATAATGGGACGCAAGATGGCGGAGCTTTTTCCCCTCGTCAATTTTGTCCCAGAATCCATTGTGCCACTATTATAAGTTGCAACCAATCTTTATTTGAACTTCGATCAATTCGGAGAGGCAAATATGATTACATAATTGTTGGATAGTAACAAAAATCGAATTGGAATTTTGGCATTTGGGTTTTGCGGAGGCAGGAAAACCGGAGCCTGGAAAAACGTTAACCTTTAATTAAATGTAAAGACAAACTCTTCTCACATGTGAAGCTGAGTGCAGAAATTGAGCCCTAGACTATTACTTCACTATACTACCCCTATGGGACCCTATATAGCTATAGATAATTATGATCATGATGATCACACATCTGCATATTCAAAATACAACAAACCTTATCAAGGCAGGTAGCGCCTTGTGAGCACGGGTTGACAGCGCACTCATCAATGTCTATCTGGCATCTCTTTCCCATGAATCCCGCAGGGCATTCGCATCTGTATGACTCTTTCGTGTCAATACACTTGCCATTGTTATTACATGGGCTAGACATGCAGTCATTGACCTCTGCAAATCCAGATACATAAAAGCTCACACTTTGTTGATTATGGTTATGAAGACTTACTGAGCATTTCGTAAGCATTCCCACCCAGACCGCACCTAAGCAGTAAGCCCATTAAGCTTTGCATGGCGTAATGGTTTTTTAATTACAAACCTTGTTCTCCAGGGGGCGATACGAGGTCTTGAATGGGAAAACATTATAGTCGAATTAAAGAGATGCGACTTTCCTAGTGAAAAATCTTGTCTTCAATACAGTAATCAGTAAATTTTGCCAGATACCCCGTGTTCTTTCCTAGTAGACTGCACTTGGTAAAGGTCAAAATATTTGAAAATACCAACAGAATTTTTATACATATCATACTTCGTAATTCCATGAAAGAAAAAAAGAAGAAAAACTGCGTTGCCTTACCAAAGCAGCTAGAGGACGAGTCAGCACCGGTTCCATATGTAGATAGTCTTCCGGGGCATGGAAGACATGTTGTTTGTCCAAGTTGAGTTTGATATGTCCCTAAGGGGCATGGGGTACAGGGCTCGACGCCGTTACTTGAAAACGTCCCTGGGGCACACTTCACTAAACAATACAATTAAAAATATATGCATAAGATGCTGTAGCATACATCACCAACGTGAAGGGGTACACCCTACGGTACAGCTACAGGAAGCTAAAGCTTGTGAATATATCGCTTTAAAGAAATGTAAAAATATGATTTATTGTCAACCACTTACATTTACTGTATATACACAAAAACCAAACTTGGACTGCCTGTGGGTAAAGCAATAATATGCCCAATAAAATTGTGGAATACCCAATCTGACTTACTTCCACAGTCTTCAAGTCTTGTTGATGCAGCAGCCACTGAGGTGGTTCCCGCGGGACACACGGTGCAGTTCTTGTTTCTCCTTTCGCTCGAGTAGGTTCCCGCGGGACACTGGAAGCAGACTGCGATGCCGGAACTCGAGAAGTAACCAGGACCGCACTCAGCTGTTGAGCGATAATAAAAAGTTTTTAGATTGAGTGAACAATAGATAACTGTTGCTATCTTGTCTGTAGCTATTTTTTCCTTTATTCATCAATTCGCGCAGTCACACACTTTAATACCACTGCCTCATCCACACAAACACACACACACTCACAATGATATCAGTACAAGCTGTTATAGATAGCCTGAGGCGTTATGTTTTCCCATTTCAGACCCCATCGCATTCTCTTCATGATGAGATTATTAATTTGTTCTAGTTTTATCCAATGCATATTCATATTCTGCACAAACAAATGGTACCCCAGGGAATGACACGCAATCTAAAATGGGAAAACATTATGCCCAAGGTAAAGAGGCTAGGTCTATTGTGTCTATTTACCTTGACATGAAGTAAAGTTCTCTTTTTTGTCGCCAAAGGTCCATGTTCCCAATGGGCACTTTTTGCACTCAAGAGCTCCTTCATCCGGCGAATATGATCCCTCGGGACATATGTCGCACTCTTCTTTGTCACTGTTGTAATGGGTACCAACTGGACAACGGACTACAAGAAGAATAAGAAACGGAATATTACAAACACACATGGTGCATTTGATTGGAAGCTAGAAATACTTGCTAGAAAGCGCGTGCGCATGATTTGTGAAGTTATATAAAGCACGGGTGAATTAGTAGAACACAAGTGTCTCAACGATCAAGCATCTCAATACATTAAAGAACGTTTGACAATATAACAATGTGATTTAGCTGTTCATTAGTTCACATGAGAAAGTTAAAAATAAACTTCTAAAGATTTCCGTTGTTTGTTGTGATTGGATGGCGCCTAAAAAAGTTCTATTATTTTATTATTGTTAAGTGTGTACCGTTGTGTTCTCATAAAGCACACGCCCCAGAATCAATATTTAACAGGCAATGAAATATTGTTTACGTTTGTTTCTTCTACGAATTTTTTATAATTTACCGAGCTTTCGCACTTCTAGTGCATCTTCAGGGCGAAAAGTAGGTCTTACGATAATTCAAATTATTTCCCCCCCGAACTGATGCACTAGAAGTGCGAAAGCTCGGTAACTTATTAAAAATTCGTGAAAGAAACAAACGTAAACAATATGGTTATTCCTACGTACAATAACATTTTAGACAGGTATATGACAGTTCAGTTTTTTTATAACGCTACAAGATATATATTGATACGTACTGCATTTGGTGATATCTCCCTTTTTTTTATTGCAACCACCTGGTCCATAAAATGGCTGAAGCTCCTGTTTCGTGCATTTTCTCACTACGGCACCTTCCTCCGAGCAATAGGCCTCAGTGTGCTTTAGATTTAGCCTATCTACTCCACCGAGGTCTAGTCCTGTCTTGGCATTGAATGCGCCCCAATTGACGTTTCTCAAACTTGTGTATACTCCATCTCTTTTCTTCTCCACGTCTTGTTTGAAAATCTTGAACTTGTCTTGGTTGCCAAAGTCGTCGCTTCCCTTTTGAATGTGGCTCGACTTCTCAACATACTTTACTTCGAAGTACACCTAAAAACAGTAGAATATATAGACAATTGTGGATAGGAAAATAATAGTTACAATTTCCTATTTTAGCAATACACTGAATCAGCTTCTGGGCTTATTAAAGTCAGGGCACGGCTAACTCACAGATCAAATTGGATTTTAGCTTGAATGTTAGGTATTGCGTAGGGAGGACAAATCAGAGAACCCAAAGAAAAAATCCTCGAGTCGAGGGAGAGATCTAATAAAATCTACATTCCACCTTCTGTCATAGTCTTCATCACGCATGATTATTACCAATTGCATCATTAACATGATCATCATGCATCATCATACATTATCACCAGTATCATCATCATCATCATAATGTATCATGCATCATCATCATCATCATGTATCATCATCATCATCATGTATCATTATCATCATCATGTATCATCATATACCTTACCCTACTCCCGTGCGTCAAAAATTGTGTTCTTCTTCCAAAGTAGCGAAAGCAGGCAAAGATGTATGGAAAAAACATAAATTTTGCCTACGGCTCTTGATTTCAATATCTTTTTGAGTGTTCCACATGTACCAATGTACAGCCTTAGTCGAATTTTATCAGAGAACAGAACATAGCCAACCCTAATCTATTTGCTTTATATGATAGATTTTGTCGAACGAAAAAAGTGAGAAAAATCGAAATTGTTATGAGAGTTTTGGATAAATTTAGAAAGAGATCAGTCTTTTCGATATTTTTTTTGTGTGTAAACTCTCCCTAATCCCCTCTCGGTCACTACATTTCGAGGACAAAATTCGTACTTTACGAGCACGGTGACCTATCTTTTATATTTCAGTAAATCAATACGGAATAGGTTTACCATAATATATCTTAATGTCCAGTTTTCGAGATATTCTCAAAAAAATACTGCGGAAAACTGTTTCCAGATCGATAATAGGGAGCACATCGAAGTTGAAAAATCCCTATTTTTTACAACGACTGCATTTTCTGGAAAATTTTCATCATCCAACTGTTGCTTTGCTTCATAAAAGAAAGAATAACGCTAATATTTTAATGTTAGCAATGACTTCCTGAGAGTGCTGGGGCCTTTTGTTCAATTCTCATGATTCGAAAATGTCTTTCACACGACCCCAAAAATGCCATAAATTACCGTCATCTACCGCCAAAACGAGCACGGTGATCCCACTTTTTTATTTTATTTTTGGAATGAGTAGCATTAACTAAATAACTGTGCGAAGTTTTATTAAAATTCTATGTTCGGATCTATTACTACGGAATTACCTTAAGCAACCTCCCTCGTGCATCCAGAACTGGATATACGCACGCTAAGCATTGACCATTCCCTTAGTATCATCATCATCATCGCCATCACCATTATATATCAACATAATGCACCATCATCACTATCGTGCATCATTACCATTACCATTTTACCTGGCGAGTATTAGCGCTTCGTTTTCTTCTTGCACTTGCGTCAACTTCTCCGCAGTAGATTTTGACATTTTGAGCCTTGCATTGGTCGTTAAATAGGCAGAAGAACGGAGGAGCATTGGGAGGAGACAAAATAGTTACAAAGCCTTTCTTTAGTTCCGTCTGTACGTTGGGATCGTTACAATCGCCCTTGAAGTAGAACTGTGGTAGTAGTCTTATACTTGCTTGTGTCGGATTTTCTCGTTCTAAGAAGAACAGGCAAACAAGGCTTGATATATATTTTTCTTTTGGAAATATTTATTGGTTTACTCTAAAGGGCAATTCTGGCTCAATTGCCACACGCCTTTCCCAAAAAGTATACACTAATTTTTGGTTAAAATAAAAACATTTCCTGGTTCTCCGTAGTCTCCTTTGCAGCCGTCAGTTAGTGTCGTTGTGCCAGATCCTCCTGGACCCTCTCCAAAACGGCTGCTCACTCGAGTACAACTCAGTTTTGACCAATAATAATTGAGGTTCCAATTTCCGGAAATCCTGACTATAGATTGATGGACCTTTCAAGTGGGGAAGGCCCAGGAGGATCTGGGTGGGACCGACATTAACTGACGGCTGCGAAGGAGAGCAGGTTCTTCGCCATTAATCGGCATTCATCAACCAAAGAGCGCCCGACGTCATAAACACGCTATTTGACTTACTTGAACAGTCAGGCCAAGGTAGCCTTGGGTCGTAATCGTCACCTGGCAATGCATAAGTATTCCACTTTCCTTTTGAACAGCTGTATGAAATAGCGGGTTTGTAGACGAAATCGTATGTGTCTCTGCATGCTACTGTACAACCTAAGGCAACGCCATAATCGATGCACCTTGCTGCACCATTCTTTGGTGACTTGAAAGGACTGCACTCGGGCACTGAAAAGGTAAAGAGATTTGTGAGCAACATTTTAGAAGGTGAAAGTAAATCCAGTCTAGATAGTTAAAGGGGTACTAGATGGAAAAAGTATTAGTTAGAGGAATGCCATGCAGAGGATTTAACAACAAAGAGATTTAAGTATACCAGCATCTAAAAGAAAAAAGACAATACAAGACAGGAAGGAGGGCAATGGAGAGAGAAAAAAGAAAAAAGTTATGTAAAAAGGTGTCGGAGAAGAGCTAGATTTGTCCAAAATGTAAACAAGCTATAATTCGGGACACTTGTACTCACCCTTAAGTTTGATAAAGAAAGAACAGTTCACATAAGTATTGAGAGCTTGGTCTTTGACTGTATACTCAATGGAATAGCTCCCTGGTGCCACCACCTCAGACCCCATCCTGATGCTCGGTTGAACATTTGGAGGGATACCAGAATTGTCCGTACAATTGGGTCGTTGCCAACGAAGTCGAAAGTTGGAGGACTTTGTGACAAGCATTTCTTTACTCTCGGGGCAAAAGTGACAGGATGGAGGTTCTGTATCTGAAAAACAAGAGTGGATATCGTCTTATCAATTGTTTCAGCCTACATGACCTGGTTATCTAGTGTGAATGTGTTTGGTTTGAAAAACCAGTATTCATATTTGACAAATAATTTAATACTCGAACGCACGAGACGAACGCACTTTTGCATTCACATTTGCGTTGTTGCCGAAAGAGTTTTTTTAAGAAATCTTCCTGGCAACTTATTGGCAACACCGGCAACGTCGATGGCAATAGCCGCTTGGCGGAGCTGATATGCACGGTGCATTTTGTTATGGCTTTGAGATTTACAATTGTCATCCATTTTTCATCCAGTGGCTAAAAATGATCAGTGAGCAGCACGCTAGCAGTTATTGCTGTTTTCTCATATATTGTAGTCAGAACTACTTCAAAGACTTACCAAGGACTTCCACTGTAAAGTCACATTTTTCAGTATTATTATCCAGGTCGGTAACATGGTACACGATGGTATTTTTACCAATTTCTAGCAACTTTGGCAAGTCTGGGCTGGTCTCTTTTTGGTTGATCGTCATGGAGACAGAAAACACCTCCTTGGTAACCCCAGGAGCTCCAGCTCGGAGCGAGTTGTCATTAAAGCTAAACTTCCAAGACACAGATGCTGTCTTCTTGCCTTTGTCATTTGAAACTTGTTTATTTGACGAGCAATTTAACTCTGGAGCTTTGTAGTCTACATAACAGAGTTAAAAATATATATAATTCAAACAGCTAAAATAACCGTTATTGTGTATACGAAAATCGTTGTGTGCCTTTATAAGTCACGCGCTTCCAACAATTCAGAATGCAGTATTTATACAATTATTTTACAATGAAGAAATAGAAAACAAGCGGGGATTTGCAGAACTTAAGAGGAGGCTTAGGAGCAGCAAGACTCGTAGAGGAGTGCTTTTCAAACTTTTTGAGTGTTCTGACAATCCCAAAGCTTATTACAGGACACAAACACTTAGCGTGTATACAGTACTGCTTGATCGAATCACAGAAACATCAAAAGTGCACTATATAAAGAAGTAAACAGTAAACAAATAAACGAAGTAATAATACTCAAGGGAAGTGACACATTTTAAAATGGAAAATTCATCAGTACCTTTACATACACGCGGCTCTCCGGTCCACGTGCCCGTTTTATAATCACAAATACGAGGATTGGTTGTATCATAGATTGTGCCCGGAGACATATGGTATCCAGGGGGGCAATTGTGCTTGCATTCCCTATCAAACTTTTGGTCTTTCTCGTCGCATTGGTAGTCTGTAGATGTGTAGTGGCCAATGGAAACTTTTGGTAACTTTTCGCAGCGAACCTCTGTGAATTAGAAATTGCAATGTTGTCATCGAACTGCATGTGCGCTAAGACTACTGAGAGTATTTAGCATATTTCAGCATCAAAGAGCACCAGCGTTGCACACATTATTGTATAGAGCTTTGTTACAAGCGTCAATTTCATATTTACGTCTTGCCTTGTGTATGCCCTAAACATTTGCACGTTGAGAAATACATGTTGCATGCAGAAATTCCATTGCAACTTATATCGCACAGAAAAATGTTGCAAGTTGCAGGAAGTTGAAGATAGTTCTAATTGAAGAGACAAATGGCGAGAGCGTAAGTTTACGCATCATACACATAAAGCTCATACGACCTGTATAAGGAGTGAACTGAAGAAGAAAACGAAACACCTTATAAAAATCTTGTAAATGTACTGACGTTTCCGACGTTAGTCCTTCGTGTTTTACCCCTACGAAGGACTAACACGGTCCGAAGCGCCAGTACATCCGTAACTCGTTTTCTTTACAGGATATTTCAAGTTTCCTTATTTATTAACTTGTTGTATCCAGCACTTCTACGCAATCCCAACTAGTTTTAAACCGCTCAGTAGCCATTATTAACCGGTATCAATAGTCCCCTTCACAGTTCCCTGCTGAAGAAGCCGGGTATTTGCAGCAAATTGAGATCAACGGTGAGCTTACGATGATAGATACTTTTTTTAAACACCAGGACAATTATTCACATGTCTCTATATGATTGCAAGCTCACCGTTAGTTTCGCTTCGATGTACAGGCCCGGGTATCTTTCAAGACGGCGCAAGGAACTTGGAAGGGGACTATTATGAAACACAATTTAAAAAAGTTGAGAAATCCCCACCCAATGGCCTATTCCATAAAACAAACTTACCAGTACACGTTGCAGGTGTTCCTGACCACATTCCATCAATGCCACAGGTTCTGACAAGATCTCCACTGGATCTATAACCTCTTGAGCAGTTGAAATGACAAGTAACATTGAAGATGTTCGATGAAACTTTGATTCCATTCTTATCAAAGCATTTACCATTTGGATCGTCGGCTTTCTCGACGTTTAAAGAGTCGCAGGTGATTGCTGGGAAATCAACCAACCACTAATTAAGAAAATAATTCACCAGCCAACTAAAGGACCGACCGACCTACCGAATGACCAATCGAATCAAATCATTTGCCTCAATTGTCGGTTTGTCGTTCGGTTCATTATGTTAACTTGGTTTGTATTTTGGTTTGTCGGTACGTCTGTCTCTACGGTTTATCAGTCATACAGTCAATTAATCAGTTCACTCTTGAGGGCCACCATGATTAACGAAATGTTGTTTAGGCCTTTCCCTCATTAAATATAGTTATCATTATTATCATCATTATCATAATCTTCATTCCATCATCTATTCACTCCCTCAAAGTAGTTCATCTATTTTTTCTTCCTTTCATTAATTCAATAGCGAAGTTCCCGCTTTCGGCCCGCGCGGCGCGTGCGAGTGGAGCAACATATTGAAGGTGACTGGCTACTCTTAGAAAAAAAAATTAACTTTTTTCTTAAACTCCAATCTCATAAAGTGATATCTAATGCTGATCCCGAATATATGGGGGGAAAATGGGGTTGCCCCAAGCTCGTTTTCGAGATAAACAACATTTAATGGATGCCTACGTGCGAAATTTTGAAGCAAAAATTTGTCTCATCTGAAGAGATCAGAAAATATATTACAACTCATAAGATAATAGTTCTTTGCAGACTATATAACTGCGCAAATGCCGGCGAGTAATGCCGGCGAGTGAATCATTCTGCCATACCTCGTGGATATTTTCGACAAAAAAAAACAACAAAGAAATACCTTGATTTGTCATATTTCGTCCTTTCAGTATTCTCAAAAAATCTCATTTTTTCATGCTTTAGAAAAAATCAACTTTTTGAAAAAAAATTGATATAACATAGATTTTTAGAAGTTCTTTCAACTAATCTTATAAAAAAGAATCCCGTCTAAAGTTCAAAACGTGTATGGTCCCTCAATATATTTTTTTTATTTAATCATATTCTTTCTCCTAGTTTTATTCAATTCAAGAGCCGATAAACGGCTCATCGTGGAAGATCACACTAAGATACTTAATTATTAACAATATTCGCTAACTCGCTAACTCGCTAACTCGCTAACTCGCTAACTCGCTAACTCGCTAACTCGCTAACTCGCTAACTCGCTAACTCAGTCAGTCAGTCAGTCAGTCAGTCAGTCAGTCAGTCAGGCAGGCAGGCAGTCAGTCAGTCAGTCAGCATGGTTGATTTTATTATAGTTAATATAGTTAATATTACAATAGGTGGTTCCTATGTACACCACTAACCTGTACAAGTAACCGGAGTGCCGCTCCAAATGACCTTAGTGTTATCTTTAGGATTAACAATGCAGTGTCTTGTAGCATCTCCCAACAACCGATACCCCTCGTTACATTCAAACGAACACTCGCTACCCAACGGTAATTTACAGCTCCCTTTGATAGATCCGTGCAGCGGATCAACTAAAGTGGCACAGTCTATTGCTGTGAAGAAGAAAAGATTAATAAAGTGAATTTATTATTGAATTGGGATTTACACAGTGAACTCTGATCCCATGTTCACTCTCTCAGGTCTGATCGATCATGAGTTATTGGGTCTATGGTCCCTGTGAAATATTCCCTGTATTCTTTCGTGCATTTGAAAAAGTCTTGTTATTTAGTTGGCTTAGGAATTGTGCACGGCAAATTCCGATTCAAAACTCTGCCGGGAAACAGAAACAACTTCGTTGAAGCCTTAGCTAGCCCTCCCCCCCCCCCCCCAAAGTTAACGTCGCTACGAAGAAAGTCGGCGAGATTGATGAACAGAGTTCTCGCTAACCAGCGAAAGCAAAGAAATCTAGAACCAAATAGAACTGTACAAACTGTGCCTGACGACTCGTGCTGCCAGCATTCGCTAGTTTTGCATCTGTTAAGGCATCTTGAGCGTTTCGAGGAGCAGTTGTTCATCTTTCTGAAGTAAGTTATCTTTGCTGGTGGCGGTGGTGGACAGCAAAACCAAAACTCGGCTTCTCGCGACGCTCCCAACGACGTTGTGCAATAAGGCATGTATGTAGAGTTCCTTTATACAGCTCCGTGCTAATTAATTATGCAGTGAGAATATAATTGTACTTACGTATGCATGGTTGCAGGTTCTGCGGGGTTCCATAATATCCTGGCATACACTTGCAATCAAGGTAGGATGTACTTTTATGCTTAGCGTGCGTCGAAAAATCTGGACATTTTGTACACTCATCGGCACCTTCCATAATCTTGTACGTCCCGGGTGGACAAGCTATTGAAAAGAAAAAGGAAACACCGAAAAGGTTATTGTTTTAGATTGTTTCACATTGTCATGCGATAAGAATTAATGTTAATTTACCCAAATTGAATTATTTTGCCTCAGGCACGTTTAAAATCTCTATTTAAAGTATATTTCAGTGAGATATACTCAAAAATATCAAATATTCTATCATGTTAAGCCTTTGAAGTTTCGTCGGCCATGTTTGTGTCCTTCAGTGAAGCTCAAGGACGATGGCCGCTGCGTACATTTCGCATACCTAAAACCACATCATGTTTGCTTGTCCATAATTCCGCAACGAAATGATATACAGGTCTTGAAAATGAACATGTATATGTATTTTTGAACGCTTTGAAAGATTATGAAACCATTATTCTATTACATGGCGAAATTACGCTTTTGAAATTGATGATGGCGTAGGCGAAAGCCAGCAATACGGTACGGCAACGGTACGGCATTGACTTGCAGTACGTACATGGATGTTAAGGCATTGGAATGGTCCATTAATTCTCATCTAGTAATTTACAGCGCATAGTTACGGCTGTGCGCTATTATTTATTTTATTTTGTTCTACTAACCCTTGCAGTCTCCACGTGCACCAGAGCCTGACATTCCTGCTGGGCATGCGCACTTATGGTCACCATATACCAGTCCACATGCGCACTTTGCTTGTCCATCACACTGATGTTTACACATGGAAGGATCAAGGTCGACAGTTTCCCATTTTTTCTGGTAAGGATCTAATTGAATAAAAGAGATATATCGAAATGAGTGGAATCTCATTGGCCCACCTATTAATTAATCAATCAATCAATCTCTCCTCTCCTCTCCTCTCCTCTCATCTCTTCTTAACCGCCACCCGGTTGGCTCAGTAGGTTGAGCATCAGGCTTTCGTGTGGGAGGTCGTGGTTCGAGGTCCGACTGGACCAACACTCAGGGTGTTAAAACAACTGAAGAAAAGTGCTACCTTTGTAATATCCACGTAAAATGGCTCCACACTACCTTACCATGCATCCGAGGGACGTAAAAGAACCACTGACGACCACTAAAGAAACACTGGTAGTCACCACCCTCAGTGTCTAGCATTTACTAATGATTTGCTAATGGGTTGATTAAGGGATGGGGATGGGGATTTTGAGGGGGTTGGAAATTGGTACAATGTACCTAGAAGGGGGACCCTGTGTCCTATTGTACAACACCAGCCGGCGGGCAAAATCTCAGATAACTTCCATTCTCTTCTCTCCACTTTTTTTACTGGGAGGGGAATGTCATATCAAAATCTTCTTGATCGAACCATCATTACCTCCTCTGATGTAAGTAGCAAGCTCTCCAAACTGGTCAAAATTCTTAAGATGAAATGCATAATCTCGACCAGGCGTCTGGCCAGCTACCAGTTTTTGGAGGTTTCCAAAGTGGACAGGACCGACACCGATGGCAAATATCTCTGCTTTGTTATCAATCAGCTTCCTTGCTAAACCAGTAGGGTCTTTATCATAATAGGGCCAATTCCAAAAACCATCGGTCAAAAGAATGATGACGGTTTTAAAAGTCTTCATCGTAGCTCTCTTACTCCCCTGCCATTTTCCAAGGCAGACATCATAAGCTTTTTGAAAGGCGTCTTTCATATTCGTCATTCCTCTTTCATGGGTAAGAGTGGGAAACTTCTTGTTGAAGTAACACTTGTTCTTAGCCCTACCTGGCTCCGAGATAAACCTGATGAAACGGCTGGCAGAATTTGAGAAAGGAATGACTTCAACTCTAGTGGCTTCATACCCAACCGAAATCTTATTCAGCAAGTTATTGATGAATCTTATCTCGTGACCAAACTCACGAGGCTGGAGGCTCCCTGAAGAGTCGAGGAGAAAGATAATATCTGCTTTCTGGTTTTCGAAGATTGCGCCTCGAAGTCTTAAGATATCATTTTTTGCCTTCGGTAGCCAATCCAGAGAAAACGTTACTGGCAAAAGAAAACAAATTCCCAAAATAAGCAACAGCATTAGACGAAGTAGCCCCATGTTTTGGTTACTCCTCAGGCCACTGATGCCTTATCGTTAACTGCCGTAAACTAAGTAAGGTGTTCTTGGTTTGATAGAAAAGGTACACCTGTGAAAACCGACAAAAACTAAATTTGTCATTCTAGGAAAGGAATCCCAGCTGTGTGAGCTCAGTTGCAACTCCAGGTGGTATTTCCCACCAAAATTGTCATACCTATGTACAAAATATTTCTATATTGACTTTTGAAACAGTTAATTAATTTTCAGCCAACTAAATCTTACGTGTTGTTCTCGAATTTTCTTTACAAATACCGAACCACTCCTATTTTAGCAACTAACGTACGATTGGTAACCTTTAACGCTTGGGCATGAGACTAATCAAGTAAACAAACAATTTAGAAAATTTAGATTTTATCTTGTCGGAATATATTTTGGATAAAGTAAACATTTTACTTTTTATTGCACCTTTTAAAAGAGACCATTCTCCTTAATTTCTAAAAGAGTAGCCTTTGTATGTAAGGTATTTAGTAAGCGACCATATCGCGCATGCTTCCTAAAATTCAGAAAGAAATATGCTTTTTTCAGAACAATTTGTTCGATGAAGGCGTCTTGTGACGTAAATGCATGAAAGGACACCGCTTACAGTAAAAAGAGAACTTCATTAAAAAGAAAAGTTCTGTATATTTAGCTGTGTTTGTACAGTTTATATTGAATGAGATATCCTGAAGTGTAAACGAATATTTATTATGTTTGCCCAGTGGTTTCGAGTTGTCCTAGAAAAAATAAGCGAAGAAAAAGATCATAAAAAAATGATTAGAGATTGAAACTGAAATCATAAGTTCAATTATTTGTCGTGTATCTTTTGACTGAAAATAAAGAAAGAAAAAGAAAAAGAAAAAGAAAAAGAAAAAGAAAAAGAAAAAGAAAAAGAAAAAGAAAAAGAAAAAGAAAAAGAAAAAGAAAAAGAAAAAGAAAAAGAAAAAGAAAAAGAAAAAGAAAAAGAAAAAGAAAAAGAAAAAGAAAAAGAAAAAGAAAAAGAAAAAGAAAAAGAAAAAGAAAAAGAAAAAGAAAAAGAAAAAGAGAGAGAGAGAGAGAGAGAGAGAGAGAGAGAGAGATATGGTTCAAATTAAGTGCACCCTAATAAAAATATTATTAAAAAAAGCCCCGGGGGGGGGGGGGGGGGGGGGTTAGAAATTACACTAAATAATAAAGTTACTTTAGAAGGGGAAAAGGAAAATTTACAAATGATAAGGACTTAGAGAGATAATTGATCAGTTAAACTACGTGAATATTACTAAGAATTATTATAATGCATAAGTAATATATCTATGAGTATAAGTAGAGTGATCAATTTTAGGCAGTTCAAAAATAATAAGAATATCAGGATGAGAATTTCGTAACCATATTAACAGCTCATAGGGTTCGTTGTTTGCGATTGTTCTTCAAAGCTGACAATCAATCTTTTTCGATCGAAGGAATTTTGTTAGACAACAGTAGAATTTAGCTGATCCCCCCATAAAACAGTATAAAATTTAGTGATCCGCCTTCATAAGTAGTGATAACTTTAGTGATCCGGCCCCCTTCCTCCAATAGCTTCAGTTTCAATTTAGATTTCCATACAGTCTGATTCCATTTACATCGGTAAATGTCATATGGGCGCTTGCCTGACTTTAAACTTTGCTCTACTATCAGCTCTTTTAAATCTAACCTTAAGACGTATCTTTTTAAACAAGCTTTCTAAGTCATTTAATTTTTTTTGTTTATTCGTATATTTATAAATTTTTATATTTTTAATTTAGGTTTATATTTTTTTAAATATCGTTTTTTATTAGTATAAATTTGTATATATTATATTATATTTTATTATTATTGTAAGGCGCCTTAGAACTTTAGGATAATGTGCGCAGTATAAATAAAGTATTATTATATTATTACTTTACAGAACAGATCAGCTTTGGTTGTTTCAGTATTTTTAAATTTGTATAAAAGATTGTCAAAAGTCAAAGTGTGAAGTAACAGAAGTTATAGATGGGTAATGCATTATCAGATTTACTTGCAAAACAATATAGCTCTCATACAATTATGGCGAAAAGTGTGTACTTTGGTAAGATTACTCTTCTAAGTGTTACCCCATGAAAGTAAGCCATACTAGAGATATGGATAATGAATTAGGGTATTTTAATTAAATGCACTTAATCATTTCAGGTTGACAAAATGCCTCAGTTTCCTAATTATTCCAAGATTTGTTTATATTTTTCTAGTGACATGTTTAATATTATCATCAATATATATTCCTAAATTATTTTTTTTGTTGAATTAGTGTTGCCTATAAGTCAATTCAAAAGAATCGTTATCAGTGCGCATGCGATTTTATCCCAAATTTCTCACCTTCTTCTGTTTAATTAAAAACAAAAAAGGTTTAAACAAAAGAAGGTGAGAAATTCGGGATAAAATCGCATGCGCACTGAAAACGATTCTTAAACTGTGAACTGGCTTATTGATATGATGACGCGCTTCGGTACATTACATTTATTTTTGAGGGCCACAAGTTTATCAGTTATTGTAACTGTTTAGTGCTATTATTATTATTATTATTATTATTATTATTATTATTATTATTATTAATATTATTATTATATATTATTATTATTTTATAAGAAAGATAAACGCGAAAAGTTATTATTTATATTATTATTATTATTATTATTATTATTATTATTATTATTATTTGATCCGTTCGTTTAGAAAAAACTATGAAAATTACAAAGTTAATGTGTCAGTAAATAATGTCAGAAAATTAAAAAAGAAAGGACATAAAGAAAAAACCTACTTACATCTGTATCCTACGTTGTTATTCGACGACTAAATTAAACTGTTGAATATTCAAGAAAACCGAATTTAACTATTAGAATGAAACAATGACACAAAGATAAGTATACACTATAGGACATTAACTCTTACTAAAACTGCACTGTCTCTATCAGGGGTCTTATGTAAGGGTTATCGGCCTGAAGCGAGGGGTTATGTGATATATTCACTGAGGGCGAAGCGCGATATATCACATAACCACGAGCTGAAGGCTGATAACTGGCTTATTTTTACATTGGGGAGGTTTTCTGAATAAAAAATGTAATAAGTGATGATGTATTTTTAATAAATAAACAATGTACTTGTTTGAGAGACAAAAACGTTAAAAACCTTTGCCCATTGAAAACATGAAACAAAAGAAAGAACAATACAATTCTAGTACAATAGATAGTATATTCAAGTTCGCACAACTATGTGTTCGAGTCGACTTCAAAATGAACGAAGACAGCGACACGGATCCAGATATCTGGATCACGCAGAATATATTTTCAGGTTCAAAGACTCATAATTAAAGTTTGTTGACAGGATTTGGTGAAAAAAACGAATGTCTCGCGTGGAATAACCACTCTGTGCAACGAAGTAATCATCGAGAAGAACAACGAGACGAACAAATAAATATGAATAGTTCAAAATCAAATCAATACTAAAGCTTTAATTTGAAACATTGGATTTTTCACTACATTTAGTTAGCAAGTTAAATTGTTTTTATACGACCAGTATTTATATATACTCAATGAGCATGCGTAGTCCTTTAAAATATGAGACTCACATGGGGTAGCGCAAAAACACTAGACACTGGTGTTGCAGTGAAATTTCATCTGGGGGCAGGGTTGGTGTATACAGCAATACCCCTTGGGTGTACTTGTACTGATCCATAGCACTTCGCAAACCCCTGCTAATGAA
The DNA here is from genome assembly GCA_964019055.1 of Anthopleura xanthogrammica. Lineage (NCBI taxonomy): Eukaryota > Metazoa > Cnidaria > Anthozoa > Actiniaria > Actiniidae > Anthopleura > Anthopleura xanthogrammica. Next base: position 8,536,635 of record OZ025213.1, read on the forward strand.
ATATGCAGGGGGGAATGAACATTAGTATGCAAGGGGGGATATGTCATATATATGGAATATTCTCCTTGCATACTAATGTCTGTTATATACCAACTGTCAAAGTCCATTTTTCTCGTACTGTGATTGGGCGAGAGGGCATCACGTGAACGAGAACAAGTTTCGATGTTTCCCCGGCAACGGCTTTCTGCGGGCAGTAATATGTTATCAATCATATACACATTTCATTTAATATGTTACCAGCTGAGTTAACCCCCTCCCCGAAAGGAATTATGGGTCACTATTTTTGGTTAGCATTTTTCGAGCATTTTCCGAGTATACAATGTAGACTTTTCTTGTTGATTGAAATATAATTCCGTCATGAGTTCGACTAGCGTTTACGATCAATTTAAAGAAGGAAGAACTCGTATTTCATAAATTCTCTTGGCAGAATAATGGGAAATGCTAATCAAAATACGATGTCGAATCCTCAATTCTGATTGGTTGACCTTGAGTTTGTCCTGAAGGTCAACTCAGCTGGTTATCTACCGCGAAATAACAAAACCGGAAATGATTTCACCGGAAACGTAAGAGTTTTTCGAAGTTTTTAATGTCACATAATCAAAAAATCAAACATTTTGTTGTGTTCTTTGTTAGTATATGACAAAACACTTATAGACTGGAACCTCGGGAAAGCAGTTTGTTTTGTGGTGACTTTATTAAAAGGGTTTATTTTATTAAATAAAGATACAAAACGAAACTACAAATAAAGTTTTAACACTAAACATGTGCGTTGAATATTTAATATTTGAATATTTGTATGTAATTGTGTCCTCAAGTGTAAATGGCATCGAGGATTTAGGGCACAACTACATTCATCTCAATCAAAACCGAGTGACAAAATGATAATAATTTATCTATAATGATGCTGCTTACGTTCCTAGTGTAGAATATAGTAACAAGGGATGAAACTTTCAGAATTTCTGCTAATATCTGTGCCTAGAGCAAAGTAGGACGGAAGTAACACTGAAATGGCTTTCCATTGTCTTCCAGTAATTTATTTGGAATTCCCTGCCCATAGATTTGCTTCAAATTACAACAATCACTATATTTAAACGTCAATTAAAGACCTATCTTTTTAGGTTGGCTTATTGTTAGTCACTTTCTGATTAATTATTAGTTATTATTATCGTTGATATTATTATCATTTTCTAGAATCTTCTTCTTTCATTAGATTTTTTTCTATTTCTATTTTTTTTGAATTTTAAACTATATAATATATATATACACCTACTTGCAAAAACGTTGTCATACAACATTTGAACATTTGTAGTTTCAAGATTAGGAATAAATTAAAAGTACAAAAGAAAGAGTTCTGCTTCAATGATCTTCTTTTGTACTTTGAATTTATTCCTAATTCACTAAACTACAAATGCTCAAATGTTGTATGACAACGTTCTTGCAAGTAGGTGTATATATAAATATTAAGATAAGAAAAACAAAGAGACTACACTTTTATCCCGACAAGCCTGTTTCGTGATTGACTCACTCTTCAGGGGATTTTAATGTATATATATATAAGTCGATATTACATTTAGCATATGTTTTGCGCGATTGATCATTTTTATGAATATCGCGCAGTATAAGTGATTAATTAGCAGTTATTCGCCGAAGGCGAAGTGATTATTGATGAATATTTACCGAGCGGCGAGTCTTCGAAAAGAAAGAAGGAAACAACATTGAAAGTGAAAATATTTTATTTTTTAAAAGCGCGACAGCCATTTTGTCCGAAAAGGTGAATATCGGCTGATAATCCGAGATAGAAAACCAATCAGAGCGCGCGATTTTGTATAATCACCTTTGTATTTATACTAATTATTATTATTATATTATTATAATCACAACGCGTAGTTACTGCTGCGGTAAGATACGATACGGCTACAGTAGGTTAGAACGTTTTTTGTATGAGTGGGAAACGGTACGGCAGATTCGTAGCCGTACTGTAGCCGTACCGTACCTTACCGTAGCCGTAACCACGCGTCGTGATTGGATGAATTACTGGAAGACAATAGGAAGCCATTTCAATGTTACGGTATGTCGTACCGTGTACGTAGTGTAAGTCAGTACCGTGTGTTTCCCATTTATACGAAAACAGCTCTACTAATCTGCCCTACCGTTTCCCACTCATACGAAAACCACTGTACTGCGCATGCTACTAAGCAATCACAATGACGCCATGTAACCGGCAACGTGACGCCACTGTGTGCGCGCACAAAAACAGCTGAATAACCTTCAAATTTTTATCGAGGGACCATACACATTTTGAACTTCAACAGCGGAAAACCCATAAATTTTGCACGGGACTTAATGAATTTTTTTCGAATTTCCAAAAAAGCACATAAAAAAACCTTTTTGCAAAGTTTGGAATAAATGACGTGGGTTTCACTAATAGAGGCGTTAAGTTGTGACGTATTTCCGGGTCCAACTGCTCATAAAAACCGCTAACATGAACCGAAAATGTTCTCAATGAATTAACCTCCACCTGAAACAGTTAGACCTTTGGACAACAAATCCTGTCATGAAGAAAAAGTAAGAAAAATTTTAATAAAACTGCTTTTCGTTTTGGACCCGGAAGTCGTTTTCCCATACGATTGACGTCACACTTAACAGCCCTATAGAAAAAGGGGCAAGTTTACATTTTTGGCACTCGTCTTAAAAATGTCAAGGGCAAGACGAAAATTATTTGACTAGTGATTTGTAAAACAATGTTTTTCATTTAGGTTCCCTGAAAAAATAACGTCAAATAAAGCTTGATCAGTAACCGGTGAAGTTATGAATTTTTTTCGTAGAAATAAAGTTGGTTTTCGCTTCTTTTTCTTCAACAAAGTCGTTTATAAATTTGTGTTTAATCATGAATATTTAAAAAACGGCTGCGAGACACCCCTTTTCTTTCCAGATTTGAAATCAGCATTAAATTTGGGTTTAAGAAATTGTGATCCAAGAACTTCTTTATGGATCTCTTCTATAGTAGGCAGCCACCTTAAATAAAACACCATGCACCAGCTGATCTGAAATAGTGACGTAGAAATGGCGTCACTGCAAAACTGAAGTGTCATAAAAGTTTATATATCTTTTTATATTGGAGATAAATCTAGTACTTTTTCAGGAGAGGTTTTTGATATTTCGTATGCATTTACTATGATATTCATTACTGAGTGGGAAAATAAAATTTAAAAAGTAACTGTTACCGAGCTTAGGATGGCACCTAAGTTTTGCAAATTTTCTTGATTCTGATTGACATTTAACCACCGTTTTCGCAATGCAGAACCTCAAACGTCCGCCTTACAGCTTCAATTTCCATTTGAAAAGAAGCCTTCAGTATTCGTTATTGTCGGTTGCTTCTGTCTGTGCGTGATCCTCGATATCCTAAATAGTGACCATCTGGTTTATCATGAGCCTTATCTCGTTGAGAAAACACAAGTACAATCTAGTTGAATACCCCACGCATATATACATGATAGGCGCTGGATACGGCGATTAGCCTTCGGCGTTAATGTGTATCGCTTCACGATCTTAAAGCTAGTCATGGTCAGTATCGACTCAAAAAAATTGATCCTAAATCATCTGTTATTCATCCGATCGCATGCCGAGAAGATATCCTAAGATTTCCGTACCGACGATGATGAACTGATAACTAGAAACTGCTTCTGTAGCCACGCATTATGGCCATCACTTAGACGCTGTTGGTGCATCAAATACTATAGTAGTATTAATGCAACGACAAAATCATCTAGAAATGTTGGATTTGTAAAGTAATATGTACTAAATATGTACATTCTAAATTACGAATATCGTATCTTAAACATAAACTAAAGAAAAGGAGCTATTCTAAAAATGATGATGATGACGATGATGACGATGATGATGATGATGATGATGATGATGATGGTGAGAAAAATGAGATTGAAGAAGGAAAAGGAGAAGGAGAAGGAGAAGGAGGAAGAATTTACGAGGAAAATATGCTTAATGTTCAGCGGATAAATATTTATCACAAATACTATATGGAACAAAAAACTATCCTGGCAAAAGCGTTGATTCAAGCCTATCAAAATGCATGAAAATGCCTTGAAAACCAAGCTCTTGAAGAAAGACCTAGAATCAGGTTGAGCAGCAGGGAAAACTTGTCGATAAACTTCACTAATTGGATAAAATCTTTTTGTTTTGACAACCACTTTATAATCACTTCGGCAAGTGCGATAAGCATTCATGACCCTCAAGTGTTAATAAACTTATCTCGATTTTTGATCCAGTCCACACTGAAAACGGTTCACTTCGTTTCACTCCTCGACCTAATGTGACGTCATAGCCGCCATATTGGGTGAACTTGATTTGTCTTGTAATATCAACCAATTATGGCGGTCAAGTATATATATTTATACTGTTTCGTTATCTTTGCATAGTCTTTTCTTTCGGTTATGCAATATTTACAGCGGACTTGAAAGTTTATTATTACTCTAATTCATCTTCTGGAAGAACTTGTTTCAGCCTTCGATGTTCGATGACCACCATGTACCACGCAATGAACTATGGTCCGGTGTAGTTGTTAAGGCCTAACATTGTTAACATTCATTAGTTAGTATTACACCATGCTAATTAAGTCTCAGTGGCAGAGTGTTAAAGAAACTACGTATACTACCGCCTATATGCTGTTACTTTATGTCTGAGGTGCTTTAACGGTGAAGTTGGAGTAGTACATTTGCTACAGTCACTAATTATACAACCTTGTTTCAGGGACTAAATAAAATCCCTTGAATTACAAGTATTTAAAACAGACATGGCCAGACATGAACATGAAGTGAAAGAGAAACGGATATTCTTAATGTTTCATTATATTTTTTATCGTAATTATTGTTTGTTTACTTTATAATTTATTTGTTTACTTTTCGATTATTCATGATGAAAACCTTTCATGCTGCTCATTGTATCTGAAATCAGTTTTTGAGGGGAAAATAAGGAAAAGAGAACACTGTGAAAAACCATAAAAACAAATATAGAAAACCAGATAAAAGCCAATCAACATCCTGTGCATGTAGGGCAGTCAGAAGAAATATTTCTAAAAATCAAAAAATGCGCGCGACAAGTTAAGCCGAAATTTGAAATTGTACGGATTAAAATAAATCAATAATCTCCTAGGCTTGTTTATTTTGGCATGAAGATTCTGATTTAGTGCCATCTTAATAGAATCAGTGAGAATGTGTAAGCCAAACATAGTCACTGAAATCCAATATATGAAATCATCCATCGGTTAAAGAGGTACCTATCACCCACGTTCACGCTTCCTTTGCTTCTTACGCACAGAAACTCGAGACCACAAGTGAGAATGAATGCGGTGACATACTATGTGTGTAGAGCCCGATAATAAAGCACTTATCAAGTCCCTTAGAAGAATTACTAAGCTCATTAACTTTAGCGTGTATTAAAGTGTTTGGTTACTCGTTCACCTACAAATCTATACCTCAAATGTCGGGTCAAGGTAAACAGTAGATTATCCAAGAATACACTGAGAACAGCTTTTCTCTGGTTGACTTTTTAAGGGATTATTTGTCACAGATGGGGTACAGAATAATACCCCAGAGGGTGTGTCCCCCTAACAAATTCTGTTCAATTCAACAAGGCAAAAGATGACCTTCTTAGGAGTTAAGTCGCATTAATAGGCTTCACTGGCATGGTATTGCATGAGTCGGTAATCGGAGTTACTGGACATCTGTCGATTGTGGCAGACTGAGGCTCCCGGACTTGAAGAGTATGAGTATGAGGATCGTGATAGCCAACACAAGTGTGATTTACGAGATGGGTAAATGAAATCAAATCGTCTTAAGCTAGTCAAGGAGAACGCTCGCGGCATGTCTAACTCGTCGTCAGTGAGATAACGGTGTCATCGTGGCGTGGGAAAATACCTTGAAAGCTGTCAACGCACTTACTGATTATCATGATATCATAACGATGAACATGATCAAAAACACACTCTAGCGTCAGCGGTTGAAGACACTCAATGGTTTCCGCTCTGAGCCAATCAAAAACGCCTCCTTTCCCCACCCTCCAGCCCCTCCAAAAACGCTTGCGAAGAACCACAGTATTCAAGATGTTGAATTGCCATTTCATATTCTTTTTCGTTCCTTGAACTGGAACGCATCTTCTATAAATTTCCTCAAATTTGATTTTATAAATATTTCAACTTTATCGCCCTTCTTCCTTTTTCTCACTTCCTTTGTTCTCACATTTCTGTAGATCATGTCTTCCTTCATGCCCTTCCCGTACTTCGAGACAAAACGTGTAGCAACTTATCATAGTCATAGGAAGTATTTTGTGTCAATAAGAATCGAGGGAAGTGTGAAGTACCAACTTCCCATCTTTCACACGCATCAATAAAAACATGATAGCAGACAAGTGAGCTGCCGGGGTTTCGAATACAAACTGATTTTATCATGGCTTATCATCACGGGAAAAGAGTATAACGAAATCGTCCTGAACGCCTAACATTCGATCCCAATAGCTGGGTCCACCCGAGTTTGAAATAGACACACATTCAATATAATAATTACTAGACATTGTAGAAAAGGGGGGAAAAGTCTTCATTCGAGACTAAAAAACGGTGGGAGGGGGTACTTCGAAGTATTTTGTACGGGGATGCCCTGTCCGGACTCTCCACCCCATACCCTTTTATATACCAAATGTTGGCAAAAAGGTACTCCCTTTCACATACCTTTCAAGAAACCAACCATTCTCTATACCTCCAGCCTGAAAAAACGTACCCCTTTCGGGTGGAGCATCCCTGTAGTCCACTATAGGGAATAATCCCCCCTGACTAAAAATAACTGTATCAGACAAAAACTTAGAGCAACCATCATTAATCAGTTGTGTTATAAAACGGACCACAAATGAGTGTATATTGAATCAGGTGGGTTATTAGATTAATACTCAAAGACCTTAACTCGACTAAACCGTTCCGTTTCGTGCGACGGTAATCTCTTCCTAAAAAACGATATGCGAACTGCTTGTTTCGCAAGCCGGCTTGCGATACCCGAAACGCACGGAAACGGTGAGCTAAGCGATCAACAGTTCTGGACGTGCTTCCTTTCATTTAGGAAGCCATTTGTTAACGGAAGACTAAAAGAACATCCAAAATGGCTTTCTTGTTCGGCAGCTGCTAAAAATACTTCACAATGTCATTAATGTGTTCAAACCTTTCCTGACCTCAAGAATTTAAATGGAAACTTGAATGTCTCTGCTTAAATATAGAATATCAATAACGATTTCATACCGGTTGTATTCCGGGAGGCCAATGGGAGAGGCAATGAACTGTCTCGCATTTGGGTGTTTACCGCCAGTAATTTGCCAAATCTTCGTGACATGCATTTCTATCCTTTTTTCGAAATGGGCTCGTATTTTAGGTTCCTCGTCCGCTAAATAAAGGGGTCCATTGAACAAAGAACGTTTTGACAATAGCCGCGGCTTGATAATGGGTGTTCGAATGTATTTATTACGAGTCGTCGGCTCACTGTACATGTCGACATCAAATAAAATTATATACCTATCTACGCTTTATATATAAGGGATCGGTTTGATAAACAAATCACTGTACTTTGTAAACTTAGTTAACTAAACAAGGAGTCTTATATGGCTCGCCCATCGTGGATGCCTTTTATTGGAATTACAAAGTATTGAAAGCCTTGGTTTTGCCAAAAGAGTGAAGGGGAGAGTGGGGGGTAGGGGTGGTTGGGTGGAGAAATAACGCCTATTTAGGAAAAGGAAGACACCATAGACATAATGGATCAGTTGTGAAATGTCAATTGTTTATTTGAGGAATCAGACACAATTAATGATGAAACAAAGAATGTCCTCTTTCCTGCTGAGGTAACGACATTATTGGATTAAATGCGCCATTACCCATATTCTATTCATGGTCTATGAAAACGATTTGTGGATACATTCTTCATAAGGTATCCCAGATTCGCAGTCGGCGGCTAAACGATATTCATATAGGTGCGCTAAAAGTTGCTGATGTATTATGCGCACATTTTGGCTGGAGTGGTGACGTTCTAGTCAGGCCTGGGCTATCTCATGAAGAGGCTGCGAATACCTTACAGGATGTACTCTGGACATCGCACTGAATGATGGATGTTGTTTGTTATGTGGAGTTCAGAGGTCTGGCTGCAGAAGCGCCCTAAAGCTTGATAAAGAACAAAACACTGTCATCAAATCGTTAATTGGTGATTATTGCCTGTTTGTGGGAGAGTTTAGCACAGTGTAAAGACAGACTGGTGTTACACTTTAAAACAAAGATCTCCCAAGACTTCCAGATGGATAATTCTATGCAACCAGCCTCGCCGTCGCTCTCTCCAAAAGCCAATGCATTCTCTATCGCCTCTTTGATCGCTTCATCAATGCCACAAGAAGGTGATAATTGTAGGTTTGTCACAGTAAAAAAAAGCTCCATAGGTTTGCTAGATCCGTAGGATGGGCAAATCCGTTTGGGCTAATTAAAATATGTCCGTAATACAAAATGCGCCATCAGTTGAATAACTAATGTTTTTCAATAATGTATCGGTCCATAGATCCAGAAGACGCTATCACGTTAAAAAGACGACCGTCAGAAGACGATGAAGAGTCGTTTGACTCGCCTCGACCTGAGAAGAAGTTAAAAGCCGACAGAGAATCACACGAAGAAGACGATGACGATGAAGACAACCAAGAAATTGATGTGGAAGAAGAGGATAGTCCCGTCCAAAAACGCGATGATGTTACGAGTGATCTTAAGGGCATCAAAGTGGAACTCGAAGGACGGGATTTGTGGGAGAGATTTAATGAATTGGGTACGGAGATGATTATCACAAAGGCTGGAAGGTATGTATGAACAAATTGTTTTCAAAGAGTATCACAACAAAGGCTCGTGAAGGAAATGGAAATCTCAGTTTAAGATCATGACTTTGAGATTGAACTAGTAGCAATACCCACGGTAATTAAGTCAGTGAAAATTTCTGTTACAACGTGCTTTGACAAATATCGTCATTTTGTTAGAGTGGCTTCAAGGATCATTTTGTGCAATGGAATTTCGTGATGCAAGATGCGGTAAACGTAGTTAAAAGAGAGAAGCGCTGTCATACAGATCAAAATAATAGCCCCTTGCAAATAATTTACCTATCATGATTTAAAGTTTGTGTTAGAATAAACAACACATCAACTGCAATTATGAGTCGGGATATCTTTTAAACCATCTCGGTTTAAGCATGATTGAATTATGTTGAATAATGACTAAGAATGTCTGAGAAATCATAATACGCTCTAGCTACTTAAGTATTTCGGCTACTCTTACCTCAATATATATATGAGAGCCACTAAATCGAAGAATATATTTCTAAGGGTTGTAATGTATGACTTACAAATCTTCTGGATTTTATCATTTCGTGCTAGACTACAGCCTGAATGAGTTATTAAATTAAATTATCGACGACCATGTTGTACGGTAGACATGCACCTTATAGTAGTCTGTATATTGTCTGCTGGATTCCTGTTGTATTGTGGCTCTTTGTGATGCAGTTTCTGTTCTTTTCTCATGATTGTGGAATTAGTTTTACTTTGGTTGCGTGAGCGTCCCAAAACCGCAGATTTACAACTCCGCTTGCTATCGGAAGTTTTCTACAGTTTGTTGAAATGATGTCGACCATCAGAAAGCCATCAGCTTTGCTAAAGCACTTAAATAAGACCTCATCAACTGCAAAAACAACAGATAAGAACCAAAACTTTCCTAAAAAGTAAATCAAACATTCTTGTCCGGCTCTCAAACATCTTATCCTTTTTCCTTCTTCTAATATTTGTTTTCGAAATTCGCTCATTAAAACCGGGCTTGTAAGCGGCTTTTTTTTCTGTCAAATCAATTAACTCAACTAATGACAAGAATGAAAATAACAATGATGTTAACATCCTCTTTCTAAAACAAACAAACAAAGAATAGGCTCTTTTATAAGTACTTCCATTGTAATCATTATATTTTTGATTCGACTCTCATGGAATTGAATGACACTCTCAAACCAAACCCATTTATTTAGTTCATTTTGGCGTGGTTAATCCAAACTGTTAAGTATGATGTTGCAAATTCGTGATCCGCAAATGTTTATGAGTTATGTCTGGACATTGTTTGGAATCGGTAGAACTCATATTCTATCTAGAGAAACTGTAATAAAGAAAAGATGGAAACTTCTTTGAAGACACTTTCCTTTTCTTCTTGTGTTTCTTCAATGTCTGGACATTGTTTGGAATCGGTAGAACTCATATTCTATCTAGAGAAACTGTAATAAAGAAAAGATGAAAACTTCTTTGAAGACACTTTCCTTTTCTTCTTGTGTTTCTTCAATGTCTGGACATTGTTTGGAATCGGTAAAACTCATATTCTATCTAGAGAAACTGTAATAAAGAAAAGATGGTAACTTCTTTGAAGACACTTTCCCTTTCTTCTTGTGTTTCTTCAATGTCTGGACATTGTTTGGAATCGGTAAAACTCATATTCTATCTAGAGGAACTGTAATAAAGAAAAGATGGTAACTTCTTTGAAGACACTTTCCCTTTCTTCTTGTGTTGCTTTCTTTCTCACGGCAATCTTGATCATAAGCATCCACTTCTTCAGATCTCTTGTGTTAAGTCTTTTTTAATAAGTGATCAGTGATGTTCACCATTACAATTACATCACTATTCTCAACCGTGTAAGCTTGATAAAGCTATTTATTACTGTTATCTTCCTCTGACACTCAGGAATTAAAAAGAACTGAATGTCTGGTTCACATGCATAATAGACAGAAAAGGAACATTTGGAAATTGTTCAGGAACAGTGAGCAATCTGCATACCAAAACAGAGCCGAAACCTGTACAATAACTACCCTGTATTCAAACAATTTATTATAGTAATTGCCATAGATGTTGAGCTCAAAGACAAACTTTCTACATCCAAAATCAACTGAGAAGAATATTAATATCTAAAAAAAAGTCATGTAGTTCTAGAAAGTAACAGGTGTTGGATGGTTAACAAATCTTAAAGTTATCAAGCTATTTAACTATTTCAGTTAGCAGTTAGTTAGTTTGGGGAGGGGGTGTGCAACCGAGGTTATACCAGCTGTACGAAAAACTAAGCACGAAAAGGATTTTTGTTGCAATTCAAGCGGCTCTTGTACCAGTTTTAGAAGTTATACCAGTATCGCGAGGAGATATGGGGATCGTAAATAAAGAGAATATGGCAAAGATTCTCTTTTAATAGGGAAGAGAGTCAGTGGTAGCTAGTGCAGCTTGGCTAAGCATCGAAGCGCGCTGTGATTGGTTAGTAAGCACGTGCATCATCGGACACCTGGAAATGGACTAAGTGAAGGCAAAAACGTGACCGCTAGCAGTCCATAATAATTCGAATGTATTTTAGTTCCTTTAACACAAGAAAAAGAACTCTACAGGGAAAAGACTCTTTGTTTTAAAGAATAGTTAGTTTTATTTTGTCCATTTCCAACTTTCATTCTCAATTTTGCAAAGCAAAGAAAGCTGTTAACAAAGAAAGTTCCTTTTCTTGTTAAGAATGACAATAATGAACATTTCTTTTTTAGATTCCCTTCCTTTCCTTCTCTACTCTTTTCAAGCTCCCATTTCCTCTCCTCCTACTTCATTTTGTTTGATGTCTATTTCCATGTTGATTTTTAGACGAATGTTCCCCACTCTACGAGTGTCAGTAAGCGGTATCCAGCCCAAAGCTAACTATCTGGTGCTCATGGACATCGTGCCTGTTGACGACAAGAGATACCGATACGCCTATCATCGATCCACGTGGTTAGTAGCAGGCAAGGCAGATCCCCCTGCCCAGGTTCGTCTTTACATGCATCCTGACTCCCCCTTTACAGGAGAACAGCTTCAAAAACAAATCGTATCCTTCGAGAAAGTCAAGCTCACGAACAATGACGGTGACCACAACGGACATGTAAGTATGCACATTGAATATATAAGCTATAGTTTCATGTTCTGCGATTGGCTTAGATGGTCTATAACTTCCAGTAGGTACCAACAAGTGAAACCAAATAGTCCTCATCATGATATAAGCGTTCAAACTTTCCTTCGATGATCGACTAGGCTTTTAAAATTTACAAAAAGAAAAAAGAAAAAAAGAAAAAAGAAAAAAAGAAAAAAAGAAAAAGAAAAATTGAAGAAAAATCCTTAAAGGGGTTCCTTCCAAACATTTTGGCATACTAGTTAGCGAAGTGCGATTTTTTTAATCAATACAATTTTGATGATTATTATTGTTATTGTTAAAAGTTCAGGTAGAGAATGTTTTGATGGTCTTGAAATAGAACGTTGTTCATCAACAGCATTTCTTTCCTTTCCTCTCGAGACATTCTTTAAATTTATGGCCGGCATTAATGAAGTGTTGAAGAACTGTAAACATACCTTATGATTTCCCATCATCATCATGCAGTCTTAAGTTTTATTACCGTGGGTTTACTGGTTTGTTTTCATAGGAATGGTGCACTCACAAACAGTGTAAAAGCTTCAATCATATCGGCTGAAAATAAAACACAAATTTATAAGTCAGTAATGAAAAAGTCAAAGACTACAGATGTTGTGCCAGTATTTTCGTTCATGCAATCCTCATTTCATCAACTAAAGTGTATTTCTTGCAAAGTACATCAATGATAGTTCTGGGCTGTGTACGTGATGATAGCTGAATTTGAGAACTGTGTGAATTTTTATCATCACTGGTCCATGATGTATAAGAGAAGCAAAGCTTTTTTCAATTGACTCACGATTTCAAACAGGGTGCTGAAAGAAGTGGGTATAAATCACGAATCATTGAGAACTTTTTTCAAAAATTATTAATCACGAGTTACGATCAATAAAAAAACCTTGATACATAAGATTCAAACCAATGCAAAATCACGAGTCTCAGTCAAAATAAGCAAAATCACGCATAACAGGGGGACCGAAATTCCCGAATCACGGACTTATCTAACATTTACATTTACATTCTGTACCATATTGGCCATTGCTCAGTTCTGAGCAATTTTTTGACTTCACGAATCACGGTCTAAAAAACGCGGAATCACAATTCACGGTGTGTCGGTAGGTTCGATCCTCGGAACCACCATCATATATATATGAAGTAGAGTTGATAGCTGCCTTAATGGTTCTCTCCTGTGCTTTAACTGGGTTTTTTTTCCTCAGCGTTCTTCAGTTTTCCTTCTTTTACAAAAATTAACTCATACAAATTTCAATGAACAGATGTCAGTGTTAACCACAGGCTTTTAAAATGCCACCTAGAGTTGATAGCTGCCTTAATGGTTCTCTCCTGTGCTTTAAGAGGGTTTTTCATCAGCGTTCTTCAGTTTTCCTTCTTTTACAAAAACCATCTCATTCAAATTTCAATGAACAGATGTGTTAACCACAGGCTTTTAAAGTGTCACCTAGCTCAAAAAACAAGAACTGTTACAATTCCTATTACGAAGAAATAGTGAAAGTTTCCACATATAGTCTTTGTTGCATTTTTGTCGTAGCTAGAGGCTACTGCCTTTTTTTCTTAAGTCTTGATGTCCCGGTAAATAAATGTAATCTTGTATGACAAACTCCATTGTGTATCTCGTGCAAAAATGGTCCACCTCTAGGGCAGTAGATATTCCAACATACCACAAACAGAGATAAATAAATGGAGGGAGGGGAGGCTGAGAAAAAATAAACATTATGGCTTTCTTTTCAAGTCGTCTCCCAAAATAAGGTTATATTTTCAAGTTAGACTGAAACTTTATGATTAAAAAGAAACATCTAAGGCTCCGACACACGGTGCAACATTGCGTGCAACATTGCATGCAACATCACACTAAAATATAACAATTGAACGTCTGTTTTATATTTTTATGTAATTTGTATTATCCTTGTAAATTAAGCGGAAAAATCGAGATTTTCTCTGATTTGGCTGCTGAAATAGTACTGTAATCATAATGTTGCAAGCAATGTTGCAGGGAATGTTGCACCGTGTATCTGAGCCTTTAAGATATTCTGTTGTTCATGTGATGTTGCAATCAATGTTCATACTTACGTACACAATAACTCTCCATGCATTTCATACAGATCTGTCCATTTTTAATCAAATATACTTTTCATTCTTTTATAGCTTATCTTAAATTCAATGCACAAGTACCAACCAAGAGTTCACATCATCAGAAAAAGAGACCACACCGCATCGGTTATCAACCTAAAATCAGAAAGAATGAAGACTTTTACTTTCCCAGAAACAAACTTTATCGCAGTCACGGCCTACCAAAATCAATTAGTAAGTTTGATTTATAAAACATTTATTAATGGGCAATGTTCAGGGATAAATGTATTATTGTATTTATAAGATTTTGGTGATAAAGCATGCACTTTTAAGTGTTACTCTCTCGAAGTAAAGACTCCACATCACATGCATCACATCACTGTACCTCAGGTAATATAGGTTTGTTGAATTCTTGGTTAGGTTTCTTGGTGTTGCAGGGTATTTCATATTCTTTGTCAGATTTCTTGATGTTGCAGACTGTATTACATTTTTGGTCAGGTTTCTTGGTGTTGCAGAGTGTATTGTATTCTTGGCCAGGTTTCTTGGTATTGCAGGATGTATTGTATTCTGATCTTGGATAAGTTTCTTGGTAGTGCAGGTTACATTTAGTATTCTTGGCCAGGTTTCTCGGTGTTGCAGGATGTATGGCTATGCGCTTTAGTCCTGCAGTGCAATATTTTCATCTTCTATAACTTTCAAAGCTAAACATAGGACGTGCAGTTGTAAGAAAAAGAGAAATCATATTTGAAAAACAAATACATACATGTATTGGTGTCCTGTTTATATTTCATCAAACCAATTATTTAATAACCATTTACTCTGTTGTTCTTTTCCCAGATAACAAGACTTAAAATTGACAGTAATCCGTTCGCCAAGGGATTCCGGGACTCTTCGCGTTTAATTCCAGTGGAAAGGTAATCAATTGATTTTAAGAAGGCCAGTGATTTTTACCTTAGCGTTTTTCAAGCTCAAGACTATACAAACGGGATTACCTCTTGATTACTGCTATCAACAGCATTTTACACGTAGTTTGCTATAAAATAGTTTTCCAAAAAAATCTTTTATTTTATTAATGAATGCAGTATACAGCTATTTCAAAAAATAGTTGTTGCATGCATGTTGTTGACCAAGCTTGAAATGTAGTATTTTCATATGTAAATAATGTCAGCACAGAAGAAAATATGCTGGAAAAATCCTGCAGACAAAGTGTGGGAAAATTCCATATCGTTGTGACCTTTTGGTGCTTGGATTCACATCACCCATACTGCTTTTAGGGCTTGGTATGAGGCATGCAACAAGCAATTACAAAGCCTTCACCAACCTGTTTTGCAATAGCTGTATATAAATCAAAGGACTATACACTACAGTATTTGTGAATAGAGATCGATTACAAGCTCATATTTTTTCATCTCAAAGAGGCTTACCGATTAATTGGTTAATTCTAACCCTGACCTAGTTTTCTTTATTTTCAAATATTTCAACTAAATTAATTATAAGCTTTGGCAACTCGTTTCAGGGATAATCACTCGTCTGAGAACAAATATTATCCAAAGTTCCACCCGGGCGCATTTAGCCCAGGCCTTCCCTGGCCTGTAGTGGGTTTTGGAAAACGACCGCAGCACGCGTTACCTTATCCAAATGACGACAGAATGAGGATCTTAACAACAGGTAATATATTATATAGAACAAACTAGAAGAAACCGTCAAAGTAAAATGAAACCTTTATAACGGGCCGCCTTTATCGGAATAGGCCCCTTTCACGTGACGTCAAAGCAGCTCAATTTGGAGGGCAAAACAAAAGAATTTCAATCTCCTGAGAATTGGAAGCTATTGTTTTGTTCTCCAAATTGAGCTGCATTCCGACGTGCTGCAAGGGGTCTATAAGAGCGAAATTAGGGTCGAATCAACAGGTGGTAAGCGACCAGCATATGTTTTAGGCATATATCTGTAATGAGCACAGAAAATGATGTTGGTATATTCAACATGCTGAAGAATTCGTCTTAAACAACCGACGTTCGAAAAATTTGAAACAAAGACATTGCGGGCCTCACCGAGGATGAAAACGTCGGTATGGGTTTCGGTTCCAAATAGCCTTTACAAAAAATAACGATTAATAAAAAAATCCCAAAGTCATGAAATCCTACACTATCACAGGTATAATGCGCGGGGTTTTCAATCTAAAGTCGTAGGTGGTCGCGTAAACAGAAACAAGGATTGTGTGATCATAGTTTCATCGAGCATCTTTGTATTAAAAACGATTCATTAACGTTTCCGTTTCTCCGTTCAATTGGATGTTAAGCTAAGAATTGAGTGTTGAAACTCACTCAACAAAGGCAGAAATAGCGAATACGATTGCCAGTAACCCAGTATTAGTACTGGAACACCTATACCGCCATTTCTTAACACCCATCACTACAGACTTCCACCTTTTGAATTATAACGAGCGCCTGCAAGTCTGATGACCGAATCACGTCCAAAGATCATCCAGCTTTGCGAGACAAATACTTGAATTCACGCTGGTTTAAGAAGGAGCGAAAAGTTTAACCCCTTGTGAACTAAACGCCCTAATTACTAGGAATTTTGCGGTTTTGATTTCACGGCATTTTGGCGCCATCGAATAATGGCCATTATTAGCACAAGCTAGTTAAAGGGACGAAAATGATCCTTTAAGCAGAATGAACTAGTGAAGCTTCTGTTCAACGCATCAAGTAGTGTTAAGCTATTTGTAGAAGAGGTCGAGACAATTTCATGATGAAAAACACAATATAACCTTAGTCGATGATGTTTAAGGCTTAACACTGAAGCAGCTAAAGTGTGTGAGGTTGCACTTGAGTCTTAGATTACTCTCGCTTGAAAACACTACGAAATACTCCAGTATATAGTAAACATGTGGGTGTGGCTTTTTTCCTAGTTATTTTCAGATTACTTTATTACAGGTTAATTGCACAATTTTCCTCTTTTCCTGTGTCACGCGCATCTCGCTTTACCTTTTAGTTTACAAGTGTAGGACGTTTAGTGTCAATTTGTCCCCTGCAGTATTCCTTTAACATTCAGTTTATAATAGCAAGTATTCGTGCAATCCGCATTCATGAAAATGCTCGAATACAGTGTCGTCACGGTAACGGTAAAGCATGTTTACAAGTATCATGAGTTTTTCGTGGTCGGGATTTGCAATGCACTCTGTACTTCATGGTTATATAAAACCATATGCAACGACACTTCAGACTTTTAAAATCTCATATTTTTTTTATTTCTATAGGTTTTTTACCAAGATCTCCAGTACCAGTTCCAGTCTCGTTCACCCCATCATTTCCTGCCAATAGTCTTGTATCTCACTTTCCTCAGCCCAGTCCTTTCTCGCCGCATAAACCAGTACCAGTCCTCGATGCTTTGATGCCATCGCCATTCCACGTTCCTGTATCCTTACCTTTTTGAATGGCTTCAGCGCCGGCTTTTGAATGAATTAAATTAATCTCAGTCAACGGAAGAACAACAGAAGAACGCGTCTTTAAGCCTCCTCCACCAGGCAGCATTCAATTTTAAGAGAATCCTTGATGATGGAACTCCCTCTCTTATGAAGGATGGGGCAAGAAACATCACTGCCTAAACTGTAAAATTCTAGAGAACAGCCACAAAATATTTGAAAATTAACAGAAATTCTTAATATCTCAACTTGACATTATATTAGTTTAATTGATCAAGGAATAGTCGTTGCGAGTTGAGCTTGAGATGTTTCACGTGGAAACTGTGATTCTCAATATTCTGAGAATTTAGTCATTTCTACTGCTTTTTGTGAAATCAGTACTATGAAAAACCAAATTCCAACGGGCAACTCGCAACTACCGAATCGCAGTAAAGCCTGGTTCACACACGACATACGCAAGCGCTTTTTACGGTCATTTCACCCTTTATATTTGGGCAGGACAAAACATTCAGTCATCCTTGAAGTACTATCTGCGTTTGCGTATGTCGTTATGCTTATGCTTGTATCGCTACTGCGAAGCAGGCTTAACAGTTAAGTCTCGTTGTTTCGCTTGTCTTCTAGAAGGTCGACATATCAAATCCGTTTTCTCCTGAAGGACAACGGTAAAATTTATCTAATTCCTGCAAAAAGGCTTTACCTATCAACCCTACATTCTTAGTTTATTTTTAGTGAAACTAGTACGATCTTACATGTGCTAGGTTTGAATGGACACCGTTATGTTTTGCAAGTGACGTCATGGCCGCCATTTGATTTTGGAGGTGACGTCACGGCCGCCATTTTGGCCGCCATTTTTGGTGTGAACTGTTGCTTTGTTTTGCTGGTTTTTTTAAATCTTCCTTTACAAGACTACTTTATTCTTATCATTCTTAAACCCTCAAAGCAATGATATACTTTAAGGCTCCAAGAATGTCCCGCATAAAGATTTGATGGGGATTATTTATTGAAAGCTAGAATAGGGATTCTCTACATTAAGGATTCGAAATAACATTTAAAACAATCCTAAAACCCATCAGTTGATTGAGTTTGTACTGTAAATATGTGTATTTTTTACTATGTAAATAAGTAATTCGAAATTCGAAACTCTTAACTTAATAATGTCAAGGATTTTTCTAAATAAAAGTAACTTTGAATAAGGTTCTATTCTCAGTTGTCTAAATAAAAACTTTGATCATTGCTGACATATGAGACAACCACAAACTTAAGACTACAAACATGGTAGACGAAAAGCGAAAAAGGGCATACAAACAAAAAAAATAGTGCCAAATAGTAGTGCGCTATATCTGCTACCGAAGCTTGATCTTATAGACAGTGTAATTGTACGGGCGCTTTTACCAACGAAAGACAAAAAAGACAAACCAAAACAATCTGCATTACCTACACTGTCTGAAGACTGTAATAATTAGCGATCTTCTTAGACCGTACAGTGAGAACTGAAAACTAGCACTGCTGTCGACAGATTGCAGACAAGGCGTGTTTACTACAAACTCAGTTGAAAGAGAGCGCTATTACTCTACCGATGCATCAAGAAAAACTACAATCGCCATCACGGTCTACGCAAAGTCAGCTAAGACATGACGTTATCGTATTGTAAGCGCGTTCTACTGATTACTCACAAAACGCTACAAATGCTACAAAGGCTACAGACGGCGCAGGGAGGCCGTCGCATGCCACAAAATGGCTTTCTAGATAGTGAAGCGCGCGTCTTTAGTGATAAACTACTGAAGACAGACATTATAGTCTCTAGACAGTGTAGGTAATGTATGATATCACATTGGATGTTTCAGAGATATACACAGAGCGCTCGTGGTCTTATGTTTGGTATCAATTTGGGGGCCATATTTGGTGATAAGGTGACTACTGACGGAGGTAAATATTATTGTACACGATAAGTACAAAGTGGCGATAATGGATTTTTAATTCCGTCTGGTTTTAGCTTGGCACTCCTAAAATAATTGTTTATTATATGTAATCCAGGAGTGTGCGCTTGTGGTTTTATTGAAATATCCGTTATAATAATATTGTCAAAAAGTGAGGAAAAACAATATTCGAGTGCTAACTAAGATTAGCCGATCCGGCATTGATCCCAGCTCGATAGATGTCGTCTGACTTGGAGAGATAAGGCGACAAGTAATATAGCTCAACACGTTTGATGAAATCTCCGCAATCATAACATCCCATGTAAGCAAAACCCGTTTAAAATACCTCGCCACATTATCAAGTCCTTGAACCACCAATATGTTTTCCATCAGAGCATAAATACTTCTAAATACGAGCCAGGCCAGACGTTGGCTACGGGCGGCTTAACTTAAATAGATAGTACAAACATTAGCCGATTAATTTGCTTAATGACTTTGTAAGATGATCGGTGCATGAGCTGTGGACAGAGGAAACGTAGAGTGCAAGTGACCTTTAGGCTTGGGAAAATAACTCAGTCGATTCGATCTCCCAGCTGATTCTTACTGATAAGGGACATCGCGTGTGACATGTCTGTTCAAGGTTTGGAAAGAGTATCACCAGACCTTGAGGGAGCATTACTCCAATCATGAAACAATGATAACAGCTTGTGCGCAGTCAGTAATTTGTTGCAAGCGATTTTGCAAGACAGGGAAACGTTTGGTTAGCGTTGAAAGAGAGCTTAGTAAGAGTGAACTCGACGCAATTTTGAGAATGTGAGGTTCACCATTGAGATAATTACAAGTGCTTTGGGTATTTCAATAACATTTCATCACCTACTTAATACGTTCATTCTTCTTACGTCCTCGACATTTTTTCAAGTCAAAACGTAGGTATAAAAAACGGTAGGAGTGCCGAGTCAAATTTTGAATGTCGACACCAAGAAGACCTTGAATCTATGCAAAAAATGAGGCCCACACAGACAGTAAAGACGGCCACCCGTGCTAAAACAGAGATTAAGAAAGGGTCACTCTGGAAACGAAAGCGTTCGAGATGTTCAAGTGTAATGAAGGCACGAGACAGAGAGAAAGGTGTGGCTGTCTTGGAGGTTTCTATGACGGTGCGCGCTACGGCGCACAAACGATCAGTGCAGTAAGACCAGCAATGCTGTTTTGTTTAACTTGAATAAAAATTACCTTACAGTTACATTTATAACTGTTGAAATAGAGTACACTTTATCACGCTGGCGTGATACTTTGGAACGGACCGTGTCATCGAAAAAGGAGTTTCACAATATAACTTTCATTGGCGATAGAAATGTAACTTTGGATTCATAATACGGATAAGTGAGTCTGTAAAGAAGACGTTTATTAGTTTCTAGTCAAGATTCACTCTCAACAAGTCGGCTCCGCTTTCTTTCCTTATACTTCGCATTACCTGAGTATACCTCAGTAACTCGCACGCACTCTCGCATGGAGGGTACTCACGTATTAGAGTGAAGTTACTATACCCGTGAAATAAAAATTTCACAAAAAGTGAAATATTCAAGTAGACCCAAAAGAAAAATATGGAGATAAGGTCTACTAATGTGTATTAGTCTAATATCTATTTTACGGGTTTAGTGTTTTCCGCTCTACAAAGACTTCAGGTTGTACGTAATTGTTGCTCAAAAACTCAAGTGAAATCCTTTAAGTCCCTTTGTCGGCTCACTGATCCTTCGATGTTCAGTGGAATTAGTGAAACCATTAATAACGTTTATTTCAGCGAGAAAGAATCAATGACAGCGACTTTGCATCTTGGAAAAAATGCAATATAACGAAAGTCTTGAACGGCAAAGAAAACGCCGAAGAAAACGTCAGTGTATGGGTGTTGATATTAATGAAGCACGCACACGAGATCAGAAGATCTGATTGAGAGGCATTTCATGATTTCTAATTTACACACGTATCTATAATTTTTAATTTCATATGAAAACATTCTCTATGTACAATATATAAAATAAATTATTACGCTTATTTAAGCCCTTCACTGAGAAGTGACTGCTACGGAACGCGTAGGCTGCCTGCGGATGGCTCAGTTGACACCTTAACATCTCTGTAACAAATTGATCAGGAAAGAGTGTAGACCCTTCAGTATATTTTCCGCGCAGGTTCTCTTCCAGATCCTGTATGAAGCATATATTGTTTTTTTATCGAGATGGGTAGACTTGTTATAATCTGCATTGTTCTTCTTTATGAAAAGTACAGAGAAGAAGAGGAACCTCCTTCCATCTTGAAAAGAGGAGCAAGTACCGTAAGTGGGCAGGTTTCGTCTTGGCGGTACAGAAGAATGTGATGAACTCAGTAGTTTCTCAAGTGCTCTAAAAAAGGACATTTCATAGTCTTGAATTGTATATCAGAGCAGAATAAGGTAATGGAGTACAATATGCGTTTGACGCATTGCGCAATGGTTTTTTTCTAGGTTTTGTTCTTTCAGTACTTCATGAAGTGTCGGACCTTTCTTGGACTTGAATCCTATCAGAGCAAAGCAAGGTGATTTAACAGTGTGTTAAGCAATGAAAGACACCCTCTACTATTTTTAAACTACAGTGTAACAATCCAAGGTACTCGGGACACAGGTCTATAAGGCTCCCATCGCATTCGTCTCACCGTGCTGTCAGTGAAAGGTCCTTTAATGATTCATATGGACTCGTCATTAGTGAGGCATTTGTGAGCAGAACTGTGGAGAGAATGGCGAACGGGGTTTGCTGAATTGTTGACTAAAGGGAGGATTAGCAGGATATGAACACTGTATAAGAGTATGTTGAGAACAAGGAGTCGCTCCTAAAGACGACGCAGGAAAGAAAGAACCTGTAGATAAGAAAAAAAGGAAAATTATATACATATATATACATTCGATTGCAGAAACGTTGTTGTATACATTTATGCATATACACAAATACCTAATAAGATCGGCAAAAATGGAAAAAAAACTAAAATAGGTTTGCAGAAACCTGTTGCAACAATTGAACTCAATGAGTCTGTGTGTGGTTTAGAACTGATCAGCAAGACAAATGAAGAAGATCTGATAACAGGACAGGTCCTTGCAAGTCAACGATGACCAAACAGATAAAATGAGCACGTCATAGTTTGACAAAAAAATATGCACTCGCGAAAATAAATTCTAAACTTAGTTCTATTTTGTTTCTGTTTATTTGTTCAAGGATGCTATTGTTACTCCCTGTGCAACAGAATGGACTTCTAGATCTCCCTACGCCTCAAGAAGTTGGTGTATATATATATATCAAAAACACTTCATCACAGAAACCGCATATCGTAAGAAATCAAAACAAGTTATTGAAGTGGTTATCATAAGTTCAGTGATCTCAGGTTATAGTTAGACACTACATAAAACACAAACAAGGCAAAAATAAAAAATGATGATTTTCTTACCGTCATGCATTATTGAGCCAGAATTGCAAGCTGGACACGATGATCTTTCAGACTGCCCCTTAGAACAGTTTGGTAAATTGTTAGGTTGAGAGCTGTGCGATGGTATAAATGTTGGTGAAGTTATTGGTACATAAACTGGGCTACGTATAACAGGTTGTAGGCCATAAGGATGCCTGTAATATAAACAAAAATAAACAGTTAGATACAAGATACATTTTCAGCTATTACCGCCCGCCATATTGGATGAAATCGAACTTTGTTGTTGTTGTTATTATTTGAATTATCTTTGAGCCAACAAAACATGGCAGCCATGTTTTTTTGTTAAATAAATGGATAGCTCAAAGAAAAACAAATATTGGGTTACAAATATATTTGTTGTAAAACGACATAAACAAAGTAATGACCTGAGACAGATCTGTAGGAAGGAATATCCATTGCAAATTAAATTCTTCAATAGACCCTTTTAATAAATCCTACAATGCTTTATTTTCCGCGTTTGACCTCAAATTTATTCTTTTCAATTTTGTTCAAAGGAACAAATTTCAAGAGAAGATAGTGTGCTTATAATATGGTCCGCGAAGTTCAAGGAAAAGGATATATGGTGTGCTAAGTTGTTTCGCATTATCTATATTAACCTATCTTGTATATCATTCTGGGGACTATAAATATCATACAACTTGGATTACTAGGAAAAAATCAGCTGCAATCGTTATTAGATTCCGTACACTTGTACAATCAGTGACATACGAGGGCTTCAAATCCACCAAGCAAGTCTTAGACATGGCCACCGTCGTTTGAACAAGCGCGTCTCAGTATGAAACCACTGGCTGACTAGAGTAATGTGTAGAAAAGATAATTTTGATTGGCGAAATGGGTGATTAATCTATGAGCTGACTAGAGTGGCCGTATCAATCTGCAAAAGAAATGTATCGAGGAACATTGTACAATAAAACGGCTGTAAGTAACAGTACCTTTGTATCGGTAATATCCGTAGTGTGTCTCTGAATCCTTTTGCAAATGGGTTACTATCGATTTTTAATCTTGTAATCTAGAAATATAAAGAAGACTTCAACATTATTTAAGTCTGATTTTGCAATTTGAGCATCATTATTTTCATTAAAAGCCAGAAAAAGCAACGGTTTGAGCTCCAAATCTTTTTTCCGTTCAGGAATTCCTTACCAGTAACGCGCGCGCCTTACACATACCCCAAAAATACTGTTGACTTTTTGTGCCAACGAGAGTAAAGGTTTTGTCATCAGAATTCTTGTATTCCCAAGTCAAAAATCAAGTTTACACATCGACACTTGGCAACAATTACAGCCGCAGTAATTTCTGAGACACAGTAGACGTTTCTAACCTATACAAAAAGTCTTTGTAAACCCAAAGGTCGTTTTGCATTGTACGGATATAATATTGCGTTCCACTGTTGGCACAAAAAGCATTTTTGTAAACTCTCTTCAGAAAAAAGCCCGGACCGCTACTAAGCGTTGTTATGTTTCTACAGCCCAAGACCAGATTTAAAACTATACGTTTCTCCACTTACAAGTTGATTCTGGTAAGCAGTTACAGCTAAAAATGTCGTCTGCGCAAAAGTAAAGGTTTTCATTTCTTCTGAGTTGAGGTTGATGACGGAAGCGGTGTGATCTCGTTTCTTTATGATGTGAACGCGAGGAACGTATTTGTGCATTGAATTCAAGATCAACTGGAAAGAAAATAATAGCAAACAAAGCAAATTAGGTCGAATAATGAATAGCGGGCAACGTCTAGAGATCAGCCTGAAGGCTTAGGCGATGAAGGAAAAAGAGGTGATTTTTAACTAATACATTTTTCGAAGGAAGGGAAAAAACGACAATTTAAGTTATCGTTTTTATACTAAGGTTAAAGTAAAAAGAAATATAAAATATGAAATATTTTAATGAAATTGTAATTCCGTTATTATTGATGCGCATCCTCACACACATCAAGAGGTCATGGTAATCAGTTTGCGACAGTAGGCCTGATTTCTCGTTTCTCGAATATTTAAGACGAAGAACAAGTTCTAAATAACGATCGATCTAAAAGGCAAAAACACCGACACTGTCAGGTGATTTGAAAGCTTGAATATAGCGACCTTGTACTTGTCGACCACCGTTGACCGACCAACGCCACTCCCGACCACGGACCTCAGGCAAGAAAACCTTCTTTTATCAATTCTACATTCTTTTTCTTCCTAGATTATACCAATCCTATCATCTGATATTAACGACCAATATCTCTTGTTTAATTAGAATACCGCTCATCTGATCGACCGCTGACCCTAGGGTATGACAGTTCTCATATTCACCGCTTTGAATAGCCAATCAGGTTATTGATAATCATCAAGGCGCGCCAATAGTGCGAAAATAGATATTAAATCGAGGAAGGTTTTTAAGATTAACTTCTATTCCTTGAATCCTCTTAAGTTATTATTATCGTGTTCACTTTTGTTGAAACAGAACAACGCTTTATATCTGACCCTTTACCATTTCTCCTAGAATATTAAACACATATTCAAACATCACGCTTCACGATACTAGTTGAGCATTTTTTTCACAAATCACGCGTCGCGTGCATTCTCTTTGCCACCCATGCAGATAGATACTAGTTGAAGAGACGGTCGTCTTATGATAAGATTGAATTGGGTCAATTGATGTTAGCCTCTCCACTCCCCCCCCCCCTGTCCCCAAAATGGGGGAGTAGGGAGGAGGCATGGCATTTAAAATTTTCCTTTGGCTTCTGATGGCATCCATCCAGGAAGAAACAATGAAAAGATGTTAAAGAAGCTTAGCTTTGTCTGGTTATAAACGAGACGAGGGAGTTTAGGGGTGAATTAAAAAGCTATGAACTTACATGTCCATTGTGATCTGTGTTGTTGTTTGTGAGCTTGACTTTCTCGAAGGATACGATTTGTTTTTGAAGCTGTTCTCCTGTAAAGGGGGAGTCAGGATGCATGTAAAGACGAACCTGGGCAGGGGGGTCTGCCTTGCCTGCTACTAACCACGTGGATCGATGATAGGCGTATCGGTATCTCTTGTCGTCAACAGGCACGATGTCCATGAGCACCAGATAGTTAGCTTTGGGCTGGATACCACTTACTGACACTCGTAGAGTGGGGAACATTCGTCTAAAGATAAACATGAAATAAACATCAAACAAAATGAAACAGGTGGGGAGGATAGGAAAATATACTGCAATATACAAAATAGGAATTAAACTGAGTGGAAACTGGGGACTTGTATAGAGAGTGGATGGAAACTGAATGGAAGTTGTTCAACTGAAGTAAAACTTTCCTCTCAGATTGAAACACGAAATGTGCACATGGAGATTAGTTGGGAATCTGTTAAGCAAATAGGGATATTACTATAATACTGCAGTTTTATGGATTTCCAGACATATGCCTTAGTAGAATGTGCATGTATAAACTGTGATGATCACACAAAGAAAAACACAATATCCTGGTTAACAGCTGATTGCAGGATTTAACTAGTTATGTTAGGATGCTAGAGTACAAACAGTATATCCGTGAAACATTGGTTATACTAAATAGTACTATTTCGAGCAAATTCTATTGTTTTATATTGTTTAATTAGCAATATTTTGTATCATTTAGTAATTTGTATTTCACGGATATATTGTTTGCACTCTACCTATAAGGGCCATTGATAAGGAAAGACAAAATGGCAGTTAGATTGCCCAAACATGAATAGTAAAAACACTGCAATCAAAACTGTGGTCTGTTGAATTTAGATATATCTAAACAGTTGTGAAGAAAGCAAGAATCACAGATAACAGTCTGATAACAATGTGTCCTAGATACATCTCAGTTATGCTACATTAACCTAAATTCATGTAGGGACCTGATTTACCCTGTCCCTGTAGACTTTCCAAACAGTTTATTGCAGGATGATTGCCTTGTAATAACTTCACACAGCAGATCTACATTCGATGTTTACAACAGGTACTGAACGAAATTCCTTATGAAGCACTGCTTCAGTTGATGACACAAAGAAGGAAGATAAGTACTTTGAGGAAGACAGACTCACCAACCGACGCAATAAAAAATAATAATTCCATGACCTAGAACTAACTATTTTCAGTCAAATTAATTAATTTACTCTTTAGTTTTTCATTATTCTGAGATCAAAGATCTAAGTTAACTTTTTTTTCTGAAATGGTATCTTTTAGTTGGTTGCATTGCAGGGCTAGTTCAATTCAGACATGCACCTTGGGAATGGTAAGTGCTCAGTCTATGCCCATCAAGTAAGTTATAAATCCTTTGGCAACCAAATCAAACGCCCTTGTTTATTGCTGAGACAAGTAACGTTAAATAAAGAAGAAAAAATAGCACTTTCTGTGAAGTTTGATAACAACAAAGGAACATAGAGTGGCGGTAGACCCATGATAGCTGCAGTTTTTACACATGATTTTGATGATGTAGATTAATATTCAATTGTATTTCTTTCAGCATCAGTCAACGACAAACCAAATTGACCATATTTCCTTGCTCT
Organism: Anthopleura xanthogrammica; assembly: GCA_964019055.1. Lineage (NCBI taxonomy): Eukaryota > Metazoa > Cnidaria > Anthozoa > Actiniaria > Actiniidae > Anthopleura > Anthopleura xanthogrammica. Next base: position 8,564,058 of record OZ025213.1, read on the forward strand.
GCACATTTCTAACGATCTAGATAAAGCCTATGTATTCCATCGCGTTTTGACTGCTGGACCTGGGTCGGTTTGTGGTGTGAGTGTGAAAATAATGAAATTCCAAGTTTGATGCGTATCCATATATTGGGAATGTTTGCCTGCCCCAAGGCTGTGTTGTGGTCTGATAAATTTACAACAATCAACATTAAATCGAATATCAAAGCGCGACAGAGATAAAAGTTTTAGGAAACTCTTTCATAAAAGACTTTAGTGTCTCATTGCTTGGATTCTGAAAGAAAATTAACCCAAAAATATGTAGCACCTTATCGTATACGTATAGGATATTATACTTAATTGGGTGTGTTGAACGCAATCTGAATAGTTTATCAAGTTAATTTAGTGATAATTTTTAGTGTTTCCGACTTATTACCAATTATACAAAGCAATTCTTTTAAATTTGCTCTCTGTATCTTCCTGAAAGAGCCTTTGAGACTTGGGAAGGTGGGTGGTAAGTGATCAGTTTAATGAACCAAAGCCACTTCGTCAGATAGGACTTAGCACTTCGACTGAACTCTTGCAAGATTTTGAAAGCATTTTAATGTGGTTCTGTTGTTCTACTTTTGATACGATTTGTACATTGTTCATGCTTGGAATTAGATGCTAATGATGCACCTGAAATGTTTTTGTATGAGGAAAGAATCTAGTAAGTTTTATTATGTGGAAGACGCTGACAAACAAACCATCTAGAGGAAGGAAACACTTCCCGGAAAGAAAACAGCGTTTGGATTTTCCTGTTCTACGAACAAAGACTTTTTATGTACTTCAGAAATAGTTGCACTACTTTGTACGAGAGGAATATTTCAGTCAGAGTGTCTCCGCACGGTAATACATAGTTATTGTTGATATTCACGTCAGCGTGTCCACTGTTCGACCACCAACAATTCATCCAGAAGTATCTAAGAACAACTTCTAGTTCTAACCTTATTGTAGGTCACCTCATTGTTAATCGCAGTTACTTGTACTGTTTAATGTCTTCTTCATGGGCGTTCAAGCCTCTAGTTAGCTTATATCTCTGTCCCCCACAGTGGGAACCAAACTGGTGTTAATGTGACCTTAAATTAGCTACAAAGAGCTGATCAACACTACTTTACAGGCGACATGTTCCCTCGAAAGCATTAACAGCACAATGCACCCTAAAAGGGACCTTACTGTAGGGACCGTACAATCCGATAAGGATTATGCTTTTAAACTGACATACTAGCTCTTTGAATAAGCGCGAAAAGATGATTTTTTTGCACTACAAAGACCGGCAGCATTCAGTAATCAACTCCAAGCGAAACGCAGGATTCCTTTGAACGTCAAACAATGGCTGTCTTGGATTTTTCAGCACCTTTTTTTAGTTTCTATCGTCGAGACGTTTATAATATTGTCCCAGTAAACTAATAAGCTCCTTTTTAGTTTAATTCAATTTATATATTAAAAAACCCACAATAATCTAAACTATCTCTTCTATAGGGGTTGAACTAAAGCGGGGGACTGTTTTCGTGGAAGATTCTTCATTTTTGACTCGTGTCTAGTTGCGCCAAGTTCATTGATAGAATCGATAGATTATAGTACTCCCTGTTAATCAAATGTTCGCACCAACAAGAATAAACATTGATCAAAGATTCTAATCAAACCTTTTACTGTTAATTACTTCTCTAAATAGATTCTATTGTGCTCGATGTTCTTAAGATTGCAAACTTAAGATGTTAAGAATTAGACTTAGAAGATTGAAACACATTCATACAAAAGTGTAATCCGTTTGTAAGTCCGAAGCATGGATGGCATATGTAGAAATAATTTAGTGAGCGCGACTCCTTTGAACGATTCTACATACATATATATACATACATGCATTGGGTTTGAACGCAAAAAATGACTAATTCGTCAGCCTAGAATTGAATATTTTATGAGACAAAAGTGATACTCGAAAGGAAAGCTTACTAACAATTGCGTGCCGAAAGTTGTTTATAATCTATAAATCTGAATTGGATGACTAAGGTCTCGTCTCATCTACACATACTCCAAAATCAATCTAATTGTTTTCTTAACGGTTAAAGCGTCTGAGTAGCTAATAAACGCAAGGAAATAACACCTTGTTGCACGTCAGCCCCATCAGCTGCCAGTTCATTTGCGGACCCTTATTTCGAATAACTTATTTCAGTCGTACAACAATCTAGGCCATATACTACTCAACAAAACTCGACGTCATATGACAGCGTGGTTTGAGCACGATTAGTTAGGGTAGTTAGACGGCCCGTGAGGTTTTGTTTAATCTGGCAAACGATTGCAAATGTGGAACTGTGATAAAAATGGTATTTCCTATGAATTGAAGGAGTGATGACATCGACTTGACTATAATAATTGAATTTGCACAAACAAACCACACTAATAAGCCACAACTTGTTCCGAAAATAGCAAGAATCTTACCTGCCGGATTTGGTTATGATCATCTCTGTACCTAGTTCATTGAACCTATCCCACAACTCTCTACCCTCAAGGGAAATCTGTACGTCCTTTAGCTCCTCGGGCGAGGAAGACATCTTGAACTTCTCTGAAAAGTCTGCTGTCTCGCTCTCGCTTTCTTCGGGTCCATATGATTCTTGTTCAGGTTGTGATGGCTTGAATCTCTTGGGCGAAGAAGCTGATAAAGACACTTCAAGTTCTTCCTCGTCAGGGTTTGAGCGTTCACTTGGATTTTCTTCTGTTTCTGGCCCTATTAAAATACAAAAATATTTAGAGCTAAACTGGGAATTTGGCTCAGGAGTGTCTAGAAATAATCAATGTACTGTGTCACCAATACAGAGGGACCAGACTTGAGATTTTACATATAAGGTCTCTGGTAAGCTCCAGATTGACATATCAAAAAGATAGGATGTTGTCAAGCTTCACCTTCGCCACCGTTAGAGGACATTAATGATGCTATGGAAAAAGCTGAAGCTTTAGAAGAGAGAGGCACTGAAGAATCGCTCTTGGTTTTGCCATAAGTGCCTTCCATTTCTTTGCTGAATGCGAAGTGATTTAATCGTAGATCTCCAATCCTACCTCACCCAAGACGACTTGATCGATTCTTCAGCTAAGGCTCTAAACTTCAATTAATGCTTTTGATGATTGGGTCATGGATAATATTCAAAGACAGCCAATCATGAGCAGATTGGATGATTTGAAGAAAGCAAATGCGCGCGAAGTAAGTGTTGTTCGGGGTCCTCGGTGGGCAAAGGTTTGCATTCGTCACCGCATGGTGTTGACTCTAACCTCGTTCGGATTCTTTGATATCCTTATCTTTGTAGCTTGATTTTGTCTGAAAAATAGCGCGTCACTGACACTGCTCAAAATATAGTTCAAATCGAGTTTGAAATTCACATCCATATCATCTGACAATACTAGCCAATCAGAGCGTTCTAACATAGATATGACGTGACAACAAACACGTGACAAATGCCATTGATATCTCCCTGCGTTTTTCACGTAGAATGTACGGAAGAAACAAACAACTGCCCAAGGTGCAACAGAAAAAGCTAAGAAGCTAAAGACTCCAAAAATAACTCGCGAAAGGTTCTGTGCTCCAAGCTAAAGGTATCCGTGATGTTAGCTTACTGATTGACGATAAGACACAATATGTTATAGACACAAGAGCAGTAATCTTATTACTGTTATTTGCTTTCATCAAGTCAAGAATCAATGAAAGCTTATCTCACTGCTCAGTATCATCATAACAAAAACAAAACTTATTAGCATTTTTTCCTTAATATGAACATTTTTTGATGGATTCTAGAATTCTTATTCCGCTTGTAATTTTCTGAATTCTTAGAATGCAACATCTAGACTACCATGTGTGGTTGCTTGCGGAATGGGGCGAGTACCTAAAGATAGACACAGTTATAAACGGTGCTTTAAGGACCAATACCTTAAAAGCCAGTTACCTTTTTGGTCACAAGCAGAAAATGGGTTCCCAGCCTTTGCAACATCCTATCTCACACTACAAGTCGGATCGCTTCTGCCGGTCGCTTCTGTTGACGCCTCCTCCTCCTAGAGTTTCTCTGAAGCTACAGTATTATCGACTGAAACTTTGGATCTCTGAATATCTACCCGTGATTTTCCCACGGACATCTGTCCATCCAATGCCTTCTAGACTTGTCATTCAAGTGCAATTTAACGGGCGGAAGTGGCGAGAGGCACCGATAAGCACATGGCAGAACACTAAAGACTGTCATAAATTAACTAAGTACATTATAGAATGTCTGGAATCGAATCTCTTACTTCAGGGCGAGAAGAGATCAAGTCATTTATAACGACAAACCGAAGGTAACCCCTACTCGATAACACTCGTGGAATTCGAGTAACTTTTGCAGTAACCTACTATTAGGACCTCAAAATCAAGGCCATTTGAAAGATCATATTTGTCATTCAGCGAACAATCACATTCGTTTACAATTATGTGAAAAGCTACGGAAGGTAGTTTCTGTATTAGCATGACCTCTGGGCCTGTGTGTTTGAAGAAGAAATCTAGGCGATAGGTGACAAGAAACCGGACAATTCTTAACAAATGCCACTAGAAAACTAACTCGCAATAGATATTTTCTCTCTCTTCTCCTCGATCCATTCACATCGAAAACCCATGGTTTTGGTCCAACATCAGTTAAGTTTGAGTATGCGCAGAGCTGAAGCATTTTCTACGAGTGGTGACAAGCACATTGATTAATAATGATAAACCCTTCTTTTTTGACACAAACCACGCGCAAGATATGCCGCAAATACAGCCTCAAGGATTATGAAAAAAATAACAATGAAAACAACAGACAGAACTTGCATGTCTTTGAGCGGCTCCGTGTCTTAGTGCAGTCGCATGCAGTTTCCATGAATTTCTAGTCTCGTACAGAGAAAATATAGTTGCGCACAAAAGATATGGACAGACGTGTGATTTTTACAAGCGGTGTCTAAAAAATGTTTCTAAAATTGATGATTGCACCTAGGTTTATCCTACCTGCACAAATTAACCCCAAGCCCACAGCTTATAAGTTTCCTGATTTTTTCGACATTTAGTCATTACCTAAGCGCGTTATAACTAAATCAATTCCTTTTCCATATCGTCAAAGCATATCATCGCCGCAGATATCTTGACCCTTTAACAAATATTTAGAGCATGGACATTTGCACTTATTATCAATCTTATCGACAGTCAACAACTACCCATCGAACAAAGCCTATGATAGATATAAATACCCACGTTAACCGCTTACCGGAAAGAAAAATAGAATTATATTTTTGGATCTTAAATTGAGCAGAACAAATATTGTGTACGATGATGGGAGTTGTCGCGCCGGAACAATGCGGTTTTTCCTTGTGCACGAAAGTCTCTGCTTGGATTTTTGATCATTCGAATGGATGAATTAAGAAAAAGATTAAGTCGATTAAGTACACATTGAACTCGTCTTCTTCAGGTGCATCCGAAGAACGTACTAAGCTTTGGCACCAAAAATGCCACCCAAATTTGGCTCCCTTATTTGGGCGCAAATCTTAAATTTATAGGTTTACGACAGGCACTCCAGAAAGTTTTAAAAACGCGTATTCTTTCGAATGATTTCGAATACGGCAAACGCATCAGCCCAGGGGTTGTTTCGGGGTTCGATTGAAGTATCGCTACACTTAACTAAGATACTCGACTGCGCATGCACGAGGAAAACAAAGGGACATTTCTTACAAAATCAAACACTTCATAGAATAGACAACGTAAAAATTAAGAATGTTTTATTCAATTCATCCAAGTAGGCGTATTTGACATAATATTCGACTAAAGTTTGTTTGTCAACAGCGACGTTACCACAGGAAATGTGCGGTAAAGTCTGTTTTCATCTAACTTCATGTATCTTTATAATGTGTGTGGGACCCGATGTGGGACCAGAGCCAGAACACCACGCACAAACCAGATGTTGGCCAGAGGGAATCTCCCTTATCACCATTTTTCAAAACAGCTTAGCAATAAATCAAAACAATGAGGGCATTTTGCGGACCTTCTCAAACAAGTAGTTGTTCTTTAAAATGGGATTTTCTTTACTATAATATCCCATCTATAACAAAAACTTTTGTAGAACAATTATCTAATCGTACAGTATTGCATGCATTGCCCACTCTCTACCTATAGACCTCTTGCAGCACGTCGGAATGCAGCCCAATTTGGAGGGCAAAACAATAGGTTTCAATTCTCAGGAGATTGAAACTCTTTTGTTTTGTCCTCCAAATTGAGCTGCTATGACGTCACGTGAAAGGGGTCTATACTCGACCATCATAGAGCACAACTACCACCAAGCCAGAGAATTCTTGATGTACCTTGGATGTCTTTGTATTTCTTCAAGCTCTGTCATGTGTTTGAGTCTTCGTCGTTTGTTCTTTCCTAGTCTAGGCCCTTCTTGAAGAACTACAAAATAGTGACTGTATTTTCTCTCTTCAATGCCAAACCTGCCTCTGGCATGCATGCGAATCTTTTTGAAATATCTACCTTTACCAACATAGGATTCAGCTAGAAAAGATGAAAATAATGTTAGTGCAATGTAACACTTCTGTTTGGGAAGCAGGGGTGGTGTATCATTGAGAGCACTCCCTTCTCACCAAGGTAACCTGGGTTCGAATCCTGCTGGGCTTGGTGTCATAATTATGTGAGTAGAGTTGTTTGTTGGTTCTCTCATGTGCTTCAAGGGTTTTACTGGGTTCTTCAGTTTTTCCTCCCTCTGCAAAAATCAACTTCTAACTTCCAATTGGGATGCAGTGGAGGAAGAGCCATTCTGTTAATTGTTATCATTTATTATTTATCATTTATTTATTTTTGTATGTTATGACAGGAATAATGCTCATTTACATATTAACACCAGAAATTTTGTTTGACATTTTTAAAAGAAGAATCCTGGAAAATATATAAGGGTTTCAGTAAGTATTTTCTCTCATGATTGTGCATGACTGTGACTGATGAAATCACAGTATGGATTGACAACATTATTTGAACCAACCACAGTGTGTGAGATTATTATGCAGCCAATTACGGTATATAGTGTACATACCAACCCACAGGTTAGTCTTATCGTCAATTCCATGGTTTGTAGATGCAGCTTTCTGTGTTTCTTCCAGTACCTATTAATTTATTAAATAATTCAACATATCAAAAAAAATACTTGTTTTTTACAGTGCGAATCGAAAAACCGTGGGCACCTAGAAATATTCCAGGAATGTTCTATTGTTCTTTGGCCAATCAGAAATGACTCCTTAACCACAAGATGATGGAAAGATAATGATAACGCTTCTGATTGGTTAAGAAACATTCTTGAAATATTGTGCCCATGGTTTTTCAATTCTCACTGTAAGAGCAACATTGAAAATACCCTGGGCTCCAGAGTTCTATTTCGCTTCTATTTCTCCTCACGACTTCCTGTCACAGCAAAAACCAGGGGCAAGAAAGAAATAACTTTGGATCCCAGGGTACATTGAATAATAATAATGTAATAATAACGTAATAGTTCCTTTGCAGTGACAGGTCATATGACCCTACCCCCTTAAATAATTTCTGGTGTTCATTTTGACACAAGTGGTTGATTTACATGTACGAGGGTAGGGTTGCATGGCATGTATCGCGAGTATTTAGACACAAACCTCTTTTACTGTTATAGCAGCTTTCTTTGGAGAAAACTCCATCTGTTTGATAGCTTCAGTGATTCCTAACCCACGTATCTACAAATAAAAATCATAAAAATGCAAATCCTGAAGTATATATGTGAAACCACATAGTTGTAAAAGGTTTTAAAGTATAAAATAGGGTATCGATGACTAGGAGAATGACTGTAGTACAGGAACACCAGAGAATAACTGTAATAGAAAATAACCATACCCTTCCATGATTTGTGATTAATAGAGTACAAACACTAAAAGCATGAAATACTTTGCATTATTGATAATTCTAATAGGACTGAGTGGAATCAGATGACCACTGGGAGGCAGATTTGTTAATCATGAGTATGATTACAGACCAATTGGACGATACAAAGTTCATGAAACTATCCAACTACAGGTGTCCAATTACAACTACCAGATTGATTGGTCAAAAATAGAGCATCTTCATAACCAATCATATTTGAGGGAATTGTAAAAGTTATGATTAAGCACTAAATAACACTATTTAAACAATAGAATTAGCATAATTTAGCACTATTGAGTACTATTTATGTTGCACCACACCTTAAGTGTTTGTACTCTACTACATCCATTGGCCCCATGAAACCATTTAATAAACTGGTGGTAATCCTCATCTTTTAGTGGGAAGAAGGATAATTTGAAACTTTGAATTGATAGATTGAATTCTGATGTATGCACACCACAAGAAAAGCACAAACCTGTCTAGCTACAAGGTTAAGCTTCCGAGGACCACATCTGATGTCCCTTCGACTATTATAGATTGCCTGAAAAAATGTATAAACGTATGCATTATGCTAAAGAATACGGTATACCCAAATATAAATAAGCAATAAGTTCTTAGCTTGTCTCAACCCCGACCCTACTTTTCCTGTCACTATAAATACTCATTTCCAACTCCCCACCCCACTCCCCCCCCCCCTCCCCAAATGTCAAAAAAGTATTATTTTGTGTGCTTTTCAAATATTGGTTCACCTCTTTTGTAGGTTGATTGGAAATCCCTTTTTCTTGTTCTAGTTCTGCTTGTGTTTTACCCCAAACAGCTCGAGTCACAGAGAAACTAGCTGGGCGTGGGATCCCTGTGTGGAGCTTTGAGACTTGCCCAGAGACCAGGGATAGACTTCTGAACAGAAAAAAAATGGAATAAAAATGGTTATCTATGCGTAAAATAATTGTACTGAGGGATACTATTCGGAGTTCATCGTATTTTTGATCACAAACTTAAAGCTTACCTCAGTTGAAGCTGCAAGACTTGGAGCGTATTTTCCACTGCAAGAAAACAAAAGTATATTAAAACAATGCCCCTAAAATATTCTAAGGCATTTAAACTTTTATGGCTTAAAAATTTTATATGAAAATATAGGTAAAAAAGGGGGAAATTAAATAAATATTGAAGCTCGAATACCTGAGATGCAAAACGTGCGCGCCGCCATCTTGAATTCTGAACCGTTCCAGTCTATCGCGGTGAATTTAAATCCCTCGTTCCAGTCCATCTACGCGGGAAGTTCCAAAATGGCGGACGATGGACGAACAAACTGTGTTCTTCCACCTTCCCCAAACTGGTACTGTAGCTGTGCTGCTGACTGTAGTTTAGACGGAGCGTACGCATTCGTAGCTAAGAAGAGAGTATGTGTATTAGATGTGAGTCGAGAGCCGCCATGTTTTAAGGGGAAATTCACAGAGCACTCAGACCGCACGAGTGCAGTGGTGTTCTGTCCCCACGAGGATCATTCGAACCTTTGTGTGAGTGGAGCAGACGATAAGTCAATCAAAATATGGGATATTGAGACCAAGATAGTAACTGCGTCTCATAATGTTCACCAGGTAAGTATCAAATTCATCCATTTATTTGAAAAACCTCCTATATATGGAAATTTCACAGCTGTTTTGGTGCGCATGGTAAAACTACTGTAGTCAAGCCTACGTTGGTTTGACGTTGAGATAGAACTTGTAAGTTCTCTAGGGGCAGATCTAGGATTCTGTGTTGAGGTGCTCAGCCCAGGAATAAATGTCAAGAGAATATAGAGTGGTTTTACGGCAATAAACAGAGAAATAAATGGTCCCCAAAAATGTGTTTTTGCTACTGTACCTGTACATATGTCCCTTATTTTCCAGTTCCCTTATTTTTGAGGAAGAAGTAGGGAGGGGTGGGGGTGAGCTGGGTTCACACAGTTATTCATGACAGTTAACCCCAGATTTCTGTAATTTCCCAGGGCAGGTTGTACATAGCCTGATTAGTGCTATCCACCAGATAAATCCTTATCCAGCAGATAAAACCTATACAAATTCTATGCACTGGATAATATCCTGTGAATAGCTTTATCCAGGCTTCATAAAATCAGCTCCTGGATAGACTGGTATAACTTGCCACACACCCCAGGGAATTATTGGTACACCAAGCAAGCATATCCCCTAGTATAGGATTTCCACTGAGATTGTAACACTATGTCCATTTGATGCACTATTGTATGTTATCATACATATACATACATGTATGATAATAATTTTATTTCTTTCATAATTACAGGCCAAAATAACATGCATCTGCTGGTCTCATGTTGCCAGTGATCTCATTTTCTCAGGTACTTGCTTATATAATCATACATCAATTGGATGCTGATCTACTGTAATGCCAATCCCAGTATTTGCAATTAATAGACCAGTGTAGGAACAAGAGAAAGTCAGTATAAGGAATCAGCATTATGCTGATTTAAGAGTAAAAAAAAGCATATCACCACTACTATTAATAACAAGTATCTTTCAAATTAAGCAGGACTGCATTAATCAAGGAGCAGGACTGGAGAGGAGGGGAAGAGGGGGGATTGGCTGTATAGCCAATCAGTATGGGTTTAGTTGATATCTGCTTTTCTTTCTTAAATGAGAAATAAAGCAAAATTGAAAAATGTGATGCAATTCTTACAGAGTTACATGTACAGATGTATACTGCATTGCCAGTACTGTACTTTGTATATGAGTGACATTGCCACTCTAACAAAACTTTATTTCATATTTTTTACTTAGCTGATGAAAAGGGCAATATTATTGCATGGAGACACAATCAGAACATAGTCTATAGTGCTTGCCCTGTTCAAGAATACATTTTCTGTATGTCTGCATCTTGTCAATCAGAACAGTATGTGGCAGCAGGGTGAGTTTTCGTTATACATGTACACACTTAATTTTCTAAACTCATATTCTATATCATTTAATATATCAAATTTGAAAGTTACTACACCATGCAATATCTTTAGCCATTCATAACATGTACTGTAGCAATGGAATCCCAAACCAGCACATACTAAATGGTATTGAATCATTAATTATGTCTCCCAAACTCCATTTGGTTTGGATTTGGACATGCTAGATGCCGAGGGGAGTTGTATCCCATCAAGGTTGGGTACATGTAGCTGCCAATTCCTAGGACAAATTACGAGGATCAGTGACTGATGAATAATCACATACAGTATATTGGTCAATCTCTTAATTTTAATTGGGACATGCTCTACCTTACCAAAACACATTGGAGTTTGCTTTTATTTTTTCATATAACTTTAGTTACAAGAATGGCTTGATTGCTGTGTTGCATCTTGATGAACTGGGCATGACTGTAACCCACAGGCTGCGAGGACATGATGGGGATGTACACAGTATAGCTTGGTGTCCTGTACCAATTGAACAACTTGACTTAGGTGCATTGCAGTTTCATTCATTAATTCATTAGTTAAAAAATATATATGGTAAAATAAATATTTATAAGATGGGATTTAGCAGTGGCACCTTTACAGAGTAGCTATGTGTCCACTGAAATTCCGACTGGAGTTTTGGTATGTCCAAATATTTAGGAAGCCTGAGTTTGGGTATGTCCAATGTTTAGGAAGCCTGTGTGCAACTGCATGAGCCCTGGGATGTATTAGAATATTGAGGAAAATTATGAAGAAATAAAGGGATTCCTACAAGCTTATCAATAATACCTTTATCATATAATTTTTTTTATCTAATGTAATTTAACAGGTCCTCTTCAGAAGAAAGCTCTTGCTTCTCAAGGCAATCTCATCATATCAGGATCTAGAGATCAAACCATCAGGTTGTGGGACACTTTAGAGGGAAAGCACATTTCCATTTTCAACTTGCCTAAACGGTCTTCTCAGAAGTGGAGAGAAAAACATGATTGGCAGAGTAAGGACAGGCTGTGGCTGGCTGTATGTTGGCCTGCATCTTTGCAAAACAAGATCATTTCAAGTTCTCACAGGTTCTTATATTATTTATTTAGTATTAAATGTGACGTACAATTTTTGCCAACCGCCTCGCTCCCCCTCTATATCATTGTTTCCCATATTTGTTCTTATTTTTCTCATCTCCCCTTGGAAATTAATAGCCAATACTTTACTTGCCTACCTTTGTCCATTAAGTGCAAGCTGACTATTAATGATATTAATATTTCTCTTCTGATTTTCAGTGGTGAGCTTCTACTATGGGACCTGAGTGTTGCTAGTGGACCAGAGCAGGTCCAGAGCTTTGGTCAAGGTCACTCAAGGATTGTATTTAACATTTCTTGTAACAAGGAAGGGACTAAAGTCATTTCTTGTTCAATGGACAGACAGGTATATATGTGTAATTTAAACAAAACAAAAAAATTCCATGAGAATTGGGATGTGCTAGGGATGTACTACAGGCCACACTTTTGAATGATTTCCCAACAAAAGAGCTGCAAATTCGGCCATCTTCTTTTACATTCCTCTACTAGCTGTGGAGAGCATGACTTGCATAGTGTGACCCCCAATATTTACAATTGTTATGAAAATAAAATAAACTTTTCTTATTTCTAGATTATTGTTTGGGACCTTCAAAACTGCCGCAGCCTCCATTCTATCACCACACTTGGTGGGTTTGTTTATGCCTTGGATATCTCTCCTCTTGACCCTGGAACTCTTGCTGTAGGTGTTGGAGACAATATGATACGATTATGGAACACAGCCTCTTCAGTTGGAACTTATGTTTCTGTAACCCTCTGGCAAGGAATAAGGTCTAAAGTCCAAATGGTACAGTAATTGCATAAAATATGTATTTTTTCAAATAAAAACTTTGAAAACCTTCTTTAGAAACTAAATTTTATCACTTCCCTGATAAAAAATCTCTTGGCTGATCAAAGTCAAGGCGAAGCTAACTCATGTGAGATTGAATTTAGCTTGTTACGGTAGGTGTTGTGGAGGGAGGAAAACTGGAAAACTATGCTACCTTGATTCCCTATTATTGCCAGCACTTACTGGTGCATTTTTCTTCAGGTTTCTTGGCATCCAAACAAGGAAGGCCTTCTTGCTTTTGGTACAGAAGATGGTCAAGTTGGAATATACAATACAGTTTCTAAAAAGTAAGACAGCTTATTGTTTGTAAATGGTGATGATACTAGGTTCACAGCACAGGCATTGCTTGCACAGATATGGATTTTAACAGTCAGCAATTGCACCAATTATACTTTTTTATCTAGTACAGTATTCTGGTCAAAAAGCTTAGACAGGATTGATCTGATCACAATGTTGTGTACAATAAAAGTGTACTATAGTTAGTACATTGTTATATAATATATTAAGATAGAATGTAAAAGCAATGTCAATTTAAGTTGTAATCCCGAATGAAACTACAAGTTTATAAACGAATTAAAAATGAGTAATAAATTGTGTATTTCTGCCTATGCAGACCTGAGGTCTTCGCAACTTACCACAAGAAGACAGTGTACTCTGTGTCTTGGGGACCACCTTGTCCGGCCATCAGTAAGTACTCTATAACAAGGGCCAAATAAATGTATATTATTTTCCAAATGCAATGCTTTTATATTGTCTCTTGATTATGATGCCTTTCTTTTTTGTTCATATTTTCAAGAATAATCAGTGTATGCCACCTGTACAAATACACAGGCAGGTAGTGTCTTACTGGATTACAAGCCAGATACTATTAAAAGACATATTCAGTAGTTATTTCTAAGCCTTCTCTCGTTTATGATACCTTTACTTTGTTTATATACTTCAGGCAAATGCCACCAATACAATTTTGCTGCTGATGCTAGTGTTTTGGAACACAGGCCAGAAGACATCAGTAATTATTTTTAAGACTGTCCCTTGTTTATGATACATATTTTCTTGTTTGTATTATTTTGTAAAGAAGACAAAGATGAGAGTGTATGCCACTTGTACAGTTGTTCTGGTGATGGTAGTGTGCTGGAACACAGACCTGGTCATCCAATGCAAGATGCCATTGATGTTAATTCAATGATCAAGTCAACAAACAACTTCAAGGTAATTATAATATTAAGTATAACTACCTCCTTGGTGGCTCAGTTGGTTGGAGACCAGTTTGTTGTGCAAGAAGCCCTTGGTTCAAATTCCTGTGACTTGACCAACCCTCAGAGTCTTAAGATATCTGGTTAAAAGGTGCTGCCTTTGCTCTAACAATATCTGGAAATGGTAAGACCTCTGCTGTGGCTTAGATGACCATGTAAAAAGGTTGTCCCATCTCTTTTAGCGATGTTAAACAACATAGAGGCCAAGAAGTTTATCAGTGGCAATTGTCAGTTGTCACCCTCTCTAAATAAAGTAAAGTTGATTTGCACTTGTATTAATTTTAATTGTCTTTGTTAGAGTACAAAGGCACAACCATCAAAACACCTTCAATTTTATTGATACCCTGAAACAACCTCTGGGCTGACCAAATTCAGGGCACGGCTAATTCATTGATTGAATTGAAATTTAGCATGTTAGGTTTTGTGGAGGGAGGAAAACTGGAGAAACAACAATGAAACTCTGCCAAACTCACTGGAAAGACTTATAAGCAGCTATAAAAGTTGTGAAGCTCGTTTTTGGTCACTTCTCCCATTTTTCCCTTTGTCCATTCATTGCTACTGTAGGTCCTTTTCAATTATGCTGAAGAATCTTTATTCTCATTGTTATTAACAGCATAAGCTGATGTGTCGGACAGATGTAGCTTGGAACAGCAATGGTACAGCCATGGCTCTCGGCAATGATGATGGGTATGTCTAAATATTATAACAGATAAACTCAATAGCATTTTTGCTAGCTATCTTCTTGCTAACTAGTTGTATGTTGTTTCTAGGACCATCGAAATATTTACTCCTCCCTCCCTTAGACGGGTTTGTACAATCTCTGTTCATAAGAAGATTATTACTTGCCTTGCTTGGCATCATGGGTATGGTGACGATAGTGCAGAAGGTAAGAGAAAATATTTGTCATCGGTTTTTAGTATAGTTGGCTATAAAAAAAGTAAGAATGAAGTAGGAAAGAAAGGAATAAAGAAAGAAGGAAACCAAGAAAGATTTAGAAAGAATGAATGGAGGATGGAAAGAAACAAAAAAACAAACAAACAAACAAAGATGAAAGAAGGAAGGAAAAAAAACAAAGAAAGAAAAGAAAAAGGAAGGAAGGAAGGAATTGACCAAGAAATATCAACTTGAAGATGATACTCATATACATTGTAGTGTCAAATGAGTTTATAACTTAGAATATTATTACATTTAGACAATTGTGTTTTTAAACATTCCTAATTGATTTCAGTCGTATTCCCAATCTTTTTAGAATATCAAATGATTTTTTATCATGTTATGATAGGGGAAGAAAAGTATAAGTTCTGGTTGGCTTCAGGGTCGAATGAATCAACGATCCATATCCACGACCTCAGCAATGTTTTACGTAAGTATGGACCGAAAGGGAGGTTACCCAGGTGGAGGGGGCACTTCACACCTACCTCAAAAAAATACTTCTTTTCCTTTTTATCAAATTTTATCTAACTCTGATCAATACAACCTCTCGGCTGATCAAAGTGAGCGCACAGCTACTTCACAGATCGTATAGGCCATTTGCACAGGTCACGTGACCACAACCCCCTTAAATCAAGCACCAGTGTCAAAATGAACTCTAGAAATGAAAAGAGCATCTCGATATTAGTAACGAGGTGAAGTTTCAGCTCAAAATATTTGACACAGGAGAAATGGCATGAAACATGAACTTGAAAACTTTAATAGGATTCGTATGGAAAAAATATGCTGGACGGCACGATTGTATATTTTGTCATTTTGTTTTTGCAAATGGCCTATTGGGAAATCAGGCATCCAAAGATCTCCTGCATGCAGAGCTGAAAAACTGCTACTTTCATGATTTAAAAAAAAACTGCTCCAAACTTGTGACAAAATCTTGTCGAACTAAAGTAAAGCTGCTTGGATATATTTACGAACATGTCAGTTTTTCTGCTGATCAAAATATAACTTCTCCAAAAGTACAAGGCGATATATCTCTAAACAGCATTCGCTGAATTTTGGTGGCATTTGATATTTTGTCCATTGGCCCTAAAAGAGCGTGTTTACAAAATATTGAGCTTAAAAACGTATAGCTGTCCTTATAATGTGAGGCCAAGAACGGTTTTTTTTGCGGGCTCTGTCTCTCTTGCATGCATACCTGGATTCAACGATTTACGATTGCAGATTTCAGTTTTATCATACAGTCAAAAATATGATTATTTTGGACCCCGGTACTTATTGAAGCATCAACAATCCGAAGTATTAATCAAATCTTTTAGAAGGATCGTTACAGTGAGGACACTATAACCATGAACACTTGATATTTTTTATTTTATGAACTTTCTACTGCTTCAAACCTTCTGAAAATGAAGCACTGAACTCAAATAATCTTATTGTTCAAAATAAATCATATTTCCAATCGATTCACACAAGGGATAAAGGGGAAAAAAGTATGAAAAAACCTCAAAGTGTTCACGGTTCGAGTGTCGTCGCTGTAATTACCGTTATCAGCTGTCAGTGATTTATAGATTCGTTTTTATCATATCTTATCAGGTACTAATTGTGACACTTCTACATCAACAACTTCCCCACCCGTCACGTCCAGCCATCGTAAGCTCGTTGGTCACTCGGGTCGTATAACAGCACTGTCTTGGAGTCCACATCACTGTAATATGATCGTTTCAGGATCTTATGACGGTACTGCTCAGGTAGAGAGACCCTTTCTAAAAGTTCATTGAGTCTGCTTATTCTTCTTATACTTTTTTGCTTGTACTCAGTTACCTTATTACATGACATTTTCGCGACACTTTTGTTCGCGATTTTCGTGTTCTCATAATGTTAATTATTAAAGCTATTCAAAAAGTGAACTAACTAACTTTGTCCCCTCATCTTAGATAGAAGTGAAATGTGAAAATAGAATCAAGGAAGAAAGTAACTTTTTTTGAAATTATGTATTTTCAAAAATTATGTTGAATTTTTTTTTTGAAATTATGTAATGCAAGCAAGCTAGAAAATTACGCCTTAGTTTTAAGACAATTTATTCCAATTTTTTTTCATCTTTAACGTTGATCTAAAGTGTGCTCCTTATGGATTCAGCTAAAGGATAAGACATATACCAAATTGATCCAATTATATACAGTATCTTGCTTTGAATGTTCACAGGTTTGGGATGTCGATACCAGCCGTCCTATTGCCAACTATCGTGATCATCTGGGACGTGTCATGTCTGTAAAATGGAGTTTTCTTGATCCTGATGTTATTTACAGTGGAGGAGAGGATGGAACTGTTAGACCGTGGAGGGTCAGTACACTGGACAACACCCATCCCCCCGTTAATGGTAAGGATGGGTGAACAGTAATATGAAATATTTAAACTCTTGGAAAATATGTAAAATCGTGCGGTATTTGCCTTTGAAGACCCTTTCTGTACTCGGTCTTTTTTCTCTTCTCTTTTCTTCTTTGATCTTTTCTTTTTATTACTTTGTTTGTTAAAGTCATGTCAAGTATTCAAAGCATAAACTCTCATTTGTTGAAAATTTAGAAAAACAATCGTCTCGCGGAGAAAGCAGATCATCAAAGAACAAAAAGAAATCCAAATCCAAAGCAAAAGAAAAGACCTCGCTCAAAGATGTGAAAGATAACGTGCCTCAGACTAGTGAAAACATCGATGATAAACAAGAGGGAACGACTGCATTGGTACAAGACATTATTTACGCTTCTCAGGAGTTTGAAAGGAATATTTTATTGGCTGAATCTCAAGGAAAAGCTAGTTTAGAATTACATAAACCAAGTAATCAGACCACTGAACTGTTGTCATGGCGAAAACCCATTGAATCAACCAACACAACTAACATCAATCAACCTGATACAAAGAAGTTTGTTCCGTCATTTGACCTGGCATTTGATCAAGGAATCGGCGACTTGCTGGATGCAAAATTTATTGATGATAATAGCGTGGAAGATGGTGATGATGCAAGTTCATATACCACTCAAGAATCGGGCCCAATAGTTGTAGTATCCAAATCTAGAAGTAAGTACGCTTTTAATTGTGTAATATTGATTCGAAATACTTTTATTATCATTTTTAAATTTTCTACATTTTTGGACCAGAACCGTCCTTCAAAAGTTGATGTTTAGTCTTGCTCCCTGCAACTTGTCTCGCCTTGGTACGTGGAGTGCATGTACCAAGGAGTTTTTGTTGCAACGTTGATGCAGTCATTGTGACTCGTGGAGTAAAATTGAATTCTAATTTGCACAAAGATGGCGGGAAGAATTTCGAGACATCATGGAGTGTAACATCCTCTTTTGATGCAACTGCAATATACACACATGCAACAAAATTTGTTAGTTGTACGACAAAACATCACCTTTAGCTGGATTGAATATGTATGGTGCTTTGGCTTGCAAACAGCGCCGGGTGCACTCACACTGATTGGGGATCGCACACAATTTAATAACAGCAAATTCAAGACACCACATCATGAATTATTTCCTCAGTCAATTTGGTTAAATGATAAAACAGATATCATTCACTCCAGTTATGTTCCCTGAATAGAGGTTTTGCACCATCACGTGACAGCAGCCATGTTGCATGGTAGGCAAAAATACAATCGTTTTACATGAGAAATAATTCAATTCCCGAGAGGAAAGGGATTTTATTGTTCTGCCATCTAACCACAGGCAGCCCAAGCTGTATTGTTGACGCCGGCACGTGAGGGTGTAAAACCTCTATGAGAAGAAAAGGCCGTTCATAGGTAATTTTCTCTAATGTGATGAGATTTATTTCCAAGGTGATGCAGCTAAAAAGAAAAAGAAAGTCAAGTCCCTGTTTCCTTTATCAGCTGTGGCGGACAACAAGTCGAAGGCTTCAACACAGCAAGAGGTCATTGCGCTTGCGCAGTACGTTTATGATAAACAAGGTTGGTCATTTTCAATACATTTATTGAGCATTTGATTTTGTTATATTGACCTCTTTACCCTTAGGTGATACAGCAAGCAGCCTCGTTCATCCTGGTACAATAGTCCCTGGCGAGTCTTCTCACGTCAATCTAGGATTCTTTGCTGATCGCCGTAGTGCGTACAAAATGATTGCTACTGAAGGTTAGTCTTTGTTACTCGGCTTTTTGTTCCGTTTATTGTGTAGTTAACTAAACGTAAATGTCCCAAAATAAGCTCTGGGCTTATACTTCCTCAATAAACCTTTTAAGTGCGTTTGTATTTGGGAAGGGGCTGTTTTGGGAGAAAAGGTTTTTAAAAATACACTTGACAGTGTTGCGTATGACACTTTGCGTTTCAAAATGCCGTATGCGTGCAATGATTTACGACGCGTATTTGTGGGGAACGTTTATTATTGAAGACGTCAGTAAAGAAATAATCTTTTCTAACAAGGTAAGCACCATTCTTCTGCAAACAACCTTGACTATCAGCTGCAGCTAGAAGTATGGAAAGGAAATCTTGGAGGCGCATTGGAAATGGCCATCAAAGCAAGGCAGCTTACTGACTGGCTTGTGGCGCTGAGCCCATTGGGTGAGTACTAAACATCATAATTACTGTGGCAACCATTAGTAACAGACCATTTTGCTATATGGGTGTAAGACTGTAACTGAGGGGTGGGGTGGCTAGTACAGACAAACTACTATTGAGTGGCCAACCTCGGGTAATCGACAAGGCTGCCTGCTAAATAGAGGTTGGCCGCCCAATGATGGTTTAAATGAGTGAAAAACTCCACGTTGGGGCTTTCACAACCGCCTGCTTAATAGAGGCTGGAAGTTCAAAGGTGGTATAAATGACAACCCTCTTTGGGACCTTGACCGACCGCTGACTGTATATAGAGGCTGGGCGCTAATAGGTGCCGATCATCGTCAAGAGTGATGCATGTGTAATTTTGCTTTGTATTCGGTAGCTGGACATGATGTATGGTTGAATACAGCTGAGTCATTTGCAGACCAATTGGCTTCTCAAGGTGCTCACCAAAGAGCCGTACTTTACTATCTTTCCTGTCATAAAGTATACCGTGCTATAGATGTATACAAGAATCAATCCATGTTTAGGTATGCTATAGAATAATCCATTCATTCAGTGACAATATCTGATTTGACTTTTACAAGAAAAACTTTATTTTGTCCTCTTGCGAATGTATACGTTTTGAAATGAACACTTTAGACCTTTTTGGTTGAAATGGCAAAAGATATTGTTAGTTCGATAAACAGGATGCATTGTGGTCTAATTTGCGCAAGGGAGCACGGCATACTATTGTTTGTGGTTATTTTTCAATAGATCGGATTAAGCCACAAACAATAGTCTGCCCAAACAACCACAACTGCCACAAACAAAGAACACCATATAAGGCATGATTTTCAAGAAATGTTTGTACCGATTCACGTGACCGATTCTAGTCTATAATGCCCAATGTTCGCTATCTGATGCTGAAAGCTGATTTACCTTATTATAACTTTAGTTAGTTAGGTAGAGTGTCTAACTTGGATAGTAAAATGAATATTCTTTCTATTCTGTTGACGACAGAGAAGCCATTGGCCTCGCTAAAGTGAGGCTCTCACCCTCAGACCCAGTCCTTAGCGACTTGTATTGTTCCTGGGCAAGAAAACTGGAAATGGAGAATTCTTATGAACAAGCTGCAAAATGGTTAGAGGAAATGACTTTTTTCTTAAAGAAAATAGGGGTTAGACAAATGGAAGAGGAGCAGGAGTGGGAAGTATGAGGGACAAAGAATGGATGAATAGATGGGATGTGTATACTGATGGGATGGGTGGATGAATGAATGGATGAAAGGGAGGGCGGATGAAAGGACAAAGGAAAACAAACGAATGGGGAGAAATGGAATGAGGAGGTCAAGTGGACGTCGACGCTCGAGTTATTACCATTTAATGATTAGATGGATGGATTGGTTAGGCTTGGTGGGATTGTATGGGTCGGGCAAATAATTGATGGGCAGAAGGATACCCAAAGTTCTTACTGAATGCCACAGGCCACGGGCCACAAGTTTATTAGCACTTGATCCTCGGTAAATAACAGGACTGATAAAGGAATTTTTTATCGTCATCATCATCATTAGTTTTATTGCTATTATTACCTTTTTAAAATTGTTGTTCTTTAGTTACATAGCCGCCAGTTTACCAGCTGAAGCTGTAAGAGTCTTAAGTACCCGAGGTGATCAATCCTCTCTGACCACAGCTCTACAGGTACATAATGCAACCAAGTAGAAAAGATATTAATAACGTTTGACCGTAACCATAACTAGATTATTTGAGTGCTATGAAGTTAGTACCTCGGGGAGTGCCTTCAAATTTTATTGAACTCTGAATCAACCTCTGGGCTGATCTGAGTGAGGGCAGCCATGGCTACTAACAGATCAAGAAACCTCTGGGCTGATTTAAGTCAGGGCATAGCCAACTCACAGATCAAACAACCTCTGGGCTGATCTTAGTCAGAGCATGGCCAACTCATAGATCAAACAACCTCTGGGCTGATTTAAGTCAGAGTATGGCCAACTCATAGATCAAACAACCTCTGAGCTGATCAAGGTCAGGCCATGGCCAGCTCACAGATCGATTTCTGAAACAACCTCTGGGCTGATCAAGGTCAGGGCATGACTAACTCACAGATCGAGCCCTGAAACAACCCCTCTGGGCTGATCTAGGTCAGGGCAGGGCAAACTCACAGATAGAACCATGAAACAACCTCTGCACTGATCTTAGTCAGGGCACGGCTAACTCACAAATTAGTATTTAGTGTGTTGGGTTTTGGCAATTCATAGAAGTACTGTTCCTTGATGCAAATAAACAATGTTATTGCAATACTAACATACAGTGGTTATTTCTATCCTTAGGTGTCAGTCATTTCTGATGAGTACCAGCTCGCCTCGGGTTTAGCTGTCCGCGTATTACATATTTGCTTAGAGACTGGTAACTGGGATGCCGGGCACAAGGCTTTGGATCTGTGTACTGGAGTAGAGGTTTGTTGACTCATTTTCCGGCATAATTTTTGCAATGAAAAAATGTGAACTCTCTTACAATAACGGCAAAAAACCAATCCGACTTTTGTAAATGAATTCGATGTTTGGACTGAAAAAAGTTACCTTCATTGCTTTTGCACCGATTCGAAACGTATTGCCATAAGGGCTTCATCGTTGCAGTACTTGCGATAAATTGGATTGGTCCAAAATCACTCAATCACTCACTATTGTTAAAGAATCCTACTCAACTACAATGCACTGCGCGCCTATATCATTGTTTACAATGCGAAATATACCTTCGTTGCCAACATTTATAAAAGCTCACGAAAAGCATGAAATAACTATACTTATTATATTTTGAGGGTTTTAAAACTTCTAGCTTTAACCAGATAGCAAATGCGATGGAACTGGATTCTCAAACTTCACCTGCAAAACCGCCATTTTGCCTGACAGAGAAAATGGCGGATTGCATTATTTTCGGCGCGCAATGCATTGTAGTTGACTAGGATTCTTTAAGCCCACATGTTGGTTTCTGCAGTTGTTTCACATCCCAGCCCAACTAAATTTTATTTATTTTATTAATTTAATTGCAATTAAATGCTTAGCAATGCCTATTTTCGTTATACCAGGGCCATCTTTTCGCTCTTTGTGTCCATGAGCTACTTGTGGAAGAACTTATTCGAAGTGGTTATGTACAAGATGACGATTTCAAGGAAAAAATTCATTCGGAGCTCTTCAGTGTCAAAGTCAACAGAAAGAACACGAAGCTAGACTCACTGATAGGTAAGGGAAGCATTACACAGATATTAAATTAACTTCAATAAGCTTCCAAACGAATGAAAAAGAAACGGATGGGAACTGTACAGTTTTGAGTGGCCATATTTAGATATTTTGTTTTGTTGGTGTGTGTGTTTTTTTGGCTGTTGTTGTAGCCAAGCGCTTTTCCAGTTGACAAAGTTTTTAACCTTTTAATGTGTTTTTCCTGTAATCATTAGAAAGTATCTTGGAAAGGGAAAGTGTTACATCGCCATGGTTACTAGACACGCCTACAAAGGATTGGTTCATAGGACGCGTCTTGAAAGCCTGGGATCGAGTCGGTGGTTTAACCACACAACGTTCTATTCTAGAACGAGCGATGCAACAGCTAATGACATACTGTCAGTCAAACTTGAATGAGAACTTATCAATGAAGCAGGTAGGTTTCTCCCATCTTTGTTAGTCTGTCTGTCTGTCCGTTCGTTCGTTCTATTTGTTGTTTATATGCCCTCACTGTGAATAGGACAATAACATGACTTTTGGAGGGCATATTGTTTATTTGGGGCCCGAGTAGCATCAATTTTGCGCCTGAGCGCAGCGAGGGTGCAAACGATGTTACAAGGGCCACAAAAAATAATATTGTTGTATTCGGCGCATTTAAATAATATCGTTGAATTCGGCGCATGTGAGCTTCGGCGTCTAGGCCTGGCCTTATTCTTCACAATATTGAAATATATTAATATATTAGCTTAACTTTTTCTAAAATATCTTCTACTATTTAATTAATTATTATTATTATTATTATTATTTCATGGGCTTTCACTTAGTTGGAGCTTGCTCTGTTGTGATTGTCCCTCGCTGAGATTTTTTTCCCCCGTTATTATTCTCGTTTCTTAATTAGTTTTTCTTGTTAATTTTCAACTGTTTTGTACGTTTTTATTACTCAATGGAAGTTTAATAAATAAATAAAATAAATAATAAATAAAAATATGCACGACAAAAGTCATGTCATTATCATTATCATTACTATACAAGACCAAATTATACAAAGTCCAATATCAAAAGTTAGAATTTTAATAAAATATTTTCATTCAAAAATGAAGTTGTTATACATACAAAACACGTCTACTAAGGTATTTTAGTGTATTTGTTGTAACTAGTAATACTAAACACTGGCCGTTTTAAGAAAACAAATTTAAAATATTTTTTATGTAAACCATGAGTAAAATAATGATTCTTCTTAAATACTTTTTGTGTAAACCAGTTCAGTTTTGTATATTTAATGAAGCCTTAGTAGACGTCACACTCATTAACATATTGGAAGTATAAACCTTCATATCTTAAAGACGCATCACTCAAATCAAGAAATATTTTACCATTCAACTATTTACTTCGTGTAGAATCAGTATTGAAGGCATTGAAAAAAAGGTTATGTGCACTTTAAATAATGTCATCGACTCACAAGGGGGGAGGACAACTCACACAACCCCACACCCCTTGGATTTGCCACTGGCTCCACTGGATATGAATCAATAAGTAAATAAGGTCAATCAAGTAGTTGGCCTGTAACTTTCTCATTTGACTTCAATTTTATTTTTTGTTCTGCTTTTGCAGGTACTGATAAGAATATCATACGATATTTCCCTTGGATTACTGCATGGTATCACCCAAGACAGCTACTCATGCTCGTTACCATGGCTGCAGGCCTTAGATACCTGCTGTAAATCCAGCTTCCTCGGTTTCTACTTTCTGCCCCAGTTTCTTTGCGTCCTTCTCCTTCCACAGGGAGTCCAGTCTCTAAAAGACGTTTCATCTATTAGAAAAAAGCTTATGGATCCTAGAGAAGAGCATAGTGCAGTTCCAATTGTTCAGTCTGCTGACGATAAGATTTTTAGCTTTTTTGTTGGTTTTTACAACCTAATTTTGTTGTATAAGATTTGGTGGAGAGATCCTGTTGTATTGAATAGGTTTGACAAACATGTAAGTCCTGATAACGTAGCTGATGTTGACCCAATTTTTTGTGACAAGGCCACTGGTGGGTCTCTCAGTGGTATCGTCGACGCACCGTTTCCTGTTAATGACAAAAACAAGAATGGCATTGCTACCTCAACACAGTTGCACCAGAAAAGTGATGGCTTGTTAGAGGCAAAAGATTCTCCAAAAGAACCACTTCAATCCTGTAACTCGCCGCATGAGATCCCATCTAATGATCCTAAGGAAACTTTAGACTTGCCATCTGTTATTTCTCGGGTACGGGGTGCTCTACTGCGTGAAGATCGTGTTGTATGCTCAGCCCTCAAAGAACAACTTTTGGAAGTTAAAAAGCAAATAATTCTTCTGCGCTCTAGAAGAATATTAGACTCTGTTGTTTTAAATAAAGCTCCTACCAAGAAAAAACGGAGTTCCAAGAAAAAAGAAAACCAAAGGTTGGCCTCGAAAGATATTGCAGAAAATCTGGGTTTCAAGAGTACTGAAATGGGAATAGATGATGAGATGGAAAATGGGAAACCAGCCCACACAAAAGAAAATGAAGCCTTAAAAGAAACCGTGGAAGAGCTTGGATGTACTAGGACGACAGAAGATGATATGATAGAGGATGAAAACACAGAGAGTGGCGGCATAGGTGATCAAAGCTGTAGGGATGTCGAGGTGTTAACTGCGCGAACTGAACCACTTGATGTGAGGTATAAAGGGAAAGGATGGACACTAGAACTGATGCAGAGCGAAGAAAAACGTTTACTTGAAGAACTGTCGAAATATCCGTTAAAGGTAACCTCAAATCACTACTGACATAAACCTATACCCCGTTCACACTATAGCTTAAACATGTTTTAAAGTAGTTTAACTAAACATGTTTAGAAAATTATTTACAAACATTGTTCACTCTTTGATGAAATAATACATATAAACTATCCTTCATATTGTACTGAACAGATTAGAGATTACATTGAAGCTTTCTAGTCTCTAAACATTTTGTTTAATAAAAACTCAGTTTAACTAAACAGGTTTTGGTGTGAATGGGGTACTAGTCTTGCCCTTAATCTTAATATCCTGTCCTATGGACCTAGACAGGCAGAACTGTTTTTTTCTTAATTTTATAATATTTATTTAATATAAATTTTTTCTTTCTTTTTTCCATTCCGAAGGATTTGCCATTCCCTTACCCTGCTGAAGCGGGATTGGTAATTGGTCACCTGTGCAGTCACGTGATCACACTACAATGTCATGAGCCTGCGATTCTGTATCAACTTGGACTTGAGGCAGTAAAATTAGCTTTGGAGCATGCTCAGTGGGAACAGGAACTAAAATCCCTTAAGCGATTGGATGCAAAATTAACAGAACTAGAAGTGTCTGGAAAACAGTAAAGAATGAAATGGTCAACTTTGGACGGTAAATATATCAGTGAACAAGTCCACTTATCATTACCAATTTGTTATGAATTCATATTCGTTTTCTTTTGAATTCCTTTTCGAGGTATTCACCTAATAACAAGAACGTTGTCATATAAAAATTCAAAAATATAACAAATAGGAATTAATTATAAGTAATAGCATGACTTGAGGGTGATTAGTGATTAAATGTCCCCGAAAGCCAAGGGAGGTTTTGTTGAAGTCCCGACGCCGAAGGCGGAGGGACTTTAACTAAACCTCCCGAGGCTTGAGGGGACACTTAATCACTAATCACCCGAAATGTCATGCTATTAGTTTGTAATATTATGATTGCCGAGGAATAAAACTGCTCTTACGAAATATGTTAGCTTTCGTACGATGCATAAATTACAAATTTTTACAAAGCTGTTGATATGCGGCATACTTTAGGGAATTTGCCTTTGTTAAATGCGACAATGGCGAATTTAACCAGCTTTCATTCATTCGTGGTGCTTTATTCTAACTCACTTTGATTGGCCTAGAGCGGTATTAATGAAGTGTTTTCAAACCGTCGTGATTACGTCACAAATAGTAAGAAAAATTCCCGATCTAGTCAACGCATGCGCAAAGATTACTCAATGGGTCCCACAAGTGCTGGGGTGTTGAATAGTGTGTAGTGCAAAGTCATTGCTCAAAATTTTCGATTGGGTCGATGCGACCCAGCCATGGTCCCGGTGATTGTCATATGAGGGACCATGCCTCATGAATAGTGATGAGGGATATTTAGTCTAAACATCCCTCATGATTATATTCATGAGGGATATTTAGTCTAAATATCCCTCATGAATATAACCATGAGGGATATTTAGACTAAATATCCTTCATGGTTATATTCATGAGGGATATTTAGACTAAATATCCCCCATCACTATTCATCCAGGGGGATGTTAGACCTTAAACAGCCCTCTGGAAACAATGGATCCCGAGGTAATCATGATATTATTAGAAATATGTTTTTAATTTAGATTTTAAAGTCGCTTAGATTGACAAGAATAACTATT
Source organism: Anthopleura xanthogrammica (assembly GCA_964019055.1). Lineage (NCBI taxonomy): Eukaryota > Metazoa > Cnidaria > Anthozoa > Actiniaria > Actiniidae > Anthopleura > Anthopleura xanthogrammica. The sequence continues at coordinate 8,591,210 of OZ025213.1, forward strand.
TTAGTATACACAAAAAAGATAATCTCAAAAATGGCAGTCTATACCTTCAAAACAGTGAAATAATTACACCTGTTTGCAAAAAAATAATTAATACCTGTTTTTAGATTACAACGTTCTCGCAATTAAGTGTATATCCTTTCGTCGATTAGTGCTTTCAAAAAGGTTCATTTCGTTCTTGTTTTCCCCCTATCTACGCTTTCGTCTTCCTAAAAAAACAACTGTGCAATTGTAGTTCTAATGAGTTCAGATGCATCGTTTGCGATATGAATAGCACGTTTTTAGCGATCTGATATCCTATAACCGCAATACAATATAAAATTCCGTTCTTGTAGTAACAAAATAGCAAGGAGAAAAAGTGAAAAAGGGAATCATCTTGAAAGAAGTGAAAGTATAGACAATGTTATCTTAAAAACGTTTATCTATGATGTTTCTCTTTCCGATTATCATGATTTTAAATAACAAGCGTGCCACTAATTCTTATTGAGCAAAAATAGAAATATTCAGAAGATGATATATAAGTGTGTAGGACCAGCGAGAATGTTAACAAATAGTATTTCAAATCATATTCGTGTTCAGACTATTTGAATATACAACTAATACTTGACAAACAATGTGATTAATATGATTGACTCTCTCTCTCCCCTCTTCTTCCAAAGACCAATATCAGTTCCTGGTCCCGGAATGAATCTAGCTTTGAGTAGAGCTGAATATTGATAGCTGTGGATATAGTTTTTCATTTCACATTGATTGAAATTATAATAATAATAAACAGAAATACGAGAAGATTTGTCATTTTTTAATTTGAGAATATTTTGGCCATCAACAGCAAAATCAACTGGAATTGGAAATATTCTCAAATTAAAAAATGACAAATCTTCTCGTATTTCTGTTTATTAACAAGCTGTATGCCCAAATAAATATATTTAATTATAATAATGTATGTATCTCGAAGACTCGGATATTATACGTTAAATGAAGATTTTTACCTATGATTCATGATGATTGTAAAATCAGTGCTAGAAACCTGGAAATAACGCTTAATTTGAGAGAATTCTTTTTTTTTTCTTTATTACTACTAATAAAAAAAAGATATATTCAGCTCTTCTAAATTTCTGAAATTCAGTAATTTTTCTCTTTTGCTTATGTTGGTTTGGTATATCGAATACGTTTGGTTTTCGCCAGGAAAGTTCCTTGCAATGACAATTTTTATTCATGAATAAATTTTTTAAAGATATATATGTGAATATTATCAAATATATTCAGTAGATAGCGGTTTGGAATACATTTTTGCCAATGCGATTGTGCGAACGACGCCGAGTGTTTGTTATATCAAACAACGGTCAATTTTTGGCGGGGATTTCTTGGAAACAACAATTATTTTTCATAAAGTGCACTTCAGTTGTTTTTAAGGTAAGAAAATTATTAAATATAGTAGAGAGATAGCGGAATTAACTTTTCTCCATGCGATTGTGCAAACGAGTGTTTGGTATACCAAACAACGGTATGTTTTGGCGGAGGATTTTGGCGGACAAATCTTCTTCATAAAGCCCACGTTGTTTTTAAGCATTGAGTATCATCAAATATTATGTGATCGAATGTGTTTGGAGTATCAAACAATGGTGAATTTTCGGTGGGGAGTTCCGAGTATCAATGATTGAATTTTGTATTTATTTTTCACATACAAATTCGGTCTAAACCTAGATTTAGCATATTAATCCTTCTACTAGGTTTTTAAGTTTTGCATTTTTTTGCTGCTGCACTAAAAGAAAAAAAAGAAATATCGAATATCTGTTTAAATTATTAATTTATCTGTAACTTGCCTTGATGTTGCACAAGAGAAAACAATATTTTTAAAATTACAGAGAAAATTAGTATTTACACAATGATTGTATTTGGTTTCTGAATACATTTCGTATCAGTCTTTTTATTTTGTAACTGAATTGGCCAATTGGCGCATGAAGGTGATTTACTCGAAAAGTAGCACCATACATTTCACACGTACATGTGCTGATGATGTGATGATAATCGTTCTCTACCGAAGCTGTAATTGTATAAACGACAGCTGCAGTGGTCTTACGACTTTCCTATGTTATTGTTCAATGAAATGGTTTCTACCATTTCATGCCTGTATTTCTAGTTTACTGACAGAATGTTGGAGTAATTTACAGGTAAGAGATTTAAACTGAATCAAGTAAAATTACAATATTGTATTTTTTAATTAAGGTCAGTTCGACGTCGCTTAAAAACATCCACAGCCATTCATGTTTTTTTTCCTGGAAGTTATTTGAATCACCACCTAATAGGTAAATATTTCTCGTTTCGTCAATTGTTCTGATTGAATTGGAATTTGATTTAAAATTGATGAAATTCACATAGCTCTTTTGTTGTTTTTCGTAAATGATCTTTTTTTTTTCATAACTTTCTTGGCTGTCGGCAGGTGTACTTTTAATTGGAGTTCGTTTACATGAAGACAAGATAAAAGACACTGATACTAGGATAAGGAACAAGAAACAAATGAACTATCCTATGTAGTCTAAACAGTTCTTCAGCTAAAAATTTAGAAGCCAGGCTTCCACATCTGATATTCTTTATCGTATTCTCACCGGTGTTACTCGATGCCTAGTACGTTTACTGGGCTTATGTTTGGCAAATATTCTTCCCATTTCTACTCACAAATCAAACTACTGAGCTTTTTCGTAGCAGTTCCAAATTTCTATCCAGATTTATTGCCTCCTCACTCATTACTTTCTGACATACATCTCACACCATATCATCTCACACCGTCTTATTTCACACCATCTCATCTCACACCATCTTATTTCACACCATCTCATTTTGTCAAGAAAAACTAGTCAATAACCTTCATTTAGATCATTGTTTTCTCATATGACGTATTTTTAACAACAAAATTTCCCAAAAATATTTTCCAAATATACCGCTTCTTTGCACAAGAAGATTCTTAAGGAGCAGGCGTAGCGAGGACCCAGGATCTGGGGGGGGGGGGGGGGGGCACCTAGAATAAAAACGTAAAATTGAATCTACCTAGGATAAAAACATAAAACGTGCCCGCCTCCCTCCCCTACGTTAAATAAGGAGCTCTGATAGTTTGAGGGGGTAAAGTGCGTCCGTTCGAACGCTTTATTTGAGCAACCACACCCCGCGGTTTCGAAGTAAAATATTGGCTTTTGCTTAGGCTTTACTTTAAGATATTTTAAAGAACCGCGAATAATAGTTCATCTTTACTACAACCAAACTGCGTTTGTTGGTCAGTCGATCATACTAACAACTGATATATATATGTCATTCAAGTAAACAAAGTGAGCATCTGTCATGGTCAAATAGCTCATAATAATTAAGAATGATATTGTCTATCGTTAAAAATAGCATAATGGAATTACTTGTTCTACAATTTTATTTTATCTCCTTTTTGGGTTTTAATGAAGATAACGAAACAAACGCTAATAAGAACAGATGATTCGGTTAATTCTTTGGGAGTTGCTTCTTGCTCCCTTAGTGCTTCAGAAACTGTATTTACAAATCCATCTTTGATTATATGGAGCACCAGCCATAGTCGGTTCAATTTACCGGGACTGAACTTGAGCCATCAGTAAAATTTCGAACTTGTTTTGTTGTTTCAGTGTCATGAAAGCAGTCGCACGAGGACTAAAATTCATACAACCGATACCACTCTCACAAAAGCGTCGTATATGCAATATACGATATCGGTCGCTCCTAATTCGCATAAAGGAAAAGGAAAGGAAAATCTTAATGAAATGTTTTTGAAATATTTGGATTAAGAAAATATTTTGTCTTCACATGAAATACCATATTCAGTAAATACGTAACTGTGCACAGTTTTAAAGAATAGTGATAATTGTTTGCAGAGTTATAAGCATTGAAATCTGCCAAAACACGACACGCGGGTGGTCGGACCATGGCTGTGTTTCATACAAATCCTTCTAATTTTAATTGCTGTAACTTCCCTAGTATTTATGCTAGAGCACTCAAATTTTGCTTAAATACTAATCTTAGCATATGCTTTCGAATACTTGCTGTTATGACTTTAGGAGCTGACCAGCTCCTGAGTGCAAAAAGCCCCAAAAAATACTAATATAGTGTTTCTCAATTATGGGTTTAGCTCTTCTTTTAAATATAGACAAAAGTAGATTCGAGATTTTCTTGTTGTGTGGTATCATTAGATTTCGTCTGAATCATCACATTTTCGAATAATTGTTTGCTTGCCGGTAAATCTAACTGGATATCAAATCTAAAATGCATCTTTTGTCTATACACCTAGTTAAATTCGCTACACAGAAATCCGTTTTCCAAGCAGTGTAGAAAAGCTACTAGAAAAAAGCATTTCTAAAAGGAATTTCTAAAAAGCCTCTTGCTTCAGTGATGTGCATGATCAAATTTTCATTTCGTACCTCGCCTATTGTGAGTATGCTTCTAAACACACAATCACAGCTGAGTGATCAAACACACTTATTAGTATTCGCGTCATTTAATGATTTCTCTCGAAAAAGTTTTGAATGCCTTAATTCGCTTTTTGTTTTTTCTTTCCGTTTTCTCAGGAAAAACGTAAACACCAACAAATTATAGAGCTTTTCACTTATTCATAGCCGAAAAATGTAAATGCGTAATTGAAAGCGTAGAGGGTTTGGATTGACGATAATTCTAGGAGCGAAGAGAATATATTTCCTTCCTCAAGGCAATATATACGAAAACACTTGAATCAGTAGAAGCAACATAACCCGAGGCTCGAGCCAATACAAACAGTTGAAGGCTCTATTAGCCTCGATCAATACTGCAAATATTGTGAGACGCTGTTAACTAATAGTGGTTTGTTATTCTTAGAAAAATTCTGACGAGATATGAACTCCACGTTTTCGGCCAACCTAAACAACACGATCAATGTCAAAGAATGGCGCACCAACAGCTCTTCAGATTACGATCAACGATCTTCTTTGGCAGTTCTTGCTCAGGCAGCGTCCTTGGCAGTGATCATGTCCTTGTCTATCTTTGGTAACGTTCTTATTCTACTAGCCATCTACATGAACCGGCAATTACGCGAGATAACCAGTGTGTTCATAGCAAATCTCGCTTGCGCAGACCTTCTCTTATCTCTCGTAGGGATGCCATTTACATTGACATCTTCCATAACGTATGACTGGATCTTTGGTAAGCACTTGTGTAGGTTCCATGGAATGGCAAACGGGATATTCTGTTTTGCTTCGATGCTTTCTTTGGCAGCCGTGTCTATCGAAAGATATGTTGCCATAACCAAACCTTTAAAATACCGCTTGATCATGACTGAAAAGACTGTGATGAGTATGATAATATATGTATGGTTCCAGTCGATTTTCTGTGCGTTGTTGCCTGTGTTTGGCTGGTCGCGTTACACTTATATGCGTATTGAATCGATGTGTACTGGGGACTGGCCGTACAACATACCTTATGTACTTTTTCTCTTTACTCTGAACTTTTTCTTCCCTCTAATAATCATGAGCTATTGTTACTACCACATCTTTAAGACAGCAAACGATCATTCTAAGCGTATAAAAACTGCTTTTGAATGCGTTGGAGTTTTTGTTAAAAAAGAACAGGATCAGAAACCGAGGGATAACGAACTTGAAAGCTACGGTCGTAAAGAAGATATCGCCCAAGAAAATTCAGTGACCAAAGAACATGACCTCGCTCAAGAAAAATCCGTTGGGAAAGCCGTGCAAAATTGCGCTGAAGTAAAATCCACAGAACTAGAAATAAATACCACTCAGGAAACCAAAAAACAAAAGACAGAAAAGAAATACAAGCAAGACAAGAAAGCAGCCAAAACTCTTCTACTCGTGATGGGGACATTTTTATTTTTTTGGGCTCCACACATCCTGGGCATGACGTGCCTACTTTTTCCATCATGCCCCTGGCCTGACGAATTTTTTGCCATCACAACATGGTTAGCTATGATGAACAGTGGCTGCAATCCTATTATCTACGGGTTTCTTAACAGACGGTTTCGACAAAGTTTCAAAAAGATAGTCTTCTGTGGAAAATTAAGTAGACGAATAGAACACGTAGAACGTTAGTGGCCTGCATTCAGGCTGTGGGCTGTCGAAGGCCAATTTTTCCCACTTTAGACTGCATTAGAACGGTGTTCGTGCGAGTGGAGAATATACTGATAGCACGTACATGACATAATACCATAGCATTGAATTAGAATCCTATGTATGTTCTGCCTACAAGAAACTGTAGGCATAGAATCTGCAGTTCCTTTTTCCACTCCTACGAATTCTGCTCTAAGTTTAAAGACGAGATCCAAGCCAGAGATAGATCCCGCTCGTTTTTTGCAGTGTCGAGTTATACTTAAAGTTCGTGCCTTTGAGAATCGAGAAAGAAAGACCTTATTTTCGCCTGTTCCTTATCACCGGAACATCTGCTACCTACGCTACTTAGAGGGGAGGGGAGGGGAGGGGAGGGGAGGGGAGGGGAGGGGAGGGGAGGATACACCCCTCTCCACAGGAAGCCCAATCCTGGACAGTGAATTAATGAAAGTGAAAAAAAAAAATGAATAAAACTAATAAAAGATATGATAGGCAAAAATAAGAGCTCATACACTCAATATCTGACTTTTCATCACGAATGTAGTGCATATAGTAAAATTAATAAACTGTTAAAACCGGAATTTCCTCATGGAATGAGTCGGTTTCCAAGTAATATACAATCATGTAATAAGCCAATTAGATTGCTTTTAATTAGTCCGTGAAAGAAACATGAATATTTAGTTAGTGCTATAGTTGATAAAGAACACAAGAAAACAATGGATTTACATTCTACTACTATTAGTTTGCCAATATTTGTCTCAGGTAAAATCTTCTTATCTGGGATTGAAATACCTAATTTGCCAGATAATTTTCAAATCGGAACTATTTGCTATCTTCAAATATGAAATAAATGAAAAAATACCAAAATGTTTATTTGATTTCTTTTTTCTGACGAACTAGGAGTTACACTATAAGCTGTAGGAACACAGTTATGACAAACGGGTGTTTTTAATGGCCTAGGGGCAATACGTTCTCTCCTCTATTGGTCTATGATGAACCAGTATATTAATTTAAAATGATTTTGTACGTTATCATTTATTTAGTTTCTTTATACGTTTTGAACATTGCATCCTGTTATGTCTCACGTATGGTCGTTGTAAGCCGGAGGCTAGTCATGTCCCAACACACCCGGGTGAATCAATGCACACTTTTGCAACCTAAACGTATCTACCTTAACGCGCATTTTATGAAAATAGAAAAATAATAAAGTGTCTAGTCGTTCTAACGCTTTCGCACTAATTGCATGGGGACACTTTTTACTCTTACACACTACCGCTATATTTAAGGTATCAAGATACCTTCGAGATCACTTTACACTCGAGCCAAATTTCGCGTAGTCTCCTTTGCAGCCGTTCTTAGTGTCGGTCTCAAAATCCCTCCCCACTAACGGCTTCTTACTACAGCCAGACATTCCATTCCGATTGTTTGATTTAAGCCAATCAGGAGACAGGCCCGTGACAGGCCGCCCTGATGATTTCTCACCAAATATAATAAACAATGAGCCGCCGGCTTTACTCTAACATTCAAAACAATGAATGAAAATCCTTTTGTTTTTTATCTGGCGTGCTTCAGTTCATCGATTTTAGAACTAGAATGTCTGGCTGTAGTAAGCAGCCGTTAGTGGGAAGGGATTTTGAGACCGACACCAAGAACGGCTGCAAAGGAGACAAAATTTCGCGCTGCCTTTTCAATATTATCATATAAAAGGATACATTTTCTGAAAGCTAATTTCGAAAATTAATTTAGAATTTTCTGTTTGCAGCACCAAAAAAAGTTATTGGGATTCTCAGCAGTTTTTCAATGACCAAAATAACTTCTTTAAAACGCTCTAGCTGATTCGCATTTCGTCAGATCAAAGTGAAAATTTGGATAATGATAAACCACCACGCGATCTAAAAAAAAATGTCTCAGTTTCTTGTATAGATATATATTCAAAAGATATTGCATATTTTGCAATCACGATCCAAAACTCAAACTTCCGGAAACATTTGGAAACCCTAGAATTTCGAGAGTTTTGATTGGTCAATATTTGTCACGATAATTGATTGATAACCCGCTCTAGCAATCACAAGAGCCCTTGCAATAATGGATAACAATTGTCTCGATAGTCGATAAAACGGTAGTCCAAAGCTGGATGAACTGAGTAGTAGAAGGAGACTGGTAAGAATCGTAAAGAAAACTAACAAATTTTTGACGTCATATCGTGGTAAATAAGAGGACATACCACGCAAAACCATCGGAAATTTGTTTTTTACCATAACAAAGTCAAATAAAAGATCCAAAAACGAAGAAAAAGTTGAAAAAGTTGAAAAAGAACAACGTTTGAAGCGCGCGCTTGCTCCTTGCGCGAGTGATTCGTCATTTATCGGTATGTCCTCTTATTTACCACGGCTCTCGACCAATCAGCGCGCGAGAAATTTCACAGTTATGGTAAAAAAAAAAATTCTCAGTATTCTGTGTATTTCGTGCGCACGCGCTGTTTTCCTTCTATTTTTTGCGATATAAATTAATCAGTTACTGAGAAAAGTGGGTCCGGTTCTGAACTAATAAAATGGTAGTGCTGCTGTAAAGCAATAAAAACGGCTTTTTTCGGGAGCGAAATAAAAAACGTTGATTTACGGAGCGCGCGCTCTGTCGATAATTCAAATTCGAGCAGGCTCCTGTGGTGATGACGCAATTTTGGAGCATGCGCATTACACCCGGTCGCCCCGGTCGCAACAATAGACGATTTTCGAGATGCGCGAGCGCTTTCAAAAATATCGCAGGCGCGTACATGATCTCGAGGCATTTTCGGGCAGAGTCGATAGCGCGCGTGATCTTGCCCGAAAATTCCTCTTTTTCATGTCTGCGCCTGCGATATTTTTGAAAGCGCTCGCGCATCTCGAAAATGGTCTATTCTGGCTACCGCTCGCTGGGATTTCCCAGAGTCTCTGACATTTCGTCGAGCATGCGCAGTAGGATTTACAGGGCTCTGGGGTCGAGAGTGCACGCGACCTAAAAAATATATCAAAAATCTGAAACACTGTTTTGAAGCTCATTACCCACAGAGTATTCTAATGTACTTTTGATCGACATAGCGAAAATTCTGATCCTGCTGGAAGTTGTCAAACAAGCGTGGTAGAATGTCACTGAACCCAATAATTCTTTTTGTGTTCCAAAACAGACAACTTTAAATAGAATGTCGAAAACTACATTTATTTAGCTTTCAGAAAATGTATACTTTTATGACAAAATACTGTAAAGCCTGTGCGAAATTTGAGGTGGCGAGTATAGGGGTCCTATTTCTATTTCTATTTCTATTTCTATTTCTATTTCTATTTCTATTTCTATTTCTATTTCTATTTCTATTTCTATTTCTATTTCTATTTCTATTTCTATTTCTATTTCTATTTCTATTTCTATTTCTATTTCTATTTCTATTTCTATTTCTATTTCTATTTCTATTTCTATTTCTATTTCTATTTCTATTTCTATTTCTATTTCTATTTCTATTTCTATTTCTATTTCTATTTCTATTTCTATTTCTATTTCTATTTCTATTTCTATTTCTATTTCTATTTCTATTTCTATTTCTATTTCTATTTCTATTTCTATTTCTATTTCTATTTCTATTTCTATTTCTATTTCTATTTCTATTTCTATTTCTATTTCTATTTCTATTTCTATTTCTATTTCTATTTCTATTTCTATTTCTATTTCTATTTCTATTTCTATTTCTATTTCTATTTCTATTTCTATTTCTATTTCTATTTCTATTTCTATTTCTATTTCTATTTCTATTTCTATTTCTATTTCTATTTCTATTTCTATTTCTATTTCTATTTCTATTTCTATTTCTATTTCTATTTCTATTTCTATTTCTATTTCTATTTCTATTTCTATTTCTATTTCTATTTCTATTTCTATTTCTATTTCTATTTCTATTTCTATTTCTATTTCTATTTCTATTTCTATTTCTATTTCTATTTCTATTTCTATTTCTATTTCTATTTCTATTTCTATTTCTATTTCTATTTCTATTTCTATTTCTATTTCTATTTCTATTTCTATTTCTATTTCTATTTCTATTTCTATTTCTATTTCTATTTCTATTTCTATTTCTATTTCTATTTCTATTTCTATTTCTATTTCTATTTCTATTTCTATTTCTATTTCTATTTCTATTTCTATTTCTATTTCTATTTCTATTTCTATTTCTATTTCTATTTCTATTTCTATTTCTATTTCTATTTCTATTTCTATTTCTATTTCTATTTCTATTTCTATTTCTATTTCTATTTCTATTTCTATTTCTATTTCTATTTCTATTTCTATTTCTATTTCTATTTCTATTTCTATTTCTATTTCTATTTCTATTTCTATTTCTATTTCTATTTCTATTTCTATTTCTATTTCTATTTCTATTTCTATTTCTATTTCTATTTCTATTTCTATTTCTATTTCTATTTCTATTTCTATTTCTATTTCTATTTCTATTTCTATTTCTATTTCTATTTCTATTTCTATTTCTATTTCTATTTCTATTTCTATTTCTATTTCTATTTCTATTTCTATTTCTATTTCTATTTCTATTTCTATTTCTATTTCTATTTCTATTTCTATTTCTATTTCTATTTCTATTTCTATTTCTATTTCTATTTCTATTTCTATTTCTATTTCTATTTCTATTCCCATCCCTTAACAGTATCTTTCAGTTAGTAAATCACAGCGGGGGAATGTTAGTGTTAACTATTCCAGGTTACTAGTAACAGGCATGTTTGATTGCGAATTATTTTATTCTTTATTTTTCTTGCGCATGCGCTGTACAAAAGATAATCACAGAAATCCCAACCTTGATATTTAAAATTAAAAACAGAGGAATCCCAGAGTCGTGAATTACACTGGAAAACTATTGTGACCTACCAGTATTAGAGTTTTTATTGGTTTTATAGTCCCCTTCACAGTTTCCTGCGTGATCTTGAAAGGTAACCATGCCATTGCATCGAAGCGAGACGAACGGTGACCTTGCAGTGATAGAGACATGAGAATAATAGACCATTTCACGGTTGTCGTCTATCAACCTCAGCCTCGTTAGGGTATAATATCTTATTTAGAATTTGACTACAGCTAACGGTAATTTAAGGAATGTGCACATTATCAAACAATTGAAACACTTAAAAATTCCACGGGCTTTAGTCAAATTCTAAAGAATAAATTACACGCTTTCGAGGCTGAGGTTGAGCGACGACAACCGTGAAATGATCTATTGTCCAAGGTGTTAAAAAAGGTCTCTATCACTGCAAGCTCACCGTTCGTCTTGTTTCGATGCAATTGCACGGTTACCCTTCAAGATGGCACAGGGAACTGTGAAGGGGACTGTTCTATTTGAATTCATTAGATAAAGAGACTCTCTGGAAATGCCACCTGATTCGTTCAGTATCCCTCATTTGCTTATTCTTTCCCCCCTAAGATGTGATACAAACTAGGCGTTCCATAGCCTTAAACGGTTCCGCTTTGCGCTCGGTTTCTTTTCAACCTTCGACAACAAATGATATCCCTAAAACTTTGCCGAAATCGTCTGTTAAGGGCACCATAGATGATAGGGTTGCAACCACTATTCATCATAGCAAGCCAGGTAGTTGTGGCGTAAAACTCATCAGGCCAAGAACATGAAGGGAACAAGAAGCATGTCATGCCTATAAAATGAGGACACCAGCAAAATAAAAACGAACCGACTACAATAAGTAATGTCTTTGCAGCTTTTTCGTCCCTGATATACCTGGACTTGCTCTCGTTATTTTGAGAAATTGATAATACACTCATACGAGATGAAAGTCTTGAGGTACGCTTAGCAGTAGGTACTGCCATGGCTGTTTGTAGTGGGTTGTCGCCTAGTTGTCCCAGCCGAGGTGCGGCAATTCTTCTCGAGTGCTCTCGAGCAGTCTTAAGTATATGGTAATAGCTAAAGACCATAACTAGAAGTGGAATATTGAAACAAGCGGTGAATATAAACAAAGTATAGGGGATACTGTATCCCCAATCACCCGTACATATGGACTCTTTCCTGATATAGGTATACCTTGACCAACCAAATATAGGTAGAAGGGCGCAGGAAATTGACTGGAACCAGACATAAACGATCATTATTGTGACTATTCTTGGAGTCATGATAAGTTTGTACTGCAGTGGTTTCATGATGGCCACGTATCGATCGATAGATACAGATGTTAGGGAGAGCATGGACGCAATGCAGAACGCAGAATTGGACAGTCCATTAATTTTGCACCAGTGAGGTCCAAAGATCCATTCGTAGGTTATGGAAGATGTCAATGTAAATGGCATCCCTACGAGAGATAAGAGAAGGTCTGCGCAAGCGAGATTTGCTATGAACACACTGGTTATCTCGCGTAATTGCCGGTTCATGTAGATAGCTAGTAGAATAAGAACGTTACCAAAGATAGACGAGAACATCACCACTCCAAGGAATGCAGCTTGGAGAATGATTTCCACTTGTGTGCGTTGATCTAGTTTACCTTCTTCGGTGAGCATGGTTTCGTTTCTGCTAGTGTTGATCATCATTAAACTCAAACGGAGAATCTTTTTTCCTTTTTCCTTTATCACTCTTAACGGCTTTTGAGTTTCTCTGCCGCTTTAATGTTCGTGATCAACATTTCTTTAGTTCGTCAACATTAAATATTGACACCAGTGTATAACTGGCATAACATCTTTTGAAGGCTCTTCAAAAGTTTACACAGATTCGTGGGATAGATCTGCTATATTTAGAACATGCACAATCCATTCAAAAACACTGGAAATCTTTCAATGAATATTGTTCATCATTTTTGATGAAGTTTTTGGTGTAGCAGTTGGATGTTAACACTTCATATCTGTCCTTTAATCTGAAGACAAAAGTACAGATTATTAATATTTAATTACGTACAAGAACTTAGAGCAGTGTGAAGCATCAGTACACCTGTAGTCTGAATACTACATGAAAATCAATGTTTGGAGTTGTTTCATACTCAAGCAGACCAGTATCAAAAACACTTTATCGGAAACCTTAGCCGAACTATATTGGCAAAAAAAAGTAATAAGAAGGAAGTAAGAGTTGCTACCTAGCAATGTAAAGTAAAATAATTATAATAATTTCCTTTGATATTTAATTAAAAATTCGGGACGTGAATAGAATTAGATCTAGTATATATAGCAACTAATGCGGAAATGAATCGGGAAATCCTCATTTTGAAGTATGGAACGTTGGAAATCATAATGTGCCATTGGCAATAACAAATCATTTTTAAATCAATCTTTGCGTAGGTATCATGAGCAATTTGTATTCTTTAATTAAGAATTTTCCTACAGTTCATTATGTGGTTCATAATTTTAATTAAAAGCTATATGAATATTTTGTATTTCAGTTCATCTTCATAAAGTAGTCCCTTTAGATTAAGTATTTTCATTTAGCTCCGTATTGTGTTATTTTAGCTGACATGCATGTTTCAATATACGATTGATTGTAGTTTAAGGGATTTCATGAGAGTTTCCTATTGATATCGTAAACTACATTATTTTGAAGTATTTATCATGGCTTGATAACTTCACTACAAATTGCTTACACAACTTTGTTACAAACTAACGTCCAGTTCAAACGTCGAACTTTACATAAGCCGAACGCATTGATTTCAAAAAACAATGGATAATAAGGCAATCTTCTTTGATGTCATTAGGTTCGGCTCATGAGAAGATCGACGTTTGAGCTGGACCTAAGTATCGTTTGAGCAGATTCCATTAAATTTGCCGGTAACAAAACGAGCAAGGGACTGGGTCCAAGTACACCCTGTACAACTACCGACGTTAAATAAAGTTACTTTACCTTTTACCTTTAAGTTTAAATGAATAATTTAATTTTCGGTGGGGTACCTTGATCAGCCCAGAGGTTGTTTCAGGGTTCGAAAAAATGTCAAGGATTCTCAACAACAAAAAATCCCAAGACCTTAGTTTCATACACAAACAAGTATTGGTAATGCCTTGAGCCACGTCACCCACAATATATCACATTTGCCGCAGTATGTTATCAATTACTGGTTTTCTAATTACATATTAGCTAGTCCTTATGCTTTATTTTGGGAAATATTTTCCTTATTTAGTACTTTTGTCGGTTTTCACTTTGAATTTCCGATCAAAATTTAACTTAGATGTAAAAAAATAGATTGCTTCTATTCAAACAGTTTCTTAGGCACATGGGAAGAATATAAAATATTTTTACCCAATCTCATGATAAGAAACTGAGAATTTTTTAGGAGTATGAATTTTAAAGCAACTTTTCTCGATGAATATTTCAAGCGGTACAATTTTTCTCATTTTTTTAAAGTTATTGTAACTATTTCAACGTTTCAAGCTGTCTTATCATTAAATGTTGTCATATAATGCCATAGAAACAGACAAAACCTGTATCCAGTGCCCTTGAGCCAATAATGTAATGTAAGTATTTCTATAGAGTCAAAGATACAGGTCAAGGCATGAGAATTAAGGCAAAAGGCAACCTTTGATTCACACCGGATTCCCCTATAATGATGTATGATGATTAATGACAGTGGTAATGGAAGAGAAAGTCAAATTATTCTCTGATTAACTAAATAAAGGTATAATCATCTTTACGATGAGGTGATTGAGGCCTGAAAAGAAACCGCTTTTTATCAAAAATACTAATCCATAAATTGTCCTTTTATTTTGATCCCTATTCTCAATACCCTAAAATGAAGCGCGATATATAATTCAGGAAATAATGCTCGTTAATTATGACATACTGGACGTGTTGATATGTGTCCTTGGCCCTCTGGGATCAGTATAAAGCGGCTGGCGAACTGAAACTCGGACCATTCACAAGATCAGCGCCGACGAAGAAAGTTTCCGACCCACCCACGGCCACCCACCCACCCTTCCCCGTTAACTGGAAAGAAAATTGTGAGCCAACAGCAGTTTTTTTCGTATGACACCACCTTCCACTGCGCTCCGATCAAATCTTTCCCACCTTTTAATAAAAATGAGCGCGAGTGAAGGGTATATTGAGTAATAGTTTACTATTCAATAATTGATCCAGCCGGGGTGGTCAGTGGGTACTAGATACCCTGCCCCCCCCCCCCCCCCCCGCCTCCCTCCTTTTCAAAAATTAAGAAAAAACGTGTTTATAACCAAAAACATTTATCCGGATAACCTTTCACTCATGCATCAGTTTACTTGAAGATAAATAGCTTTTTTTGAAATTAGTCAAATACCACTGTGTTCCCTGATTAGATCAGAAGTCCATAACTATATAGAATCAAGACAGAGGCACATGTCTTTGGGGAGTGGGCTGCAACCAATCATATTCCTCGAACTTACACACGTTGCGCAGATTGGTTGGTTTGGGTTTAGCTGGCAAAAGCCAAAAAAAAAGACGAAAAGAAGATAACAATGTCGCCGTACTTGTAATTTTGATATTAAAATCTTCGTTATAAAAATATATTTCTACTCTTCAAAGATTACGTTCATAAAGCTGTGATACCTAATCCTACATACCTGTTACTAGCCATCGTGGTAAGTGATAAATCCTTTTATTATATGAAATAGAGTGTGATATTAAGTGACATCAAAATGATAAAATTGATATCCCCACTCCCACCAGAGGCCAGTGGGGATACGATTTTTATCAACACTGGTGGTGTCAAATTTCGACCAAAGTAAAATTCTCCATTTTTTTTCATTGAAGATTTCATATAATAAATAAAACATTACATGGCCGCTTGGAGATACGAATTTTATCTTCTCGTCAACACTCGAAGATAAAATTCGTATCTCCGCGCGCGACCATGTAATATCCTATATGTACGAAAATGTATACCGGATCTGGACATCAATGTATAAAAATGTTAACTGACTCTACAAAGTAGACATGCTAGCTTACAGACAGAACAAAGCTTTCAGGCAATTTCCTCTTTGATATCAACAAAATACCTAGTAACCACGGTATCTGGTATATTACCATGCGAAAATTCACGAAAAAAATTGGCATCAAACTATAAAATATTCACTGCACAACTGGTGCTACAGGCAAAACATGGCCTCTGGGGTATTTCATCGATATTTTCCGTATTCCCCAAAACCACAAAATCCATAACATTTGTATAAATATAACTTCTTGATGTCCAATAAAAAAAAAAAATTTTATAAGGAAGATAAGAACTGAATGAATACTATATATATGTTGACATTTATCTTACTATGGTTTGCTAACATTACGTGTAAAATAAAAGATAACCAAAATGAAACTGTTGACATTGATGTGAGAATGTTAGCTTTGTTTGTTAAAGGTACAATTTCGTTTCCAGAACTATGCAACAATGCCTAAAACATATAGGGACACAAATATCGCGCTTTTGTGTTTTTTTTCTTTTTCTTTTTAAGACTAGATGATTTGTCGATATTTACGAAAGGCCCACACTCGGACAGACAGTATGTTTTTAGTTGAACTTATTATTAAACGTAAATTCACCCAGGATCAGAATTGTGTTTTACCGCTGCGGCTCAAACTTCTACCTTTTTTGAAGTGTCAGCTCCTTTTCCCCCTTCCTCAGAAGCTTCTATCACCGGTTAAATCATATATTTGACTACCAGTTTTTTTCTTCCTTAATTGTTGTCTTGTGGTATGATATATTATCACTTTATAGCTGTGAGTATTGAGCTTGCTACCAAACGACCCTTGTTGCATTAAGGGTGCTCATTGCAGTTAAGTGATATGCAAATTAATTTTCCCCCATAATTGAAAATGAAACTCTTGAAAAGCTGTTAATGGGAAAAATAAAACAATGAATTACTGGAATTATTCATTATCCGCTGGTTAAGATGATAAAAGGGTAAAAACTAAGAAGTTGAAAAATGAAAAAAAATTGTCGTGTAGCTCCCATGGAGTCTTGAAGTTTCCAATTGAATGTTGGTTTGATCTGATATTTTCAACAACAAAAAACACAAACGTCACCTTTGAACGTTTTAAATATCCATCGCAGCACTTGAAATGCCGGATAGACTCTTCCGCTCATACGAAAATAATCGTAGTGATTAACATAAAATATTTCTCTTTTTTATTTCATATATTGCAACCGCCACAGTCGATATATACGTATACTGAGTTGATACTCTGAACACAGCTATCATCATGAATACATATCTAGGATACTTTATTAACACTAGATAGTTTACACTTATACGTATTCTCAATAGCCAACAATCAGTATTATGCTTGTCATGTCTTCTTGGTGATATTATAGTTTGATGAGTACTTTCTGAGTACGTATTCTCAATAGCTAACAATACTAATCAGTATTATGCTTGTCATGTTTCTTGGTGATATTATAGCTTGATTACTAAGTGTTAGAAGGCTATAATTGAAGTTCCTGCCAATGACGTCATTATGCAGGTGGCTGGTGAATATTGGATATTCATATTCCATGGTTTGTTTGATCTTCTATTTGGATCACAGTCTACTGACAAACAACCCTAGTAAAGGGGAAAAAATTTCCGGGTTCAAGTTAGTCGTGCAAATTTTGGGGTAAACTAAAGAACATTTATCGAAGTAACAATATTTGTGGAAGAAACAATATTTGTATTATGATCATCCGGGTGGATGTAGTCCTGAGAAGGACTGTTTGATGTGACTGACGTTTCGACAACCTGAGCGGAAGTCATCTTCAGAGTCAAGTGAAGGATAAAGTCAGATAGGTCATTTTTATACTGCCACGATACACAATGGTGTTGCGTAATTGGCGGTGTAGGTCTAATCAGTGAGCGTCTACACAACATACAACGCGTAAAATAGAGTATTTCATTTCAGTTTCATCTATTTAGAATTCTTATTAGTTTTCATTTTAATATTTCTTGCAAGGCAACTCCCCCGGGGAGGGGGAGGGAGCGCTCCCATATATAGCCTATACGGGGATCTTCTGCTGAATCGGGTATAGGTTTTCGGGATTTTGGTTTTAGACAGGGTATACGATTTTCATGATATAGGAGCATCAGTATTGTATAGGTTAGGGGTACTAGACAGTGTTTTCAAATCTTTTCGCCGCCAAAAAAACTTTTAGCACTTCACTTCCAACTGTGCCGGCGTAGTCAGGTTATAGAATTTCTCTTTGGTCCTAGATAGGGTAAAAAGTTAAAGTGTTGTGTTTTGAACAGGGTATGTTTTTCAAGATATTCTTGTCTTAATTAGATATGGTCAGGATCTTAGTATCCCAGCGAATCAATCACTGAACCACCCCTAGCACCCCCCCCCCCCCCCCCTTCCCCCCGGAAAACTCTCACTAGCAGACTAGCAGTTACTTGCCCAGTATACATAATCTGCAGCATATGATCAGTTGTTACATCTATTTAAATTTTTTATTGAATTTCATTTCAATATTTCTGGTGAGGTAACTCTTAATAGCAGCTACTTGCCCAGTATACATAATCTGCAGCATATCACTTGTTCCATCTATTTAAATTTGTTATTGCTTTTGATTTAAATATTATTTTGCGAGATAACTTTTGCTAGCAGTTACTGTCCAGCATTTCTTCTTGCGTGCATACTATACAAACATATACAACAAAACTTACAATTCGTAAAATAGAATATATAATTTCAATTGCTTCATCTATTTAAATGTTTTATTGGTTTCAAATATTTCCTGTGAGGAAACTTTCAGCGACAGTTGCTGCCCAGCTGACAGCATCTTCAGTCTTAATTTAATCTAGAAATGTTCGTAGTCATTCTGAGGGTACATGTCCATAACATTTCTTCGCTCTTCACTTCTAGTTCTCTTGAAGCGTTCACAAATCCAATCGTTCTCGCGACAATCTCTTGAAATTCTTTTTTCAATTGGAATTTCCTTCTAACAAAAACAAAAAGTATTATTAATTGTCATTCACAACAAACTATACAAGGACATTGGAGGAGGCAGAAACTGCTGGTGCGCGGGTCAGGCTTTTAAAAGTTTGAATATTCAAGTAAAAAAAGAACCGTGGTTTTCTCCCACTGGCGCATTTTCTTAGGCTGTAAGCCAGAGAATGAGTAAACATTTATGTACACATAAGTGATAGACTTCAAGGCATGAATATGATGTCACTACGTGCAAAGAAACTGCTTTTACAAAAACATTCGGCTGCTACTTTCTTTTACTATAGTTACTTACTACTACTACTACTACTACTACTACTACTACTACTACTACTACTACTACTACTACTACTACTACTACTACTACTACTACTACTACTACTACTACTACTACTACTACTACTACTACTACTATAACTATTACTACTACTACTACTACTAAAACTACTACTACTGTTACTACTACTACTTCTACTACTACTCCTACTCCTACTACTACTACTACTACTACTACTACTACTTCTACTACTACTACTACTACTACTACTACTACTACTACTACTACTACTACTACTACTACTACTACTACTACTACTACTACTACTATTTTGATCATTATCATTATCATTACTTCTATTATTATTATTATTATTATTATTATTATCATCATTTAACTTAAGGTGATACTGCAAAACTATAAGCTTTACATCTGTGTTTCTGTTGCTCCAAACTTTTGAAAAAAATGCTTTCGAACTAGAATAAAGCTACTCGGAAATATTCACGGACATTTTTTTTCTGCTAATTACGATATCACCTCTCCCAAAGTACAGACGTTATATCTCGAAAACGCATTCACTAACTTTTGGTCGCATTTGATATTCTCTTTTTTGACCCCAAGAGAGTGTGTTTACAAAATATTGAGTTTTTAAAAAAACGCATAGTAGCGAGTAATATATTTTATGTCTTCCCTAGCTTTGGTCTTCATCTTTTTTTCTTTCCCTTCCTTTTTTCCCCTTTCATTCTGTCTTCCTTCTTTCCTTTCTATCTTTCTCAGGTCTTTTTGTGTTTAGCTCCACCCAATTAAAGTTTAAACTAATTTAGAAACGCCAAAAACTACGGAATCACACGTCTTTCAAAACAAACTAAACCTCAAAAAAATGGATCACTCGCTTTACAGCTTTCCCGCCAAAACTATGCCAAGTAATTTGAAAGATACCAAGATGAACGGGAAATGTAAGGTAAAGGAAAAGCTTGGTTTAATGAAAATTACACGCGATTAAACTGATTTGGAGAAGCTTTTAACTGTAAAGGTATCAAGTCTTAAACAGCATGCCATAAACATGTATTTCCTTCCCACTTATTACTTATATCACCCTTGCCTTGCGGTCCAAAGGCATTTCTGGCGGTTTCCATTTACACTGATTTATATGATATTTCCTTCCGTGTTCGGGTGTGGTATCTCTAGGATACTTTTAGAATGAATTACTTAGAAGACTTAGAATTTAAAAATATATCGTCAAAAAAAAAGACAGCGAATGAAAAGATCATATAATAAAATGATAATAAAATAATTTACGTCGTGACACAGGGAGTGTTTACCAAGTTTCACTAACGAGAGACCAATGTTAATGTATACTCTCACTACCACTACAGTTATTAATGTCCTAAGCACATGATTCTCAACAGAATGAAGAGCTATGTTGAGGATATACATTCATTAATAACAACAATCACTCCTGGTTCGATAAAACAAACTTGTGGAAATTTACTGATGATAATAATAAAAGTAGGAGAAAACAAGAATACATCATAATTTTTCAGATGTAAAATTTAACTTAGATCAGCGAAGAAACGGCTGCGTTAGAACAGTTTACATATTTACCATTCCCCGCAGTGATATAGAGGATTAAAGAGTGCATTACTCTAGTTGCATGGTGTTTAAAACCAGCCCGTGGCAATTAGGCAACCTAAAGTAATACATTGAAAATAATCTGGGTAATTCATCCCAGATGCTTTTGGCTTTTTCTTTAAAATATGAATAAAGAACGAATGAATGAATATTATAAAGGAATGCCCTAAAAAATCACTCAATAGATCGTTTATGCTTTTTTCGTTTTTTTCTTTCTTTTTTCTTTCTTTCCTTCTTTCTTTCTTTTTTTCTTTCTTTCTCTCTTTCCTTCTTCCGTGCTTTCTGCATTGCACTTTAATAAAACTATCCAAACATGAAAAAATAAAGTAATTGAATTTCGTTTCTAAATCCTTCTCATGCTCTAACCATACCTTTCTTTTTCCAGAAATTTTCGCGCCTTCTGGTAAACTGAAGAAGCATTCTGTCTCTGGTAAAATCAAGCCTATGATTACAGCACTCAGTACAAATAAATACACGAACTTCATGAACATCTTGGATAATCCTTGATACCTCTTGAGCTTCTTAGGCCTGATTCCTCTAGATGTGGAGATGTACTACAAGGGACTGTGTGAATGATATGTAGCACGGCCTAATGTAGGTGTTTTACTGCCACGTTCTTGTAATTGCCAAATGAATGTGGTCACAAAAACTAAGATAGCTTTGATTAGCGAACGACAAAACACAAAGACATTCCACGCTTTCTTTCGTTCTTTATTATACTTATCTGACTCCAAATCTTCGAGGATATACTTGAAAGATAATCCTTCTAATTACAAACTGAATTAGGCTCGCCTACCTGAATTACTCAACTGTTTAGTTTCAACGTCAATCTGTGAAAGGGACAGAGTGTCTGTCAAGGAACTTTACGTCTTAGAACAGCCGCGGGCCTAACTACAAAGCAACTTAACTTGTAACACTCGCCTAAAGATATTTTCGGTGTTTGTAAACACCTTATTATTTATCATTAGTTTTCATTAGCCGGATAAAGGCTTTGAACATGCTGCAAAAATGATTTCTCCTGTCGAAAAGGCATAGTGTGGTTTGTGGGTGATTTATTACTATATGAAATATTACTCGTAAGTTGTAAAGTAGCTGATAGCAACTACCGCCAATTTAGTACTTCATTATCGAAAAACTTGATTCGAACTCTCGTTGTTTCGAAATTTTGTTTTTGTTCATCGGCCAAACGTTTAAAAGCATATTAATTGCCGAGAATTTGATTTATCAGATTCAAATCAATCGTGTTAGAAATAGAACTAGTATATATTCATACGTACTCTAACATGGGAATGCAGTTTTCTTAAAAACTCAAGCTTAAAATTAAACAACAACAAACCTATGTTCTGTGTTTTTGTCTGATATTTTGTTTTTATATAATCATAGCTAACGCACGAGACTGCTTTTTTAAGTTCCCAAACCCATCGAATGTCTAGATATGTCAGAGCCGTGGGTTATCCTTGATACAGCCACACCTCAGCTTTGTCATTGCCAATCCCATCAGTTATAGTCTAGAAAAAAGCGACCTATTTCCCCCGAGAATAATCTTAACTTAAGTAAACTAACTTTATTAACAAGACAAGCTATCATCTTGGTACATCAGCTCTGGGTAACGATTGGAAAATAGTAAACTAAGATAGAGTTTTCTGGAAACCAAAATGCCATTAAAGAATGAAGCTTCGAGTCTAGCTATTTCCTGTTAGACCAGACTTGGAGTCTGGTGTAGCTCCTTCCTGCATGCTTAGTCCTTCGCGCGAGGTAATGACTCACGCCCGACACAATTGTTACTTTCATCAGTCGAAGTGCAAACTGTGTTTTTCAGTTTGAATTAAGAAAGATCGTCTAGCACTGCCTTTAGATCTTCGTGGGCAGCATCAAGCCTTAGGCGCTTTAGGGTTTTGTATAGACCAATGGAAAATATCCTAATAAAAGTAATATCAATTTGAAGTTTTTTAATCTCGAGTTTAAAATATTGAAGTGATATGAAGATTTTTTTTCTTCTTTTGGTTTAGGCGGAGACAGGAAAATGATGAATTCAAGAAACGTAGAATTGATGTCTGCTATGAAGTTATTTACGAAATTGGAGGCGAAGTAATGAATTTTTTTCACAATGCTTAATCGTTTTACAAACTACTCATTCTATCTTCGCCTTGACTGACATTGGAAAAAAACCTTCATTACCAGAGTATCGAACCTGATTGCGCAAATTACAAACTAATGATAACTAATGAATTAAGTGATGAATCATCCCTCAAATATCCTCAATTCTTTTAGCGATTGCTCTTCCATCTGAACGCCGACAAAGGTTATCAAACGAGAAAGGTGTTTTAAATATTTGAACATGGAGGAAGTTCTTTGTTCGTTAATAATTTCGCTTCAATAGTTGTAACCGCTTTTGGAGTGGTATACCACGATACTGATACCAATACCATTAATACTATACACCAGCTTGGCAATATGTTTGTCGCCAAACACATAAAAGGTGCTCTGAAATGACCGTGGACGACAACAGCCGAAGTATCGAGTGTCATTGTAGTCATCAGTTGTTCTCAACTATATTAAGAGATGTGGTCATTTTTTCTTCTTAGTATTTTAGCGATAGCCTTAATGCTACCAACAACAGAGTGCTTTATCAGTCTACCGAAAGGTGCTAAAGTTGATGGCAAGAAAAAGGTAATATTGATAGATTTTTTTTCTAAGTCACGGCTCAGGTGTACATCGCCAGTAATGCGCCACCTCCTACCACTGCCACCCGGTTTCGATTCCAGGGCTCGGTGTCGTATGTTACTCCCGGATGTTACTGGAGTTGCTTGTTGGTTCTCTCCTGTACTTCGAAGATTTTTTTTTCTCCGAGTTCTACGCAAATTTCACTCCCTTAAATTCTAATTCTATCTGGCGTCAAGTGCTTTAGTCATGACCCTTTGGCTCGGGAGACTAAGGAATCACTCTCTTCGAACGAAGTAAAAAAAAAATTTATATTTTTAAATCTCTAAGATTAATCTTTTTGCTGGATCAATAATCCATAGAAATGGCTTGGAATATATTAGAGTTTTTGACACTGAAATAGGCGTTGAAGTTTATTTGGCCACGAAAGAAGCTATAAAAACACTTTCAGCGAAAAATGCTTTTAATGAAAATTTTCTAAGCTTTTTATTTAACTTCAGTTAGTACCACGAAATTCATAAACTTATTTTGTACCAATTAGTGCAACGTGTATTGTTTCATCAGTACTAATATAGAGTGATTTTAGAGTGGTTTTCATTGCGGCCTCTCCTTCGCCCCGTGCAAGCCGCGGAGCACCATACTCTCTATAAGGGTCGCCATTTTTGTTTTGCGTATTGACAAAGAAACTTAGACTGTGGTTGTTGTTTTTAGTGCATTTAAAAAATTTATGTTCAATCCCATTTCAGGGAAAAAGGATGAATTTGTATAGTTTTTTAATAAAATTTGACGGCTAGCCTCTCGATCGAGATTGTGATGTCAAAAAAGATTCCAAGAAACCTCTCATATGGATATGTTTGATATTTCTATAGATAATTTGTTTAAATGTTAAATCGAATGTAAAAAGAAATACATATTACGCGAAATATTTGCCATATATTTAGCTTTTCCAGTTAGTATGATTAAACAAAATGAGCTTACAGTCAAAACGGCTCAAGCGTACCCCCATAGGCTCCATTAATGATTTCATTATTCCAATATTGAGTTGATTATTCCCTTTTTTTTTTTCATTAAAAAATCGGAAGACTCCAAACTTCACATTCAGAGGGATGTATGGCAGTGTGAACAAGGGGATATGCAGGGGATGCGCAGGGATCCCCTGGGACAAGGGGGTGGAAGAGACACATAGTTTGTGGAGAAGGATGTATGGCAATGTGAACAAGGGATGTCCAGGGGATCCCCTGGTACAAGGGGGTGGGAGAGACACATAGTTTGTGGAGAAGGATGTATGGCATTGTGGGCAAGGGATGTGTAGGGGATCCCCTGGTACAAGGGGGTGGGAGAGACACATAGTTTGTGGAGAAGGATGTATGGCATTGTGGGCAAGGGATGTGCAGGGGATCCCCTGGTACAAGGGGGTGGGAGAGACACATAGTTTGTGGAGAAGGATGTATGGCAGTGTGAACAAGGGATGTGCAGGGGATCCCCTGGTACAATATACCATTTCCCATTATCTTTTTGTCTCTCACATCTTGTCCCAGGGGATCCCCTGCACATCCCCGGTCTATCCCGGCCTTGTCTTCAATGCCATTAGCAACTGTGCCTCTCCCATCCCCTTGTCCCACACGATCATTCTGTCCTTCCTCACATCAGAGACGTATCAGAAAAGATCAGCAAGGCATCAAAACCCCATGGCTTTGAGATCGCCCACAAGCCAATGTCAAAAATCAACGAGATTTTCCCTTGCCCTAAAGCAACTAAAGATGCAAACTCTAAGACAGGGGTGGTATATAAGTGTTCAGAATGTAACTTTGTCTACTATGGGCAGACGGAGAGATCTTCTTCAAACAAGAGTTACAGAACACAGAAGGGAAATTATAGCTGTTATTATTACGGACGCATGCGTGCAAATGATATATTCTTTTGTTCTAATAATCATACAAATGAGGCTGTCGGGTCGATACAATGCTTGTTGTCTCATTTGCATCTCATTTGCATGCATCCGTAGTAACAGCTATTCGCAATTATCAGACACGAGTTTGACTTTGAAACGGCTCGGGTGCTAGAAACGGGAAAGCAATAAGCACCAAGTGAACGATTGTCTTTAGAAGCATGGCATTCTGAACTAGATGTATGAGAACTCAGAGAATGATAATATTCAGATCCCTAACATTTACAAACCACCTGTAACTTCTAGAATACGGCTTGTGCTAACAAATAGATTTAAAAATGACGCGCGCAATACTAACGGTCTTTACACTGAAAAGGGTCAGAGACCAGACCAAAACGTCTGAATTATTTTGATACAATCTAAGCCAGTGTCTACTAGTCAATTAAAATCATAATTTAGCACTATTTAGGTTTCACGCTTTTAGTGTTTGTATTCCAACAAGGCAGCTGATATACTTATGTTTTTCACTCAATTCTTTCTTCTTCTTCTTCTTCTTCTTCTTCTTCTTCTTCTTCTTCTTCTTCTTCTTCTTCTTCTTCTTCTTCTTCTTCTTCTTCTTCTTCTTCTTCTTCTTCTTCTTCTTCTTCTTCTTCTTCTTCTTCTTCTTCTTCTTCTTCTTCAGAAAGACACCCCACCTGAGCGGAGACAAATGCAATTAGAGTGTCCCAAGGATGATGTGGCCTGTATGTTATTCGTCAAACAAACGAGAAGAAAACCTTATAACATGTTTCCTACTAACTACGAAGAGGACTGATCTACACTGTACTAAAAGAATTGGTTTATAGATATTCATTATAAATGATCGAAAAATGATCAAAAAATGATCGAAAAATGATCGAAAAATGTATTTATTTTGAGCAAGAGAATATAAAACAATAGAAAAATATATATGTGATCTCATTTATTTACTCGAAGTTTCTCAATCTTGGTCATCCAGGTCATCGGCCATTTACGAATAGACTGCGTGTAGCCGGGCTTTAACTCTGGTTAACCAGAAACTAAAGTCAGGCTACACGCAGGCTATTAATGAAGACCTTAATTATTTATTTGTGGTTCGCCCAAGGGCAGGTGATAATACAATAGGACTCTAGGTCCCCTATATAATATTAACACCCAAACCCAACCCCACCCAATTAATAGCCCACACAGAATATATTACAGGATTGCTCTATTGTTTCCCCGGAGCCTCGTCTTGAATTGCTTTGTGCGTGATCACTCAACCAGAATATCGAAACTAGGAGGCCATTGCTACTCTCACATGGCATCAGCGCGATGACTGTAGCATGGCAGAATGGTCCTCCGTGGCAGAATGGTCCTCTGACGTAATCAATATCAAATACCCAATCAAATCACACGATAGAATAAATCACGCTCGACATTAGAACTGGGTACGATAGTCCGTGGCAGAATGGTCTTAATCAAAAATATGCTGTGTGGGGAAGCTTGGGGAGGATTGTGTATAACTATTTTGACCAAGGGAGCAGGCATTTTGAGTCCGCCATTTTGTGGTACACTTTCAATCTTGCTGGACTTGCTGATGATTTACAAACTGTTCTTTATTTCATTTGTATTTTATGGAGCTTTTTCCCGGTAAGAGTTTTTGATGCATGTTAGATAGATAACGTTTGATCGGGAGAGAGTCGTCAATAAAATATAAGTTTTAAGCGACATTCCTAATCTAGGAGAATATGCCGAGTATTAAATTTTATTTATTCACGGTTTTGTTGTTTCTCTTGCTTTATAAGACCTTAAAAAAACTACAGTATATACGTAGTAAGCTTAAAAGTCCCAGTTCTTATTCTAAGGTCCCCAGATAGGGTGAATTATTAAATGATTGTTTATAAGTTATATTTTGCAGATATGAGCTTAAGCTTATAAACACACAAATAAATACACACGTGTATGACTCTTGATTCATTAGAAATTGAGTTAAGCTTATTTTCTGGGCCAGAGATATCAAGAAATAGGAGGCTTAATATTAGAATAATTACCAGCTGGAAAAATACACTTAGACTAGAGTGATTGCAATACTGACCTGTGAAATAAGTACTGAATGTTAAATAAACCGACAAGGTAATATAGTCTACCAGTGTCTATAGAACCCTTGCAGCATGTCGGAATGCAGCTCAATTTGGAGATTTAAATTCTTTTGTTTTGCCCTCCAAACCGAGAGAGGCTGAGACCAAGCTATTGTTTTTTTCCGGACGGAAGTAGGTAGAATGCGCTCAAGAAAAATACTGTACAGTGCTTGTTTTGAAAGAAAACGGAGTACAAATCACAAGCAAGAAGAAAACGTTTTACAAGATTAAACATGGAAGGGATAAAGAAGAAGATTTTTGAGGAATTTGAATATCGTGACTTAGATGTAAGGTTCTAAATAAAATTCCTAAACCAAACTAAGCAACTTATGGATACACCGTATACGAACTCAAAATCTCGGATTCAAAATGTTTTTACGGTTTACTCAAAATCGTTCATATAACATTTTCCAGTTTTTAGATATTTTGTTTCCATACACCATAGTTTAACAGAATAGGTTTGGTTTTTTAGTTACCGTCGTAATCGCTCAGAAATTTAGGCTTAGCTGAATTCAAATATTCTTGTTTATCACCACTATCTTATCGTTAATTTGCTTAAATTTTACAATTTTATAAACTTTAATCTAAGCAAAATATCTTTTATGAATTTCGTAATAATCGAAATAGGAAAGTTATTAAAACGGTCGCTCAAAAATGCTCGGTGCGGTTGTTTGAAAACAGGAGGGAAACACCTTAAAAGTGCGAACAAACTGACTGCGAAAATAAGATTAGGATAGCATTTACACAGTGTAATTAAATACAACATTCAATAATTAAGAATGAATTCTTCAAGTAGAAAAGTTAAATTTCACGGTCTTATCAACTAGTATTAGTTGAATGCTTGTGTTTCATTGTTGCTAAAGAGTGATTTTTTCGCCTGTGTGGCAAATATTTTCAGTTAGTTTTTCTTGCTTGTGTGGCTAAATAATTACCATCTCCTGTGTGGCGTGCCGAAATGTTTGACCGAGTTTTCGCCTGCGTGGCTAAGGAATTAGATTTTTGGCCTGTGTAGCTCAGCCGGGTCAGTCTTCTCGCCTGATGGCTAGAGATTTAATTATGTTGCCTGTATGGCTAGGGAATGGAAATGTACACGAGATGGATTGGATAAACGCAATGGAATAAGAATGTACACGAGATGGATTGGATGAACGCAATGGAATAAGAATGTATACGAGATGGATTGGATGAACGCAATGGAATGAGAATGTACACGAGATGGATTGGATGAACGCAATGGAATGAGAATGTACACGAGATGGATTGGATGAACGCAATGGAATGAGAATGTACACGAGATGGATTGGATGACCGCAATGGAATGAGAATGTACACGAGATGGATTGAATGAACGCAATGGAAGGAGAATAAACACGAGATGGATTGGATAAACGCAAAGGAATGAGAATGTACACGAGATGGATTGGATGAACGCAATGGAATGAGAATGTACACGAGATGGATTGGATGAACTCAAAGGAATGAGAATGTACACGAGATGGATTGGATGAACGCAATGGAATGAGAATGTACACGAGATGGATTGGATGAACTCAAAGGAATGAGAATGTACACGAGATGGATTGGATGAACTCAAAGGAATGAGAATGTACACGAGATGGATTGGATGAACTCAAAGGAATGAGAATGTACACGAGATGGATTGGATGAACGCAATGGAATGAGAATGTACACGAGATGGATTGGATGAACTCAAAGGAATGAGAATGTACACGAGATGGATTGGATGAACGCAATGGAATGAGAATGTACACGAGATGGATTGGATGAACTCAAAGGAATGAAAATGTATACGAGATGGATTGGATGAACTCAAAGGAATGAAAATGTACACGAGATGGATTGGATGAACGCAATGGAATAATAAATAAAAGTATTAGTCAATATGCGCATTTTATCCGACATCAAGCCATGGAATTTGGGCGTTAATTATAAACATTGAATTATAATAATAATAATTATTATCATTATTAATGTTATTATTATTATTATTATTATTATTATTATTATTATTATTTATTTCCATTTGCTTAACGTTTTGCTTACAAAATTCTTAGCTTACCGAGTCCAATCCATGAACCTTGGGAAAACTAGAATGTATTCACTGATTTATATAAAATTTGAAAGCGGATTAAATTTAAAAAAATCAATTAATCATAAGAGTTCTCCTGATGATGTGAGCAGTTCCTAGGAGGGCAATCTTCTGTATTTCTGCTAGGAATGTCTCCTTGTAGTTGATTGACATATACAGCTCTAGTCCTTTGTGTATCAACCCAATTAAGTGCCCCGATATCATTAGGTATGGTTTTTGTTTCCATACCCCATACTTTTCTTATTTCTATTCTATGTGTTTGTATTTGGAGAGTTTTTCTATCTGTTTTAAGGGCACATTTCTTTCTGCTGGGATTGACACATCAATTAGAAAACATCGTTTTGTTCTTGACTATGATGTCTGGTCTGTTAGCTTTGATGGTTTTGTCTTTGTGTACTTGCATGTCCCATAAAATTGTTGCTGTATCGTTGTCCATTACTTTTTCAGGGTCATGTTCATACCATTTTCTGCATACGTCGAATCCATACTGTTTGCAAAGCTTCCAGTGAACGTATGTCCCAACTTTATCGTGTCTTTCTATGAACTCTTTCTTTGCGAGAACAGGACAGCCTGATATAATGTGGTCGATAGTTTCGTCGTATTCGTCGTATTATTATTATCATTATCATTATTATTATTATTATTATTATTATTATTAATTATTGTTTAAGAAAAGTGAAAAAAAATTCAAAATATTCTTAATCCACCTGCTATTCCAGTAAATGAATTTGACAAAAAAAGCTTTGATATACAGGCTAGAACCTAGTGCTTTATTAAACTTGTTAAACTCATTTAACATATATTTTTTTACGTTGCACGGGGACTTTTTAACATCTTTGGTACACACTGCAGTAGTATAGACAAGCAACACAGCAATAACAGAAAACTTGGCTAAATTCGTAGAGAGTAATTGCAATACATAGAATTTTAACTGTAAACTTTTTCAAGCAGAAAATATTTAAAAGCAGGTAAAACAATCGAAGAATTTAAAAAACTGGATACGATGGGATTCGAACCCACGCCACCGACATAAATTTGAAAAAGCTGGGTCGTCGTATGGACTTCGGACCTGACGGCAATTAAATCCTTCTGCCCTTATAGTACGTATTGCGCAGAAAAATGTTCTAGCCGAGGCATCAGGCGATAGTCCAGCCGGACCCCAGACCATACCTACAGCTAATCCCTTGCACAATCTGCAACGCACGTTGATTTCAAGTGAAAAATAATCTAGTCTATCTCGTGCATTGTTATCAAGGCTATTGTTGTGCAAATTTTGTGAATACGTGGCCTAGTGGAAGAACACTTGGGCTTCATACAGACTCAGTCAAGCCGTTTGGGCTCGGTCAGTACTTGGATGGGTGACCGTTTTTCGACAAATAATGTCTTATTTTTTTATGAAGTGCTTTGAAATAATTAAATAATATTCAAACGATTGCAGTTTGCTGTGAACCAAAACAGCTTGTTCAAAACAGGAAAAATATTGAGAACAGAACCACAAATACGAAAGGAGAAAGTAGATATCTTTCTTGATTGGATGGGACGAATGGGAGCATAGTATGGAACGCCACCACTGTCTTATGTCATGAAGAGTTATGATATTAGGTTACTTCATCATTATATTCGGTGCATTTCTCAATGTTAGCTTCAGAGGGGAGTATGCCCCCGAAACCTCGGCTTAGTTGCCCCCGCCTTCGCCGGTCGATTGCTTCAGTAAACATTTCTGTCTGGCTACGGCCCTGCATCGGTGTCAGTTTTTCAATAATTTCTGATTCCAAAGTTTTATGTTTAATTTATTTTTAAATCCAATCCATCTCGTGAACATACTTTTTCTGATACGCCCATCCAATCCATCTCGTGTACATTCTTATTCTGATGCATCCATCCAATCCATCTCGTGTACATTCTTATTCTGATACGCCCATCCAATCCATCTCATGTACATTCTTATTCTGATGCACCAATCCAATCCATCTCATGTACATTCTTATTCTGATGCACCAATCCAATCTATCTCATGTACATTCTTATTCTGATACACCCATCCAATCCTTCTCGTGTACATTCTTATTCTGATACACCCATCCAATCCTTCTCGTGTACATTCTTATACTGATGCACCTATCCAATCCTTCTCGTGTACATTCTTATACTGATGCATCCATCCAATCCATCTCGTGTACATTCTTATTCTGATGCACCCATCCAATCCTACTCGTGTACATTCTTATTCTGATGCACGTATCCAATCTATCTCGTGTACATTCTTATACTGATGCATCCATCCAATCCATCTCGTATACATTCTTGTTCTGATGCATCCATCCAATCCTTCTCGTGTACATTCTTACACTGATACACCCATCCAATCCTTCTCGTGTACATTCTTATTCTGATGCATCCATCAAATCCATCTCGTGAAAACAATTATTCTGATGCACCCATCCAATTCATCTCGTATACATTCCTATTCTGATGCACCTATCCAATTAATCTCGTGTACATTCTTATTCTGATGCACGTATCCAATCCTTCTCGTGTCAATCTTATTCTGATACACCCATCCAATCCTTCTCGTGTACATCCTTATACTGATACACCCATCCAATCCTTCTCGTGTACATTCTTATACTGATACACCCATCCAATCCTTCTCGTGTACATTCTTATACTGATACACCCATCCAATCCTTCTCGGGTACATTCTTATACTGATACACCCATCCAATCCTTCTCGTGTACATTCTTATACTGTTACACCCATCAAATCCTTCTCGTGTACATTCTTATACTGATACACCCATCCAATCCATCTCGTGTACATTCTTATTCTGATGCACGTATCCAATCCATCTCGTGTACATTCTTATTCTGATGCATCCATCAAATCCATCTCGTGAAAACACTTAATCTGATGCACCCATCCAATTCATCTCATATAAATTCCTATTCTGATGCACCCATCCAATCCATCTCGTGTAAATTCTCATTCTGATAAACCCATCCAATCCATCTCGTGTACATTCTTATTCTGATACACCAATCCAATCCATCTCGTGTACATTCTTATTCTGATACACCCATCCAATCCATCTCGTGTACATTCTTATTCGGATACTCTCATTCAATCCATCTCGTGTACATTTTTATTCTGATACACCCATCCAATCCATATCGTGTACATTCTTATTCGGATACTCTCATTCAATCCATCTCGTGTACATTTTTATTCTGATACACCCATCCAATCCATCTCGTGTACATTCTTATTCTGATGCACCCATCCAATTCATCTCGTGTACATTCTTATTCTGATGCACCCATCCAATCCATATCGTGTACATTCTTATTCAGATACACCCATCCAATCCATCTCGTGTACATTCTTATTCTGATGCACCCATCCAATCCATCTCGTGTACATTCTTATTCTGATGCACCCATCCAATTCATCTCGTGTACATTCTTATTCTGATGCACCCATCCAATCTATCTCGTCTACATTCTTATTCTGGCTTTCCACTCAAACATTCGACTTAATTTTCAACATTGTGGTAAATTTTGCCTATGAACAATGAAAACCAATTTACATCGCTTTACAAATGTCAAAAGATTTGGAAAATACTGAGAAATATAGTGAAACAATTTGGTCTGAAGCGAGTGCAAAAAAATATTTAGTTTTCGCTTTTTCTATAAGTAAAACCCATGTAATTTATGCATAACTTAAATTATGCATTGTTTTACGAATAATGGTCAAAAGATTTGGAGAATATTGAGAAATACAGTCAAAATTAAGTTTTTATTCGTCTCGCTTTGACAATTTTTGACTAAAATGAGTGTCAAAAATGTACACTTACCGCTTTTTCTATGAGTAAAACCCATGTCATTTTTTTTTTCAAACTTGGTCAAAAGTTTCTTTTTAATGTGTTCTTTTGGAAATTTGAGGATTTTGCCCTGTTGAAGTTCAAAACGTGTATGGTTCTTCAATAAAAGTTTGAAGGTTATACGTTTGCGCGCAGATAGGGGCGTCAGATTGCCCGTTTCATGGCGTCATTGTGATTGCGTAGTAGCGTGCGCAGTAGCTCCATTTTAGGGATTTCAAATGCGCCAATTATATATGTTCTCCTGGTGTATTCTCTGATGAATGTTCCACTTCATAGAAATGATTAACAGCATAGCCTTTAACAAAAATACCAAAAATATATAATTAGATAAATAATGAATATAACCATAAGATCAACCTACTACATTTTGTAGAAACAAAGCTTGGGGTAATCCTGATTTGATGAAATTTTAAGGGTTTTTTTCCCGTTTTGTTTTGTGTATGTGCATGCGTATTTGTGTGTTCAATTCAAGTAGTCAGATGTAAATTACCTATCCCACAATCCCTTATGATCCGAGCATGAGTTCGAGGTCAGGGTAAGATTTGCATAAAAATGTTTTTAAAATATGCAAATTTTACCCTGACCTCGAGCTCTCGCTGGGATCATAAGGGATTGTAGAAAGACTACGGAAAGGAGCATGAAAAAAACTTTCCATTATTATTATTATTATTATTATTATTATTATTATTATTATTATTATTATTATTATTATTATTATTATTTATTTATTTATTTATTTATTTCCAATTTGCTTAACGTTTTGGTTACAAAATCCTTAGCTTACCGTGTCCAATCCATGAACCTTGGGAAAACTAGAATGTATTCACTAATTTATATAAAAATTGAAAGTGGATTAAATAAAAAAAATCAATTAATCATAAGAGTTCTCCTGATGATGTGAGCAGTTCCTTGGAGGGCAATCTTGTGTATTTCTGCGATAGGAATATCTCCTTGTAGTTGATTGACATACTGCTCTAGTCCCTTCTGTATCAACCCAAGTGCCCCGATAACAATAGGTATGGTTTTTGTTTCCATACCATTTTAGATCTTTGTATTTGGAGAGTTTTTCTATCTGTTTTAAGGGCACATTTCTTTCTGCTGGGATTGACACATCAATTAGAAAACAATCCATTATTATTATTATTATTACTATTATTATTATTATTATTATTATTATTATTATTATTATTATTAAAATGGGCGAGAAAACTTTAAAAGCCCTTGTTGAGGTACCTCCTCACAGAAAAGGAAATCGCTTTCACATGGAGGAGAATGGTTGACATAGCAACAATCACTAAGGGATCGACTGTAACGAACGTTTTGAAATAATTTCAATGCATTTTATAACACTAAACCTTGCTGTATGTGGATTTCATGGCTCATCATGGAAAAATATTGCATTGTTCATGCCATTGCTAGCTGTCGTTTGTTGTTTGCATTTTTTTCTGAGAGAAAGTTTGACATCTCTCTCGCTCAGCCACTTTCTAAATTAAACAGTTATTTTTTTCGCTAAACTACTCTTTTTAGTCACGTAATGCTCTTAACCCTGACATTAACTCCGGCTAATGACAAATGGTTTGTCATATTCACTAAGAGCAATATCACGGTGTTACTTTGATATCCATCCCTCCTTTCTTAGACTAGTATACGCACGTTTATTCTCAATTCAAGAATCTGGGATGAAGTGGTTCTCGCTAAGAGGATTTCCTACAATTTGCACAAAAATGACAAATATTCTTCTCTCCTCGTTTCACAAGAGACGTACGTGTATTTCATGAATATCCGATATCCATTAAATGATATTGAGCCATATGTAACTGAATACCAAAAAGAACTGTGTATATTGATTTGGTCTTAGCGCTGCTAGCACAGTCTTTAACCATCTAAAAACCGTAAATAGCACTAGAACTAGTAGACATTGTTGCTCGATAGCCGTTGATATATCGATTGGAATTATCAGGGCTTAAATAAACATATTTGATTTTTGTCATAAACTTAGCTTTTTGTTTGTTCATTTTGTGATAAAGATATATTGTGAATTGGTATATACTAGTGATAAATGATATTCCATTTTCCCTTTTTCCTTTTTTCTCTTTTATTGACATATTCCAGTTGTTTGCCATGCAAGATGTGGTTTTTGCCTTTTTGTTTATCCGTTTATAGTTGGTCGGTCAGTCGGTCGGTCGGTCGGTCCATTTTCAAACGAGAATGTTCGATTGGCTGGCGACTATGACATCACCTGGAGCCTCATCTAATAAACACTTAAAAAACCTGGTGCTGCTTCTCGTTTACACACGACCTTCTTAGATATCATTTATTAAATGAGTCATCGTTAAACAAATTGCACTTAATGCAAGAACGTAGGATAAGAATCTCGGTAATGAAGCAGTTTGAAGAAAATAATCTCTTATCTCCTCAGGTGTTTCTCATATTTTTCTAAAAAAATTCTTTTAATATATAAAGGTGAGAAAGTAGGATAGGCAAACAAATACAGCAAACTAGAAACACGACGACAAAAAACTATACAAGACATTTGTATCAACGCTCAGTGGTGTAGCGAGGTGGGGCGAGGGAATTTTCGGGTCGAGCCTTTTTTCTCTGATGTACGATGTCAATGCCACTGGCGTAGGGATGGGGCGGTCACGTGCCCCCACTAATTTATGGTAATTAGTTTTTTTTCTATTTGCCCCCTGTCAATGCTGACAGGGCTTCTGTGTAACAGATAAAACAGATAAACCTGTCTGCAATGAAAACGACTCGCTTTTTCATGAGTTCATTATTAATAAAGAGGCTTGATCAAAAACATACTCGTCTACGATCAATGTCCCAAAATATCAATCAATACAAAATTGATCAATGACAAGAATCCACAAGGGTATCGTATAAATAAGAATGTTCAAGCTTAGTACTGCAACACAAAGACTAGTCAGTGTTACAGCTGATAGCAGTTTCAATCGATTTCAACTAACTACTTTTAGGCATTTTTTCTTCATTATTGACTTGTTATATTTTACAGTTTCCAAAATAGCGCTTAAATAACCATCCTATTCTAAATACTTATTGACTTGAGGCCTTTCATATACTGTATTAAACAAGTTAATTGAACACAAAAAAAACTTAATATTAACCGTTTTACTTGTCGGAAAACTATTTTGAATGGATTAAGGACGATGCCTACTATTTGGAAATCAATCTTATTTTAAAACAATTATATGAATTATCTTATACTATCAAAGGGCTTACGAAATATGTTTAAAGGGTTAGCGGTGACCAGGCATCTAAGCTGAGAGATAATTCGATGGGAATATCAGTAAAAATTCAAACAAAAATGTGCTGTAAACGTGGTTGTGCTCGTTCAAGGCAGAAAATGTTTTAAATCAATGACGTTCTCTTCATTTCTCTGTTTTTCGCTTTAAAACGTTTATTAATGATAAACAAAGAGATTTCTCTTTCTTAAAAACCTAAATGCCATTAATATCGCTAAAAATACAATGATTTTCAAGTTTCGCGTCCAAATTCTCTGTCTTGTATCTTTAACCATCTCAACATTAATGTAAAAATGAACGCCTTGTATTAAATTATTTTTCATGAAAATATTTACAGAAACATAATTTTGTTTTCAACTTATGGGTAGCATCCGTTCGCTAGAAAGATGGGGTAACCAGGCGTTTTAAGAAGATACGAATTTTGTTTAGCGATCAAGGAAAACAGTTTTTTAAAAACTACAATTACACACCTAGTTATTAATGAACCTTCGAGTGATGAATTTTAAAATCCCTCGATGTAGATGCGCAGTACGTGTGCGCGTCAACAGTAGTAGGCACTGTCCTTAATTAAATGGGTATTTTATCCGGCTAAAAGACTTGCCATGAGTGTGGGAGTTAAAGGTAAGTGGATGGTTTCATCTTTGGCAAGACGGGTTTGACAAAACCAAAAATAAAGGAATAAAAAAAAAATCTAAGCTCTAAATATAGAAAATGTGAAGACATTTTGCCAGGGCTAGTTACAACAACAAGGCATCCAAAGCTTTCTTACTCCTAAGTCGCTTGTGGAAAAATATGAAAAGTTGAAAACTGAAGTTTGATGAAATGAAAGGGAAAGTAAAATCAGAAAAAAAGGGGTAGGAATCAAACAACGGGGAATGGAAGGGGTGAAAAGAAATAAAAAGGAAAAAGAAAGGAACAGAACTAGAACGGAAGAATGAAATAAATCATGCCAGCTCATTTTCAACCCGGCGGTATGTCGTCCCAGTTCTGCTTAAATCGTTGTTTCCTTTCTCATGCGGATATACCTAAATGGTGTTTAATGTGTTTTCTCTCGTTATATGATTATAAGTGGATTTCTAAGATCCGAAGTCCTGATAAGATTTTCACACTAAAGGGATTCGAAATAGCGTTTTTCTCTTGCTTTTAACTATAATTTGTCCATTTTGACCAATATCGGATGAGATTAAAGACAGCTTATACGTTTGCAATCATACTATCATCAAACAACTGTCAAGGGCTCTTCCATTAGGACACATATATATAAGAACCATTATCATATCAGCCTAGACTAGTTGTGTTTATTTATTAAGTGGTTTTCATTGATCATGAGCCACAATATAGCGCCGTAGCGCTCACAGGGGTCTGGAGGGCGTGCTCACCCCCCCCCCCCCCCCTCCCCCAGATCCCCAGAAATTAAAACAAGTATGGAATTATTAATGGTAATAGAACTGAGTGGATTGCAATTTGGGCTGCAATCGCAAGAGTGATTACAAAATTGCACGACCGCGTAGTGAGTGTGATTTCAGCCCAAAATTGCACAACACGAAGTTCTATTACCTATTAATCATATTTAAATGTTTTCTAGTAACTTGTTCATCAAGTGTTGCAAGGTGATAATGGGTTAATAATAACATAAATAATAATAATAATAATAATAATAAAAATGAGTGATATGGACGTATTCGATTTCCTTGGAGGATACCACAAGAACTGAGCAGAAAGACGAACTAGAGACAATCACCGAGAACGACAGAGAAGTGTCCTTCCCAATCCAGAGATACCAGAAATGGATCGTCAGTCAGAATGTTAACATTGTGAAGAAATTCTATGGGTATAATAATTTGAAATGATTTTGTGCCTCCTCCCCCTCTCCCCCCATTTTTTCAAGGCTTCCTACTGCCCTATCCTGATGATATACCTAAAACTAGTTGTCAGATCACTGATATGTGGATTAATCTAAATAGCACGTTACTAACGATTCGTGCCAGGAGGGCTACTAAAGTTTTAGCCTTCCCCACCAACCCACTCCTTTAATCAATATCTCGAAAACAATTTCCACGTGCACTAACAAGGCAAGTCATTACAGCGCATTATCTCCCTCTTGAAAACCCCCACATCATTTAGGTAAGCCAAACTCCATGTTCTGTAGTTCTTGCACGGCTTTAACCTTATGGAATACACCTTGTGCTTAGGAAACCGTGAAACAAGGCATGTTTAGCAGTTTTCCTTCGTTTTTCTTGTTTTTTTCTTATCTTTTTTTCCCCTCCTTTCCTTCCTTCCTTTCTTCCTTCCTTCCTTCCTTCCCTCCCTCCCTCTCTCCCTCCTTCATTCATTTATCCATTGTTCCTTACTTCTTTCTTTCCTTCTCAACTCTTTTACATTCTCTATTGAACTTATTGGTTAAATAATAAAGAAATAGTTTTTTTCTTTTTTTCTTTCTTTCTTTCTTTCTTTTTTTTTTTCTTTCTTTCTTTCTTTCTTTCTTTCTTTCTTTCTTTCTTTCTTTCTTTCTTTCTGTCTCACTCATGATGATGTTATGTTACTCACTATAACATGTTTTGTTATTTTTCTATCTCTTTTTCTCTTCCTTTTTTTTTTGGTTTTCCAAAGTCAGACGTGATGCAAACAACACTTATTAAGTGAAATTAATTGCCTCAATTATCAACCAAGTCATACCAAGAGTACTTGGCACAGAACCACGATAACAAGACCAAAGCTTCCTTTTACGAAAAACATAGTGCCATATACGCTTAGAGCACTAGATAACGATTTCAAAAGAACAGTTTGGGTATGAACATTTATCAGAAATTGTCAAAAAAAACTGTCACTTTTAATATATAATAATAGTTTATCAGATACTCATGATACATAATGATAGATAGATAGTTACGTGCTATATAACTATATGTACTGTACATGTATATCGCAGCTGTTTATAGCTGGTGCATTGTGTGGATATAAGTTCGAAGCCTAAACAATATGATTGAGAAAGAATAACAAACCGAGGCATGCAGAAAATTCGTATTTTCATCGAAATAAGTGAAGAATTTTGAAGAATGAAATTCTAACAAGTAAGTAAAAGCAGAAGAAGCTGGAGTGAGGCTTAACACACTATTTTGCAATGTTTATAGAGACATTAGAAGCTGCAAAATATATGCAGGTCAAAAACTGATACACTTCATATCAACGGCAAAGTCCGATAGAGAAACACAAGACGCACGTAGCGTGCCATTTTATATTGTCTGATATATATGTATCTCAACAATATAGAAGAAGATTTAAAGCCCGAATGACTTAAGTTGCCATTTATGTGACCTAATATACCTGTCAATGTGTATGGCACTTTCGCCAGCCGACTAGGATTAATAGTTCTAATAATTTACTATGAATAGTTATTGATCAATTATCAAGATGGAAACTAGTGGAGAGATCTGCCGCATCCTCTGACGTGATGTCTATCACGAGTACACTAGAATTGGAATATTTTCTACATTTAAACATTTTATCTATTAATAACAAAACTGTATTCGATTATGAGGTTGATTTGGTGGTCTAAAGGCATGCCGCATCTTCATACTATGGAGAATTGGAGGTGCAGTGCACGGTTAAAACTAGTAAGAAAATGGAATGAATGAATGATTGGATGGATGGATGGATGGATGGATGGATGGATGGATGGATGGATGGATGGATGGATGGATGGATGGATGGATGGATGGATGGATGGATGGATGGATGGATGGATGGATGAATTGATGAATGGATGGATAAGTGAATAGAATGGATGAATAGATGGATAGATGGATGAATAAATGAATAAACAAGAAAGAAGGAAGGAAGGAAAAAAGAAAGAAAGTAAAAAGATGATTAGATTGAAAGTTGGATGAATGGATGGATGGATGGATGAATGAATGAATAAATAAATTGATGAATGGATGGATAAGTGAATAGAATGGATGAATAAATGAATAAACAAGAAACAAGGAAGGAAGGAAAAGAGAAAGAAGGTAAAAAAATGAATAAACGAAGGAAGGGAGAAAGGTACTGAGAACCGCGTTGAAATGGAAAAGAGTTAGAAATGATAGAAAGGAAGTTCCGTTTACATTGCTAGGATCAATGTTAGGTAGTCCAATTATAATTGTTTGCGTGCTAGAAAACTATTTTATTATGGCACAACAACAGATTTGTATGTTTGGAACACTCGTACTTGAATTACAAGAGTCAATCTGTCATTCTTGAATCGTATTCCATAGTCTAGAATACCACAATCGCAATTACCAAAATGAGTTCAAAACCAAAGTTCGACCAAAAGGTCTGAGAGAAAGCGAAAGAAAACTGTGAAGTGGATAGC
The DNA here is from genome assembly GCA_964019055.1 of Anthopleura xanthogrammica. Taxonomy (NCBI): domain Eukaryota; kingdom Metazoa; phylum Cnidaria; class Anthozoa; order Actiniaria; family Actiniidae; genus Anthopleura; species Anthopleura xanthogrammica. Next base: position 8,632,398 of record OZ025213.1, read on the forward strand.
ATATGCATGAGAAATGTCAATGTTGATAATATTATGATACTTGGTGCACTAAATCAGATCGAGGGTTTTGTTTGGTGCTGTTTAATCAATTTTATATCATCAACAATCATAATAATGACATTCTAAAAATTCATCGTTCTTCTATCATTTCAAGTGATGCAGTCAAATGTAACTTCTCCAGCTTTTGGTAAAGTTAGTAAATCACGTACCAAATATGCAAAGTTAGTTTCCTTTATTTACCTTGTTTTTTAGTTAATTTCATCTTTTTCGTGACTCTTTTCCTGACTTCCCGACTTGTTTTCCTGTCTTATCTTGTCTTATCATATCATCTTTTATCGTTTTTGTTTCACCTCCCTTCCACTATTCCTAAGCGTGGATTATCGCATGCCCTTTCAACATGACCCTGATCTCATCTAAAGCTTGTATTTTTTGTTGTTTTTGTTTTACTAAGAGATGTGCAATATATACTTAGGATAAAGTTGAGTGTGTCCTAAAAGCACTTCCAAGAGCCCACGTAAGAAAAAAACAAAATATACACCCAAAAAATGGATCCATCTTGTTGTTCATTCCTTATCGGTGTTAGGAAAAGTCTGGTAAATTATATATATTTGTTCATAAGATGGCAAAATGATTAGATAGCCCCTTAAACAAGGCCTGGGAGCTGGAACTTGTGCAAACATGTTCCTGAAGATTACTGGATTAACTGAATGAACTATACTCAATATAGAATATCAAGCTTAATTCTATTTTAGGTTTTGATTATTCTCACCCTGATTTTTTATTTATTTTTTGGTCATTTTGAACTAAAATTCAGCTTCATAAACACGTATTTTACACACAGATATTTGGAAAAGACATGCAGAAACTAGAGCACTTCGCTCACAAAAGTTATCCTTTGTGGTATCCCTGCAGTATGCTAGGTATATTGTCGATATTGGTACAGAAACGCAAAACAAAATTCGGCGTCTTTTTCTGGTTTAGAATGCTGTAATTGTTTTGCTGATTTTTTTTTTTGGTCAACCCAAAATCTTGTTCGTATTTATGTATGTTTGTTTTCACCTCTTGGACTTTGAACTCCAAAATGAACAGGAACGATGCAGAAAGGCTCGGCAGGTGTGTTTGTACTGAAGGGCTTTGCGATAACACAAAATTAATCCTAAGAATAAGGCCGATTTCTTCATAATCTTTCTTTGAAATATTGATTATTATTTCAAAATTCGCTTTGTGTTTTTTATCTTCCACGTAAAAAGATTCAAATCCGTTCTGATATTAAGTATGGTTTTGTGTAACGTAGTTTACATAACTGGAAACACACTTCTCTAAAATCACAATGTAAGACCAATATTACACAATACAGCACTGTCATTTTGTCATCTGATACTTTTTCCCTGTAATCATTTCCAAACATTGTAAAAAAAAACTTCCTAAAATGCCGTCGTATTTTTAAGACGTGGATGTCGAATTCCTGGATTACAACAATTATTTACGCGCGCATGCATTTGTGAAGGGACTCACTTTTTTTTATTGCTGAACGCAACATCGAAATTATGGCTAAAGCAGTTGACGAATGATTATACTACGCAAATACTGAATACCAAATTTAATTACTGGTGTTCAGTTTAGTTTTCCCCACACAATCTTCCAAGAATAACCATGAAAAAATAAATCAGATTTAATGGAAAGTAAAAACGTCTGTCAGTAGTAACATTCGCGATAGGAAAAAAAACAGTTTCCAATTTAAGCTCGATTTTTTTTTTAGATATTAATTTCGACTTATTTCTAAACAAATTGATGAAGAGGTAGTGAAATGTCCAGCAGTAAATTGCAATTAAGATAGAACTCCAATTGACCAATGAGAAAGCCCCAATAAAATGATTCTGTCCTTCATGAACTATGTCAGTCGAATTCATGATAGCTTCATTTACTTAATGAATCCAAAGACAAAATTGTTTTTCGAGAAATCATTTTCTAATTGCACACTTGCTGTTGGTTGCTTTGATGGGTGATTTAGAATTGAGAGTGTGGGTTAGAAGGTGTTCGACACGGTCTAAACATCTTGACTTTCAAGAGGGAATTATCAAAGTATTGCCTCGGAAAGTGACATGGGGTCAACACTTCGGATATTGTTGGCCTCTCAGCTCTTCTTTTTGCGGGAATAAATTGTCAATGAATATATCTTTAAAACAGCAAATGAAACTTAACATTATAAAACACGTTCCCAGGATACCCAGTTTATTCCCCCAAAATGTTAGTCGGAGCTGTGTAAATAAGCCGTATTTGTAGCTAATCGTCTACCCGAGGTAGACGAAGAAAAAGGAACGGTTGGCGCTAATGCTTTAGAATCAATTCAAGAAAACTTTGACGCAAAAGAAGGATTACTTGTCAATTCAGAGGCTTAAAAAGAAGCTTTGGAAATATTTAAAAGGAATTGTAGCTGAAGATAAGAATTGAAGTAGCCAGGAAAATAAAAACGAAGTAAATGAATAGTCAAATAACGTAGGTAGTTTTGTAGTCATTGTTTGGCCAAAACCTTTAGTTCACTAAAAAGTTCAGTATAACATTTAAACTCAGGATTCGTTACTTCTGTCAAACATACAGATAATTTTTCTATCTTTCTTTCTCGACTTCATTGAATGTATTTCGGGACTGAATAAGAATGAATAATCATCATCAATGTTAATGAGACACTATTGCATTATGGAATTAGAATTAAAACGCACACAATTTTTAGGCGATTTTCAATGATCATCTAGGAAGGGATGCAGCTTTCACAATCATCTTAATCAAATGTAGGTAATCTACGTATTAGTAAAATAAAAAAGGCATCAATGGCTTCCTCTATATTTGATGCGAAATAATTGAAACGGATAAATAAAAATATAAAAAAAGGAAGGAAAGAGTGGCTCACCTATAGAACTCAGACAAAAGTGGTACTTCGCCTCAGTCGAAATACGTCAAATTCTTCTCTTTTATCTCTCTAATCTTAATGTCGTTTGACATTATTGACGGCTGAGTCAAGGAGAAAGGCATGCGAATCAAGATTCTCTACTGAGCTAAAATCATTTCAAAGACGAAAGCAGAGATGCGCTCAATTAAGATAATACCCATTGGAAGGCGCAATGTTGTAATTTAGGTTTAACGAGCATAAAGGAGGAAGCAGCATAGTCGAAATAAAGTGAAGTTTAAAATGGAATCTAATAAACGCAAATAAACTTGCTGAAAGTGCTATACCGTAAGCGGTTATAAGAGACTTGAAATTAAGACTATGATATGTCTTTCTTGGTCCATCACAAATTTTATCTTAATGGGCCTAAGTGTGGGAGGCCGGGTCGATCGAAGAGGACATCTCGAAGGCGTATTTTAGATTAAGAAACACGTCAATCCACAAGTATCATACCAAGGGGAGGAACTGATTGTAATATATTATCTTGCACCGAGTGAGATGATTTGTTGTTTGATCATTCTATGCTGTGATATTAATTAGAAAAGCGTAATGCTGTCAATAATACTTCAATGGCAACGTTCTGCGCTAATGGGACTTCTTTAACCTGTAAATTGCAAAATAACAATTATAAGAAGGGAGGCGCTTCTATTAGAACTCGATGGTGGGGCTCGTGAAATTACCCCTACGATTCTAAATAACGTATATCTTCTATCCGCTAATAACCCTATATTTGATAACAACTTACTCTTTAGAAGTCTATCTTGTCGTTTTTGGTAATTTTTCTCATCTTAATTACATAAGAGTGGGAAGATCTCGTTCGGGAGAGTTCCAACTGCTTGTGTTTGTTTTAGCCTGATTGGTTCTTAACTCTGACACTTGAATTTTGAAAGCAAAACAATTCAGGGACAGAAACGCCATAAACGACATGTCTCTTGATAATGGTGCTAAATTTACAGACTTGGAGTCTAAGCCAGTCAGAGAATAGAAGCCGCGAGGTGGTGAACTGAATACTTCAAACTTGTCTCCGTCTTTAATCGGGTTATTTGAACGGACAAGTTAAAAACCATTTATTAGAAAAACAGAGGAAACGAAGGGGCATCAAAAAGCAGGGAATCACTTTACCAGGAAATCGCATGCCCGAAAGAGACATAAAAAGCTGAAATCCTGCGAAAACTAATCACATTTGGGCAAGAGCGTTTTGTTGCTCTGCTCTGAAAGAACTATGGCGAATGACGAGACAAATTACACTGACCTTGGATGTCAGAATACCGTGGATTCCGAAGAAAAGGTGACTTCGAAAATACTTGCATACAGCGCCGTGTTTTTTGTCGCCCTCGTCGGAAATATCCGAGTCATTGCCTTAGTTCTGCGAAGTCAAGGTATGCGTCGAAGGACAATTAATCTATTCGTCGTAAACATGGCAATCTCGGATCTTTTGATGTGCCTCTTCGTCATGCCAAAGAGGATGGTAGAGTTGGCAGAAATTCCCGGCAAATGGCACGTCGAAGGTAACGTTGGGAACGCACTTTGTAAACTGGTTTATTTTATCCAGGATACTTGTATTGCTGTATCAATCGAGAGCTTGGTCATTATAGCGTTTGATCGGTATTTTGCCCTAGCTTATCCAACACACGCTGCACCTACTTCAAAAAGAAGGCTTCTTATCATCATGATGACGTGGATTGTAGCCTTTTTCGTTCATTGTCCCTACCTTTTCACCTACAAGTTGAAGTCGTTTGGAAACACGACCTTCTGCATCGAGTCCTGGTCCCTGGACCCCATGGAGCATTTCGAGAAGAAGAAGACATACTTTTACGCCACATTCGTGCTGTTTTGTCTGGTTCCGATGGTGCTCCTGACTGCTCTGTATTCAGGGATTCTATACAAGCTTAAACAACAAGGTTACCTGATAAGAAGCGTATCAAACGGCAGCAACAGCTCAAAGAGAAGGCGCGAATACCACGTCCTGAAAATGGCTATTGCAATATTGATTGGGTTTACTGTATGCTGGGCGCCCGTCAATACCTTTATTTTCATTTTCGTTTTTATCTGGAAGTTCGCGCTGCCATGCAACCTCAACGACCTGTTGTTTTTTGTATTCTTCATGGCATATGCAAACAGCGCTGTGAATCCTTGCATTTATATATATTTCAGCCGAAATTTCCAAAAGCTTTCCAAACGACACCCTACCCAAAAGCGTATCAACTTTGAAGGGATGCAGAATTTTTTTCGCATGAAAAAAATGGGAAGAGTTTCTTAGATGAAAAAGGATAAAGCTATAGAACTGATACTTGAAAATTCAATCAAGTTTCTTTGTCTCAAAAGATGTTGAAAATGCATACAACTGATCCCCAAGTGTTTTAAGCGAGCAAGATGACACTAAAAAACTGTAAATATTTCAAATATTCTCTACATGATTGAAGGCACTGCAAGAAAGTCACCAAGAGCACTTATCAACTACTCAGTCTTCGCTTTGTCGCTTGTTACATATGTTTATATGTATTACGAATTTCGTTTTGCGCCTCTCAAATATTCTGTAAACCAATAAGCGACTTTAAGATAATATTTACATGTAGAAACATTGAGTGACGCTTAAAAATATTTATAAAACCATTTTCTCTAGTTTCTTATCTGCAAAGGACATGTAGCCGAATGCAATAATAGTAGGTGCTTGGCGGTATGTCTTTGCCATGGAATACTCTTTACCATACACATTAATCCCTATTGGGTCGAGGATATCATTATGACGCAAGATGGTCCAACAGGTGCAAGTTCTACTCGCCTTCGTCTTTAGCGCCCACGTATTTCTAGATTAAAAGCTCTAAGTTGCTTTGGTGCTTTCTTACACTTAAGACACTCACTGCTATCCTTGTGGTAATGGGTTGGCGCCTCTTGCTTCTTTAGCCGTCTAGAGCTCTGGAATGGAACTAGTTCTGTACAGGAAGTGCACACTACCTTTTCACTCCATGCACTTCCCGTTTCATTTATAACACCTCTCACATCCAACAAAACTGCACACCAACACAGACAAACTCCCAATGAACCTCATAGACAATACAACACTTTTGTTTCCTTTTCAACCGAAAATTAAATAATTCCGGAAAGAAAAAAAAAAGCCTTTTTTTTGGTCTGGTATAAAACACGATTGCCTCGAGCGAGTATTACCATTTGGAGCGTGGATTATATTTAGCAAAGAAGCTATCGATGATCTCGCTTTTAAGCGATAAAAATGCCTGACAACCATTCCTGACGCACCTGACAGAGTTTATCACAGCTCAATTTCAGCGCCATTGCGATCAACCACAAACCATTCAGTCCAAACAAATATCAACTACGTCAAACGAGTAGCACAGACGAAATTTAATTTCAATTCCCCACGTACGCGTGCATGTGCTAACGCTCACATTTAGATGCCTTAAGACATGTTCAGACAAGATGTGTTAACCCACAAAATCGATGCATGGGATAAAACAAATTATTACCAGATCAAACCATCTCTTTTTCGAGTTGGACGATATGCTATAGCTTGTAGAAGGATATTATTATAATTTGCTGGTAGTTCGATGAGCAAATATAAAGATTTGGTGTACTCAAGATTCGGGGCGAAAACGCAGATTTAATTCAGCGGTTTTATCTTCCCAGAATACTTAAATTTTGTTTGACCACTAGAGTTGTTTTGGAGTTCACAGTCTAATTGCCTTGACTAGATAAAGTTATTTTCGATCTATTATCTATTTACGGAAGCATAAAAACATAGGTTCGTAGATCAATACTCAGTTATTCTTTATTTGCCCTGTGTATATGTAACCAGGGGTTTGACCTGTCTTAATCAAATATTGCCTTTTTTCAAATTTTCCAAACGTTGTAAAATTAAGGAATCCAAAGGCGCATACGTGAAGACAACAGGAAGTCCAAATACTCACTGCATCACTCGTTGTGATTAACTATCATAAAATAAACTTTATCTACTGAAGCATCGCCTTTTCCAAAGAGCTTCCTTCACCATTGGGCTAAAAATGTGACGTACACTTTTGATATTGTGATAATTTGGAACTGTCTTGATTAATATAATTCAAACTGCAAGATTTTCAGTTCTAATGAACCAAGTTGAAATTGGTTTTAAGACATTGCAGCAAATGTGTAGGTTTTATTGCTTTTTTAATGGCTCAAGAGTGGCTCCACGCAGTAGGAACTTCTCGGTTGTTCCCCGTAAAACTGATTGACAAGTGCGACTTGGATTTCCATAGTGTATACTATCAGCTGTTTTTATAGTTTGTAGCTTCTATCGGTCGCACAGATATCTAATAAATTCTACTAATGAATATCTACTAAGGGAAAAAATAAGATTACAAAATCACGTATAATACTGTGCTTTTTCCTCAAAAACCTGTGAAAGCGGGCAGTTTCAGCATTAAAAAATTTGCGCGACACTTCACAGATCAAGCGCGTGAAAATTGCTTGTCACTAAAAGGTAGGAAACGAAACACAACAAAAACTTCCAACACTAAAAGTATTTGCTTATATCAGTGTCAATAATCCACTAAAGGGGAAAAGCTCAATGTTTCCAAAGTAAACAGTTTGCACAAATGTGATGACCTTGTGGGTAACGACCTGTAAACTCCTCACTTTACTGACACAAAAGTCATACAAGAAAATACTTGGCAAAGTAAGAATTACTTTAGTTACAGTTCAGTTAAAAAGTGCGCCGGAAGATGTTTGAGGCTGTTGTAGATCTTGAGAAGATAATGCAAGCTTAGGTTTAGTTAAAATTGTGGAAAAAATCTTTGAGAGATTCTCTCTGTGCGCCATTTTTATGTTATAGCTTTTGGTTCCGTTGACATCTGTCGGGACACACTTATTTCTTTGTTTTAAGAAAGGCTTATTTATCAATGTTATTGTGACAAGAAGTTAAGAATTAAAAGCGTTGCTTTCTGCAATAATCAAAGAATGCATAATTTTAAGTGCTAAGAGCTCTTCCTGGTTCAAGCTCCTTCATTCGGCTGAATCGCGCCTCTTCCGCTAAGTATCTCCTGAACATGCAAGCCCATTCTTAACTCAATTCACTTTTCTTCATGATAATTAGCAATCGAAATCTTGCCCTTTGTTTGTTTCTTATAGTAAAAGAAAGCACTATCAGAACTCGATTTGTCAAGATTTACAAATTTCAAATGATTTGAAAACATTGATTTCAGCATTAGCTCTGACATGTTTAACCAGTGTCATGGGATTCAGTTTGGAAATTGTCAGAGGCGAGAGGCGACTGATAGTCGAATGAGCAAGCGACAGGAAATCTACTGTGTACATTACTGATTTCAAGTGCGCAATCGGTGTTCGGTTTATTTGCAAAGTGTGTTTGTCTTTCTTTATTAGATCAAAAGATGACTAATTTATTTAAAATGGGATGCGGACATCCAGTTATTACTCCGTAACTCGCCAGTGGCAAGTGTTTATCGCCCCCAAATCAAATGGAAGAATGAAATTCTGTTTCGTAATAAAGTCAGTTTTGGAAAATGAAAAACGCGGAAATCCTCTGGTACAAACGACAAAAAGAAAACAGAAACGTTAAACTTAAAAAAAACTATCTAAAGTAATGGTGGTGTATATGAGAAAGACAATAGACAATAGACATAACTGAAGGCGTTGCATTTCCTCCAGCAACAAATTTCTCTTGACATTTTAGCATTGCGGTGATTCTGTATAAGAAACGAACCCGCAACCATGCACAGCTGTCGAGAGGTGGTCTTCATTCATGCTATCCTATCATAGTTTGAAACAACAAGGATAATTGAAGGCGATACATTGGCTTCAGCAACTAATTTCTTTTGAATTGATAGTATTACTAGATCTGCGTGGGATTTTCTCTTTGGGTGTAGACTTAGGTGGGAATCATAGGCGTCGCAATCGGCGCCAAATTTGATTATTAACTAGCATAATTTTCGTTGTGATTGAGATCAATGTGGAATATATCAACAAATATTCTAACGCTAATGAACATATGGCGTCCCTCTCCCTCTCCCTCTCCCTCTCCCTCTCCCTCTCCATTTCTCTTTCTCTTCTGAAAATTTCTGTTTACATACTAAGATGTGTGTTTTTTCATTGACCGCAAGGCGTCTATTTTTTTGCATGCCCATAGTTGTCTGCAAGTATCTTTTGTATTATCTTTCTTTTTCTTTTCTTTTTTCTTTCTTTCTTTCTTTCTTTCTTTCTTTCTTTCTTTCTTTCTTTCTTTCTTTCTTGGAAGGACGGACGGATGGATGGACATACAGACGGACGGACGCAAGGTCGCACAGTTGGACGGACGCACAGACACGCACGTACGCACGCACGGATGGATGGACGGACGGACGGAATAACAGATGGACAGATGGACGGATAGACGGTTGGGACTAGGATAGACGGATGGATGGATGGATGGATGGATGGATGGATGGATGGATGGATGGATGGATGGATGGATGGATGGATGGATGGATGGATGGATGGATGGATGGATGGATGGATGGATGGGTGGGTGGGTGGATGGATGGATGGATGGATGGATGGATGGATGGATGGATGGATGGATGGATGGATGGATGGATGGATGGATGGATGGATGGATGGATGGATGGATGGATGGATGGATGGATGGATGGATGGATGGATGGATGGATGGATGGATGGATGGATGGATGGATGGATGGATGGATGGATGGATGGATGGATGGATGGATGGATGGATGGATGGATGGATGGATGGATGGATGGATGGATGGATGGATGGATGGATGGATGGATGGATGGATGGATGGATGGATGGATGGATGGATGGATGGATGGATGGATGGATGGATGGATGGATGGATGGATGGATGGATGGATGGATGGATGGATGGATGGATGGATGGATGGATGGATGGATGGATGGATGGATGGATGGATGGATGGATGGATGGATGGATGGATGGATGGATGGATGGATGGATGGATGGATGGATGGATGGATGGATGGATGGATGGATGGATGGATGGATGGATGGATGGATGGATGGATGGATGGATGGATGGATGGATGGATGGATGGATGGATGGATGGATGGATGGATGGATGGATGGATGGATGGATGGATGGATGGATGGATGGATGGATGGATGGATGGATGGATGGATGGATGGATGGATGGATGGATGGATGGATGGATGGATGGATGGATGGGCATTTGTTTAGATTGATGGACGGACAGACGCCCACACGCATGGACGGATGGACGGATGGACGGATGGGCGGATGGACGGATCGATATGGGCAAATCGGTGGACGATCGAACGGACGAACGGACGAACGGACGGATATAGATAGTTGGATGAAATGAAAACCGTCAAACTTGAATATCGAGAGTAATATTCAAACGACCACATGTACATGCGTTGCGAGTTCAATCTAATTTTGGGTTAATTGACAACTCGATTGGCTAAACGAAAACTATATAGCAATCAATAAACCCCTCATTGGAAACGGAATAATAAGAAACACTGAGTTCAGGCGCTAAACACAAAATACTTTATAATGCAAATTATGTAGCAAGACGAGTTGCGATGGTAGGAGCTGATTGTTTCTCAAATCCGGCTCTCGGCTCTCGATAAAATCGTATCAAGGTTTTTAGCTCTTTTAGCTCATAATACGACAAGTAAAAAGCATGAATATAATAGACAAATAAAAGCTTATCGATAAAACAAGTTAATCTACTATTTTTTTCATTTTGTTGAACGGTCAATTCTAGAAAGGATTTTTCCTAATTTATAAATGCTTCATCTTATGACACTCCTTTTCAATTCTATCAGCTGTGTGCTGTGTCACTATCTTCTTCATTCAGCTGCTTAACACTTTAGCGACCTTTCTCAAGTTAGGGCACGTACGTTTGTGTGCTGTTCAAGTCTGCACGAATTCACTCATATGGATAAACTTTTCATTCACACCAGTTGTTAAGACATTTCTTCGTCAGAGGTATTACAATTCTCAGTGTTTGAGAAACAATTCTTGTATGTGTCAAACCGACAGATAAGAACGCAGCAATAAGAGGTAATGAAAGCAATATCACACGCGTGTAGATAATAATGGCAGTAAAAATATGACTTATCTATGCTATTCAATTCATCAAGTGCCTTGACCCTTATTTGTGAAGGTATTGTTATGTTAAGTGGTTGGGATATGCGGTGAAACTCGTGGAAAAACACCGCCTGTCAAGAAAGACTACACAAGTCATAGACCTAAGTCAATAATGAGATGGAAGTTGAAAATCATTAGGAATTACTGAAGAAATTCAATCAAACTGGCGCTCTGGCACTCTGGATTCTACAGCCTTTAAAAACACGTAGTTCGCCCCACGCGCTACACGATTCGCTTGTCATTATGATCCGATGGTTGAAATCTTTTAGCTGAAAGTAAATCTATCGGTCTTGTATTAAGGGAATGATGAATACACAAGTTCTTTTACTAGGACATACTGCGGTTGAATTGCAACTAGATAAAAGCCGATACGATGCATCTTTTTGCTTTTACTGTTACTTTTGCCCTCAGGTTTCAGTTTTCTCGCTTCACGGCGGAAATTCTCACCGCCCTAACTTTTTTAACTCCTAGAGTTACCATAGAAACATATATCAATATTCCCGCCTTTTCTGTTCTACCGGCGAGCTATCTTCGAATTAAAATACTCATGTATAGATATGATATCAATACGTTATCAATCTAACTGAAATCAAGCTGCAGGCTCTACGTATAATTTTTGATATAGGGCTCTGGAAATGACTGATTGATTGAAATACATCTAGACAAATGCGATAAGCTGATGCGGAATCTGAAAAGAATTATCTAGATGTCACGTGGCTTAGAGGACCTTATTGATTGGCCGAGTAAAGGGCAAGGAAACCACTATAATGTCATTTGCGCAACTCCTCAATCGGATTTAATTATTTTTTGGCGTTTTTGCAAATAGTAAATATTCACATATTATTTAAGGATTTTAAAAATTTGCTTCAAGTCAAATAGAATGATAAATCCGTAGCTCTAGAGATATAACGAAGAGCAGAACTGTCATCATTAATCACACTTAGCAACAGCGTCACACTCAAAAAAAATTGGGAAAAAATGTAAAAAAAAGTGTTGAACCCTCTAGAAAATGCGTTACATCCTGTTACTAATGGACATTTTGAACCAATCACCCAATTGTCATCTAACGAAGGTTTTCACGTTTTCAGTGCTTTAAGAGCTCCAAGCGCTACTTTTTGTTCGCGGTATCTTTATTCAGCTAAGTAGATTGCCTCAATCTTGAATTTCACATTGAATTTCTTATTGAGCGAATGTCATATTAAGGGTATTCATAGCCATTTGCGAGTTGGAAAACCAAAATTTGTACCTTCTCGAAGGAGTCAAAAATTCATTACCGGAATGAAGAACTTCCAAAGAAGATAAAAGAGGCCGGAATTGTCAGTCTTATGCTAGATTTGGTATTTACTTTTACAAGCAAGTAAACTTCAAATGTTATTCGTAAGTAGGAACATACGAATCAGATTTGTCAGTCAGCCTTGAGCGAGTGAAATAACCCGTTAGATTGTAGCAGGTGGAGTGCTGAACATTCTATGGTTTCAATTTGTGACTAAAGGACCAAGAATAAGAGAAAGTTTTGTAAGGTAAGGTTTTGTTCGCAGGATAGATTAGATAAAATAAAAACGATTCTTTGTTTGAAGAATAAGCAGGATATTAGCGATAGATATAGGATTCGCACATGGTTTGCTTTTAAAATTCAAACTTGAAGTTTTTTCCTGTTGTTCCCAGAACTGAAAAGAAAAGATTTTAACCAACGCCAGATCATGGAACTTTACTTTCCTTCTTTTTTTCATTCTTCATATTTGCAATGTATAAAGTATATATATCGTCAGAAGGAGAGGAGAAAACAATCTGCGAAGTAAATGAAAACAAAAGATAGGTAAAGAGCTAGAAATAAAGAAATAAAAAAAAAAGTAATTAAAGAAATAGGATGTTAGAATAGCAGGAAACTCCATAAGATTAATATAGAAGGGTGAACCTTGAAATAAGCATATAATTATAACACACTTGGGTAGTGCTTATATTGATAATCAAAAAAATTCTGTTTCCTCATTTCTTTTTCGCTTCCTTTTGGTCAGATTTAGTTCTATTTTCTTCTTATTTTTTAAGATATAATTATAGTCATTATTACATGATTTACAACAGACGCTTTCTTGCGATATTATGACTAATATTTGTTCCCGATTCAGTCGTCTAGCTTTGATCCTGCATTAAAGTAAACACAAATAGGGTCACTGCCTTGAATTCCATCTCTCATATCAAAACAAGCGAGCTATCGAACACTGTGCTGTGAAATCCAAGGTTCTTGTTCACCAAACTCAAGGAATTCGTTTTTTTAAGCTTCAACATCCATCGAAAAAAGCCATAAGGTAAGCGAGGACTTATAGTCAGTTTCCTTGTTGAAGTATAGCTATGAAAAAAAAGGGGCTAGAAATAATGAAACGATTAACTAGAATGGCCGTCAGAATGTTGAATTTACATCAAAGTAATTAATCAAGTAGAACCACAAAGGTTTCCAGTGGCAATTGAAATGTTTTAAGTCTGTTTTAGGAAGTTTTGTCTAGAATATTAACTTTTTTATAATCAAATATACGATCTAAATGAAAAACTAATGCACACCCTTGTACACCGAGGCACGTTCACTGGAGCTTCCATTTCATTAAAACATATTGTGGTAAAATTCGGATTGAATCTAGTCTTCCTGCTTTCAAGCTTTTCGTGGCCAAGTTTTTTATTGATTATCGGTGCAAGGTATCAATATGTATAATGGCCCGTAGATATTTTCACTGGCGGTCAGTGAGTCTTCGCATCACATATAAAGGTTCATTGCTTTTAATTACCAGAAATTTCCTTTCAAAACATTCAAGGGAACACAATCTAAGGTAGGAAGACAGAAACTAGTAATTAAATCAGCGCGCACCGACTTGGCTTATCGTTACCCGATAACCTTTTAGTAAGGGATTAAATTCTGTAGCGGTTTAGACCTTTTGACAGATCTTTATTAAAAAAGACCCATTTGAAATCAAATTACGATCACAAATCGTAAAGGTTTATAAGTTGTAGTAATAGATTTCGCTGTTTTAAGCCATCAACTTCGTCATTTTCATTCCAGTCGATCATTATTTTAAACCTCCTTAACGCGTCCACCAAAGCTCAACAACAGCTCAGCTGCTAAGCCCATTAACGGCTTATCACAAGTTAAGATGAGCAACTTGGATGTTCTTATGCGTTCTTTTGCTAATTTTCTTTCTCACTATATGCTCATTTTTGGTTGCCTGGATACCAAATCACGTGATTATCACTGCCCATAATAAGGTCATGGCAGCCTAAACTGCGTCTACGATAACTGACTTGGTAGAATGAGTAAGGAATCACACCCTTGCCTTCTACCAAAAATAAATTAGAATTAAGTTTTATAATTATGCTGAAAAAATATTGCTAAAAACCTGAATATGACGTCGGTAACTCAAGATAACTGAGTCGTTAGTGTCAAAATAAAATTAAAATTAATTGAATTTGGATCATATGAAGTCAGTCCAAGAGCATGACGGATTGCTATTGTACCACGTAAGACCGACAACGTAAGATATTTCCGATATATTTTCATATCTTGCTGATCTATGGCTGTTTCATATCAGTATCATTCCGAATGATACTCGAATATCCGTTTTGAGTGCGTGAAAGGCTTATTATTGGCACATTCAACCTTTTACAGAGCGGTACATGGACAAAATAGCCCTTGTGGTAAAGGCTGATTGTTTCGCGTGGTCGATTATATTCCTATGTTTGATGTTTTGTGTTTGGTTTGAGAGACTCAAAGTCTGTCCATATAGTAAATTACTTAATTCTGAGAATCGTAAGTGAGAATTATAAGCTTGAGTTAAGACTTTGCGGAAACTAGCACTTGGAGCTGCTACGTTATTTCAAGAAGTCACGTAGGAGGAAACAGATTTTAAGAAGTGAATAGAACAAGTCCTACAGAGCAGTCATCTTGCTGAACCCTTATTGAAATAGCTGTCTCGAAAGCTAACACACTTGATTCAATATTAATTCAACATTACAACTCATCGGTAATTTCGTAATTATATTGTTGCGCACATTTTGAGATATTGTGCGACACGAGTATAGCCATCTAATATTTTGTTTCTAATTTCAGCAATGGATCAAGCAAATAATACTTTTCCCACTGGACAAGAGCGTAATTCTTCGTCTCAAAGCTGCAGCGTCATCCCAGATGACACAGATCTCGAGATCATCATCAAGATCTTTTCACTGTCAGTGATCTTATTCCTGTCCACTTTTGGTAACATTCTAGTTATTGGGGTGGTTCACAAAAACCAATCTATGCGTCAAAAATCCATCAACCTGTACATCGTCAATCTCGCAACTTCAGATCTTCTACTTGCTCTGGTTGTTATTCCTGGCACTATTAGTGACCTTTTGAACGGACAAGGTGTCTGGATAATTACAGGATTTGTTGGAGAAGCAACGTGTAGGTTGGTGTACTTCGTACAAGATGTGTCTATCGCTGTATCTGTGCAGAGTTTGGTCGTAATCGCATTTGATCGCTTCTGCGCAGTAGTTTATCCACTACGCATTACAACAACCTCGTCTACTATTCGTCTAGTTGTGATCCCTATGACATGGCTTGTGGCTTGTGCGATACATGCCAGCTATTTCTTCACCTACAGATTAGAATGGAATCCACACGATAATACTACAATGTGTACACACATTTGGTCGACAGATAAGAAAGAACATGACGACATAATGCTTAAACACTACTTGGCAATGTTTTGTTTGTTTTTCGCGGTACCCGTTCTGCTCCTAGTCATCTTGTACTCGTTAATCTTTATCAAACTGAGGCTGCAAAGTCAAACAATGAGTCTGCGTACATCAGGCACAATAGCACGACGCAGAGAACAAGAATGGAACGTTCTGAAGATGGCGTTTGCAATAGTGATGGCTTTCTTTATGTGCTATGGCCCTTTTAATGTCGTTGTCTTCTTGATAATCTTTCAATGGGGCACCATCGGAGATGCCTGCAATATTAAAACGATATTGTTCATCACCATGTTTCTATTCCTGTTCAACACGGCGCTCAATCCATTCATTTATTTTATTTTCAGTGAGAACTTCAGAGTAGGATTCGTGCGAATGTTCGTGCGCAACTCAAAAAATGGCTCGGGAAAGTGCTTTCTAAAGAGTATCAAAAAGATACGTACAATGGATTATGAAAGTGGACATAGAACTGTGTTCAACGTTATAGACACGGCTGTTTGATACCACTGGAGATTATAGGATATTGCAGTCAGTTCAAGATATGAGGCGGGAAACCAATCGTTGAAAACTCTGTACTGATTTTAATACCATCTGTGGATTGAACTATTCATTCTACTGAAAGCACTGTATACATACAGGTTTACACTGGTTTGAATGATGTATAGCAATAACTAAACGTATCAGGTTAGACATGTTAATTTATATGTAATAATTACGGCCATTCGTCATGTATTCTGTGTTTTTCTTCTATAAAACGCGGGAATCAAGCTAGATTTGTAATTTTTATTCCTGACGAATATTAAGGTTCAAAGCAATAAACTTCAACATTTCCGTTGAACAAAAACCGCATTATATGAATTGCTGTATCGATAACCAGGGCATTCTTCTCCAAACATGATAACATGATCGCCGTGTCGATGAGTTCGTGTAAATATTACGGGGGTGGGGCTATTTGATCCGTCTGCATACGTCATAATCTTGACGTCACACGGAGTATTTTCTTCATAATAGCTCATCATATTTTACTGAAGAGGTCCACTTCCTTAATATTCTCAATAACAGTCCTTTAAGAATTGTAATCACGCAACTATTTACTTTTCTCTCACGTAGCTTGTAAGAAACTGGTTAATATCCGGTAAATAGGAAGCCCTAGAAGACAGTGATGAGATGACTCCACAAACCACGCGTCAAACCACGCAATTAAAAAAAACTTTTATTATTATTAAAGAATTAATCTCAAAATAAGGCTACTACCACCAAAAGCGTACGCTAGCTTTGAGTGTATATAGTCCGGCTGGATGATGGGAGTAACCAGTTTAGCCTGGGAGTCCTTAAGTGACATGGTCTGACAATATTCATTTTACCAAATATTAAACATTGCATTTTCCAGGTTTCAAGGTGACTGCCTACTTTTGAACACTCGATTTGAGCCCACGATGTGCGCGCGCACAAAGATCGCTGAATAAATTACGAAATTTTATTTTTATTGAGGACCATACAATTTTTGAATTTCAACAGGGCAAGACCCTCAAATTTTGCACGGGACTATATTTTTATAAGCTTAATTAAAAGAACTTCTAAAAATCTATGTTATATCAAATTTGTTTAAAAACGGTTACATTTTCTAACGCCTGAAAAAATGGCGCAAATTTTGCTTCAAAAACTGGCGCGTAGGTATCCATTAAATGCTAATTATCTCGAAAAGGAGTTCGGGATAACTCATTTTTATTTTCATTATTTAGAAAAAGCATTTATATTTCGCTTTGAAAACTTGTAGTTTTAAAAATAGTCTAATTTTTCCAAAAGTAGCCTTAAACTCGTCTAAGAGTGCTTGCAACTGTAAGTGCCATGACAGTCCAAGCACATCTGTATAAATAAGTTTATGTTTAATTAATATATTTATTTGTACTTCTTTCAATCCCTCTTTGGCAATTTTAATCCTATTTTTCCTGAAAGTTGTGCGCTTAGCGAAATCCGATATTTCAAGTTTTAGAAACGACTTCGTAGAGATTTCGTGCACCATATACCAAAGACTAAATTTCCTCACTATCAAAGCCATAGTGTCATAGCACGAGTCAAGCTAATCTATCTTAACCTAGTTATCAAAAATAACCCACTCATAATTAAATTCAAGAGACGAGGGTCGGCATTCACTTCTAAAGAACCTAATGATGTATTATTTTGAGTGTTTGTCGTTCTGGTTACTTAGACGTTTTATATCTAGACTTGTCTTCAAAAAAGAGTAGAGGGAAAATCACAAAGAATCGATAAACGAATTATCTAGAGATGAAACGTCGATCTTCCAAATTCTGCCGAATATCACATTTTATTTTTTAGCCATTGATACACTACGACCTCATTACTGCTCCAACCAATATTTCAGCCATCGTGCCACTTCTTCTAGAAGAGGAATTCCAAGATAATTTTAGATTTTTTTTCATATGTCAAAACAAGATTGCGGTTGCGTACTAATCATTTTTTTTTTCATCAAAATTCATTGCTGTTTTCATAAATAATAATTAAAGAAATTACAGCACTTTTTGACCGAAGGGTAAAATCGCCGTAAAATCAGTCAGGATTGTTATTATTAAATTTGAGCCAACAGACAAATATTCTCTGTTTTTGAAGTCAAACAATCGAGGCTAATATGGTCAATACAATGCAAAACTGATGCAAGCCAAAAAGAACCGTGATATTTGTCATAATTCGTGAAAGAAATATCTTTCATTTTTCACGGAACCAATTTTTTAGAGCATGTATTGTAGATTTGGACTCGTTAGAAGGTTGGTATATATGACATCTGGGTAAACTGGCTAGATTTTATTAGGGTATATACAAATTAAAATCAAGAACCTTGCAGTGTTGAGACTGCCTTTTTATTGTTGACCTTCAATAAGGCGCCATGTTAGTTAAATTCAACACTGAAAAGATTTGAAGCAACAATTTGTTGTCAACTAAATGGAGGACATGTCTTTTGTTATTTCAGTCTCGTGAGAAAAATTGCAAAAACAGAAATGAAGGAAATTCAAATTCAAGTTAAAATTGAAATCGTCGTTGATTTACATAAGAAATACAAAGGCAAGCTGGTGCGCTACGGAAATCAAGATACGTCATATTTAAGGCGGGAAACTACACTAAACTTGACAGCCATGTTGAACATGAAATAACAAAAGGAACCAAACTCGGAAAGTTTGACGAAGAACTTCCAAACCGTGGCTTCTAAATACCCGTGCTAAAAAACAATGCGTAACTGATGCTGTCGAGTAAAATACCACGCGAATGCAGCAACACTTTGTCTATTGATTTCTAGCTAATGCGGAGTACATTGAGCGTTGACTCTTAAAACATGCACAAAAATCGATGCGTTTGGCGAATAGCAGCAAATCGTTCTGCAGGGACTACGGAGGAGAGGGGCTGGGGCCATACCCCCTCACATTTTTTTCTTTTTTCCTACTAGTCTATTATATTTTCCAATCCCCCCACGCACACACAAACACTTTTTAGGGTGCTCCTCGGTCCTTGTACTAATTAGCTTAAACAATAGAGAAACCCTCGGAATTGGAACAGACAGATTAGTGAGCTAAAACGACAAAGTGAAGTCGATAAAGAATTAGTCAAGGGTTCTTGGCCATTTTCTGATAACTACCAGGAAAAATGTCTGTTAGATTGTAAGATTGGAAAGCCAGAGTGCACGTAACAAAAGATCGTAGCTAAGTCTAGCTGAAACGACTCAGTCTTATCGATAAAGAAGTGATAATAAAAAGAGAGAACTGAGATGATAGCATTATCTTTAGACCATCGTTCATTGGTATTTATGGTACGACTGTGTGCTAGCTAATCAGCTGCAGTACATGGCTAATTCTGTGTTACTTTCAAATCATTAGTAATAAGCGAAAGCCTTGTTCACGTAATGGGTATTACACAGGCTTAAGTGATCATAAGTGTAAAAGTGTAAATTATCCGCCCAAGTGTATGGAATGTAAACGGCCGAGCAGGAGACTGGAGAATGATCTAATTATAAATATGACGTCGCATTATGCGGGAGAACAGGAGTATTAGTCGTTCCGAGGTTGAGGAAGGGACTGGAAAAGAGTGTAGTATTAATCTGATTAAAAAGTTAATCCCTTCACATGAAAGACCACAAATGTTTGGGCAAATACTGACTGGTTATACCAGACATGGACCCGTAATTCAAGTGAAGCTATTTGGAATCAAAATTACAGAGATTTGTATGTGTTCAGTGATCTGTTTTCTTGTTAGCCTCGTTGTTTTGTTTTCACATTTTAAAATTCTCACAACTTCTCAACAATTTAATATTTTTGTCTCAAACTTTCTAACTTTGTTGATGTCATTCTAATCTATAATTTTAATGTAGTGGTCAACTAAGATACGAATTAAAAAAATTATGATAATGAAGTGGCGGCCAGATTATGATTGATTGATTGACAGATAATTGCATACAACGGGCTTTCGATTGCCTTTTGCTTTTGAGGCTGTAAATTCTGATCATTTTAGTATTGTTACGGATGTTTTATTGATAAGGAAACTTTGTCATCCTTTAAGCGTTAACAAATAATTGGTAAAGTAAAAAACTATATGAGAAAGAAAATATAATAGAACTTTACTCAACGGATCAAATTGGTTGGAGTACCACAAAGGAAAAAGTGTTTTCAATCGTTTGGATCTTGTGTGATTGACAGTTTGGACCTTACACACAACTGGGTTCTTCGTCGTCGTTTTGTTTTTTACTTTTGAGGTGATATGAATATGTGTGATGATTTATAAAGATCAACGTTTTATTTACAGTCAGGAAAATCAAGGAAAATATCTGCATGCATTTGTACGGTTAGGAACAATAACATTTAACACTGTTGTGGTGTCTTTGTGAATTGATTTGAATGTAGATCGATGTTTCTCTCGGGAATATTTAACTTAGATTTTGCAAAAATTAAAAAAAGATCCCGTACAGCTCCCTATGTGTTGTTTGGTTTTGAGGGATATATTGTCGATCAATAAGCCGTTGTTATTTTAGCAAAGTTTGCACATATACATGCATTTACTTAGTTTGTTATGTCTATTTTTTAAAGTATTGTTTGTTCGCCTAAAATCATTCGTATATCGTGTCCTGTATCTCTATATTACAGTCAAAACGGCTCAAGCGTACCCCCGTAGGCTCCATTAATCATTTCATTATTCGAATATTGAGTTGATTATTCACTCTGAGTTTTCATTAAAATATCAGAAGACTCAAACTTCACATTCATTTCACACTAAAATTCTAAGGGATGCCTTTCTGGGGAGTTTTTCTACCTTGGCGTGGTAATTGTTGAAGATCCAATCAAAACTCAAGTAGATAATTCATTTTTAAGTGTGGAGTCAGAGTGAATAATGAACTAAATATTCGAATAATAGATTCATAATGGATTTAGAGGGTACGCTTGAGCAGTTTTGATTGTAAAAGCTTCGACAGAAAAGGAAAGCACATAGAAAACTACATGCATTAATTGATTCATGAATTCAAATACATGCGATTGGTACACTGTTTTTATTAGTAATCGAAATAAATGAGAACATTACGGGTTCATGATGAATTGGATGTTTTAATTCTCAAAGGAAAAGAAGCGAATTTGCGTGGGAGAATCCAGGAAAGCGGCAAAGATTTGCTCTTTTTTTCGCATCGTTAAGAATATCTTATCAGGGGGGGGGGGGGGACTTGATCTGCATTTCGATTTTATAAATGTCTAATCAAATTGTACAGAAATAGATGAGTATTTCATAAGATTGAATGTTCAATTTTTCGAAGAAAGAAAAAAGAAAACACAGCGACATGACAACATTTCTTCGGATTGAAAATCCTGCTATTTCATTGGTGCATAGAGCGAACCAATCAGAAGGCTAAAGGGCACAAACGGACATACCTATTTTAATAATATAGATATGCTTTGGTAGCATAAAAAAAGAAAATTGGCTAGGGATAAGATTTGAGACTTAACTTACTTCACTGTAACAGATATAAACGTGATTGCTAAACTATTGAACTTAAATAAGCCCAAAATGACAAAACCAGGCTGTTTCATTTCTTTAAGGACTTTCTAAAAGAGAAGCCTAAAAACAAAGCCGCTAATAAGTTTACAGTGAGGACACTCGAACCGTGAACACTTTGAGGTTTTTTCATACTTTTTTCCTCCTTTATCCCTTGTGTGAATCGATTGGAAATATGATTTATTTTGAACAATAAGATTATTTGAGTTCAGTGCTTCATTTTCAGAAGGTTTGAAGCAGTAGAAAGTTCATAAAATAAAAAATATAAAAATATAAAGTGTTCATGGCTCGAGTGTCCTCACTGTAAGTTTACTCACCATTTTTTACCAGTTTTCATCTGTTTGGTGCAGCTTTGTCTCGCATTTACTGCGCGCGCTCCACGTTGTTTGCTCACGTTATTATTTCGACTCTGCCCTGAAGATGAACGTGTAGGTCTAAAGCTTGGCAAAATAAAAGTAAAACAACAGGAAATGGAAGCAGCAATTTGTTTAACTTTCTGGGGTCTTTTTTTACGTTTTTTTGCAAAGCCTTCGACCTACACGGTGATCTTGAGGGCAGATTTGAACATAAGAAAAACACAAGAAACGTTAATATAAAAAGAAATTAAAATAATATACGATGAAACAATAAACAAAATATATATACAGAAAATTGACTGTACAATGATATGTATCTAGTGACACATTTACATTTTATAAGATTAGAGCAGCATGCAGAGTAAATCTTGCTTAAATCTATCTTTGGTGATCACCCTTCAAAAATTTTTATCTTAAGATAATATACCGTATACTGTGACATGTATAGTGTGACACTTAATGTCTGGACTCGAGGTGAATAGTTTTGTTTTCACGAGAGAATTGAGGGATAATGAGTAGTCAATAAAATAAGAACCGCCTTTATTTCAGCAAACTATAAGCTCATAAACCTTTTAAATATATAAAAACTGTTTTACAAAATACATCTACATACAATATTGTATTTCGAAGGTGAGTGGCAACAGCAATCACTTTTTACCCTCCTTTTTTCGAATTTTCTAATCTTTTTTTTTTTAATATCGTCTGTTTTTCTTTTATAAAAAGTGTTTTCTGAGTATTTTCCTTTGCTTCGAGCTCCATTGTAACTGAAATGCCTGTTTCCCGGTTTGTTGTTTAAATGATTGGTCCAAAATACCAAAATAACAAAAGTGGTTTTCTGTTATGACTTTAAATCCTAAATCTTTGACATGTCTTTTAAATGCAAACAATGAGTTGCAATTGCAAAAAAA
Organism: Anthopleura xanthogrammica; assembly: GCA_964019055.1. Lineage (NCBI taxonomy): Eukaryota > Metazoa > Cnidaria > Anthozoa > Actiniaria > Actiniidae > Anthopleura > Anthopleura xanthogrammica. The sequence continues at coordinate 8,655,513 of OZ025213.1, forward strand.
TATTTTTTTGTCATCAGTTAATATATTTAAATTGAAAATTTTCTTAACTTATAATTAGAAATGGGCTTAACTTTTGCACTTATGTAGATGGTTTTGGTGTTTTCTGAAAAACAGACGTTTTATATGAAAACCAGGTGAGCCCGCGATTTGACCAACAACCGCTGGCTTGTTTTTCAGCCCTATTCTGGAAGGGGGGTAGGGTCGGTGTATAAAGTACCACTACCCCTTGTTATGCGCAAACCCCTGCTAATTAAATATGCAAGGGCTTTGAGAAACTTGGGAACTGGCCATAGGTTATGCGATATATTCAGCCAACCGAGAATATACGAGCCTTCGTACGTAGCTCATTTAGTTGGTGCGCACCGTAAGAACGATTGTTCCACGGTTCGATCCGTAACTACAGCACTAAATACTCTCAAGACTGAGCATTGATGGATAGAAGAAAAAAAGGGCGCAATGTCGGCTCCCACGTAGATGAAGGAATAGGATATTTACCAATTTGAAAAAAATAAAAGTACTCTTCGGTAATATAATATAAACCAAAGCCAGACTTCAATTTTTGAGGAACTATTCTCCATAGAGAAAGGTTAGAAAGTCACAATAAGCAAAATAAGTCTTAATTACGCGATCAAAGTCGTCTAATCTTTTCAAGTTATTCGCTTCAAACTCAATAAAATAACAAAGAACTAAACAAAGTAGAATTTGTAAGGAAAATATAAAGATGATTGCCTATCTTACCAGTTAGATTGAGCATGCACACCATATAAAGCCAACGAACTATCTCAAGAAGGGCACCGTGCACCGTGAGGGAACTCAATCTCTGAACAGTGCAAGTTTACCGTCAGATCTGAGTATCCACGAGTTAACCACATGGTACGTTTGATTTCTTTGGTACCTTTTAAATTAGAATGCATTTATTCAATTTCTAAGACAGACATTTACGATTTTCAGCAATCGGTTCCGTGTTGTATATCACAAACACATTTTATCTTGACCGAAGTAGCAGTATAGCAGTAACTAGGAGGGTAAAATAATGAATAGAATAAGTGTAGCTATCATACCACCTATTACTGTACTTAGTACACTATAATCTAAACCTCTTCCTGTTTGGGCTACCTGTGTCATAGGAGAACTCCATATTCTACGCACGCGCCGTAATTGACGCACTTGTTTGAATTCTCGGCATTTGTTGGCTGTTTTGAAGGTAGCGTTTTCCTATTTCTAATTAATATATTAGATTAAAGTATAAAGTCTAATTAAATTAGAGTTCACTAAAGGATATTTTGGTTAATATTATTCTGGATATAACTCACCATGCTCTTTTTTATAGATAGGTTCCTGTTGAATATTGTTTTTCGCTGTCTCGCCGGACTCACATTAGTCTGATAATTGCTTTCTCTATTATTTTGTTCTAATATTGCTCCGTTAAATGAAAATATGAAGGAAAAACAACAGAAAAACAATTAGGAGTTGTTTAGGGACAGCAAAAGAGTAATGACAGGAAGATAAACATATAAGCGTAGGTGAAATAACCGCAGGGAAATTATGGAAGGAAGAGCCTACACCCAAAAAAGTTGAAGTGTGTAGACAAAAAAGGATGCTTAAGTAATGTGTAAATTAATCTAGCGACGAAAAAGCTCAACTGGGCTGTTCTTGAGGAAAAAGAAAAGCAAACAAGAACTGCATGAATAAGAAAAATATATCAAAATAATATGCGAATAATTATAACACTTATCTTGGAAATAGTTGCTATCTAGTTGCTATTTAGTTTTACGCGGAACAACAAATATTCTCTTGAAGCATTAATTTATGCACATTTTTAGACGATATCTAGCTAAATCTAGATTGGTCTCTAGCGCTCGCGATCGATTCGTACCTGTTCAAATTACGAATTAGATCGCTCCCAACCAGTCCAAACTAGACCCGAAAAAAGGGTTCTACTTTAGATCGAACTAAAGTAAACCGAGTCAATTGAAAGTGTTAACCACAAGATAGGTCGCGCGCGATCTACTTTTATTATTCGATCTAGAATATTTCCCGCCAAAATGTAAACACCGGCAGACGCGTCCCGCCAGTGTTGACATCGATACAAACACTTTAAAACCAATATTTATTGACTGAGGCTGGAAAGAAGCCTTTTCTGAGCGAAAAGAGAACTAATAATGACTAAAGAAACTTGGGGATTCGAGGCGAAGAGAAATTTGATTTTAAACCTTAGGGCAGCCGAACACATCCAATGTCAGCTAGGCGATTGTCCTACAAGAAGGGTTTGCAACTATGGTCGCCAAGGCAAAATAGTCTGCTGAAAAATGAGATCTCTCCACTCTTCTTTCTTTCTCTTGTATGTGTTAAATGATATCAAATAAATAAGCAAAATAAAAAACAAAACAAAAAAACAAAAAAAAACAAAGAAAAGTAGTTTGCTACAAAGTGTTTAAGTGTGAACACCAAAACTGGTTGATAACGATTTAGATCGACCTAAAGTGTCTGATTTAAATGTGAACACATCCGTACTGATTTTAGTTCAACTCAAAATTGATTCGCTCGCGATCGATCTTAGTGTGAACACGGCGTTACTCTCTTGGCCACAATGGTTTTCTAAACAATTCAAGATATGATTTTGTAGGAAACAAAACAAAAATTTCATTTTTCCAACAACAACTGCAAAACTCTGCGCCTGCCATCTACACCAGATTGTAAATATCCTGACAGTTTTAAAACGTAAAGATTATAAAAGAGATTAATCGAAAAATACAAGTTATTAAATGGATTTATGTACTTAAAAAGCTTTCAAGGGTGGAGGGAAAATATTGACAAAATTAATAAAGCGTCAGCTGGCCGGAGAACTAATCAAAACGAATTTGATTTAGACACACTGTCCACAAGAAAACCATCAACAAATTTTATCAAAACCACCTCAACTTGTCTGGTAACTTTGCTGTAGTATTAATTTGAATTGTAGGTCAGAGTGTTTTTTCACATCTCGCTGTCTTGTTGTTTGGGCTTGTCGTGGCGTTGTTTGTGGATAATATGTAAGGGACGAAAGAGAGAGAGAGAGAGAGAGAGAATGAATGAATGAATGCATGCATGAATGAATGAATGAATGAATGAATGAATGAATGAATGAATGAATGAATGAATGAATGAATGAAAAAAGGGGGAATAAAAGAAAGAAGGAAAGTAAAGGAAAAAAACAAAGAAAAGATACACTGAGAGAAGAAGGAAATAGAGAAAGAAACGAGAAAGAGAGGAGCGAGTAGGTAAGTCGATAATATTCCTACCCATCCTGCTATTAACAAACTCCACTAAAACATACTTCAAATATTTCAAATATATATACAATTACCAAAGATGTTGATATGATAAAATAAACAGACTCCCTCACGCAACACCAAAAGGTTTTTTTCTAAGTGGTACTCTTTGATCTTATCAAAATCACTTAACAAAATTGCTGCCTATTGTCCCACCAGATGTAAAAAGAAACCTTTTAATGCTGTCGATAAGAAAATCGATAATAGTCTTAAGGTTATCAGTTATTCCATATGGTATTAGGCCAATCCGTGCCAATTCTAACTAATTGTGGAGGTCAGTGACCTAATGAAACTTGCACCTGGATAGGGAAAGACGTCTGCGCATGCGCTGATGTACAAAAAAAAATGGCTGAAATATTTTTGTTCAGGGGTTAAGAAACTGTTAAAAAAATCAAAGGCATTTGCCCCCCTCTCCCTTGAAATTCTTTGCTAAAGGCAACTCTAAGTAAGAATGGGCAGCTTTACTAACAAGTGGTTTTAATGATGGGAGGTTTTTCTGGTCCACAATCGCGTGTGATAAGTCTGACACTCTGAAGCCATTGCTGATAACACGAATGATAATTAAAAGATATTTACACCACCTCCCTATAGAATGACATTAACTAATGATCTATATCTACAGCTAACTAAAGTCTCGAATGTCTTTTTAAGAGGCTCAAAAGCAGTTAAGCTTAGAAGATTAACTAGTCGTTGCATATTGTAAGTGAAGTGCTGCGAGTCTGTGTGGAATAACTTATATATGATATCTAGTGGTTCTTACATATGAATTATTTTCCGTGTTACAGTGCGAACCGAAAAACCTTGGGCACCCAGAAATATTCCAGAAAACGTGCCTTGCTTTTGAACAATCTGAAATAACTCTTTAACTGCAAGGAATTCGAATGATTTGTAGTCAGCTAAATTTCTTGCAGTTAAAGACTCGTTTCCTATTGTTTTCAACCAACGATAAACGAATTCTGGAATATTTCTGAAAGCCCACTGTAATATAAGTATCTTCATTTCGTCCCTTTGTTATGATGCAGTTGACAAAAAAATGCTGATCAAGTAGATAGCTGTCTCTAATAATATAATGATAATACCATAACACACAACAGCACATTACAGCATATCACACTGCCCAAAAAACTCTATCAGAAAACCAACCACACCGTAGCGCAACACACGATAATATATACCAAAGCACTCCAGAACCCAACAAACCACAACACATTACAACACACACCACAATACACTGTAATACATTACGTAGAAACACTCAAAACCATATCACACCACACTACATGGCATCACACAAAACAATAACACACCACACTATATCACATGGCATCACACAAAACTATACCATACCACACTACACTATATCACATGGCATCACGCAAAACAATACCACACTACACTATATCACATGGTATCACACAAAACCATACCATACCACACTACACTACATCACATGGCATCACGCAAAACAATACCACACTACACTATATCACATGGCATCACACAAAACAATACCACACTACACTATATCACATGGCATCACACAAAACCATACCACACCACACTATATCACATGGCATCACACAAAACCATACCACACCACACTATATCACATGGCATCACACAAAACCATGCCACACTACACTATATCACATGGCATCACGCAAAACCATACCACACTACACTATATCACATGGCATCCCACAAAACCATGCCACACTACACTATATCACATGGCATCACGCAAAACAATACCACACTACACTATACCACATGGCATCACACAAAACCATGCCACACTACACTATATCACATGGCATCACACAAAACCATGCCACACTACACTATATCACATGGCATCACACAAAACCATACCATACCACACTACACTATATCACATGGCATCACACAAAACCATACCATACCACACTACACTACATCACATGGCATCACGCAAAACAATACCACACTACACTATATCACATGGCATCACACAAAACAATACCATACCACACTACACTATATCACATGGCATCACACAAAACAATACCACACTACACTATATCACATGGCATCACACAAAACAATACCACACTACACTATATCACATGGCATCACACAAAACAATACCACACTGCACTATATCACATGGCATCACACAAAACAATACCTTACTGCACTATATCGCATGGCATCACACAAAACCATACCACACCACACTATATCACATGGCATCACGCAAAACCATACCACACTACACTCTATCACATGGCATCACGCAAACCCATACCACACTACACTATATCACATGGCATCACACAAAACCATACCACACCACACTATATCACATGGCATCACACAAAACAATACCACACTACACTATATCACATGGCATCACACAAAACCATACCACACTACACTCTATCACATGGCATCACGCAAACCCATACCACACTACACTATATCACATGGCATCACACAAAACTATGCCACACTACACTATATCACATGGCATCACACAAAACAATACCACATCACACTATATCACATGGCATCACACAAAACCATACCACACTACACTATATCACATGGCATCACACAAAACCATACCACACTACACTATATCACATGGCATCACACAAAACCATACCACACTACACTATATCACATGGCATCACACAAAACCATACCACACTACACTACATGAAATGGGCTTAAAATATTATCTTTGGTTAATAAATTATATTATAACATACGACACTACACCTTGCGACTGAAAGCACCACATATACCACTCTACACCGATGCTGTTCCACGTCGTCATGTCACGTCACGTCACATTATATCAGCCAACACCACACTCTATGAAATCACACCATATCGCACCTACACCAAAATATTACATCACACCCCACCACACCCTATGATATCACACCATATCATACCCACACCACAATATAACATCACACCCCACCACACCCTATGATATCATACCATATCATACCCACACCACCATATTACATCACACCCCACCACACCCTATGATATCACACCATATCATACCCACACCACAATATAACATCACACCCTACCACACCCTATATCACATCATATCATACCCACACCACAATATAACATCACACCCTACCACACCCTATGATATCACATCATATCATACCCACACCACCATATAACATCACACCCCACCACACCCTTTGATATCACACCATATCGCACCCACCCCACATTATAACACCACACCCAACCACACCTTATGATATCACACCATATCGCACCCACCCCACATTATAACATCACACCCCACCACACCCTATGATATCACAACATATCGCACCCACCCCACAATATAACATCACAACCCACCACACCCTATGATATCGCACCCACCCCACAATATAACATCGCGCCCAACCACACCCTATGATATCACAACATATCGCACTACCATCCCACAATATAACATCACACCCCACCATACCCTATGATATCAAACCATATCGCACTACCATCCCACAATATAACATCACACCCCACCACACCCTATGATATCACACCATATCGCACCCACCCCACATTATAACACCACACCCAACCACACCTTATGATATCACACCATATCGCACCCACCCCACATTATAACATCACACCCCACCACACCCTATGATATCACAACATATCGCACCCACCCCACAATATAACATCACAACCCACCACACCCTATGATATCGCACCCACCCCACAATATAACATCGCGCCCAACCACACCCTATGATATCACAACATATCGCACTACCATCCCACAATATAACATCACACCCCACCATACCCTATGATATCAAACCATATCGCACTACCATCCCACAATATAACATCACACCCCACCACACCCTATGATATCACAACATATCGCACCCACCCCACAATATAACATCACACCCCACCACACCCTATGATATCAAACCATATCGCACTACCATCCCACAATATAACATCACACCCAACCACACCCTATGATATCACAACATATCGCACTACCAATCCACAATATAACATCACACCCCACCATACCCTATGATATCAAACCATATCGCACTACCATCCCACAATATAACATCACACCCCACCACACCCTATGATATCACACCATATCATATTCACACCACAATATAACATCACACCCCACCACACCCTATGATATCACAACATGTCGCACCCACCCCACAATATAACATCACACCCCACCACCGCGTCTTGGGAATAGTGCTGTACAATTGGACCCCAATAAAGGCTTTCCAATATCACGTGATGGCAGCCATGTCATAACAATAGAGTCTTTTCCTCTTCGTAAACTGAATTCTTTCTCATGTAGACCAGTATCAATAGCAGTTATTATGGATGCATGCAAATGAGATGCAAATAAGACAACAAGCATTGCATCGACCCGATAGCCTCACTTGTATGATTCTTAAAACAAAAGAATATCTGACTGCGGGCTCAACTGTAATAAAAGCTATTATTATACAATTTACTCGGTATCTCAATTTTGATTGGTCGCGAGACCTCAGCCAATTCCTAAAATCGTTTGAACTCGACATAATAAATGTATTATTTGTAGCAGGAAGTGGAATGGAATGGAAATTGAACTGATAGAAAAACGTTTTTTTTTTTTCGAAAGTAGAGTTTAATTTTTATTCTTAGTTTGCAAAATATATAATAAAACTATTATTGAGTTCGGTTTTCACATGATATCGTAAATCATCAAGACCTCAGCCGATTTATCTAACTAATCGGCAGATAACACGGCCTTGGTCTTGATAATTTACGATATCATTATCAACCTCAACCAATAATTGTTTCAGTATTGTTTCTGGCTCCTGGTATCCCTATGATATCACAACATATCGCACTACCATCCCACAATATAACATCACACCCCACCATACCCTATGATATCAAACCATATCGCACTACCATCCCACAATATAACATCACACCCCACCACACCCTATGATATCACACCATATCATATTCACACCACAATATAACATCACACCCCACCACACCCTATGATATCACAACATGTCGCACCCACCCCACAATATAACATCACACCCCACCACCGCGTCTTGGGAATAGTGCTGTACAATTGGACCCCAATAAAGGCTTTCCAATATCACGTGATGGCAGCCATGTCATAACAATAGAGTCTTTTCCTCTTCGTAAACTGAATTCTTTCTCATGTAGACCAGTATCAATAGCAGTTATTATGGATGCATGCAAATGAGATGCAAATAAGACAACAAGCATTGCATCGACCCGATAGCCTCACTTGTATGATTCTTAAAACAAAAGAATATCTGACTGCGGGCTCAACTGTAATAAAAGCTATTATTATACAATTTACTCGGTATCTAAATTTTGATTGGTCGCGAGACCTCAGCCAATTCCTAAAATCGTTTGAACTCGACATAATAAATGTATTATTTGTAGCAGGAAGTGGAATGGAATGGAAATTGAACTGATAGAAAAACGTTTTTTTTTTTTCGAAAGTAGAGTTTAATTTTTATTCTTAGTTTGCAAAATATATAATAAAACTATTATTCAGTTCGGTTTTCACATGATATCGTAAATCATCAAGACCCAGCCGATTTATCTAACTAATCGGCAGATAACACGGCCTTGGTCTTGATAATTTACGATATCATTATCAACCTCAACCAATAATTGTTTCAGTATTGTTTCTGGCTCCTGGTTGCCATCACGCGATGTTACAAAGTCTCTATTGAACTTCTCATTGTCAATAATACACTGTATCGAAAGCTTCTTAAAGGTAAACGGCTACATTATGCATCCGGTTGTCTTTTTTAGTCAGCAGATTGTTCGATCATTCAATCCCGATAGTAACCAGTGACCTATACCCACTATAGATGGTTTGTAGAGGCGGTATTAGGAGATGGCAAACCAATGTGTATTTAAAAGAAAACATTTTCTCAGGCCTTCCTTTTAGTATACCGGACGTTGCTCTTTCAAAGCACTTTTGCTACTTGATGCTTAATGTATTAAATTAATGTTTAAAAAAGTGTAACGATGGAAGAAAATTAGCACGTTTGAAAGGAACAGAAATGGAAAAGGGAAATTCAGAAAGATAAAGCGATGACAACTAGGATCAATTAAAAATTGTTCATCCGTTTTGAAGAATGATTTTGACATCAGAAGGCGTAAGTAAAGGGACTATAATGTCAATGTGAAGAGGGGGAGAAGCAGTCATGAAAGACAAATGATGGGAAGTGTCTCAAATGGTAGTCTTCTCAGCCGAGATGCAATCATCAATTCGTTCATTCAATGAATAAACGAAATATAAATTAAAAGATGAATAGAAGATGAATGAATGGACCAATGAATGTATGAAAATATGAATAAATTAATGAACTATGAATGAATGAATGAATGAATGAATGAATGAATGAATGAATGAATGAATGAATGAATGAATGAATGAATGAATGAATGAATGAATGAATGATTGAATGAATGAATGAATGAATGAATGAATGAATGGATGAATGAATGAATGAATGAATGAATGAATGAATGAATGAAAGAATGAATGAATGTTTAAATGAATGGATGAATAATGAATTGAATGGATGAATAATAAAATAATTAATGAACGAATGAATAATTAATAAATACATACACATATAAATAATGAATGAAATGAAACGAACAAATATAATGAAACAAACGAATAAAATGAATGACGAAAAGAATAAATAAAAAATTAAAGCAAGAACGAAAAACTGCCCACAATTATTTAAAAAATTTCCCACCAGATAAAATGAAGAGACAGTTGATATGTTAGTTGATAGCTCGCAATTCGAATAACTTAGTTGTTAGGCACGAAACGATTGAACGACTGATGGATAGGGCTTCAAATTAGACGTGTGACGTAAGTGATTGACTAACAGACTAACTGTTTAATAACGTCAGTTATAAAGGACATGAGTGACGACTTAGTAACGTGTGTATGTCTGATATTGAAGCACTGTTATGGCTGATCAGACTAAAAGCTAAAACTAGACAAAAACTCGATTGATAAACAGATTGCAAAATATGAAATCAATCACTGTGCAATTTTCTTCAGGGTTAGAAGAACACAATATATATCTTGATATATTCTAGGTCTATCTTTTTAATTGAAAATTGTATAAGCTTACAGGATGAGAATTTCATATGAATCGTTAGCCAGCGTCGTTTGGTCTCTTATTAAGCTTCTTATTCAATCGTATGTTTATATGATCAGGAAGTACTGAGTCTAAAAGCATTTTAACAAAGTTCCTCTTGGAGATATGATTTCTTGATTGCCTCTTCCACCCTCTAATCGAGATGTGAATCAAGTAACATATTGACCAATACAGGAACACCAAAAAATATCCATGGGTTTGACAGCTTTGAGACAAGTTTAGAAAGTACTTGTTTCAAATTAGACACTTGGTCAAACCTAGCCTGTTTCCTTTCATATACTTTTTTGATTGAGTTGAACATAAACAAAGTATAGTGGTGCTTAATCAAGCACAATGTTTGCCCCTGGCTAGTTTTGGGCCTTTGAAAATAGGTAAAACAACATATTTTGTATTATCTCTGTTTAAGTTTTGCCTCTTCCGTACTTTCCCTTCTTTCTTTGTATGGCTCAAAGTGCATAAAATTAAGAAAAATCAGAGTTTATCATATAATTATCCATGAAATACCTATATTTCTCACTTTCGTAAACTTGTTATTTTCACTAGTGAAAATAACATGTTATTTTCACTAGTGAAAAGATCGTTACCATGGTTACACCTTGAGTGCCCTTCAGGGCAGCTTTGCGATTTTCATTCATCAGATTTTCAGGTTTTACTTCATTCATTATGGCTTCTAGTAGCGTGAATTTGTCGGATAGAAAACTTCCTTCATGGGAAATCAAAGTCCCTGAACCACAGCAAAGACGATTTGCTAGCATTACAGAGATGGATGTAGATAATCTCATTTCAAATCAAGAAAATGAGAACACGAAAAAGAAGACACTCTATGACTTGAAGACAGTGAGAGCGTATTTACTCGAAGAACACAATGAAGGCAGAGATTTGGAGATTATACCGCCAGATGAATTGAATGTTTTACTGAGCCAGTTCATTGTAGCAGCAAGAACAAAAAGCGGTAAAAATTATGAACCTTCCTCGCTAAGAGGAATGTTATCAAGCGTAGACCGTTATCTTGGACGGCAAAACTACGGCAAAAGGCTCTTCTTTGATCCTGAGTTCAAGAAGATAAGAGAAGCTCTGAAAGCAAAGCAGAAGGAACTCAAACAACAAGGACATGGCAATAAGCCGAGAGCTACTACAGCCCTGACAGACGAGGAGATAGACATTCTTTTCGAGAAAAAAGTATTAGGAACGAGTACTCCTCAAGCTCTTCTCAATACAGTTTGGCTAAATAATATTACACACTTTGGACTTCGAGGATGCAAAGAGCAGCGCCAGTTGCGTTGGGGAGACATAACACTAAAGACCAACAGTGAAGGGAAAGAGTTTCTCGATTATTGCGAAAGGCAAACAAAAACCAGAACTGGCGAAGACCCACGAAACGTACGTTCAGTGCCGCCCAGAATGTATGAAAACGCAGAAGTGGAGAATGAGCGTGATCCTGTTTATGTATACAAACTTTACTCAGAAAAACGTCCTCCTTCCATGTTAGAGCCAGATGCACCATTCTATCTGTCTGTGAACCACTTCAAAACATCAACCTACCAAGAACTGAAGGATTGTTTTTGGTTCAAAGCACTGCCAATGGGAGTGAATAAACTCGACACCATATTGAAAGACATGTGCAAAGCCGCTAGCATCACTGCAAAAACAAATCACGCGGGAAGAAAAACCCTTGTACAGAAACTCCAAGACAGTGGAGTCCCACCTAATCAAATCATCCAAGTAACTGGGCATAAGAGCATACAATCAATCAATAATTACAGCCAACTTGGAGAACGACAGCAAGAAAATATTTCAAAGATTTTATCGTCAAGAGGCAGTGCGACTGGAAGTGCGATAGGCATGGCGACTTTACATTCCTGCAATCAAGCTTCAAGTTCGTCCACCTACTCGTCCGTGAATGAAAACCAGCTTCAAACTATGTTCTACGGCAACACCATCACTGGAGGCACTTTTAACATCAACCTGGCATCCTCACCATCAGCGGCTTCAACACAAAGTTCAAGCAGCAGCGTCAAGTCCGTCAAGAAATATCGACGAATCATCGATTCATCGGATAGCAGTCAAGAGACTGAGTAAGCATTAAGCTTCAGAGCAGTTTACTCTTTTACAGACTATTTTAAGTTCATTTAATAGTTTTACATCAATTTTGTACTCAAGTTGAGGAATATTTCACAATTAAAAACTCTATTTTTTATCAGTTTTTCCGATGCAACCTTAAATAGAAACTGAGTCTACAAACATTGAGTATTTTGTTTACTTGTACCTCTTTTTATGGCAGGTAAATAAAAGTATAAAAGGTAAATTTGCTTTCATGGATAATTATATGATAAACAGAATATTACATGGTCGCTTGGAGATACGAATTTTATCTTCTCGTATTGAACAGATCTCACTCGTTCGCTGCGCTCACTCGTGAGATCTTTTCAACACTCGAAGATAAAATCCGTATCTCCGCGCGCCCATGTAATATCCTCTATTTATTAGATTGAAATGTTTGGAGATAAACCAAGTCGTCTTCGTGGCTATCTTATTTCCCTAAAGACTTCGATTGAAGAGAAAAACATTTTTAATCGATGGCGAGATAGAGAAAACGATAACTAAAGAAATGATAAAAGAATGCTAGAGTGAGATTTTTTAAAAGCTGGAGGAGGTAGAAATATCACAAGCTATACTTTTTGTCTTTCGAACACATGACAAAAATACAAACTTTTACTTGTTTGTCTATCAGTTTCTATTCATTCACTTGTTCATTCATTCATTCATCCATTCCATTCATTCATCTAATTATTTATCACTCATTCATTCATTCGTTTATCGATTTAACCATCCATCCACTGATCCATCCATTTATTCATTCATTCATCCATCCATCTATTCCATTCATCCATCCATCCATCCATTCATTCATCCATTCATCCATTTATCCATTCATTCATCCATCCATTCATCCATTCATCCATTCATCCATTCATCCATTCATCCATTCATCCATTCATCCATTCATCCATTCATCCATCCATCCATCCATCCATCCATCCATCCATCCATCCATCCATCCATCCATCCATTCATCCATTCATCCATTCATTCATCCATTCATCCATCCATTCATTCATCCATTCATCCATTCATCCATTAATTCATCCATCCATCCATCCATCCATTCATCCATCCATCCTTCCAGCCATTCATTACTTATTCATTTCCATGGTGTCTTTCTCATTTTACTTTAATCTTTTTTGCCATCCACTCATTCTTTAATCTATTTTTTCGGCTTTCGCCATCCTTCCTCCCTTCCATTATATTTACTCATACATCTATTCATCTATTCACTCCTTTCTTCTTTCTTTAGTCTAGCACGTCCACTAGTGAACACAACAAACACACAATAACACTATTATAGTTTATTAATCAGACACTTATTCATGAAATAAAAACTTCTTCCTTTCCCAAAACTATTTTTACCAACTAAAATATTTTTGAGAAACCCTTACTGAAGAAATTGCAATATTGTTTTTATATTGTTCATTTTTCAATTACGTTTATTTGAGGTTAATACATTCATTCATTTTCTGGAGGATATCTTCCCAAAATGTGTTGACTAAAGTATAACTGGAAAACCAAACACTATATACTGGAAACTTCTGTAAAGTAAAGAAAAACAGTCTTTCGTCGGCAGACGAAAGACTGCAGATAAACACTGCTAGATCCATGATTTTGAATTATTTAGTTTTATGTAAACCTTTCACACAAATGATAAATTAAAAACTTCTTTGTTGATACTGAACTATTTGTCGAAAGGAAACACCGACAAAGAATGTAAGATTGTAGACTGGGATTCTTGTTATTATTGAGCTTACAAAAGTGATTCTTTAAGGGCGGTAGAATATTTTTTCATTTATGAAAGAACTCAATTTTCGCTAAAATTGAAAGTAATTTCCACTTGCTAAATATCATGAATCTATAGGTTTTCATATGGAAGTGCAATTTAGTAACTTTAATTAAGCTTTTTGGCTATTTATAAAGACAGACTGAAGCAGACAAACAGAATTTTGAGAGGTTTCATTTGTTTTCACGTTTGCATTGCATCCCTCAAGCTCATATATTGTTTGAGCCATAGATTCATTAGTCTTTAAGTGTTCTTAGTATTGCTTCAATAGTCTGTTGTAATATTCATTTTCTTCCATGAACACCGACGCTACACAAAGTGATTCCTTTGATTTATTACTAATAAACACTACTCCAAATGATCACGTTTATACATGCGCTCTATCATGACGTCAGTCAAGCCGGGAAACTATTGATAAACTTAACTTCCCCCAAGCCACCACTGAGAGAGCCAGACAGCAATATTACACCAAATAGTCTATAATCATTAAATTGCATTCAGAACGTATGAAAAACGAAATTAAATAAAGATGAGATATTGGCAAGTGTTTTTAGTCCAGGAGTAATGGCTATCTCAGTCAGGCGCCATATTTATGTGTGTCTCTTTCGCTCGCTCGCGCTCTTTCTCTCTCTCTCTCTCTCTCTCTCTCTCTCTCTCTCTCTCTCTCTCTCTCTCTCTCTCTCTCTCTTTTTCCTGGTGCGGCTCAAAGTCATCGTCCTTGGCACTTTATTGAGAGTGCATCGCGACTAATCGACTGTACTGAAAGCCATTCTTTTTGAGGAAGGATGGCCGGATAGCATGGAAAACAGAGTCAATAATTGGAACGGTAGTTACGTAGACCCTTTTTACCCACTCTCAAAATCAAGACACGTGCATGTATGGCCTTAAAACACATTGACATTTAGGCATTTAGATTTCACTCTTGACAAGACAACACTAGGAATTTTAAGCAAAAAAAAAAAACAGTTTTAACTACTTAGAATTGATAGCATTTGGACTTTGCGCACCGAGGCTCCGGTTTCAAAACACAGCTGTCAATCAATCTACTAATTAACAAACATTTTATAAATTTCTAACTTCTTCGATAAATTTATAATATTGAAATGACATCTCCCCCAAAAAAATATTTCAACCCTTTTTTGAAATACTATTAAAATTACAAAGCCTCAAGAGATATCAGCAACACCAAGATGGTCACTTCTGTTATCAATAGTACAATCGTTGAAGTTTAACACTTTGGGAAAGAAGAGGAAGAAATGAAGAATTCTCTAGATTGCTCAGTCGCATTTAACGAATTTAACTCCTGAACTGCACCGAAATAGACGTATTAATTGGTGATAAAAGCTATATACATTTGGCTGGGAAGAAAACAAAATGTTGTGGGAAGACTGTGCGTCGACTCTTATTGATTAGATTAATTTGTTCTTTTAATGAAAACATACTAGAAAGAACTGAGCGATTATGGGTAAACTCAGTTTCCCCGCTATTCCAGTAAACAGAATGCCACACGCACGAGCTTGACTTGTGTCTATGATATTTATTTTTCTATACTAAAATACACAGCCCTTATTTTGATGTATAAATCCCGATGCCTCGACCATGTAGACTGCTAAGCGTATTCATTGATTATCAAACTTCAAACCTTCCAAATTTCCGCCAGAATTTTCTAGAAGTTCGTAGCGCTGGTTATCGATTCTCCACAGCAGTTCCAAATTTTTCTTGTTTACAGGATATATGAAAATGCTGGAGATACAACCATCTGATAGCATAGCCATAACATCGGAATTAAACTTTTACAAGGCTAATGATTATTAATTCGCCCCAAAGATGTTTAATAATCTGATTCGCAATATACGGGGAGGACTGTGTCTTGAAGTTACCGCATGGAGAGGGCTTTTTCGTGTAGTGCTTAATATTTATTTAAAACTAAGAAGAAATGAGCCGACTTGAAATAATATTGATTTTCTATTTTCCTTTTATGTTGAATCTAATTTTTTTTCCAAAAACTTCCTTTTTCTATTTTTTATTTTTTACAGTTTTTGGCCATTTTGCTTAATTCGTCGATCAATTTTAAGACTTTTGCGCACATTCCAGATGAATATTAATAATAAATGATCGTATCTAAGAATAAAAGATGTGGGCGAAGACATTTTAGCGAAATCCTAAGGGATTCTAATCAAATCACAGTTTCCTTAGTTAATTTTACGCAAGAAGATGATTAAGATCGTTATGTTTGCATTTGTTCTTTTTTAATTACTGTGTCGAACGAGACTCTAGGAAAACACAAAAAAAAAACTGCGCGTGATTTAGCGAAATCTCCCGTTATCCTCCGATGCGAAAAATAAGCTTAGAAACCTCCGTAAAAAATATCTAAAGCTCCAAGGTAATTGTGATGAAGATAAGGAGAATAAAGGAAAACGTTAAAGACGAAAAATCGTAATCGGTTATAATTTTGTTCACGGAATGGATTTCCTGATGTATCTCGCTAAGCAACAAATAACATGACGAATGCCGCTAATGAAAAAGGTAAAATCCATGCACTTAACTTTATTTCATCCCATAATGACTCACTCACTCAACTCAAATTTCTCGCATCTCGCTGTCTCTGCTTCGTCCTTCAATCGTCATTGCATCAAATATATTGTAAGATTTACCGCTAAGGTTACTGACTTGCTAGAGATAACCCAATGCTATCAATTGTGCGTTGACCGCCAACTCTTGAGAAAGAGCCTTGAAGCATTACGTAAAATAAAAGCTATTTGGAACGCTACCGGATATGGTTACATCATAATTTGTCAGAGCGTGTGTTAGCCCAAGGTAAGAGTAACAAACACAGACATTCTGGTTCACTTGATTGTTAGATATATTTTCAATAATCAAACTCTATACATCCGTTAATGCATCACAAGATTTTTTGTTTGTATTGCCTACAATACAACCACAGGTAGCCCAAGCTATGGTTCTGAATACATATAGAGAGAATGTATGGCAGATCAAAAAATTTCTTTAAAATAAAATAAATTTCATATTTTATTGTTTCTTTAGCGGTATATCAAAGTTTTATTGCATGTTTTGTGGTTTGCTGACGGTTTGGTTGCATTTTAAGGCGATTTTAGGAAATTTTATCTCCTCTCTAAAGACGAAGTCAAGGTAGGAATCCTCAGACTCGGGTGCTTTGCTTCAACAGGCCGTAAATCGCCAGAAATCTGTTTCACAGCAAATTTTTCACTGGCTACCCTTCGCCCAATAAATATCCAACACATCTAATCCAAAAATTGCTATATCGCTTCACTTCTTCCCGTCGAAATTCGCAAATATATACGCTCTAAATAGACAACTTCATCGGCGGACGGATCAGTCTCGCCACGGATTCAACGGTTGGTGACAAATCATTGGCTGTGTGGGGGAGGGTACATGACAAACGTTGACCTTTGCATAGACTAAAAACCGCTCGATGACAGCGAGAAACAAGACCAATGTTTAGTTGAACGGAATGTAAAATTTATGCAGAGGAAAACCAGAACGTTTAGAGCTCTATTTCGTAAACATTATCTAGAAATCTTGAATTATTTTTGGTTTTATGGATAAGGAATCTTTTATTTCGAGCGGTTTTTAGTCTAGGCAAAGGTCAACGTTTGTCATGTACCCTCCCCCACACAGCCAATGATTTGTCACCAACCGTTGAATCCGTGGCGAGACTGATCCGTCCGCCGATGAAGTTGTCTATTTAGAGCGTATATATTTGCGAATTTCGACGGGAAGAAGTGAAGCGATATAGCAATTTTTGGATTAGATGTGTTGGATATTTATTGGGCGAAGGGTAGCCAGTGAAAAATTTGCTGTGAAACAGATTTCTGGCGATTTACGGAAGCAAAGCACCCGAGTCTGAGGATTCCTACCTTGACTTCGTCTTTAGAGAGGAGATAAAATTTCCTAAAATCGCCTTAAAATGCAACCAAACCGTCAGCAAACCACAAAACTTGCAATAAAACTTTGATATACCGCTAAAGAAACAATAAAATATGAAATTTATTTTATTTTAAAGAAATGTTTTGATCTGCCATACATCCTCTCTATATATATTCAGAACCATAGCTTGGGCTACCTGTGATATAACGTCTCTAAGAAACTTTTCTAGAGCGACCACTAGTACTATAGACTCTTAAAGAGTTTCTCCCAAAAAAAAGCCCAAATACCCCACCTTCTACTTAACCTCACTGTTGATTTGTTCCAACGTTAATGAGGCCATGACTCAAGGAATAATAAACACGAGACGCACAAGTGAGAAACCCAAGAACTTTGCTCGTTTTGCGCTTATATTACAGCACGTTGTGAGCCCAAAGGGAACCAACGTCAACCTCTAAGGTCAATCTGTTTTGGAGAATTGATTGAGAAGGCATTTCGCTCTCGACGGAACGATTAATATAATCTGACAACAAGTTCGATATCACCGCCATGTTTACAGTTTCCAAACTCATCTAAGTGCGGATTCTTGTGTTATATTTAGCCGCTTTGTCCTTCTTTAAACAAATTTTCGTCTCAATCTTTTTTGTTAAATGGTTATTTAGGTGGCTAATCGTAAGCCGATCGATAAGTCTCTTTTAGGCCTTTTCAAAAATAAGCTTGTTTTGTAATGCGAAAGATATCTGAGGCCAGCTTAGAAGCTTATACAGTGAAGTAATATACATGGGCAGATATACAGTGCTTGGCGATATAGTCCATAATATTCAATAATGTGGTAGTGTTGTCATATAGGCGACCTTTCATCTGTTTATTACCGATGCCAAAACATTTTTTGCAAGTTTGTTATCGAAAGGCGAACCGTGGAATGCAATTGTATTGGTTATCACTAAGACTAGTAGATTGAGGGCTTTTCAAACTCATTCCATATTTAGCCCAAGGTTTCGATTTGGAATCCGATAGAGAGGCTTCCCGACCTCCTTCATAGTAATTTCTTGGCCTCGTGTGGATCGAAGTTTTCAGTGTGGCCACTTGTCCACCGAATAAGTATTTCAGACCTTGTCTGTAGTTCTGACTAAAGAGAAAGTATAAGAACGGCGTTAGGGCGGTATTCGAATATGCAACAAACTTTCCCCAGAATAGCAATTTCCCGAAGCAGGATAGTTCTTGCGGCGTCCAGAAAAAGTACACCAAGTAGACATAGGTATTGATTGGCAACCAGCAGAGTGCAAATACCACCACCACTGCAAGAACCATGCGCACTACGCTTCGGTTTCGCTTTGCGATACGCTGTTGAGTGCGAAAAGAACTGTTCCCAGGCGTTTTTCTCCGAGTTAGCTTGACGAGAATGGTCGAGTACAAGATAACGAGGAGAGCCAAGGGGAAAAAGTAGAGTGAGATTGAGGTGACGAGAAAATAGGTGCGCGCTGATTCAGGTGGTAAAGGATTCCAGGAATAAATACAATGCAAAGTACCGCGGAATTCGATGTGAAATGCGAAAAAGTAGGGAGCATGAAAGCCCATAGCTATGATCCACGTGAATGCCATATTGACAGAGTGCATCCTCTTGGATATGATCGAAGCACGCATAGGAAACACGACCCCAAGAAAACGATCAAAGGCGATTATCATCAGGCTAAGAATTGACACAGCGGTCGAAATATCCGTAAAAAACGGTACACACTTGCAAAAGAATTCACCTGCTTTGCCAGAAATGAACCATTGAGTCGGTCCATAGTATATTTCAATGATGTTTTTCGGTATAGCGATTAACGACTGGAGTAAGTCAGAAACGGCCATATTCACTATCAGATAGTTGACAGTCGTTTGCATGCTGTGGTTCTTGTAGACTACGGTGATGACCAAACAGTTCCCAGTTATAGACAATAACAGCATACAGCAATATGCTAGGGTTTTCAGAACTTTTTCCTGGCCTGATTCTATTGTTACGGCGCAGAAGCCGCTCGGGAAAGTATAGTTAAGCGTCGAGTTATTCATGGTAACGAAAAGTCACGAGATGGTTTCGTTTTTAGTTCGTGAGTTTTTCGATTGCGCGCTCTCTCTTCCTAATAGAGGGCACCTGCGTCTCAGCTCTGTTGACCAATTCCAAGTACAATATCGTGTTGACTTGGAGTTAGAATCCCTTTTCTTTCGTTTCAACTACGTACGCTATTCGAGGTGGCGACTTTTGTCTCTGCAGTATTAAATCAGCGGCGATCGATTTAAAATAACATCACATGATTATCACACCTTTATCAAGATCTTGTACAGGCTTTTGGTTTGGCGTCGATATCAGGCGATTTTCGTCTCTTAATTCAAGGACTCTGTAGGTACAAAACGCCTCGTCTCTTTATAATGAACGTTCTGTTTGTCACGTCGAGCTGTGGTGGCTGCTAACCTCGCCCACAAACGAGACAGGATTCCTGCGTGGAGTGCTCTTCGACTTAGTGATTGCAGTGCTAAGAGATCTGGGTTTGTGATGTCGATTCTCGATTTCTCTGGTTTTTGAGTTCGCCCAGTTATCTCCCAGAATACGCACAAATCAATTTTGACGTATACGGTCAACAAACGAGTTCATGTTTTGACAGCTGTTAAGCAAAGTGTTGGACACCATCAGAAGTACGAACCGCTTGTGTGTACAAACGAAGCAAGATAATTCCAAATGATAAACGTGCTCTGGTTGCAGTCCTGCTTATCAAATGAAACAAAACTGTTTCAGTTTCAGGGGTGCTTTTAGTGGCCTCTCGTCTGCCGGATGTCTATTGACATTTTTCCCTCAACAGAGTCATAACCTTCGATCAATTACGCCAACGATGAACGAAAATTGCATTAATGATTGACACCCAGGGGCGACGCCCACCACAGGTGAATAGCACTCTCGGCTCTAAGATCTGAGAAGAATTTTTTGATCTACAAGAACAAGAGGTCAATACATTATCTCCAGCTTAGCAAAGAGCAATCAATAAAGTTCCTCTTTTTCTATGGTTTGTATTCTAATACCCGAGGCCCACATCCTGAAATTTACCATGAATTATTCGCCAAACAAGGAAGCAATGATATGGGTTAATTCTAGAAGAAAATAGAGACCTATTAGGGCGAAAAAGTAGGATTGGGTGAACGTTAATTCTAATACTATTTGCGCGTAACAGAAGTTTTAATGAATTGCGCACGGAACCAAAATTTGAGAACAAACGCAAATATGTCTGCAGAATACAGTAATTTTCAGAGTGATATGTAATTTGATTGAGGAATTTTTCAAAGTGGTATTAAACTTTAGCTGGGAGTTAATTTACTAAAATGGTCTTTGTGAAGATTTATAGTGCAAAGCTGTTCCAACACAGCAGTGAACAAAAATAAATGAAATTCAAATCGTATAGTAATGAGTAAAAATGGCATTTGCTGAAAATCGGATCACCAGCCAATACCGTTCCAATATCGAAGGCCAAACTTCAAAAAGACTTGGTATTTGAATCCAAATATATGTAAAAATAACTGGCACTGTAGTCTCCGATTACAAAATGGATGTCTTGAGTGTTCCATTTAATAATTCGACCATATCACACAACATTCTCAACAACTTCACTCGATTCAATTTAAGAGATCCAAGCTCGTATAAAAATACTCGCTAATTCCTTCTCCCACCTACTACTAATCCCTAGTTGAAAGTTTTATTTAGAATTTGTCGAGCTTCAGGGAAAATATTAAGTCTTTTTATACATACTAAATATAGGCTATGCCATTTCAAGGCGGAAAAATTGTCAATAAAGGATTTATCGCTGTCGATGTGTCGAGAACAGCTGTTATCGGCCAATCCGCATGAGATAAGCCTTTTCGTTTCACAATGTAATTTAGGATCGAATGGTCTACTGGCTTGAACATAAATTAATATTTAGGTGAGAATTTCTTTATGGAATGAAGACTTGATCTCTCGAGATTTTTCAGTCGTCGAGAATGTTTGCTTTACTGAGTTTAAGTCTAACTGATTTTTACTGAGAAAAGTAAATAAAACTGAACGGCACGAAAAAAATGAGGAAAATTTGCACAATGAAGCACTTACCTTAGCTATTAAATGTTAGGCGAATCATAAAGAATGACTCAGTTTGGTTGTCAAGAGGCGCACGAAAACAGATCTTAAGAGACTAAATGTACAATCAGACCTGGACGGAACATGAGTGAAGCATTGGACTAAGATCTAGTCGACCTTACTCTGACTGAGGATATGAAAATCTCGAGGGATATTGAGATGACAAAGATAAGATGTACTATGAAGATTGGAGGCAGTTCGTAATCACAAGATCAAAGACGAGAGTAAACCAGACATGAAACCCCAAGGATGTTTGGACTTCGGACAACAAATGCCGATTAAATGTTCTGTGTAAACTGTGGAAGCGTGAGAAAAACCGCCTCTTTCAAAGAAAGAAAGATAAAAAGTACAAATGCAATGCCAAATGCAGTTCTTTGATTGTAAATGTAAATAATGGTTTTCAAATCAAACAGCAATCATTCCCCTTTCATTTTGTGAATCACTTTACCGACATCTTAAAAGACACGTTTGGAAATTTCATGACAAAGAATTGTATAGTATTCATGAAGAAAAACTCTTTTTTTTTTACTCTTACATTTTTTTGTTTGTTGTTATACTATAATGGTTCCGGGCCGTTAAGCGCACGAATTATTTCTTTAAAGGAACAAAAATAGGAAAGAAAGTTTACGGTTCTAATGCATTTTATTTGTGTGTCAGTGAATAATATTTCACATCCATTAGGTTCGACCACACTAACAACATTAAACTCTTAGTACAAGTTTACATCTATCTGTATCAACCTGCTCATACTTTTGTGGTTGGCCTAAAGTTTATTTGGCAAACCACATAATAAGTTTCTGCCCCATGACGTCATGCACGGTGCCTCAATTATTCAATAACCGTTGCTCTCTTAGTGCCCACTGTAACCATTCAATAATGATGCTTTCCTTTTGCCTAACAAAAAATTTAGTTTTTTTTAGGGTTTTGACGTTGTACAAAAAGGAAGTAGACGTAATGGCTGATTCTCATGAACGTTACCTCCAGATAAATAAATGTTTTCGTCGCATTTTTGTTCAGCATGACTTCATCGATGTGTTTGCCTCCACGAGAAGATAGCATTCAACGAAACATTGCGAAAACAGTGCCACCCACACGTAAAGTTTACAATGGCTTGATGTTTCGAAGTAGCCAGTCAGATATTTGAAATCCACAGATTTAGATGTGAATATATATCAATAAGATGACGTGATAGGTTTCATCATTGCGTTCAATCTAGCGATAACACCCTCCTATATGATCTAAATCCCTATGTAATACTCTAATACCAAAAGTAGACCAAGTTTATAGTATATATATATATATATATATATATATATATATATATATATATATATATATATATATATATATATATATATATATATATATATATATATATATATAGATGTGTGTGAGAGTGTGAGTGAAAGTGCTATGGCTTCCAGAATATGGCGATGTGTAATCATACCCAAAAGAAAAAAAACAAGAGACATGTAGCCGCCGCCATGTTGGCTGCTATTGATAACACTGAGAGAGAAAATTAACCAAGGGAAAAACAAGAACCAAATGACGATAATACACACACATATATATACCAAATCTCAAAAGCCAGTTACCACATGTAATATGTATACATACATATATGAAAGAAAAGGATGTAATATATTTTTTTCTAAAAACAACTTGTTACCAACTTGTTCTAGAATACCTAGCGAGACTTTTTAACATTTTTTCAGCTAATTTGTTATTTGTTTACTGTTTATTTCAACAAAATTAGCATTCTATTGCAGAAACGTTGTAGTATACATTTATACATATATACAAATACCTAATTAGATGCAAAAATATACACAACTCGCAAAATAATATTCTTCAATTTTTTTTTTGTTTCATCCATAAAGAATATGAAAAATAGGATTTGATCGCAATTATATAGATATTAGTAAATATATATTAGTGAATTTTTAGGCTTTAGAAGTGAAAATATATAAATATATATAATTTATTAATACCCGATACTTCAAAACCATATGTATTTGACGTCTTGCATCAAAGTAAGGCATAGAAGTGGGTTTTTTAAAACTTTCAATCAACACAAGTTCATATTTTAGGACTTTTTCCCATTTTTGCATCTCATTAGGTATTTGTATATATGCATAAATGTATACTACAACGTTTCTGCAATTGAGAATATATATATATATATCGTACAAAAATACCATAAACTTCAATGAAAAACCAAAAAAAGAATATTTCTATACCGATATTAAAGCCAAGGGATTTAAAGTCCAAGTGAAGCAGCCGTCAGACATCAAAATGACTGGTTTCTTTCCAATCCGAATCATTGATATTTTGACTAGTTTTACCGAGCTTTGTTTTTTAGCCATTAAGAAAGAAAATCCTCAAGAGAAACGCATGGCATGGCTGATAATATCATGATGTAATCCTTAAGATGGTATAATCTCGCTGTTAAGGAGTTTTTTGCGACATGATTGGTGCGTTTGCTGTGAATTTTAATCACTTATTGATGGTCCTACAGCCTCAGACATCATATCAAAACGTTTTCTATGTCGTTTAAGAAATTACCCTACAATGGTACTTTCGCACTTACTAAAACATACGTTAATTCTGGGATTAAGAAGTACATCCGAGACCAAAAGGAAAATCACGAGCTAAAGAAAGTAACAGTAAAGCATTATCGCCATAACGACGAAAAAAATGTCATTACAAAACTTATTTATTTATTAAGCATCAATACCATTAAAAACGACTTATCAGAACATATACGTACCAGTAAGCAAAGAGCCATTTGGTATTTTGATTTGATACAACGCTAAGACATAATTTGTGCTCTTAGGAGAGTTCCATTAGGAACGCGTGGTCATAATTTGAAAGGGAAACTTTTAATATACAATGAAAAATATTGAAGCAATCTCTTCTAAAAACTAGCTCAGTATAACATCTGAAGAAGTTTTCGTACTAGATATATCGTTCCTATCGTTTCTGATTTTATTCCTGATAATATTGTATAATAATGCCATTCAAATATATCACAATAATTTCCATGAAAATGAGCGAGAAACTGTTTCCAAAAAAGACAATAAATATACCTATGAAATCATTGATCAAAACCATGGACGTGCCTTGAACATAAGCATACATACTAGGTGTTGGACATAGAAAATAGTCAAATAAAGCTATTTCAGACGGAGGGATTCAGTTATTATCATTATATTATTATTAAAGACGTTAAGAAAGATTGTGCGAAAAAAGTATGGACTGTCAGGAATGATTGTACTGAAGTCACTTGTCCAAGACATGAATCAAATCATTTATCTGCAGTTAGTTTGTCATTATTGCTTCTTAGTGATTGTGGTTTCCATAAGACTTCATCAGTTCGTTATTGAATCGACTGAGCGAAAGGAAACGAACGACAGTCACTGACCAATCAGTGTTGATTATTTCACTATTGGACGCATTGTTAATTATTGTCAATTCTGAGGTTAGTGGAGATGGGAGATTTACTGAAATGAAAGAAGTTTTCAGATGAATTGTGTAACTTACCACACCAGAAATGCTCAGATAAACGCCTTTTCCTCTTTGGGCTAATTATCTTCCAAATGTATAGCTGTTTGTCTTTCTTTTATCTAAGAAAAAAGACTCTATATCCTCATGAACGGCCTGTGTCTCTTACTGATCAAATAACAATGCCTTAATTTGTTTAATAATGATAACAAAGTTTACACAACCTGATATTTACAGAAAGAAGAGAGAATTTCGACAAGACAATAAAGATGTGGTTGGTCATATTTGAAAAAGAAAGTTCAAATTCTGAAATTAAGTTGTGGAAGCAATTTGTATGGTTTGGAACCGGAGAAAAAGGGAAAGGAATTGTGAAATACAATCGAGAAATTACCATGACGGTAATGGGGGAAATAAGCAGTAAACATGAGGAAGATGTGCTTGAATTGTTAGCCTAAGAAGGAAGTGTTCGATTTTTAGCTTGAATGAAGCGCTAAATGAATTTATAACAGTTGAAAAAAGCATAACATGCAAAGGAAGATATCCTTGTAAAAGATCAAAGAAAAAAAACCGTACAGGCTGAAGTAAACTCAAACGTCAACCCACACCCCTGACACAGCTGTCGAAATTAGAAGCAAGTCTACTAAGATATAAAAGATAGGAGTACTTTTAATCTGAAAAATCCAGATCCATATGTTCCTTGAGCAAACTGGCAAGACAGCGATTATAGTGTTTCTGACATTTACTGAAATGGAATGAGTATTTGGGTTTTAAAAGAATTTTTCGTGTCTTGTGCAATCAATGTCTAAACGCAGCCTTTTGTTATCATAATTAAGACATTTTCTTGGAAAAAAAATTAATAAAATGAGAAAACATGGGGTCAAAACTTTGGCAACAATTTGTGGGAAATACTTCAAAGATCATCTTGTGGCTGTGTAAATCTTTGATGGAATTAATTTTGAAAGCAAAAGATTGAAGAAGGCTGACAGTTTTGTCTTGTTGAATGAGAAATTTATCTTAAAAAATTACTAATGAAAGAGATCTTATTAAAAAACGTTGATCGGGATGACAGATAAATCTCGATTTTCTAGGTATAATTACTATGTATAGTTGTATACATGGTTTAGATCTGTCTCACATGTAACATGTGTTTTCAACGATTACAGGTGCAATTCATTCTCACAGGATAAGACGCTTCATTTCTTTATTTATTTTTTGTTCCTTTGTTTCCCAATTTTCAACTTTCTTTCTTTCTTTCTTTAACTGTTCTTCAGTAATTTCTGATTATTTTCTTCCTTTCTTCGGAATAATACTTATTTAGGGTGCAAAATTTTATTGATTTGTTTGTTTTTCTTCACAACCTTCAGCATGAAACATAAGTTTTTTAATGACTGAATATAATTTATATAAAATAAAGAGTTTAGAGAAAATGAATATTTTGGATTGACAATGTGTATTCACGAATTTTCTCGATGCCATCGACGCATACATTTAGGTTGCACCCTTTTCAACTTCATCGCAACTTTTCTCGATTTATTAGATTAACTCGAAATATTTGTTGCAATGATTAAAAGTTATATTTTCTAACGCTGGAACTCAATACTGACAAAAATGTTCAAATAGCAGACAAGATACTGGAGAAGACGGACCAAGATCCGCTAATACATTGAAAAAAACACAACCCGATCGCAGAAAAACAACCCGCCCCCAGAGACAAACTTGAATAATGAACACCACCTGCGAAAAGGTTTCACAAACACTGTTATGTTTTGTAATTTGGCTAGTAAGTGTATGTGCGATTCCTTACTACAAACTAGTCTCTATATCCAGCAATTCATTGGTGATCATGTTCCCTTTTTGGGACGCACTACACCGGTCTTTCTACGCGTGCACTCACGAAAAAATCTCAAAAAAAATTACAAATAAACGTTGCCAGAATATACTGATTACTTCCATAATTTGATTTTAAAAAATCCATAGATTTATGTGGTACTAGCAGTTTAGTTCATAAATGTATTTAATTAGTATATATTTTTTTATCTCTTGTGATTTAAGCTGTAATATTTGGCGACGTCTACTTTTGTTATCATTCAAAGCGTCGCTTTAACAAACTTAAAATAGAATCTAGTTAGAATTCCCTAGAATACTAGATCGTTGCAGATTCTTTTTCTATTAATTTTATCTGTTTTTCGCAGCCTCTTAGAACATCCATTAACAGTCCTGTTCTATGCATAAAGAAAATTTAATCGGGAATCATCATGTATAGTAAGTTTAAGGGAGAATTGCCAGATCTAAAAATGCTAATAGTGATGGTTCTACGAGATATGTAAGTATCTGGCCATGACATTGCTCGAAATATCGTTATTAATGGCAAATGTTGATGATGGCTCTAATAGTGTGCTAGGTAGTCAAACAGTAGCTTTTTGGGAGAACAAAATATCTTTCTAAATTTCATTTGTTGTTTATACATTATTTTTAAAGAAAAAATTGAATTTTTTGAAAAATAATTATTTGGCTAAACTAGCTTTAACTATATGGTAACTCTTCTTGATCACAGCGGGAAATTTGGCGCCAAACGAGCGATTAACTTGTCGACTCTCAGCGGCGCTGCAGTAAAATAAAGCCGTAGCTGTTATGTGAAGTCTTTACAAATACCGCTAATTAAAACCTAGTCTCGGATATGGGTAAGGTGTGCACTGGACAAGGTGTGCACCTCTGACGATTGAGAGGAAAACCTAGAAGCTGATCATGACAAATGAATGCAATAAGATTGATATTGTACTTCCAACATGAATATCGATCCTTAACACATACTCAGTGTACTTGAATTAATTTTTAATAAATGCCATCTTGTACACATTAGTGAATTTGTTTTTACTGCATGACTATTTTTAGCGTTGAGTTCTTTCCGACTTCCGGCATAGCGCATGGTATTCTCTTAAATGTTGTTTCTTTCATATCATAAGCAATGAATTAAACAGACAGATACACATACAAACATGCCGAAGTAAATATTTAATCACCCAGCAAGCAAACAAAACAAAAACATCAAACAAACAAATAACAAATTTTTGTCGAAAGAGTTCAGTTGGTGGAGCTTGGTTTAGGTTTATTTTCGGTTGTGGTGACCAATATCATTTTGTAGTTTACCTGGCCTGCGTGGGACTTAATTTAAATTAAATCCTCTCTCTACTAACTAGCTATTAACTAGTGTTTCAATAGCCCGCACATTAATCACGAGTATATAGGACTTTGAATACTAATTGGATGGAATACACTAAGATTTCTTCTTCTTCTTCTTTCTTCTTCTTCTTCTTCTTCTTCTTCTTCTTCTTCTTCTTCTTCTTCTTCTTCTTCTTCTTCTTCTTCTTCTTCTTCTTCTTCTTCTTCTTCTTCTTCTTCTTCTTCTTCTTTCATTCTTCCTAAATGCTTTTTTCATTTGTATTTATTAAAAACAATTGAAAAAGAGAATATTTGGAGCACCTTTAGGCGTCACCCTAAGTTAACCTCACTCAATGCAGCGAAAGAGCCGAGTCAAATAATCAAATAATCAAAATCTTAGGCCGAGTTCAAACGTCGATCTTCTCATGAACCTAACCTTATGACAAAAAAGAAGCATTATTTATCGTTTTCAATGCGTTCGGGCTAGCTAATGAGAAGAAGATCAACGTTTGAACTGGGACTAAGATTTAAACGGAGAAACAAAAGAACTCCAAAATTATTGTTTCGCTACAAAGTTAAGTGAGATTAAACAAGAAAAAATAAAGAACGCTTTTCATGATATTCCTCGCCAAGCGGCATTCTTTTAATTTCCTTTGTAATGTCTCAGTATCAAAGCTTCTATAGAAATCAATATAATTCCATTGATTGAAGACTGTTGTAAAAGACAAATTATAATGGGTTGTTTTCAAGATTTGTGGCCTCATCTCACAGAGTGATTTATGTTAAATGCTTCCGTTAGGAGTGTTTTATTTTTGCTGTGTATATTTTAGGTAATGGCAGTGAAAGGGCTTTCTAGGAAGATAAGGCTGAAATACCTTTTACTTCATGTAATAGCATTGAAAGGGCTTTTTCAAAAGACAAGGAATACTTTTATGTCATATTAACAGTGAAAAGGTTTTTTCTCAACAGACCAGGAAATGCTTTTATTTCGTGCAGTGGCAGTGACAGGGTTTCCTTTGACAGACACGGAACACGTTTATGTCGTGTAGCAGCATTAAGGGCATCCTGCAACAAACAAGGAACACGGTTTATGTCGTGTAATGTCATTTAAAGGGTGTCCTTCAACAGACAAGAGATGCTTTTCTTTCGTAGTAGCACTGCAAGGGCTTCCTCCAAACAACAAGGTGGAGATAAAACCGAACAAAACGAAAATTCTTCAAAATAAAATTAGTTATATTGTCATATTCTTTAGCATATCATTTTAAAATATTTCAATCAAAGAAAAAGGCTTATCAGCGTACTGATATTTATCTCTAATGGATTATTTTTACTGGCTTTTTGGGCATCTCAATGGTTTGCCGCTCTTTAGAAATGGCTTCCTTGAATGAATACTTATCAAAAAAAGTGTAATTAAAAACCAATTGAAAATAATTCGCATGATAAAAGTATAGGATTTAGGATTGAAAGATTTTTAGCTTGGAAGGTCCTTTTGATTTTGTAGTGATTGGATCTTTTGACCTCTAAATGATCGACAAGACAAACTGGCTGGGTTTAATGGCAGCGTGTGATCGAAGTCCTTGTATTATTCACTTAATATTTGAAGAAAAAAAACATAAAGCTTAGTTAAGAACTAAATGCAGAAGAACTGTGGCTCCATAACTGAGGGAAAATAAATAAGCAAAGTATAAAATAAATTGAATTTTAAAAATGTGATAAAAATAAACAGCGCATTAAATAATTCGTACCCATGAATTCCAATAGAAGCAGCCATGTTGTATGCAAAGTGTATTAAAATGTTTTTTTTACTACAATATTTCGTCGCGAAACCCCTCTATGAAGCAAATCAAGTGCAGGAAAGTAAAGACCGTCCATATGCCAGAAATACAATGATTACATCTAATCTCAATGTTTTGGCGACATTGTATTTTGAAAACATTTCTAACAAATTAAAAATGATTTTAATCTTGCAGAGGATTTCATTAAGTTTCGGATATACTCTTGTATCAGCGGAAGTATTAATATGGATTATTTGAAATGGATCGTTAAGTTATATTTAATGATCCAGAATTGTTTATATTACTATTCGGTTAGGAAGATAGTAACAGATGTAAAAAGAAGGGAGTTATGTCAAGCGACTGTAAAATGGTCAGAGCCGTCGAGAATATAGAGGGAAGAACATATACAATAAAGATATAATAACTTATACAGCAGTATTTTTTTAAGAAAAAGTTAAATTAAATGAGAATAACAGTAGCCTATATACCGCCCCTCTGTTCTACTGCATTGCAAGGATAAGCCTACTCATTTTCCCATACTTATTCTAGTAGGGTATTTGATTTCAAATGTAATGCCATTTCTGTTATATACTCTTGTCTTACTGTAAGCGCAATTATATGGTCATCCGTAGATTTTACTGTAGTACGTTAAGCGCTCTATGAATACGTTATTACTATTAATATTATCATCATCATCATCATTATCATCATCATCATTATCATCATCATCATCATCATCATTACTATTATCATCATTATTTTTTTTATTTGAAGCACCGTTGCTTGTTATCTGGCACAAGGCTTGAGACTGCATATATTAAGGAAAATGAGTCCCTGCGTCTTTCTTTTCAGTCTTTCTTCCTTCTTCTTTGCATTTTCTTTCGTTCTTTCTTCGATTTTCAAATGAACAAATTAATAATTTAAATAATTCAAGTCCTTTCTTTTTTCACTGGCGCCAGGTTTAATACTTAAGAGTAAGAGTTTCCTTTGTCTTTCTTTCTTTCTTTCTTTCTTTCTTCCTTTCTTTCTTTCTTTAGCTTTATTTTGGATTAAAATTAATTAAATTGAAATTCAAGTCTTTCATGTCGTTGTCTGGCGCCATTTTGAAGACTTCAATAAAAAAAAAAGAAGATTCGCTTTGTCTTTCTTGATATTGAAGTGAAAGCAATATCATAAAAGTGTAGAAAAAGAAAGCGGCGTACTAAAAGGGTTTTAAAGTGTATTTACGAGGGGCCGGGTTCTTCTATAGGATTACTAGCCTCGAGAAATGATTATTGACGTTCCGCCGACTCATTACTATTGCAGTCAAGTCCTACTTGAAACACAATTTCGAAAACACGCAGAAAATTACTGTTCGATCCAATGAGAGAGTTTGGAAATGAGTTTTTATGATGTTAATAAGTGCACGAGACGTGAAGTCTTGCAAAGAATCAACTCTAAAAAAAATCAGATAATTTTTTAGCCATCTTTCGAGCAAGACCAGGATAATATCTTGGCAAAAATTTCCAGACAGGAAAAAAACTCTAAACTTAATATTTTTTTTTTTTTTTTGGCACCACCAATCCTCATTTTCATTATTATCATTATCATCATCCTACATTATCTTTTTTCTTCCCCAGTTCATAATTTTCATCATCATCTTCTACTTCCTCTTTTTCTTCCAACTGTTTTTCATTTTGTTTGCATATTTATGTAGTTTTATCCTTGAGAAATGGGGGCTAAGTTGTCATGTGTGTTGTCAACACAGATGGACTCCGTATTAAGTGCACCCTCAACTTTTTTTTTATTAGTTTCACCACGACTACCAGCTCTACCACCACTACTACTACAACAGCTTCTCGGTGATAATCATTTTCCTTTCCTACTTCCTTGTTCATTTCTTCTTTTTCTTGGTCAAGTTTTTATTGGGTAACTCGCGTATGCAATACCTGATAGCGGGAACTAGCCGTCACGTCCGTCAAACTCCAGATCACACACGGCATTCATGACGAAAGAGAGCATCTTTATTGTCTCATGTCTGATAACTTCTACCACATCATATTTTATATTGCTATTAATATTAGACAAATTGATACATTCGTATTATAAAATATTGCTTCTTTTACATTCAACTATACTAAAAAACCATAATAACTTCAAGAAGATAGAGAATAGCCTCATTCACATAAGAACTGCAGTAATATTATCTTTAATAGCCACAAAAGTACTAGTCCTCTTATCAGAGCGAAATGTGAAATAAAATGATAATGATTGATAGCCAATGGCATGAACCTTAAACAAGTTTATATCGACCTACTCACTCATTATCACCTTATAAATCAATAAAGGAGCTTATAGCGTTTAATATTTCATCGCTTGTGTCAAGTGACCTTGGCCTGGGGCTGGCAACATACTTTTATTCCGTGTTAATTCGTCAATGCGATAAAGCCATCTGTTAGAAGAAAGGAAAAAAATGTTTAGATGAGCAAATTCTAACACGTATTCTAACCACAGTGTGAGAACTTGGAGCAGAAATCAAGGCTAAAATATTGGTTCGATAAGCTAGCGTGCCGTCCTTGTTTTTACGAGGGTAGCACTTAATAGCCAGTGGCTAACAAACCTGTGACCCTCGTTCCATGATCGAATTGGAATTTGGAAGCTGATTTTTCTTGGAGGGAGGAAAACCGGAGAACCTGGAGAAACATCCCCGAAGCATAGGAGAGAACCAACAAACAACTCTAGTCACGAAAAACACCTTTGATAATTGATGGGATTAGACCCTAGAGGCAGCAATGTTTTAAAAAAAAGCTGTTCCAATGAGAAGGAAATGACCTGAATGCTAAGTATTTTAAATAGGAACTGGTAACTCCTTTCTTCAACTAGTCCCCCGAGGCAAACACTTTGAGAAAAAGAAGCACTAATTGACATCACAGATAACCCCGAATAGTTTACTTAAACAGTCATCAAACAACTCTAACTTAGCACTTAAGGGAACTCCTTCAACTAGTCCCTCGAGGGAAACTAGTTAATGATGACACTTTGAGAAAATGGGGACTAATGGACATCAGATAACCCCGAATACTGAAGACTCTCTAAGGTGCGCCAAACGCCTTAGGATAACTCCTTCAACGAGTCCCTCGAAGGAAACCAGTGGAGGCCACTTCCCTTGACACACAGATATGTCCAAATGGTAAGCGGTTTTTAATTGGACAGTCATCAAGCAAGACTGAAGTGCGCCAAGCGCCTTTGGACAACTCCTTTAACTATTCCTATATTGAACCATTGAAAAAGGGACACACCCTTACCACATAAACAAGAAATTCAGTGCCATTAATGCAGATCGTTTTCTCTTGGATAATCATTGTATCATCTAGTTAGTGCTTTAGGAGGTTTCTGTAGAAAATTATCATTGGGTCGTTTTAAAAGAAGAGGCTACCTTTGATGGACACTGAGATAACCCATGAATATTGACCAATTTTATTCGAACAGTCATCGAGTCTCTGATAAGACAGACCAACAATAGTGATTCTTTGACCCTCTAATAATTTTATTAAATGAACACACTCGATAATTTTCCTGATAACGTCCTGGTGACCCTACTCAAAATGAATCAAATTTTTGCACACATTTGAAGTTTAATCCTACCTCACTGGTAGCTTTTCAAAGCGCTTCATTCGTATGTGTAAAAGACTTGGGAGGACGGCGATTATAAACATGAAAAAGAGGCCAGTTTCACAAAATGGGAGAATAAAACGAATTGAAAATTGATATTTTCGATTGATATTAGCTTCTTTCTTATTTGAATATACAAAGTATAGTGATTAGAGAACACAGACGTTCAATATAGACGTCATGCAATTTGTGAAAAAACTGATTGATATGTGTTCCAATATCTAATATACGTGTTTGACGGTATCGAGCGAAAGAATTGATCGAGTCGAATACGATTATAAAAGTTGTTGATAATAACTCAATAAATCTATCCTTAACCCATTACTGACAGCAAAAATAACTAGAACGATGGTTTCCGATATTTTCCCGCTAAAAAGTACGTCAAACGACATGGGTGTGTGCAACGTTCCAAATGTTCTTACACTATCAAAACACATCAGTGTTGGAGTACTTTAGTCTCACTTACCATTAGATATCAACATTTGGTTATTCAATTTTCCCCACTTGCTTTTTTGGGTCAAAACGCTGCAGCTCGTTTGGCTTTTCATTCAATCTTTTGGAGATCTTTTCAACTAACGTTTGAAAGTGATTACTTCTCTTGCACCCAAATCGCCAACATCGGGGTTTTCGGGTGTCATCTTGATCTACAGCAGGAATAGCCTCTTGGTTTTTCTCATTTGGTGCAACTGGTAAGCCGGGTTTTTCTTCCCCAGAAAGTCCTCTTTTCTTGCACCCGAATCTAAAACAGTCAGGTTTGGAGTCTTGTTGTTGTTGTTCTTGTTCTTGTGGTTGTTTCATCTCTGAGTTCTCGAGTAGTTTTTTTGGTGAAGAAAAAGTCTCTTTGTCAGTATTTCTTTTGCAGATGCCAAACATCAAACATCCAGCAAGTCGTGACCGCTCTCGCATCGAGATCACTTCGTTAGCAGTACCAAACTCGTTCTCTGGAGGCTCTGCTGATCGCTTTTTCCCGCCACAGTGGAAGCGCTGACATGGAGGGCGAGAGCTTTCTACTTTTTCCCTTTTTGTGGGTGGACTTTTTAGTAAAATTTCGTCTATTAGTTCATCAACTGTCTGTTTTTCATTTTCTGGATTTTTTAGAGGCTTCTTTTCGTCCGTTTCTCGTTTCCGTCCAATGCAGGAAAACCGACAGTTTGTAGTCCGCAGAGCGCGTTTTTTGAGATGCCTAGAAAGAGCTAACTCATCATCTACACAGTTTGCTAGACCTCGTTCACACCTTAAAGATGAAGATGTCCTAAACGATAGGGCAAATATTACCAACATAAACGAAAAAAGCAACCAACCTCCACTGGATGCCATCAGTAAAAGTCAAAATGAGTAGCAAAATGCCACAAAATTACACAAAATGTTCTTTGGTTTCACGTTGTTAATTATTGGTCGGGTATGTGTGATCAGAGAACGAGTCTTGGGTGTGTTACTTATATATTCTAGATTCGTCCAGCTTCACTTTGAAACTATTGTTGTAAATAGGTTCTTCCGCTTTCATCTCCAGCTGTTGCCTTTAATCTTAAGAGTAATCAATCCTCAAATGTGTACACAGGACAAAACTGTTAACACAGTTCATTGAAGCGTACTTCTAACTTGAAGTTGGTAGAGAACTGCACTTAGAGAACGCATTAAACTATACCTTCTGGGGATAAATACTTAAAGAAGAACAATGAGCGCAGAGGAAGAAAATAACACCGAATCGAAGTCTCTATCTCTTTGAAGGTCAAACGTCTCAGAGAGAAGAACCAATTTGGTAATTTGTTCGTATAAAGTTGATTAGTAAATCCTATTGCCATTGTGTAATCGGTACACTAACGCGTGGACAATTACAAACTAAACAATGAAACGGATGGGTATTCAGAGTTAGTTTGAAGGAACCACGCTATTTGCTTTGCAAGGGAGTTTCATCACAAATGAAAATCAAGTTGTTTAGGAAGTTCACATCAAGTCTATTGTAAAAAGCTTTTAACTTAACACAAAACATCCACGATAAAAACAGCTCTTATGTCACATCTTTATGAAACCTTTTTTTCAAAGACTGTTTTCATATTGCGCACACAATGATCCACAACCATATGGTCCTTTTTCTTCGAATTTTGACTAACGATTTTGGCAAAAAAGTAATCGTTCAATCCTAAAATGAAAATGCTGTATTGGGATACTTTTAGTTTAGGGCTTTGCAGCTTCTCAACGCAAAAGTGAAGTAGACTTTTAGTCAATTATGAAGTTTACTCAAGCGAGTGTTTCTTGTATTCAACAAGATTGAACGAGAGAATTGCATGATCAGAATTGCTTAACATGTCAACAAAGAATATACCTTCATGTTGACAACTAAATCATCAGATTATCAGCTATTAATTCAGATTTTCTTTAATATGAATAAGAAATAAGGTGGACAAAATCAGTATGAAGAACTGCACACGGCACATAACATTTGAGTAGAGTTTGTTCAAGTGTTTTTCTCCGGGTTCTCCGGTTTTCCTCCCTCCACAAAATCTATAACAAGCCAAATTCCAATACGATCTGTGAGTCATCCATGCCCTGACTTTTAATCAGACCAACAAATATATTTGTGCGATACTCTATTTTAAGATCTTCTATGGATCATTCCATACCATTATTTTTCCGATTGAAATTCTATTCTTGGAAAGTTGCAAAAACATCCACTCACCTCGAATAGTTAGACGGCAGATATTAACTTACATTCAAATCTATATTTTCTGAAACTTCATTCGAATTTGTTGTTCATTAACTGACCGGAAAACCAGGGGGTATTGAAGACAATAGCCTATTTGTACAGCTCCATACCGAGTGACTATTAGGAGAACAAAGAAAATAATAGAGATAAGACGTAGATCGATATTACACTATCTTGTTGCGCAGTTGACCGGAAGAAACAAAAGCGGACACTATGAATGTATTGAAAAATTCATAACACGCTTTCACTGTGTATTGTAAGAGTTCCGCAAGGTGCGCAAAATATAGCGAATTGAAAGAGGAAGGATTGAACAAAAGCGTGTTTGAAAATAGATGTTATTTTACTGTTTATCAATTGACAAGTGACGTTAGTGAGCGCTTCTGTTTGCGCAACAAATTCGGGGATATATGACTATTGGTACAATGAAAACAAGATAGAAAACTTGGATCCATTGGGTTGGGTTGATAAACAAAGTAAACTTTCAAAAATGAATAACCAGCGATATAAACTTCTTCTGATGCTGTTACTCTTACAGTAAAAACAATTCGAGGTAGTACCCATTTGTAGCTCCTAAAAATCAATCTACTATGAAAGAGCTGTAAAAGGATTTGCCAAATCAACCCCTAAGTAAACGCACCCCTGTTGATTTTGAGGATATCAGCCGATTGTAAAGAAAGACGTCAGTTTGAAATTCTTGGTCGAAACTTCATTCTAGGACCTAAAATATCTGAGAAAAGCGTCTTGCGCTTTTAAAATAAAGCAAGTGCTTGCAATGATATCCCGTTGATCGATGAGATAGCCTTAGATGAACTAGTGAACTAGCTTGAACTGAGAAGTCAAAATAGCTAAACTCCAGTATCAGAACGTCAAGTCTTTGCAGGCTTTTTTCTAGACAATTTGTTCAGCCTTACAGCTGTTGGAAGCAGAAGTGAAAGTAGAGCCTTCATCTTGAATGATTTAGTCACGAGATCAGCATATGTACAGTGATGCTTCCTGCTCACAGTACTCTAATATTGCTATTCACGACAAATATCCATATCGAGGATTATCTATACTTATACTATTTATATTATACCTGATTTTAATCTCTTATAAAAAACATATCCAAGGCTGTAGTATAACGTTTTTACATTTTAAAACACAAGAAGGGTGAAAGTGAGTTTCAGGGTTGGATAAATTGAATGGTATGTTAAACAAGGAAACCAAATGTAAAGCTCATGTCGTTGCGCTTTTCTGGATGCATGCCTCAATTATACCGCACACTAAGAACTTGTCATATTTTGTGATGAAACGGGCTTGCTGTGTAAATACTCAGTATGCGCAATATAGGGAAAGCTAGGGTAACAGAGGGGCGAGCAAGGCTCTGTTGGAGGTAGCACTCGCTAAGCTTTCCGAAGCTTATTGAATTCTGTACAAATTAAAAAAAGCTAACATAGCACTTTCTCATGGCAAAGGTTTGGTCAGTTTGTTCATGATACAAGCATTAAAAAATATCCTCAACTAACAGACACATGTACGTCAGGATCTATGGCACACACGTTGTCAGAGCAGAGACAGCAATGTTTGCCTAACAAAACCCTCGCGTTCCCTTCATCCGACCGACCGGTCGAAGTACTTAAATCGCAAACACGCTAAACATTATTTACTTTAATTCTGTGCTGTTCAACTTTCCTATAAAAGAAATATCAAGTTAGATTTGAAATACACCGACGCAGCTCGAACCTTACTAGTTTACTCCGTCAATATTTTTCTGCTGTGTTTACGCTTCAAAGATGTGTTGTTTGTATTGATTCTGCAGAGCACATCGACAATAAAGGAGGTATTTCACCAGCTGTACTCTGTGTGTGTGTTAACCTTGCACTGTCACTCCGATCCATCATCCATATGCATATCGATTACTTGAAGCTTTGATAGCAGTAACTTGAAAATAGCTAAAGCTAAAGCCCTTGCAGTTATTTTAAGCCTTTTTCATTCTAACCGTCCTTCTAACTCTCCCCGACGGGTGAAAATTAACTACATCTACTACCCATTAGTATCAATTTAGATTTTGCATACGGTATATGCTACAATTGTGGCAGTACTTTGAATATTTTCGACACAATATTTCCAAATTGAACAGCATCTAGATATTTCCTCTTACATTATAATAAGCTAGATTCGTCGCCATTAAGTGTACTAAAATCACTCTTCCTAACGGGCGGGGGAAAAAATTAAAATCTTTAAAATCCAAAAATGCTTCTACAGCACTTTCATTCTCCCTAATCCGATAATGACAGATACATAGCTATTTTTGGTTGTTCTATTTCTTATCGATCCATAATCTTCGTCCCTCGTAGGACATATCGAAAATCTAAGAAGCTTTCGAAGTAGAACCGTTTTTTTATTTCCCCCTAAGCCGATCATAGACTGTACGTCCAGTCAATTTGGTTTAGTTTTTCCGGACTTCCCTAATGGTGTCCTCTAATTACACTGATAAACCCCTTGCAAAACAATCTTAAAATTATCTTAGATGCTATATGCAAGGCTAATTGAGTAAAATACAAAACAAGTCACACTTTTACTCAATAGATATTATGCCATTTATTTTGTATTCCTGTTGGCATCGCATACAACTCATTTTGGAAGAGGTCATTTTGAAAGAAACCGACTCTTCTCAACGTGGGAATTTTTGTTTTCTTTTTTTGTTATTTAATAGGTCTTCAAAGGTAACTTGAATTGGAATGGTCTTCCAGAAGCGTATCCAGGATTTTGTTCCAGGAGGGGTGCCGGACACAAAGTCAGCCCAGGGGGGTGCAACCCTCAGAATCAAAGAAAGAAATCATTATTTATTGGGTAGTTTAAAATAGGGGGAAAGTAGCGCCGAGGGGGTACACACCCCCTGCACCCCCCTGCACCCCTCCCCTGAATCCGCGCCTGTCTTACACGAAACTTACACGAAAAAAAATAAAAAAGAAAGAAGCTTTGATAAGCTAATGAAGAAACTAAGGCCTTCATATTATAGGAGTCGATTTATTGCGTAAAGCTTATAACTATTTAGTACTTTAGCGGTCATCTTTAGAGTGTTTTGCCGGCTGCTGGCTAATAATAAAGAATTTTCTATTATATTTCTATTCATTTTTGCTATTCAATTTTAGACTCTTCATCAGATTTTAATTTTCTTGCTAGGCTGAAACACTTATAAAAATTATATTTCGATTTTCGATTTTTATTTATTTTTTATTATTATTATTGGTCGAATAAAAGGAATATTTTGGATTGGTTTACTGTGCTCATCTCCACATCTCCCTAGCCCATAACTGCCTCATAATGAACCCAATTGCATTCAATTAACATCTACTAGGTTAAAAGCCTTTATATCATAACTTTAATTTTGCCATAGCTACTAATGAAACTTCAGCTACTTGAGGTTGCTAGAAAGGTAAATAAAGAGCTTCCTGGCTCGGCACTTTTCTTATTTCGCAATTTTTATTACGGATGAACAGTTGACATAATATAACAATGAGGAGAAGTGAAAGCTCTATCTTAATTCCACTAGTAGCCATCGAACAATCATGAAGGTGGTGTGCAAAAACAATCTTTTTCTTCTTTTACTATTGTCCTGGTTCTTTATTTATTTTCAAGTCTTTTCCGATCTCGACAAGAGATGACCATAAGAGGATAGAGGACACCTAGCTTCTTGTCACTAATTGAAATAGCCTTAAAAATAAAAGTTATAAGGTTTTGACATCATATCTAGATCAAGATAAAGCTAGTAATTTGGATTAAAAGTTGTGTGCTGAAGAATATTATTTTGTCATTTGTATATCAATTAGTGGCAAAATTTATATTTTGACGATACATCGATTGCAACCCTGAAAAAATCTCTGGGCTGATCTAAGTCAGGGCACGGCAACTCCATATTACAGATCGAACCCAGAAACGACCTCTATGTCTGGGCTGATCAAAGCCAGGGCACGGCTAACTCACAGATTAATTCTTAAAACAACCTCTGGGCTGATCTAATTCAGGGCACGGCTAACTCACAGATTAATTCCTGAAACAACCTCTGGGCTGATCTAAGTCAGGGCACGGCTAACTCACAGATTAATTCCTGAAACAGCCTCTCGGCTGATCTAAACCAGGGCACGGCAACTCCATATCACAGATCGAACCCTGAAACAACCTCTATATCTGGGCTGATCTAAGCCAGGGCACGGCTCACTCACAGATTAATTCCTGAAACAACCTCTGGGCTGATCTAAGTAAGGGCAAGACAACACCCGTGATGTCACAGACCGAACCCTGAAACAACCTCTGGGCTGATTATGCAAAGACAAAGGCACAGCTAACTCACAGATCAAACCCTGAAACAACCTCTATATTTGGGCTGATCTTAGTCAGTGTGTGTGAGTGGAGGAGGGGGAGGGATGGACTTACTATAGCCCTCGCCACCCCTTCCCTTTTGACGATTCAATTATTAGTATCCAAGCAACTATTTCCACAATCAAACTATGTACTGTACAAGACTGAACACAATCCCCATAATCTAATCTCTCTTACCAATTATCTTATACTACTTTGTTTAGTTCTTTTTAAAATGCAATCACATTTATCATTTATGGCAAATATGACAAAAAAATCTCTCAGTTTTAATAGCGATAATCCTTACTTCAGAACCAAAATCAATCGTATTCTTTAATGGTAATTTTTGTATTGCAAGTTTTTACTAAATGTCTTAGTATTCAGTGCTTCTTTCTATTGAAACATTTTGTCTGGTCAAGCGTTAAACGAACTAAAAACCTCAATAATTTTCCCCCTTGTGAGCCAGAAAAGAAAAAACATTTTTCGTACGTTAACGTTTTAATCTCATTTTTTCCTACTAAACACATCAATTTTCGCTGGAACCTTTGGAAATAAATATCCACAGAAAATAGTAAATTTATCAGGCAGGAATTATGGTTGACAGAAATAAGCAAAAAAATGAACACTTTCTAGGGAATATTAATTTTCGTTGAGCAGCCAATTTGCATCATCCGTTTTTTCTTATATTTGTTCTGAAAACTGAAAGATCCGACATGAATTCTGTTTTAACAAAAAACTTCCAAGCTCATTGTTTTAGTGTCAATTTGAGAAGTCGACAGATATGGTATTAATTGGAAACAACTTCCTTTTTACAAACTCTCGTGTCCCATTTTAGGCACTTTTTTATTGTTTATTTTCACTCCTCTATTTTGTCTTTGTCTAAATTATTTTATTATTCATTCATTCATTCATTCATTCATTCATCCATTCATCCATTCATTCATTCATTCATCCATTCATTCATTCATTCATCCATCCATCCATCCATCCATCCATTCATTCATTCATTCATTCATTCATCCATTCATTCATTTATCCACTCATTCATTCATTCATTCATTCATTTATCCTTCCATCCATCCATCCATCCATCCAATCATCCATACATTCATTCATTCTTCTATCCATACATCAAGCCATCCATTCGTTCATTCAATCATTCATTCATTCATCCTTCCATTTCATTCATTCATTTTTCCATCCATCCATCCATCTATACATCTATTCATATGATATTTTTCTCTTAATTCTTTATTCTATTATTCACACCGAACGCATTTCATTTCACATCTATTCATTCATTCATTCATTCATTCATTCATTTAATCATCCTTCCATTATGAAAAGAAATGTTTTGTTTACCGCCTACACAATACCTACACAACATGGTTGCGCAAAACAGTATACAATACCTGACAGTGCGTTGTCCTAATCGGACTTACATTCTGGCGAAGAGAAACTACAGCAAAAAGCTCGAGTTAAGTACTAGCCATATTAAATGCGCAAAAAACAATACCTGACAATGCGTTGTCCTAATAACAATTCAACACCATTTCTTTGGGTATATGTTTTTCTGAGTTTGATATCTCTCCTTGTACATGCCGCTGATAATGAATACACTTTTGATAGTGATAATTCTTAAGATACGACTCATGCAAGAATAACTACCAGATAAAAGCGTTTCCAGTTCTACAGAACATATTTTCTCACTACATACAGAACATGTACTTCAACTTCCCGTAAAGGAAAACACTTAAAAAAGAAGTATGGCACACGATGGTTCTTCAGAAAATCCTAGGGAAAAAGTGCTTAAGGAAACGATAAGCAATAATCTCATAATCTTAGTGAAATCAAATCTTTCTGGATTTTTTTATCCTTGGAAATGAAACAAAGGTATTTTTTATTTCATTCGTTTTAATGATCCTCCAGGAAATCCAGTTAGCTAACGCATTGAAATCCAGTTATTGTTCAGTGTGTTATGGAAACAAAATATCTGTTCAGTTAAAGGGGATACATATATTTGTATATATATATAGATATTTATCCAAAATTCTCAATTTTTTTGGAAACGAGTGTGTATATATATAAAGAATAAAAAAGGGAGTTGAAATTTTCTTTCTTTTCCACTGAGAACATGGCGTTTGCTGTTCTGGGGATGGAATCTAGGGCACTGGGAATGGGGGATAGGAATGTTAAATTGGGAATTTTCTTCTTTTGCAACGAGAACATGGTGTTTGGTGTTCTGGGGGTGGAATCTAGGGCCTGGGAATGGGGGATAGGAATGTTAAAATGGGAATTGCATTCCTTTTTCTCTGACAGATAAGTCACGATAGAACAAGCTCTGAAAATTTTCGTTACTTTTATGGTTAATTTTCTGTCGATTCTGAGTTCGAATGGAATAAGTCAGTTAGGCATGACATAACCGCCGGTAAAAAACTAGGCATTTCAGTGCTAACATTCGCCAGTCTCCCCTGATTCAA
Source organism: Anthopleura xanthogrammica (assembly GCA_964019055.1). Lineage (NCBI taxonomy): Eukaryota > Metazoa > Cnidaria > Anthozoa > Actiniaria > Actiniidae > Anthopleura > Anthopleura xanthogrammica. Next base: position 8,699,636 of record OZ025213.1, read on the forward strand.
TAAAAACCCCAAATCCTTTTCAAGGGATGTTTTCCTTTTAAAAAAAGATTGTTTTTTCTTCGTTATTTTTAAGAAGCTTTGAATGCTAAGAAGGTTTTCATGTTTAGTGTATAAAACCTTATCACTTATGATTCGAATCAGACAAAAGTAAACATTAAATTTATCTGCAGATTAGAAAATGGTCCAAATTATTTTCAAAAGGAAGAATAATTATCTATTACTTTTTAGAATTGGAATTGCACTTTTGAAAGCATGTATTTTGTGCTGTTCGGTAGGATTTCTTTCACAGTTCTCTCGGATCTTCCTGGTTTGTCACTAGCCTGTCAATGTTGGTTAGGTTTTTTGGAAGCATTTCTAGGTCAAAACTCGTCGACCAGTTTTGGTGGTTGATATTACAACGATAATGACACTCTTTTACCAATGAGAGTAGAATATCTGTTTAAGCAAGATGATATATTCAAACCGGCTCAACAAATAAAAACCTAATTCACGAAGTCAAATCTTGACAGCTTTGAGCGAATTTGAGCGGTTTACTGAGAATTTGCATTTCGTTGGTTAAAAGTCTGTCTGAATTATAAGCCAATAACTCCTAGGATAAAATGCTTAGCTTCGCCTTCTTTGTATAGCCTCTGGTTTACTTTTTTTTTCTATCTTATACGTTTTCCGTTGACGCCTTTTTCCAAGCACCTTCAACATTTCGAATAACGATATGGCTAGCTGGCTTGCATTTTTATCAAGTGCTTTCTATAACATGACTTACTAGATCATTGGTCTCGTTTTTCTCCTAAAATGACTCTTTCAAGAGTTCATTAAGAATATGTATCATAGCTCTAAGTGGATTTAAACTGAGTACAAAATCGTCTAACAAAAGTCAGAAAATAATATATGAAACTTGATGAAGTACTTTGAAGCCATTTCTCACAACACATAATAAATGGAATGGAAAAACAACCTAATATCCATTTGGTATATATACATCATTGTAATAAATCCCATCTCGATCATCTCAATCATTTAAACCGCCTTCTCAAGTATATACTGAGTGGTTTCCTATACTAATACTTGATACGTGTGGTGATCCCTACTGCGCATTAAGAACGGGTTGTCGTATTTCCCCTATGAACTACTTTTTCTCGATGCCTCTTTAAAAACCTTCAAATTTTATCGAACCCCAAAATAGCTGATCTAAATCAGCGTACGGCTCACTCACAGATCGAATTGGAATTTAACGTGTTGGGTTTTGTGGAGAGAGAAAAACTGGAGATCCTGAAGAAAAACCCTCGAATCAAGGGAGTCTCAACGATGCATACAATTTAGTGAAGCTCGCGTTATAGTTTTACCAATAATACACTTGTACGATTGCACAGCACTTAAGATATTCGAGAATATAGTTTGGACCAATCAGGTTGTTTTCCGTTTCTTATCAAGGCTGGCACACAAACACTAAAATCTTGACATTTGTCGCTATCTTGTGATCTGACATCCAGAGCGCTCATATATTGAAAAGATAAAATGTACAACATTAGAGATTGTAGTACTCCAAAACAGATTGTTTATACGCGCACGATTACGTGGGGTTTGACCGAATAATTAGGAATAAGAATAGTTTCCTCGCTTTTAATACATCAAACAAGTAAAAAATTGAAAATACAATCCGAGGGCGATGAATGTCTTTACTCAAATTAGACATTATTTCGAAAAACTTTCATTAAATCGCCCAGTTTTTTTTTACAAACTCGTTTAATAAAACTCGTTCAATTTTGAAAATGTCATTTAAATGTCATGCCGAGCCGGGACCTTTAGACAAAGACTTTTGAATGGAATATCAATATGAAGTCCGTTTTTATTTTAATCTTTTATACTTTTTAACATTGTAGAATGTAAACACTTAATCTTACCCGGAAGCGACGAGAGCAATCAAACAGGCTCGTCATGTTGAAACCTATTCATCATGGACTTTCAAAGCTTTAGGCCTTTTGAGTATATTGAGGATTTCTCACCCTTAAATGAGGATTATACCTTCTAAAATGGTCGAACGAAATATCTCATGAAGGGGAATAGGAAAGGAAGTACTTTAGTTCACCTGCTCGGTCCAATTAAGTTATCAAGACACACGCGCGCTAGTATTTGCTTTAGATATATTAGTTATCGGGCAGCCGGCTGTGAATTATTTGACTCAGCTTGAACGTATATTAAAACACTCCTAAAGCAATCCAAATACTTCTAGCCACGCCACCAGAGGATGAAACCAAGCGAGAACAAAGAATAATCTTGTGTAAGCTGAAGTGAATGGACATTCTCATTGACCAAAGCTACCGTTGAATTGAATTCAATATTGGAATTGGATTGATAGTGACTTGTGAAATCTAAAGTTGGAAAGGAATTTTGAAGCGATTGATATAGTTAATACCCTGGCGGTGAGGAAGATCCGACAGCTTGGGAAACCTTTTAAAATATCATATAACACGATTTGAAATCCGACCAAACACCTCGTTTGGTCAAATATGGAGGCTAACGGAACAAATGTAACCCTGCAGCTACCGTGTTCAAATCGACCTAAACCGACACAATTCGCAGTGGTTATTCAAATCGCTGTTTATTGCATCTTGTTGGCTTTCTCGGTCCTGGGAAACTCACTGGTCATGCTTGTGGTGAGCAGAACTAATGAAATAAGAGCAACAGTCAATTTCTTTATTTTCAATATGGCTGTGTCGGATCTGATTTTCACCATCGTTATAACCCCAAGAGAAATTACCGAGGTTGTATCGGATATTAACAGGCCATGGTTCCTTAGCGGCATTATTGGAAGTGCAACCTGTAAGTTATGTTACTTTATCCAGGACGTTTGTACTGCAGTGTCTATGTTAACTCTAGTGGCCATCGCAACTGATCGCTACTACGCCATTGTCTTTCCAATGAGGTCGGGTGTCATTACTTCAAAACTACGTAAAGTAATAGTCATTTCAATATGGATCATAGCAATGGGATTTGTTTCACCAGATCTCTATGTGTTTCGTATCAAGACATCCGTTCACAATACCAACCTCTACGAATGCTTTGCCTTGTGGGATGAAAAACCAGGATTTGCCTATTTCCTAACAAGCTCTGCTTTTCTCTTTATCTTGCCTCTTATGATAATGATGGTCATTTATTCTATCATTCTGGTTACTATCAGAAGGCGAAAAATACCCGGGAGCCTAGATAGCTCTCGAGCACGGCGTCATAAAGAAAGACGCAACCGTCGCGTGCTCAAAATGGTTTTAGCAGTGCTCTTGGCATTCCTGGTATGTTGGCTTCCATGTAATATATATATCTATATGAACTACTTTGGCTTTCGCAAGCATTCTACATGTAACGGGAAGGACACAGTTTTCGTAGTCACTCTTTTTCTTGCTTACACTAATGCGGCTATTAACCCGTTCATCTATTTTGCATTCAGCGAGAACTATAGACGCGCTGCAGTGAATATCATCAAGTGTAAAAGTAAGCGACAGCTAGCGAGACGAGAAAACACCTCGCTCTTAGCCAGGGCGTCTTCAGTACCTGCATCAGTTATTAAAAACCGAACACTCAAACTCCATCTTGAGTTGAACGATATGACGGCTTTGGAAGAAGTACAAAATGGAGAAGGATCGGAATAAAGGAATCAAGCCATCAACTTAGCCTTGATAATCCAACAAGACTCATTACAATATTAGCTTTGGTATTGATCACATTTATCCTTAGCCAGACGTATCACTACATATCAAGACAAGACATGGATATAAAATATACCAAATCTACTCTATGGATACTAATCTATCTGTACATTATTTCATTAGGAATTAATAGTCTTAACCAAGCTTTAGCTGGTCATTCTTTCGATTTGTGAGCTACCTCTACATATAATCTTCTTAGAGAGCATTAGGGGTATAATTAATCACGAAAAATATCGTGTTGTTTTAGATGTTTTAGTGCTATGAAATAACAGTTTAAATCCTTTTCGCTTTAAAAGGTCTTTTGAAGTCAGTTAAAACGGACAGCTACTTCCTGAAATTTTAGGGTCTAAGAAATGAAAATTTGGTAGATTTTAATTGAGTAGTAAATAATGAAACTATGAACACTTCGAGTCCAATTAGATATAAAACTGATAAAATAATTGAAAATCCATTTTTGATGCAATTGTGTGGCGAAAAAGAGTATCGCCACGAAAACTCAGTCGGAAAAAAAAATTAAAATTTGGGTTTTAAAATTTGCAATTGTAGAGTACCATTATTTTTTCCAATACGATATGGCCGGATATATCATATAAAAAAAGCGTTAGAAATTTAGAGATTTATATTTGTTTATTTGAACGGATTCTAGCATTTTAACTTTTGCATGTTTAAGATTAGCTGTATAAACTACTCCGCCTGCAAAACAACAGTGTCCGCGTTTTAGGATAACGGATCCTTGGTATTTCTAGTTTTCAAATTCCGGCCTCTTCAGTAATGGAGTTTCAGACGTTTCATAGTTTTCCATCGGGAACTGAGAAATTTCTTTTCCTAACAAATTCAATCGATAAAGAATAAGAGTTAGTATAAGAAAGGTATACAAATGAAAACGGAGTAAAATGACTGGCAGGATTGAAGTTGGAGGGTTGGAACTGAAGTGATTGTACCAAGAAAAATACACAAAGGGATAGAAAAATTCTATGCAATCCAAATAAAATGTTCGTTATCAACTAAATGACTAAACGCATAACAGTCATCCCACTCATGCATTTTTTTTTATCAACAGTTCATGATTACATATGATTAAGTCTGGACTCAACGGTTTGGCCATGCGATAACTTCTTATGAGAATGTTGTAGACAGAGTTGATTTTAGTGAAAGAGAAAAGCTATTTGACAAAGAAATCATGAAATGCACCAACTGTATTGACTATTTGACAAGTTCATCGCCATGGATGTGTAAACACCACGCACAGATCTAGATAGAATTAGCAAGGCACAAAGGGCTAACATAGATCTTAGTTCTATATCGTGATAATATTAGATGAAAAATGAACATCCAATAACACATAATAATATTATAAATAATGTTAATGAAGATGATAACAAAAATCAACAGCGGCAGATTCAGCAACAACTACTATTATTGCACTACCGGTAACATAATTTCGCGGTGAAATCCCCCCGGGGGTGAAATAATAACAAAGATAATGATCGATATTCTGCAACAATTTGTCTCGCTTCTCTTTCACAATTTGTCCCACTTTCACTACGTCTTGTCATATGATTAGAATATTTTAAAGATTTGTTTTCAACATTCTCATTTCCTTCATTTTCCCCGGGGAAAAAATGCCTCGTTTTCGTGTTAGCCTATACTCGTTTTCCGCTAGTCTTTTGTAATATGTTCACAAAATTATAAAAATAAATAATAAGTAAAACTATAAAAAGAAAAGATAGTAAAATAGATGGATTGTACGAAGATATTGCAGTAGGCTCGATCACGCATGCGCACAGGACTTTTATTTACATATTAAAAGTATATGTTCTGTCAGCGGTTTCTTTCCTCATAGCACGAATGTGTTATGCTTTGCAGTTTGAGCAGATGACTTAATCAATGATTGATAATTATATGTAAACACACGTGGGCGTCTCAATAAAATTGTTCTGATGATAACACTTTTTGATGTTTTGACATACTGTAAATCCTCTATTAAGCCCCCCTCTCAAATAAGCCCCCCTCTCAAATAAGCCCCCCTCTCAAATAAGCCCCCCTCTCAAATAAGCCCCCCTCTCAAATAAGCCCCCCTCTCAAATAAGCCCTTCCTTTTTAAAGGAAGAAATTTATTAAGCCCTCCCTCTCTTTCATTCCCCCTCATTGTGAGGCTCCCTGCTAAATGCTCAGTGATTCGTGACAGAAATTGTAGGGCCGCCAAGCTTTGTACTCTTCGATCGAGGCGAATTTGATTAACTTATTAAAGAGTAATGATGACTAGCTTTGGCCGAGTAGAACTGGAGCATACTAGATTCAAATATCAACGAATCTTTCGAAGAGTACAAAGCTTGGCGGTCCTACAAAGGACAACAGAGGCTAAAAAAGCCAAGTAGAAGTTCAAATAGACTGAAGGACGCTTCATTCCATGTGAAGAACAACAGATAAGTAAAATAACATGTGACATTTATTACGAGTTCACAAAACGGCTTTTGTCCTAGTAGTGCGTGCCCTTGGTTTTACGGTAATTATTATTTTGACCTGCGGCTATGCGGTTTTTTACAAGACTACTCGGTTTGCGATTATTATCAAGCTTAGGCCGCGGTAATCGGTGAAAAAAGTCTACTTGTTCTGTTCTAGTAAATGCAAGTCCAAGGCAAGTGTTACGCGGTGTTGGGGTTTTTCACTTTTTTTCTGTGCGGTTTTGCGGTATTCGAACGCCCCCCTCGATGAGTTCACTTCTACGTTTCTCACTTTGCAGATAATAATCTACACTTTTTCCTGAGCAAACAGCTTCTTTCATTTAGTAAATACTAAAATTCATAGTATAAACAAATAGATACAATTCCAAACATTCAAACTGACTTTGTATATAAATCAGCGATTATCTAATTTTTTATGTAAATTAGAAAAGACATGTACAAGGCTCATCCGAGAAATATGACACTAAAAATGTCGCTCAATATCCAGACCCATGGCTACTTTTTTGAAAATCTTTGATCCGATTTTGAGATTAAAGACATTTTACTTGTGGCACAGGGAGCCTTTTCCTTTTTCATTTTCAATTTCTTTTTCTTTTTCTATTTCTTAGAGGGTTAAGTTATTCATTGCAAATAGTTATGGGCACACATTTAAAAGATATATTACTTCTACAACTATATTTAAAACCTAAAAAAAACGTTTGCAAGATCTAGAGATAATTCCACATGACAGAAGATAGCTAAGGACATTTTTCTCTGAATGTATAAGTTATGACAGTTCAGTATTGCTGCTGCTGCAGCTGCTGCTGTTGATCTTGTGATTATTTTTATCGTTATTTTTTAACTTTCTTCGGTTTCAGTCGTTGTTTTTGGATCGAACTGAAAATGGGAACCCGCCATCTCACCTGGTAAATTCGTATACGCGTATCTCCAATAACTTGTTGTGTAAACATTAACTAAAAAAGTAGTTCATAAAACTGCAAACTTTGACCAAGAAAGTAAAATATTTTTAGTCTAATTGGAATATTAAAATTCTTATTCTACCTTTATTTCTCTTTTGCCCAACTGTCCAGGAGAACAGCCAAATCGACCACAGCCAGGCCTACTCATATCTGAGTCTTCTTGGACGCTTGATGTCAAGCCATGCATCACCAATAAAGACATCAGTACCAGCCCCAAGAAAGTCGAGCCTTGTCCGAAAATCATCTTCGTAAATCGATCGGAATAATTGCTGTTTTCTACCTTATTTAGGATTGAAACCCTCAGTGCAGCCAAAGAGAAACGATGACTCTTTTATAGTCTACGTTTAAATGAGAGGATATTTTGTTGGATCAGCCCAGGCAGCTGTGTCTATATTCATAAATATCATGGGCGCTTTCAATTGCATGGAAAATAAACAAGCAGTAGAAATCAAAACACCTCAAAATATTCTGGTCTTTAAAGTTAATAAGTAACAAAAACACCTAAAAATCTACAAAATTCTATTTTTTTAAAACATTTGCTTTTTTTGACTTGGGTGTTGAATGTTCTTATTTTAGACCAAGTGTCATTCCATGAGTATTATGTCTTTGTTTGCTCAAAAAGGTACATTGATACGGATCTAACTCAAACAAAGAATCTGATTACCAAGAGAATTAAACTGATCATATTCGTTCTGGTATAATGTTTTCCCACTGATCACGTGCCATTCCCTTGAGTTCTATTTATTTGTTTGCCCATAAAGGTATATTGGTACGGAACTAACTCACTGTGCGGACACTCCAACCGGGACCACTTTGATAAATTAGTGTCATTAACCAATCACATTGTAATATTTAGTTCAATATTTTTAACTAGCCAATCAGATAGCACATCGATGTAAAAAGAGCGTGAGAACGTGATAATCTGATTGGCTAACGCTGTTATCAGTTCAATCTCTGTCTAGTTTACTGTTATCTGATTGGTCAGTTTTATCAAGTGGTCCCGGTTAGTGTGTCCGCACATGATCTGATTATAAGAGAATAAATCTTATTCCTTTGTGTGTAATGTTTCTTCATTGACCATTTCTTTGATCCTTCGAGAATAAGATTCTTTGCTCTAGTTGTATCCATATTTGTTACTAGTAATTTCTGGTAAATTTACAGTGAGGACACTCGAACCGTGAACACTTTGAGGTTTTTTCATACTTTTTTTCTCCTTTATCCCTTGTGTGAATCGATTGGAAATATGATTTATTTTGAACAATATTTGAGTTCAGTGCTTCATTTTCAGAAGGTTTGAAGCAGTAGAAAGTTCATAAGATAAAAAATATAAAAATATCAAGTGTTCATGGTTCGAGTGTCCTCACTGTAAATGGCGGCTTGAAAAAGATATAATACTCGAGGGAAAGAAAAAAAACCCTGGTCACGGCTCTGATTATAATATTTTGGCTTTTCTTACGGCGTACCGTTGTTTTTACTGTTGTTGTTAGATTGTAGCAACCAATTATCGTGCGTTTACAGGTAATAAAAATCGTAATTTTGTGTTCATCTGTGTTAACGGTTGATATTTGCTAGAACTGTTTTGAGTACAGGGATTACGGCATTTTTTTATTTAAACGTTTTTCTTCAGAGTTGTTAACAAGGAATATAGAAGATATATTTATCATATTTATTTAATACATTCATTTCTAAAACTCATACCATAAGTCAAATGAGGTCCAATAAGGTGTTGTTTACACAAAAGTCGGCGTTTCTAAAAGAGGAATCTCATAAAAGGTGCTCAACAAGATGCCATATACATACAAATGGCCTAAGTTTTAAGTTCATTGATACAAAAAGTCAGTCTTGGAATTCACTTGTGAGGCGACTGCAAATCTGAACGGCAGGTTTTGGATTGTTTGTATTTTGTTTTGTTTTGTCGACGATAATTCTTTTATACGCATGCGCATGCTTGTTGTGCAATTACATATCTCACTTGATACCAAAACATGCCCCCTGTCAATAATGCATGTTAAGGGATAAGACAAAAAACTAAGTTCTGGTTTTTAGCCCAAGCTGATATGTTTATACGTCGCGGCTGGGTTTTTCAAATCAAGTCCCACATGGAAAGAAGTAACCATAGCGGCAAAACCATCAGGGACTCAAGCAACATATCGGGTTTGCTGGTCATAGCAAGGGTTAATCAACTCAGGTCTAGGGGCCGACTAAACTCTCCCTTAGGCTTCAGCCGAGCTTCCTGATCAGTCAGGAATGCCCGCCCGGGATAGCGGTGTTGGGGTAGAAATCTCCAGCGTAGCCGTAAGTCCATACGATGCTTCAGCACTCGATGTCTGGAAGTATGGTCCTGGTTAACCAATCAATAAAACAAAGCAATACTAAAAACCTGCACGAGTCTTCCATGAAGATGAACTATTAAATAGATCAATTTTGGAAGAGACAAGAGGAATCCTAAATGTGCGTTTAAAGAGGCTTCTAGTAGCTTTTACTGATGCTTCGGTCCTACTTTAGTTGGATCGATCATATTTTCAATGGATGTTAAAAAATACCTCCTGTTAAAGTATCTTGGATTCATGAAATACTGAAATAGCAAATTCATTTTATGATTAAAATAGAAAGAAAGAAAGAATGCCCCAAAATGCCCTTTTTCGAGAGAGGACTGGAATCTAACCCTATATCTTACCCTAAATCTAACCAACCCTAGAACCGATTCTAATCCTTTCTCGATGAAGGGAGTTTGGGATATGGAAACAAGTGTTTTACCACATCGCTAGGTGGAATCGATTCGACCAGGTGTAATGCGCATGCTCCCAATCTGCGTCATCACCACAGGAAGCTCGAATTGAATTATCTCTAGAGTGCGTGCTCCTTAAATCAACAGTTTTTATTTTACTCCCAAAAAAAGCCGTTCTTATTGGTTTACAGCTGCCACTACCATTTTATCGAGTATCAAGGCAATTGTTATCATTATTGCAAGGACTCTTGTGATTGTTAGAGTGGGTTTTCAATCAGATATCGCGACAAATATTCTGACCAATCACAACTCTTGAAATTCTAGAGTTTCCCAGAGTCTCTGGCATTTCGTGGAGCATGCGCAGTGCGAATGTCAGGGCTCTTGGGTCGAGAATGTGTTTTCAAGGGATGCAACTCTGTGCACTGAAATTTCACATTCACATCACTATCAACAACGATTTCACCCTATTTTACACCCAAACTCCCGAAAACAAACTTGACTAAGATGGTCCCTAGGAATGGGGCTTCACTTATTTAAAACTCTTTGGACTCTCCTTTAATGTTTTCTTTTCGAAAATAGTTTTCAATCACTGCAGAGCTTTCGTGTGCAGAAACAACAAGCACTACCATCCTCCACATAGGGCTAGTTTTGTTCCTCAAAACCACACGAAAAAGTTCTCGATGGACGGCATGTTTTATGCTTCGCTGTTTCATTTTACTTGGAAAAAGAAAAAAAATGCACCAAATGCGGGTTTAGGTTTAGTGTCAACTTCCATTTTTCAATTCTGCATAAATCATATATTTTAGAATTTTTAGTTTTTAGGATCTATTGTAATTGGGGGGAAACCTGTAATAGATTCCTAGCCTCTCTAATTTTAGAAAAATTACTGAACCTCTCACTGATTCGTTAATATTTTAATTTTTATTTCTGCAAACATCGTTAAGAGTAGGCTAAGTCAAATAAAATAAAATAAGAAATATAATAAAATAAACAAAACTCACGCGCTCGAAGACTCGATTGTTCATTTTATGATACTTCACAACTTTTGAATAAAAACCGTACGCGCGCACTTTCCATGAAGTAATCTCTATGTAACGTCAACAATCACGCTAAAAGAGGATGAAATTCCCGGTGCTTCTCTTGCTGGTAGAATACCATCTCAGCTTAAGTTGGACGAGCTTCGTTTCTGGCTTCAATGCCGGGGAGATTCGTGTAAGGGACTTAAAACGAAGGCACAATTCGTAAAAAGGTAAGATTATCAATGACGCCTTGAACACCAATCGTTAGAATAATGCTACACATTTAACGCCGTAAATTTACAATCGTATTCTAGTTAGACTTTAAAATAGAGGGGAATTTTAAAGCTTAACGAAAGGAAGCGTCTTTTTATTCAGTACTTGTTACGGGGCACAATATATTCGCGAGATCGAGATTGAACTCGCAACATTTCAAACTCTTCGAACGCGTTCAAAGATCGGTTCAGTACAGGTTATTTTAAAGTTATTTCAAAGAATTATAACAAGTTGTATTAAGTTATTTCAAGGAATCGCGAAAGAAATATATCTAATAGATATTTCATGTTTTCTTTATTTTATAGGGTAGAAAAATATATCAGTTCTGGTCGTGACAAAAACCTTGTTGACCCAGATCAAAACGAAGTGTTTACGAAGAGGAAGCAAAGACTAGAAACCATTCGAAAACAAAACCAAGCTTTCGCGCAATCACCTCCCGGCCGATGAGGCTGTCGGCCATTTTTCGAATCCGTGTATACAGACATGTGCAAACTAAATAAGGTATCACTCCATCGAGGGGGGCTAGTATGCAAATTAGATGGAAAAAGTTGAGGGGGCGGCCCCCGGGGGGGGGGGGACTCCACGGGTAAAGTATCGGGTATGCTCGTCGTATCTCTTAGGGGTAAAAATCAGCGATTTGGTATCTTTTAGGGTCTTAAATTTGAGGTTTAGCAAATCAGCACTTTCTGGTATCTTTTAGGGTGTTGAAAAAGGAACTAGCCCATCGCATAATAACGCAATACGTATGCCTTCGTAAACTCAGAATATTTATGTAATTTAATGTATTTTTTAATAGTATTATTTTTGTGGTATCTCTTAAGGGTTAAAATTTGCCAAGCCACGCCCTTTGGAAAAAACTTCCTGTATCTTTTAGGGGTATTTTTGGAAATTTCCGACGAGCATACCCGATACTTTACCCCCGGAGTCCCCCGGGGGGGCGGCTAAAGAAACTGGGAGAAAACCCTTCGAATCAAGGGAGAGAAGCTATATACAAACTCTGTGATGCCAAGTCCAGGATTGGAACCTGAGATAATAATAATAATAATAATATAATAATACTTTATTTCTTAAAAACGCATTTCAAAAACTTAATGCTTTTAAGTGTGACATCACTTACCAAAGTGAAGCTAGCCTCGGATTGGCAGCCTCGGATTCATATTCATTGAGATTCAGAATCGTTTCCGGGGGAGGTCAAGCAGGTCATTCTATTAGAATCCTCTCTGTTCCACAAACAGCGCCAAAATTACCAGTAATCTTCAATTAAACTTTCTCCGCTAGTTTCTATCTACGATATTTTATGATCTTAAGTAAAGTACACGGCTTATTCTCGACGATTCTACTGATTTTGTACTCAGCCTCGGATTGGACTCGGATTACAAGTCACGTTTTTTACAAGATAAGCAGTCCAAAGATCGTGTTACAAAACGTACAATAGACCAGTTTAACCCAGAGGTTAACCTTTAACAAATATTAACAAATGCTGAATTATCTACTATTCAGCCTCGGGGTCGGTTTCTGTTTAGTTCTAACCCTTGTTTTGGACTCTGATACTCCTATTGGACTCTAGTTATCATTCTCAGCCTCGGATTCGGACGTCATTTACATATCATTCTAATGATTTTGTACTCAGCCTCGGATTGGACTCGAATTACATCCCAGCCTCGGATTGGACTCGAATTGCATCCCAGCCTCGGATTGGACTCGAATTACATCCCAGCCTCGGATTGGACTCGGATTACATCTCAGCCTCGGATTGGACTGAATGTCACTGGTAAAATAAACTTTAAAATGTATACAGAAGTACAAATTAAAAGCTAACTGATTTGCTGGACTGAGAGCCTTGAGCTTCAATATGATAAACATTTTTGGTTACTTTCGACAAAATTGCATGAAATTATGAAGTATATATTTAATTCTATGAACCTCACCGCCTTGTGTCGTGCATGCGTTGTTTATTTGAATGGCATCTCCATTTGTTGTCAAGAAAGATAATTGTTTAATTACAGCGATCTATATCAATCCACACGGTTAGTGTTTCACATCTGAATAAAATTCATCTCCATCGCGGCTGAGATGTAATTCGAGTCCAATCCGAGGCTGGGATGCAATTCGAGTCCAATCCGAGGCTGAGATGTAATTCGAGTCCAATCCGAGGCTGAGATGTAATTCGAGTCCAATCCGAGGCTGGGATGTAATTCGAGTCCAATCCGAGGCTGAGTACAAAATCATTAGAATGATATGTAAATGACGTCCGAATCCGAGGCTGAGAATGATAACTAGAGTCCAATAGGAGTATCAGAGTCCAAAACAAGGGTTAGAACTAAACAGAAACCGACCCCGAGGCTGAATAGTAGATAATTCAGCATTTGTTAATATTTGTTAAAGGTTAACCTCTGGGTTAAACTGGTCTATTGTACGTTTTGTAACACGATCTTTGGACTGCTTATCTTGTAAAAAACGTGACTTGTAATCCGAGTCCAATCCGAGGCTGAGTACAAAATCAGTAGAATCGTCGAGAATAAGCCGTGTACTTTACTTAAGATCATAAAATATCGTAGATAGAAACTAGCGGAGAAAGTTTAATTGAAGATTACTGGTAATTTTGGCGCTGTTTGTGGAACAGAGAGGATTCTAATAGAATGACCTGCTTGACCTCCCCCGGAAACGATTATGAATCTCAATGAATATGAATCCGAGGCTGCCAATCCGAGGCTAGCTTCACTTTGGTACATCACTTGTACAGAAAAATGGCTTCTGAGGTGCGAATCTTACTAATACTCGTGCAGATTAGTATTTCGTCATAATTTGCCATAAGAAGTCGAGTCCCTTTTTACTGTCTAGTGTAGTACTGCTTACATCGGATAGCACCACCTTCAATAAGCACTTGCAACAAACAATACTTTACACATTCATTATTCAATGATCATTGCTGTGAAAATACTAATTTTATTAGCGTTTTTTAATAATAATTTCAAAAAAGTAATATATATTGATTATTAAAATTGACTCCATGACTAGAGTCCCTTTCTACTTTGTTTTTGTACTTGAGTCATCAATTCATCGTCATGTGTGGTCACTTCTTTTCGTATCCGTTCTGTTTTGGAGCAATGTTCTTGTTGGACTGTGCTTCATCGTTGTATCCTCGTTTTCGAAAGAGATTATCATCATCTTGATCAGAGGCCTAATAGGTAGAAAAACAAGTTTAAAAGAAAGAACTTACTAGAGCAGAACATATATAACATGATGAATTTGTCTAACTTGAGAAAAATTCCTTCGACAACTCACACTATCTGGCCTCAAAAAGACACATCGACTTCTTGCCTCTATTTATCAATCAAACAAAAATGAGATACTCTTCCAACTTCTCGCCCAAACTATCCTATACTCTCTCTCTCTCTTTAAGTTTTTCATTATTGTAGTCTATTGAACACATGTTTCACCTTTTTGCAGTTCGAGATTTTTTAAGCTCAACTAACATAAAATCGTCGCTGTATAATAGTTTTTGGGAGCGACTTCCCAATGGAATGACAAACTACTCTATCTCGATCGTCTATACATTATGGTGACCATCGACTTCCCGCTTATCACACAAAACGGTAGTATTTTATCTTAAATAGAAAATCCTGTCATTCATGATAGCAAACTGAATATGGAAAATATGAAATAGAGAAGAATGAAGGAATGAATAAATGAATGCATGATTGAAAGAAAGCAAGAAGACAAGAAAGGTTAGGGAAGAAAAAGAAAAGATATACAATAATAAAGGAATAAAAAGATTGAAAACGAAAGAAATCTATAGGAAAAAAATAGAAGAGGAGAAACGAAAGAAGGTGGGGAAAAGGAAAAATGGAACAAAAAATCATACAAGAATTATTGTAAGAAAAAGATATTTTGAAGTCGCTGATTAACATTCTTCTAGCCTGCGTGCATCCGGAACATAACTGTGGTTATAAAGACGGGCTGCACGCTACCTGGCCTTTTTCCGGCTTAAAAGGCATTAGAATTAACGCTACGTCGAGTTAAAAAGGATTGAACCAGCCATTTTTCGTTTCTTTATGAGTTTTGACAACGAAACAGAAACATTTTTGCATTTAGTCTTTATGAAATAGACCGAGAGATATTTTTTGAATTATTTGTAAACCTGGTAATTTGATATTTTACCCCGACAACTTTTTCCACAGAGTTGAGCTTTGGAGACCCCTCTTTGGAGAGCTACTTTTGCGTTGCAGGATTATCCTTAATGAACAAAAGCAAAACTCATATTCTTGAAATTATAATTCCAAATGTTTCCCTGGACAAAAGTGGTGTCAACTGATATTAAAGTTTATATTTCGCTAAGCCTCTCTTCAAAACATTCCAAATTCAACACCAAGACTTACTTGTTCCAACTTTTTTAGGTATCTCTTCCTGCCGCTCTCTGGTGTAGATGTAGGTTTAGGTTTAGGTTTAGGGTTTAATGACCAGGGACCAATGTAGGCTTCAGATTCAACCATCAAGCTTACGATCATAACAAAGGCTAGCACAAAAAGTAACGTTAATTTTCTCATCTTGGTTCAAGGTTTGTGTTAGCTGCTCAGCCGATGATGTGTCTGTAGTCTAGGCGGTTCAGTGTACATGCCTATTGGGTTCATACACCTTTTAAAGCATTGGGTATGGCGGGGGAACAAGGCTTGAGAGAGTGGTATGATACTTTCACTTATTGTACTATGTATTGATGGCAAGAAAGTGTTTACAATGATAATTAAATCAAGGGGTCTAGTTTCCGATGTCATCACACCTTATCGGCCAAATAAGGAAAGAGAACGACTAACATAGACGTATTGAATTACTAGGAGTTGATTTGGTGGCGCTTCTTCTTTACATAGCCATCCATTCAGTTGTTATTCATTGATCTTTAGTACATAAAACATTTGGTTCCACAGACAAAACGTGCTGAATATATCAGTAAATGGCTTGATTATAAATAAAGGTACAAAACTTAGTTACTAGTTTTGGGACAACAAAACAATGTTGGCTCCATCCTTGAAGTACGCCTTTGATAAGAAAGATTGGAAGTTGTTGAAATTGGCCCAAAATGACTCAAATTTGGGCTATTTAACTCTATATATTTGTATCCTAAAAACCAAGTAACCATTAAACTTGAAAAATAATCACTAATCAATAACCCATAAAAGAAAAAAACACTTACTGAGTGATTAAGCATGCATTATTTTTCAAGTATTTCAGGTTACATATACTTTCTAAGTGTCTTGAATTGCATTTGGATGCTTGCATTTTTTGGACATCTTTCTAGTAAAGAAACCAATTGCTTATTTAAAATTCAAAAATCTTCAAAAAAAATCCTTTCTCATGCAAAACAACTATACCTCTCCTTTTTGAAATAATTATCAAAGATGTTCATCAAATTCGTATTAACATAGAACTGTCCATTTGGTCTACCAATCAAAGAAATAAGTTTTTTTCCTTGCTTCTGTCTTCAACAAACTTTTGTTTTAGGCTGACTGGGTTTTCCTTTTCGGCGATTTCTTTTCTAATATTGACACTTAAATTGTTTTTCAATTATCTGACCAAGTCAATCAAGGAAGTACATAACACTGAGTGGCTATATGAAAAAAAGAACCATCTAAGACACTCGAGAATCTATAAAAAGTCAACTAAACATTGTTCATTATGAAGTGCTTCCACAACAAATCGGTATTCATATGAAGGATCTGAAGCTGCCGAAGCAAACAGGCAACTTTTCGGTCTTGAAGTCCTCGAGAAGGACCTAAAAACGCGAACCAATTATCTTAATTTGTTCAACATTTAGTCTACATTAATTATACCTAAGTATTACAACATTATTCTTATATTAGTACATAAAGCCGTAAATTCAATTATTAGTTTACAGAAAAAAGCTAGAGTGAATATTGTGCGACACATTGGCTCAGTGTTCATTCATTTGAGGGATACTAGATAGCTCTTATAACTAGTCATTTATGGGAATAAGTAGCATATGTTAGAAAAAAAAGATTATATGAATGAAATTTTGCGACAGAGTGGCTGGTGAAGAGAGGTTATACGAGTCTGCTAGTCGTTATGAAGTTTTCCAAAGGTTGTTTAGTTTCTTTGAAAATCTGTAAAGTTAACAGTACTTGCTGGAACTGGAAGTGCCAAACTTGACTGCCTTAGATCGGCCCTTTTTAAGTTTTGCATTAATCGCTAACAGATAAATGAAAAAAGAAAAGGAATGAACTAGAAGGAAAAAAACAATACGATACAATAGCAGAAATTACAAATAAAGCAAAAAAGAGGCAAAGAAAAAAATGACTGACAAAGGAAAGTGAGAAAACAGGAATAAGAAATAAGAAAAAAAAATGATAAAAGCGATAAATTTGTTTCAGCATGCGGCAGAGTTATTTGAAGGTATTCCCTTAAATTCTCCTTTTTATTGTCGGGCTCTTTATAAAGTATAGCGTAACACAAAATATTGTACTTGCTACTTATGAACAAAGAAGGTTTCAAAACTGAACAGTTAAAAATATATCGATTTCTAATTATATCGCGTTAGAAAACATTTTATAGCTAAACTCAGTTAAACGTTCCATTTAGCACATTGTATCCTTTCAGGATCAGAATGAAGCTAGTATTCTTCGGTTTACTAAACAATTAATCATTCTAATAAACATACGTAGGTATAAAAGTATATAGGACACTTCTCGTGGCGGAAGCTCGTGAGGCAATCGCAGGAAGGTGGCTTTGGATCAGGAAATTAAAGATAAAGGATAGACAAAAAAACTCAACAAAGAGTGGTCTTATTACTGAAAAACAAACATCACTTAAAATGAAGTTTTTCTATTGTCGTTTTAATCATTTCTAACAATCTAAAAGAAAGTTTTAAGCAAAATATGTCAAAGGACAAGGCAACTGAATGGATAACACTGAACTTTGATAATAAACTGGCGCGAATACGATAAAATTGTTTTCTAAATACTCCCTAAAACGCATTTTTTAGAACAGGAATGTTTGTTGTTGTTACAGAAAAGTATTTCATTGACATATAATATACTTGAAAAATGGCTATTGTAAGACCTTTGGTTTCGAGATGATCATGAAACGCGGCTCCAAATATCCTGAAAACTGTCCGTTATCAGGAAAATTATCGGTTAATTGTTAGAAACGCGTCGCCTCAAACGTGCGTCACTCCTTGAAATCATTTTTAGTGAAATACTATAGAAATTACGAAAGCAACTCGTATTGAGACAATAGCGAACCAATCACCGTTGCAGCAGTTTTCACAGTGGAATTAAAATCTTGTCCCACAAACAACTACACAGTGTCGGTTTTAAAGAATACTGCAAGGATTACGAGTAATTTTTCTTTTCTTTTCCCAAGATTGTCTCCTTGATAAGAACTTTAGCTTTTGAGATATTCTATTCAATTTGTTCAGCTTGAAGGACTGTATGATAATATCGGTAACTTAGGGGAGTCGGAACCAGGATTTCAAGATTCCCTCTGTGTTCCTGATACCCTTATGATTTTTGCGTTTCCTACTGAGCACTTGTTCGGCGGGTTGGGCAATCTTACTCTTTTATCAGTTTGACTATCCTAAGTACTGGTGTATAAGGAAGGTTACCGAAGACCTTTTTATAACATCTTTCATAGAATACCGCAAATTAAAAGGAAGCTTTGAACTGCCTTTGTCAAGCAAAGTAAAACTTTTTTTCAGTTGTAGATGACTCAGTATTAGTTCTATACTAGGGCATTAGTTTTTTAAGTCAGTCACTGACTGCGTATCTTATGAAACCAAATGATGTAGATAATTTGAGAGTGGGTTGTTGTGTATTTGCATAGAAAGTTAACCACCTGTTCCTAATAGTAAGCATAGTAACTTGCACTGGCTAGCTATAGCAAGGTAGATATTTTAGAAGAAGGAGAGGCAAAAAAATAATAATAAAAAATAAACAACAACAAAAAACACCCGAAAACAAAAGAGAAGGGGAAAAAATAGATGAGGAGGGCTAAGAAAATAAAGTAATTGCGGGGCCGGTATGATACTGCTTCTACTAACGTTTTAAAATTTTCTTGAAATCCCACTCATATCAAACAATGTGTTAAGAAATAGTCAGCGGTATGAAAGAGCCACACCCACAACTTTAAAGAGCCTTCAACATGGCCGAAAAAACATGAAATTTCGCTTTGTTTGTGTGCTTTGTTATTTAAAAAGTGTCCTCTCGGGATATAAAAATATAGTCTTTTAGCTTTTATCTGCTTTTATAGTTTTGTTTCGATACGTCGAAAAAAAGTCCATGTCCAAATCGCTACGAAGTAAGTTGGTCGTATAAGGTGGGCATTTTGGTAGGTATTCTAATGAGATTGCTTGAGTAAAGTCCACGTCACTTTTTGCCAAGCTATGTATGAGTATGCTTAGAAGATGTGATCTGCGAAATATTAAAAAATTCCTAAAAAATGTACAAGAAAATTTCAACTATACCTAAGTTTTATTTTCTTTGATTTCATCATTCGTGATGGTTTGAAGTCTTTCTATAGTCAAATTTGAGCGAGTTATGGTCGTTTGGATTTCACCCCGTCTGTCGGCAGTTCTTAGTCGACTCACTTTGAAACCAAATAAATCGCTCCAGCACTTGTACAATCCACGGGGTTTTTTTTACCAGAACCACAGGTAGCCCAGATCATTAAATTTCTTTAAAATAAAATAAATTTCATCATTTATTGTTTTCTTGACTGTATATCAATGTCGAAGACGAAGTCAAGACGAAGTCTTTAGGGAGGAGATAAAAATTCCTAAAATCGCCTTAAAATACAACCAAAGCGTCAGGAAACCACAAAGCATGCAATAAAACATTGATATACAGTTAAGAAAACAATAAATGATGAAATTTATTTTATTTTAAAGAAATTTAATGATCTGCCATACGTGCATTCTCTATACATAGCTATTCAGAACAATAGCTTGGGCTATTGGTCTGGTCTCTTACTCATCGACTTTCGTAAGGCATTTAAACTCGTTAATCACGACGTTCTTCTAGAAAAAAACTATTGTGTTATGGTATCAATGGATCTGCTCATCGTTGGCTTTCCTCATACTTAACTGATAGAACACAACTCGTGTCTATTGGTTCGGTTGCCTCTGATACTTTACCTATGCTCAATGGAGTACCTCAAGGGTCATGTCTAGGCCCGCTGCTTTTCCTCGTTTATGTTAACGACATACCATTTTCCATTATAAAATAGTTCAGATATAACGCGCGCTTTGATTGGCTGATAGCCGTGTTTACATGAGGCTATGTAAACTAGGCAATTTCAATATCTTATAAAACAAATAGAACACGTTGACCGTGTTTACATAGCCTGATATACTGAACACGAGGGAAGTTTGGGAGAAGTCGAGAGCTGTTGTGTAAAACCGAGCTGCATGTATGATGTCAAATACATCATGCAATACACATTTATATGTTGATGACATCACTCTATCCTGTTCCTCGCCAAGTGTTGGTGAAATAAACAGCACTCTCCAAAAAGGCGCTGACATTTTGAGTCAATGGGCCACTAAGAATAGGATGGTAATTCATCCTAAAAAGTCCAAGTCTATGGTCATTGGTTCCCGTAGAAGATTAGCTTCCCTTTCTGAATCTCTTAATGTTTCAATAAATGGTATCACCATCAACCAATCCAACTGTGAAAAGCTCTTGGGCGTCTTTATTGATTTCTCCCTCTCATGGCATATCAAAGTCATTGCATACATTTCAGGACATTATGTTAATGAGTTTTGGTAACCGGAAATAGAAAATATTAGCGCTTTCCTATTCGTAAAATATAAACTTATTCAGATTTATTACTTACTTGTTGGTATGGAAAGTGTACGAAGGAGATTGCTGCTCGCTAAAATTACACTTTTCACTTCCATTTGAATTCTCAAAACTCTCCCTTGTTGCATATATAATTGGACAAGATATCAAAACGAGTAAAATCGTGACCACAACAACTTTGAAAGCCATTTGCCACCAGAAACATGTACGTAACCTAGACGAATTATATATCAAAATGCGCCAAAATTATCCAAAAATTTGAATTTGGCGGTAAGAAGTACATGTGATTACGCGTATTTAAAATATACCAAGTTTTTCTCGGCCTCGATACTACATAGCCCGTTACGCCTTGCTAAATTCGCCCCCAACGCGCGAGAGAAATATTCGATTTGCCACCCCGAAATCATAAAATAATCTCTTGAAACTCCTAACAGTCATATATTATATATTTCTTAACTTATATTTGATGGTAAGAATACATCATATGCAGGGTTTTGCTTAAAAAAGCGAGAAAAGCGACAAAAATGCCTTCATTTTCGTGCCCGATATATGAGTCCCTAACCGGAAGTCGCGTGCAGTTACACGATATAGGTCAAATGTCCCAATGATTTTGATATGGACGAGCAATATCAAGAAGTTCAACACCAAGCTTGAAATGATAAGGAGAGCAAAGCCATTTCTATCTCCAAAACACATTCTTCTCTTATATAATACGATAGCTAAACCAACCTTGGAATACTGTTGTTCTGTTTGGGGAAATTGCTCTTCTGAACTCCTTCTTCAGCAATTGCTTCTTGCTCAAAAACGTGCTGTTAGGATGTTACTTAATGATGACCTTTCATCTCCTTCTGTCAACCTTTTTCAAAAGCTTGGTGTGCTTCCCATTTCTGATGTTGTTCGTCAGAGACTCGCCAACATTACATTTAAATGTGTGAATGGCCTTGCTCCAAAATGTCTGGCAAATAAGGTTAGCCACCCACACTATCATTATGGCACTAGACAGGTTTCAAACAAACATCTATCCATTCCTAAGGCAAAAACAAATGCAGGGAAACGCCGTTTTTCTTTCCTAGCACCTTCTATCTGGAATAACTTACCTCTCGAAACTCACTCTGTTTCACTGTCTCATAACTCCTTTAACCGTAAATGTAAAGAATACTTTCTCAATCACTTCAACTCAACCACTGAACTAAACGTGTCAAGACTATACTTATCCAAGCAGAGCTTACTGTGTCCATTCTCTTAATTCAGTTCTTACTTGTTTTATAATTGTTCGCTTACAGCTTATTTCTATATCTATATTATCTTAGTTCATCTCCCCTCTTCCTTTCCTTCCTTTTCTTCTTCTTCCTTTTCTTATTGTCCCTTCAATACCTATTTGGGGTGGAAAAGTTATAGTTTTATATAAATATTTTTAATAGCATCATAGACCAATTTATATCTACATATTCGTAATTTATTGATAATTAGAATCTACTTGTATAGGCAGCTTATTAATTGTTGTAAATAATTTATCGGGCCAGTTTGGAAAAAAGTGTCACTTTATCTGTAACCCAATAAAGATTTATTTATTTATTTATTTATTCAAATATTTTTTGGTTAGTCCTCAAAAATAATAAGCTTTCTTAGTTTTTGAGTTATATTTTTTTGTCTACAAAGCTTGGTTTCCGCCATTTTTCTTTCCAAAACTTGTCAAATGGGGTAAAATTCAAAATTGATTATCTCGAAATTATTTTTAGAATCAGCGTTAAATTCTGTATAAGGTAGCTTGGTAAGAAACTTTCTTAGCTTCTCCTTGCTAAAGTAGTCAGTCACCTTAACAAAAAACAGATGTTATAATGTGTTTATGCAGACCAATAATGCAATCTACACACTTCTTGGGTTTTTTGGTATCTCATTGATCGCTAAGTTGTCGTCTGGACAAGCTTTTTTGAGATATCTTTATTCATTTATCAAGTTTGATATTTAGTTCTCACGCCATGTGACCTCAGGCTTTTGACCTCACAAACAAGACATCTTTTACTTGCACTCTTAAAGTGCACATAACCTTTTTTTCAATACCTTCAGTACTGATTCTACATGAAGTAAATAGTTGAATAGCAAAATATTTCTTGATTTTAGTGTTGCGTCTCTACGTTATAAAGGTTTATACTTCCAATACGTAGTAACTGTGACGGCTACTAAAGCTTCATTAAATATACAAAATTGATCTGGTTCACCCAAACAGTATTTAAAAAGAATCCTTATTTCACTCATGGTTTAAATAAAGGATATTTTAAATTTGTTTTCTCAAAACGGCCAGTGTTTAGAATTACTAGCTACGACAAATACACTAAAATACC
The DNA here is from genome assembly GCA_964019055.1 of Anthopleura xanthogrammica. Taxonomy (NCBI): domain Eukaryota; kingdom Metazoa; phylum Cnidaria; class Anthozoa; order Actiniaria; family Actiniidae; genus Anthopleura; species Anthopleura xanthogrammica. The sequence continues at coordinate 8,722,929 of OZ025213.1, forward strand.
TTAGTAGACGCCACAGTCATTAATATATTAGAAGCATGAACCTTCATAACTTAAAGACGCATCACTCAAATCAAGAAATATTTTACCATTCAACTACTTACTTACTAAAAAGGTTATGTGCACTCTTAAGTTATTACTCTTACCTAGGATTAAGAAGAGCTCTATAAATACAAGAAATAATACTAGCCTTCTGCCACGTAGTGTAAATTATGAAAGTTTTAAGAATAGTTAACATAGATATAGATGACCTAAGAGTCACCATATGAAAGGTGCCAGGGAGAAAAACCGAGTGTATATTAAGTAAAAACATCGATTGAGCCAAGATTGCCCTTAACTTTATCCCTTGCTTTCATATATTATTTCCACAGATGCGTTCCATTTTAATTTTATTTCAGTCTTTCTCCATGCGATAACTCCTCTGATTCACTAAAGCTTACCTAATCTATTCACTACTGCTTGTGTTTATTCTCTCTATTCCATGCATTTATTCCATTATTTCACCAATCTGTGTTTCTGTTAATTAAGACAATAATTGATCTAATTATTATAATTATTTATCAAATAATCATTAAAAGCGACAAAACAGAGCAGAAGTTATGCCTCCTGTTATGCCTACTCGGAAACAACGTATCAACTTCATCTTTATCTTTTATCAAAATCTTTCTATCAAGATTACTATGATAATTTTGTTAGACTTTTCTCTTTCTTATCCAATTTTCTATAGTCATGATGGTCAAGATTTTTTAACCATTTTCCAATAACGAATCTTGCCACTTCAAATGAAGCTAGAAAAGTTTGATTACCGTACAATTGGAAGAGAGCCGCTTATCAAATAATTCTACTCTAAGATGTTGGGTCATTCTTCATCATTTTGGATGATGTTGGATGATGTTGGATGATTTTGGATGATGTTGGATGATGTTGGATGATGTTGGATGAGGTTGGATGATTTTGGATGATGTTGGATGATGTTGGGTGATGTTGCATGATGTTGCATGATGTTGCATGATGTTGCATGATGTTGCATGATGTTGCATGATGTTGCATGATGTAGGATGATGTTGGACGATGTTGGATGATATTGGATGATGTTGGATGATGTTGGATGATGTTGGATGATGTTGGATGATGTACGATGATGGTGGATGATGGTGGATGATGGTGGATGATGGTGGATGATGGTGGATGATGGTGGATGATGGTGGATGATGGTGGATGATGGTGGATGATGGTGGATGATGGTGGATGATGGTGGATGATGGTGGATGATGGTGGATGATGGTGGATGATGGTGGATGATGTTAGATGATGTTGGATGATGCTAGATGATGTTGGATGATGTTGGATGATGTATGATGATCTTGGATGATCTTGGATGATGTATGATGATATTGGGGGATGTTGGGTGATGTTGGATGAGGTTCCATGATGTTGCATGATTATGGTCTATATTTCATGATGATAAAGTCAAACGATTTTCGCTAATGCAGGATATACTGAAGGCTAGCTATAGGGTACGGAGATGTACCATAAAATATACCTTACGGTTTTTACGGGTTGGAAACATTTATGAAACATAACGTTTGGACTACAGCTTGTACTTCATCAATCAGTATCACCAGAATGGGCCATAATGTTGGCTCTAGTTAGATGGTAATTCATTTTACGCTTGTTTTTCAAGAGCTTTGATTTGTCATATGATCAAATTTTATCCAGTGTAGAACTTTCGTTTTTCGGTTCATTCACGCAATTTCAAAGTCAAAGCTCATCGCTCAAAGTAATCTCTATTCCATGCCCACCTCTTTTGACTAAGTTTTCTTGATATTATCATCTCGCATCAAGAACAAGTTGACGTCACAGCGACACTTAGGGATAACCATCGACAGTTCTGGAACAGGTTTTATTTGATCGCTAGGTACAAAGCAAGGACATCAAGACATGATAAGACAAGTAGTGATAACGTGATAGTCAATAGTTTGGCATGAAAATAAGAATTCAAATTTAGCTTGTATCTCTTAATAGTTCAGTTACGTTGCAATATTCTTATTAATATATAGTAATATATTATTCCTTTCTAATTCAAATAAAATGTAATAAGTATTAAAACTAAAGCCTTGAAGAGCTTTGAATTGATGGGAGCTATTGTATTCTTGGTAAAAGAAACTATTCATGGTAGCAACAGCAGCAGCAGCTGTAGCAGTACCACGGCAGTAGCAGCAGCAGTAGCATTATCAATAGAAATCTAGAACCACTGAATGTAAAAATAGTCTAGTATGTGCACTCGAGTTCACTTTTGTCCCGCAAACTGTGATGTTAAGAAAAGGAAAAAACAGCGTGGTTATCTCCGGATATTGGTATCAATTAGATCTCATATCAGACAAGATCACACAACAAAGACTTCCCGGTACAGAGCTATCATCAATGGTAATTATCCTACACTTTTAACTACACATGTACTGTTAAGTAAACACTATAAAAGTGGCTAGGAAGCACCCATCTTGGCACTATCCATCTTCCCTCTTTACAAGTCAGAAATAGTAGTAGTTTTACAGCAAAGATCAAGAACAATGAACAAGAAGACACTTGCCCTAGTGTTTTGTGTACTTAGTCTTTTGATCGTCAGTAACGACGCCTATACTGGCTTGTTTAGGCCAAAGGAAACGGGGACAAAGAAGTCGATCGTTCAAGACGTTTTAGTAAGTAATCTTGATGCCTGAATTTGAATTTGTATTTAATATTATTGTATTGAGTTCTATTAGTTCCCTTTGATTGTCCTGTAGAATTGTACTTTCCACTTCCGTTCCTTCCTTCGTTCTTCTCTTCGGTCTTCTGGTCCTTAATTTTCTCCCTTTTTCTTCGTCATTCTTTTTCTTCCCCTTCTTCTCGTTTAAGAAAAATTGGGAGGGTGAATAAAATATTGCTTCAACAAATAACTTAACAGAAACATTGTTAAATTACATTTCTAGTCTCAACTCAAAACTTTGTTTTCATTTTAATTTTGATGAATTCATTTTTTTTTTTGTAGTAGTAGTTTTCTGGAGTGAGTTGTAATGGGTTTGCCATTTCATATTTTTATGTGTTTTTATTCACTTCTTGTGCATATCGTCGGGACGTCTAAACTAAACATCATCCTACCAGTCGAAAAAACCCCGACCATTTCCTGTTCATATCATCAAGCGATGTTTGATGAACCTATCTATATATTACACTAATATTCATTCTATTGATATTTGAAGGCAAACGATAACGCAGAGAAGTTTCAAGATGCCTTGGATTACCTGCGGTCCGTAGGGTCCCAAGCAAGGAAAAGATATCAAGACAAATGAATCGGTTGAATAACAGAATAACTGACCACGAATTCGTACCATCCGATGTTGAGTAACATAATTCAGTAACATTTATGTAATCAATAGAGCTTTATCAATAAGCCTATGTAGTTTGACACGTGACTCTTGTTCTCGTGAAAGTAATACTTATATTATGGGATATCCTCTATAAACTGGAGGCGACTTCCTTAGAATGTAAGAAAACAAGTCAATATTTAGCTAATGATAACAAGATAAACGATAATATCTTATGTATTGAAAACTTTTGAGCTCAGATGAAAATCAATATATTGATATTGTAATATAAATAGCAATGTCAATAAAAAAGATCAATAAAAACATTATGTTCTTTCAATAACGTGCAATTACATATTAAGTCTCTTTTCTTGACCGAAGTATGTTGTTTTTAGGCATGTGGCCTACCATTAGCTTTTTTATCGCTACGCTCAAACTACTTACGAACGTACACGCCGTACGTGGTAGACCTACACTAAAAGATATTATTGAGCGATTTTGGAACGGGTTCGTCCACGTACTCAAGAAGAGAACTATGAGAATCTATGAGCAAACTATGGGAATCTTAGAACTATCTAGCCAAACTAGCCAATCGATATCTTACCAGTTCTCAAATACAAACTATACGGAGACAAACTACAAAACAATAGACAAACAAGACATTGAAGCTGACCACAAGAACTTGAAGTCAGACGAGCAGGATAAAGTAATGAAGCTTAGATATTTCGTCAGCAATTAGCTGTCGCCTCGCCGTGCACTAAAGGTCAAGATGAGAAGTAACTTAACACGCGTAATGCAACGCTATTTGTTAGCTGGGACATCATAACTTTAAACTCTCTGAAAAAGATGCGTCTTTCTTATACTACTAATCTATTTTCCAAAATACAAATATTTTACGTAAACTATTGAATAGTTAGTTTAATTACGTAAGCTAGGAAAACAACAATAAATGGATATCTGGGGGGATATACTGCCAAAACATCCACACTGGTTACCAAAGGCATATAAAAAATAAAGAAGTAATAAAAGGGGTAAAAAAATTGCAGAACATTTCTTTTCTTTGGTACAACCATATGACTACTTTGTGAGTGGGTGAAAATGCTCTATAACCAAAAAACCATTTTGATATTAAAAAAAACTTATTTGGCAGGGAGCAGTTTCGATCCTGAAATATATATAGTTATTTTATCAGACATGCTAGTCTAGTAGCTTAAGGTAGTCTAGGTAAACAAGTAGCTTAATACTCGTTAAAACGCGTTAGTAACGCAATCAAACCTGTTGTCGTAACAGTAAGGTAGGATAAAAGGTTATTCAGTCCACAGGAAAGGAAAACTCATGCGCGAAATAAGTAAGCGGGATTAGCTTGGAGATTTGGCGAGTCTTGGAATGTTCATCATCGAGCTCTAGAATACTTGCAAAGGCAACCCAGTGAACGCTCCAAGAGCGTCTAGTTTCGATAACGAATGGAAGATGGCGTGCAAAGTTGGGTAGTTTTTTTACCTTTGAAATTTGCGTTTTTGGGGTTCTGTCCAATGATGCGAGAAAAGAAATGTTATTTAACATTTTAGGACATATTGCAAGCTTTGGTTTCCTCGGTAAAGTATTTTGTCAATAGTTTGTTTCGGTCAAAAGTACACCATTTCACACAAAACCGTTGTTGGCGATTTTAAGGAAGATTAATAACAAAAGTTTTTTTCCGGTTGGATGACAGGAAAGAAAAATATATTTTAGTGATTGTTATATATTCTCACTGCATACTCATTATCACGTCGCAGTAAGTTAAGTTATGGGTGAGATCCGCGACTGTTGTGATATGAGGTAAACAGCGAGAAGAGGAACCTGAAAAGCACCGCCACCAGGGGAGGGGGGTGGGGCAAAACTCGACTTCTCGCGACGCTCCGAACGACGTTATGCAATAAGGCATGTATGTGGAGTTAATTTATACAGCTCCGTGCTAATTAATTATGCAGTGAGAATAGTTATATATTCTCACTGCATACTCATTATCACGTCGCAGTAAGTTAAGTTATGGGTGAGATCCGCTCCTGTCCCTCACCAAGGTAAAGAGACGAGGTGGAATATGGCTTACATCCAAATATACCCATAACATCCTTAATTCAATACTTCAAACCTTATCCATTACTCAGAAACCATATCCATTACTCAGAACCCATATCCATTACTGAGAACCCATATCCATTACTCAGAACCCCCAATACTCCACAACTCAAAGCTTATTAACCTTTGATCCGACGTGACAAATCATACGTATGCTTAGTATGTAGGTTGCCTGCTCTGAAGTGGCTTGGGTCCAAAAAACGCAATTGAGAAAGTCTCCCCAGGCCCGGACGAGCGCACACCAGGGAAGGCGGAGGCAAAGGGCCAACAAAAGGCAGGGTTTCCTCGATGATGCACCTTAAGGGAATAGCCCCGGCTGGTTCTAGCCTGTTCTAACTTCTTCCAATCTTGACGCAAACTGAGTGCAATCAACCTACAAGCATAAACCAACCCGGGGTGACAAAAAATGTAAAAGGTTTACTAGACAGGAAACCCTACCTTCTGTCGGCCCCAGGCTCCGAACCAGGTCCGAAATAGAGGCACTGAGGAGGCCCCCCTGAGGCTGACAGAGGGAGAGTACAAAAAACTATACCGTTAAATGTAAAAATAGGAGAAGAGTATTTTTTTGAGGGAATTTGCCATATAAAATTGAAGAAAACACAGACAAAGACATTCACAATTAATTCTCTTGTACCCATGGCTCTCCGGGCCATCTTCGCTCACTCGGCAGTATTCACAATTAATTCTCTTGTACCCATGGCTCTCCGGGCCATATTCGCTCACTCGGCGGTATTCACAATTAATTCTCTTGTACCCATGGCTCTCCGGGCCATATTCGCTCACTCGGCGGTATTCACAATTAATTCTCTTGTACCCATGGCTCTCCGGGCCATCTTCGCTCACTCGGCGGTATTCACAATTAATTCTCTTGTACCCATGGCTCTCCGGGCCATCTTCGCTCACTCGGCGGTATTCACAATTAATTCTCTTGTACCCATGGCTCTCCGGGCCATTTCTACGCTCACTCGGCGGTATTCACAATTAATTCTCTTGTACCCATGGCTCTCCAGGCCATCTTCGCTCACCCGGCGGTATTCACAATTAATTCTCTTGTACCCATGGCTCTCCAGGCCATCTTCGCTCACTCGGCGGTATTCACAATTAATTCTCTTGTACCCATGGCTCTCCGGGCCATCTTCGCTCACTCGGCGGTATTCACAATTAATTCTCTTGTACCCATGGCTCTCCGGGCCATTTCTACGCTCACTCGGCGGTATTCACAATTAATTCTCTTGTACCCATGGCTCTCCAGGCCATCTTCGCTCACCCGGCGGTATTCACAATTAATTCTCTTGTACCCATGGCTCTCCGGGCCATCTTCGCTCACTCGGCGGTATTCACAATTAATTCTCTTGTACCCATGGCTCTCCAGGCCATCTTCGCTCACTCGGCGGTATTCACAATTAATTCTCATGTTTCGCCCACTCGGCGCCGGTATTACACTAAATTCTCGTGTTCCCCTGGCTCTCCCGGCCATCTCCGCTCACCAGGCGCTATTATAATACCCGAAAAAAAACGGAGTTAAACGAGGTAAAAAAAAGAAATAAACAATAGGAACAATAAGACAAAAGAAAAAATAGGCTGCGAATAGAGCAAAACGAGCTGTAAAAACTACAATGAAAGAACCCCTAGGGACACAAAAACGCTCGATATTAAAAACAAAAGATGCCGAGAACGAAACAAGAAAAACTAAACGAGCCCTAACAAACAAAGGAATAAAACTGCTAAGAAGCGTAAGAAAAAACACCAAACGAATATGTACATGACAAGGAAAGCCAAAAGTAGCTGACTCAAAAACTTTGGCCGATAGTATTCTTCACGCAAAAATACGATACTGAGCAGCCTTTGAACTACCTTCACCGGTGGTATTAAACGTAAAAATATCCCACAGCGTAAAGCTGACTTCACCGGTGCACCCAATTGAAAAGTATCAACAGAGTTCTCGCTAGAGCAAGGAAATCTACAATCAAATAAAACTATACAAACTGTGTTTGACGACTCGTGCTGCCAGCATTCACCAGTTCTGCGTCTGTTGAGGTATCATGAGCGTTTCGAGGAGCTGCAGTTGTTCATCTTTCTGAAGTGAGTTATCTTCGCTGGTGGCGGTGGTGGACAGCAAAACCAAAACTCGACTTCTCGCGACGCTCCGAACGACGTTATGCAATAAGGCATGTATGTGGAGTTAATTTATACAGCTCCGTGCTAATTAATTATGCAGTGAGAATAGTGTCAATATTTTCATTTCGACTAATTCAGTGATTGCTGGGGTGATCTTGGATTACAATCATATGTGGAGACCGGTGGGGGAGGGGGAAAGGTTCAAATTAACGGCATATATTTTAAGACCCTAGATATTTTGTGTTCTCATTGCTTTATACCCCAACAAAGCAACATTTATATTAGGATGATGATGATGAAAATAATAATAGTAATATTAATAGAGACGTAAACGTCATTCAACGGTTCTTGTGGGAAGACATGAGCTGTCACTGTCTATTCAACTTTCCCATCCATCAATTCCGACCTCAGCATATCCATATAACAAAGTTTGGTTTCTATGCTGGTCTACCAGCCCGGAGCAAACAAATAATCGCGCAAAGCATTGTTGATCAAAACCTGCGGCCCTTCACTGTGTTTGGAAAAACATTTCTCGAGTGGTTTTTAGATAAATCACAGATGAAATATCACTCTTACAGGGCCGTAGCAGGGGGAGGGGCCGGGGCCCCCAATAATTTCGGATATATCTTACCGTAAATCCTATATTAAGCCCCCCCCCCCCCCCCGGGCTTTTTTTATTTCAGGCACGTTTAAGGGGAGCTTATTAGATAGGAGGGGCTTAATACAGAGGGGGTCTTATTGATTTTTAGCCGAGACGCAATAAGTCCTACGCTCCCTATCAGGATATAATATTCTATGACAACTTTATTCCAATGGTAAACTCAGGATTATAAACGCAAGTATTACTCAGATGGACTGTCTCGTATAATCTATAGGGATGTTAATGGCATGCTATATGTATTATTTGAGAGGAGGAGCTTACGAGACATGACGAGACATTTACCGTGGGAATTCATTACAGTGCGGGCACTCCAACCATGAACACTTCAAGGTTTTTTTGACATTTTTTCATAACTATCCAATCAGCGCTCTCCGTAAAAACAAAGGAATCAAACTTTTTTAGGCGCCATCCAATCACAACAATTAACGGAAAATCTTTAAAAGTTTATTTAACTTTCTCATGTGAACAAATGAACTGCTAAATCACACAAATTATGCCGTTTGCTGTGATTGGTTGAGGCCTAAAAAATGTTTGATCCCGCCTTTTTCTATCGAGAGTGCTGATTGGATAGTTATGAAAAACTTCAAAAAAACCTCGAAGAGTTCATGATTATAAATTCCCACGGTAAATGTCTCGTCATGTTATTAACACGCACAGAGAGGGCACAGGAAACCCAATCTCTAAACATGCAGTGCGCTGGGCGCATTTGATTATATCCATGTGAAGAGATCCTCGCCATCAATGAATAAGAAATCAACACTAAGCATACTCGAAAATCTGTCAGAGATTATGTTTATTATTTGAAAATAGAATGTGATCAAAAACATTACATCACAATCTATAGATCTCGGAAATGGTTCTTTCTGTGAATACAGACATGTGCATATTAAATAAGGTATCACTACATCGGGGGGGGGGGGGCTAGTATGCAAATTAAATGGAAAAAGTTAAGGGGGCGGCTAAAGAAACTGGGAGAACCCTTCGAATCTAGGCAGATAACCTACAAACTGTGTGATGCCCACTGAGGTGCGAATCTTACTAATACTCATGCAGATTAGCTAGTATTTCGTTATAATTTGCCATAAGAAGTCGAGCCCCTTTTTACTGTCTAGTGTAGTACTGCTTACATCGGATAGCACCACCTTCAATAAGCACTTGCAACAAACAATTCTTTACACATTCATCATTCAATGATCATTGCTGTAAAAATACTAATTTTATTAGCGTTTTTTATTACAATTTCAAAATAGTGAGATATATTGATTATTAAAATTGACGTGTTTTTAACAGTTAACGATTATAAAGACTCCATGACTAGAGTCCCTTTTTACTTTATCTTTGTACTTGAGTCATCCATTCATCGTCTTGTGTGGTCACTTCTTTTCGTATCCGTTGTGTTTTGGAGCAATGTTCCTGTGGAACTGTGCTTCCCCGTTGTATCCTCGTTTTCGAAAGATATTATCATCTCGATCAGAGGCCTAATAGCTACAAAAACAAGTTTAAAGGGGGAAAAACACTTACTAGAGTAAAACATAACATGTTGACTTTGTCTAACTTGAAAAAAAGTCCTTCGAAAACTCACACTATCTGGCCTCAAAAAGACTTATCAAGAAGACTTATTTATCGATCAAACAAAAATAAAATACTCTTTCAACTTCTCGCCAAAACTATCCTATACTCGCTCTCTTTAAATTTTTCAGTATCGTAGTCTATTGAACACATGTTTCACCTTTTTGCAGTTCGAGATTTTTTAAGCTCAACTAACATAAAACCGTCGCTGTATAATAGTTTTTGGGAGCGACATCCCAATGGAATGACAAACTACTCTATCTCGATCGTCTATACATGAAGGTGACCATCGACTTCCCGCTTATCAGACAAAACGGTAGGATTTTATCTTAAATAGAAAATCCTGTCATTCATGATAGCAAATATGGAAAAAGATGAAATAGGGAAGAACGAAGGAATGAATAAATGAATACATGGATAAACGAAAGAAAGAAAGATATTTTGAAGTCGCTGATTAACCTTCTTCCGGCTTTTAAAAAAGGCATTAGAATTAAAGCTAGGTCGAGTTAAAAAGGATTGAACCAGCAATTTTTTTCGTTTCTTCATTAGTTTTGACAACGAAACAGAAACATTTTTGCATTGAGTCTTTATGAAATAGACCGAGAGATATTTTTTGAATTATTTGTAAACCTGGTAATTTGATATTTTACCCCGACAACTTTTAGACCCCCTTTTGGAGAGCCAGTTCTGAGTTCCAAGATTATCCTTAATGAACAAAAGCAAAACTCATATTCACCTTGAAATTAGAATTCCAAATGTTTCCCTGGACAAAAGTGGTGTCAACTGATATTAAAGTTTATATTTCGCTAAGCCTCTCTTCAAAACATTCCAAATTCAACACCAAGACTTACTTGTTCCAACTTTTTTAGGTATCTCTTTCTGCCGACCCGTCGTCGATTAGGTTTTCCCCAGGGACCAATGTAGGCTTCAGATTCAACCATCAAGCTTACGATCATAACAAAGGCTAGCACAAAAAGTAACGTTAATTTTCTCATCTTGGTTCAAGGTTTGTGTTAGCTGCTCAGCCGATGATGTGTCTGTAGTCTAGGCGGTTCAGTGTACATGCCTATTGGGTTCATACACCTTTTAAAGCATTGGGTATGGCGGGGGAACAAGGCTTGTGAGAGTGGTATGACACTTTCACTTATTGTACTATGTATTGATGGGAAGAAAGTGTTTACAATGATAATTAAATCAAGGGGTCTAGTTTCCGATGTCATCACACCTTATCGGCCAAATAAGGAAAGAGAACCACTAACATAGTCGTATTGAATTACTAGGAGTTGATTTGGTGGCGCTTCTTCTTTACATAGCCATCCATTCAGTTGTTATTCATTGATCTTTAGTACTTATAAAACTCATGAATAATTAATGAGGAAAACACAATACAAATCATTGTCCGTGGAGGAGGTCGTATATCTGATACAAAATCGTCCTGATTTGCATAAACTTTAACTCGAATTTTCTCAGCTAAATTCAATTTTATCTTTAAAATTTTAGTAGAACATGAATGTATACACCTAGACGTTTCATAAGTAATATACAATATGAGTGTCCGTGTTGTATCAGATATACAATCACTTTACTTCGGCTCGTGGTTGTATATCTGATACAACACGGCCACTCATATTGTATATATTACTTATCATATTCATTACTAATTCATTAGGGTGAGACCCAATGAAATCGCAATACTGGAGTCACATGAGAACACTGCAAATCCCGTACAGCTCAGCTAATTAGTATTCTGTATCGGATTTAGTGAATACTAATTAGGCTAATTAGTATTCAATAAATTCGATACAGAATACTAATTAGCCTAATTAGTATTCTGTAAGTCCGATATAGAATACTAATTAGCCTGTAGGTCCAGCTTAAGGAGGATGGTTACCCAGAGCCTTTTCAAAAGCCAGTCCCACCAACTAGATCAAAAACCCTGCAACCTTGCTTTCTTAACCTAAACACAATATTCAATGTGGGATGCCCGTACCAAACAATGCGTGACATCAGAAAACATTGTACGCATGCTCCTTAGAAACATAACACTGCTTTTCTTAAATAACACTGCTTTTAAAATGTTTTCTTCAGAAATCAGTATCTTCATCAAGAACGAATATGATAAGAAAGATACAATATTCGTGACAATGTATATTATCACTCGCCTCCGGAGAATATTGTATCTATTACATAAAACACAACACAACATTGATTCATATATTAATCTCCTGTTGTTCACTCCCATATTTGGAAAGATAAGAGCCCTATATTCAAATATCACGTCTTTTTTTCGTGTTTTAACTCGAGTTTTTTCTCGTCCGCTGTTGGTCGCAATGGCGGCTTTGTCGTCATACGCGAGTGCAAATGATAATCAATGATTCCCGCCAAAGGAATTAGTGGTCCGAAGGAAATCCAATATTGGATCTGATCCCGACTAATCGTTTGATTCAGTCATTTTCATCAAACGTGAAGAACTGACAAACTATTGGGAAAATACCACAAATTAGAATGCTTTTGATGACCTCCCTATACTACTCACGCGCTTGTATCTACTTTTAGGCTGTTATGGCTCGGCTCTGTTTTTGCCGGGATGGCGCTTATTTTTTTCTGCGATTTTCCTCGATTGCATATACTTATAGTCACTTCTTTTCGGGCTGCACTCTCTAGAAATCAAAATCATCTTGACCATGTGGATCTAAATGCGTTTTTCCCCTTGATTCAAGCTATACTTTCTTGATAAATATTTTGTTCTGCACTTCATCTAAATTCGGGCAAGTCTCTCTCTACTTTTCCTTGAATTTCCCTTTATTTTCTGGATAATTATTAAGTTTTCGGCAATTCATCCCAATTCGGCAACTTGTCTCTTATATTAATTTTCATTTCTCAAAGTGATCACGAGTGAACATCACTGCTTTTCCCAATGAATTGCATCACTATTTTCTAATCGATTATTATGTTTTTGCAATTCATCCCAATTCAGCGACTTATCTCCTTTCCTGCTCTCAAGAAATAATTTACTTCAGGGCATCTGTAAAAAATACTCAAACCTCTCTCTACTTTTTCTTGAAAGTTGCCTACCATTTCAGTCTGGAGAATTGTATGTTTTGTAAATTTATCACAGCCTGTTTCCCGCTCCCTAAATCCTTTCGAAAATCCTTTCGCCTAAATTATACCTCACATCTAATTCAATGCATGAATAATACAAAAAATTGTAGCTCTACTTTTTTTGCTAATTTTCTGGAGGTTAAATATCCTTCCATCTGTAATTCACCTCAATTGGAAACCCTTTTTAACGATGTCTTTTTTTCCCGCTTTCCAAATCATTTCTCGCATCTATTTACACTCAAGTACTACCAGTTATCCGGTAATCTGCACCTCAAGCCTCGGGCAAAGCATGCGACGGCACTTTTCCACGGCGTTTTACCAATAAACAGAACAATTTGATTTGACTTGGGAGACGCTGTAATAAGTATATTTTTTCTTAAATATAGAGAGTGTTTTATTCAAGAACATTTCTCAATGCCGTGCTACCTATTTTGGGATTCATTGTTTAACCTCAAAAACTTTACGAGAAATAAGAGTGGCGCTCTTCTCTATATGATCAAACCACTTTTAAAAATGAGAAATTACATGAACCAACTTGAAGGTTTTCACAATGGACTTGGAATTAAAATTGGAATTAAAATATTGCTTTTATTCAAATCCTTTACTCTTGAAACTCCACCGTTCGGTTTAAGAAAGGTTCAAGTAAATGTGCAGCCTATTCAGTTTGTTTGGGGCAGGTACGATCGATTTATTTATGGAATTGTTGACGAGTGATAGCACGATCCTCTAAACTTTGCGGAGACTATTTTGAGATGATACGCAAGTGCTTTAGTCGCGGTTATTAAAAGAAGTCTACAAAGTCTTACTTTTCAGTTCAGATTCCCCAATTGAAAGTTCCTTTGTGCCTTAGATGATGACAAATAGTTTCGACGAATTTTAAATTCCCCCTCTCATATGGTACGTGACAAGATTTAGAATTATACGCTGATATTACGAAAAACTTAACCAAGAATACACTAAAAAATACTTGTCCTACCTTTCAATCTCAGTCATGGTTGTTATAAAAAATATTCGAAAACATATAATATTTGAGGCGTGAAGATTTTTTTTCTTTTCTTTTGTTCTTTTGTTCTTCATTCTTCTTTGCCTTCTGGTCTTTCTTTCTCTCTATTATTTTTCTTGGTACTTCTTTCTTTCTTTCTTTCTTTCTTTCTTTCTTGGAACAGGTTTTATTTGATCGCTAGATAAAAAGCAAGGACATCAAGACATGATAAGACAAGTAGTGGTAACGTGATAGTCAATAGTTTGGCATGAAAATAAGAATTCATATTTAGCTTGTATCTCTTAATCGTTCAGTTTAGTGGCAATATTCTTATTAAAATATAGTAATATTTTATTACTTTCTAATTCAAATAAAATGTTATAAGTATAAAACTAAAGTCTTGAAGAGCTTTGAATTGATGGGAACTATTGTATTCTTGGTAAAAGAAACTATTCATGGTAGCAACAGCAACAGCAATTGCAACAGCAGCCGCATCAGTAGCAACCGTAGCAACAGCAGTAGCAGTAGCACGGCAGTAGCAGTAGCAATAGAAACCAAGAACAACTAAATGTAAAAATAGTCTAGTATGTGCACTCGAATTCACTTTTGAGTGAGTAGTATAGGGAGGTCATCAAAAGCATTCTAATTTGTGGTATTTTCCCAATAGTTTGTCAGTTTTTCACGTTTGATGAAAATGACTGAATCAAACGATTAGTCGGGATCAGATCCAATATTGGATTTCCTTCGGACCACTAATTCCTTTGGCGGGAATCATTGATTATCATTTGCACTCGCGTATGACGACAAAGCCGCCATTGCGACCAACAGCGGACGAGAAAAAACTCGAGTTAAAACACGAAAAAAAGACGTGATATTTGAATATAGGGCTATTATCTTTCCAAATATGGGAGTGAACAACAGGAGATTAATATATGAATCAATGTTGTGTCGATCGTATGTGCACTCGAGTTCACTTTTGTTCCGCAAACTGTGATGTTAAGAAAAGGAAAAAACAGCGTGGTTATCTCCGGATATTGGTATCAATTAGATCTCATATCAGACAAGATCACACAACAAAGACTTCCCGGTACAGTGTTATCATCAATGGTAATTATCCTACACTTTTAACTACACATGTACTGTTAAGTAAACACTATAAAAGTGGCTAGGAAGCACCCATCTTGGCACTATCCATCTTCCCTCTTTACAAGTCAGAAATAGTAGTAGTTTTACAGCAAAGATCAAGAACGATGAACAAGACGACACTTGCCCTAGTGTTTTGTGTACTTAGTCTTTTGATCGTCAGTAACGACGCCTATACTGGCTTGTTTAGGCCAAAGGAAACGGGGAGAAAGAAGTCGATCGCTCAAGACGATTTAGTAAGTAATCTTGCAGTCTGAATTTGAATTTGTCTTTAATATTATTGTATTGAGTTCTATTAGTTCCCTTTGATTTTCCTGTAGAATTGTACTTTCCACTTCCGTTCCTTCCTTCGTTCTTCTCTTCGCTCTTCTTGTTCTTAATTTTCTCCCTTTTTCTTCGTCCTTTTTCTTTTTTTCCTTTCTTCTCGTTTTAAAAATTGGAAGGGTGAATAAAATAGTGCTTCAACGAACAACTTAACAGAAAAATTGTTTAATTAAATTTCTAGGCTCAACTCAATTCAACTTTGTTTTCATTTTCATTTTGATGAATTCATTTGGTTTTTGTAGTAGTTTTAGGGTGTGAGTTGTAATGGGTTTCCCATTTCATGTTTTTATGTGTTTTGATTCACTTCTTGTGCAGTTCGTCGGGACGTCTAAACTAAACATCATCCTACCAGTCGAAAAACCCCGGCCATTTCCTGTTTATATCATCAAGCGATGTTTGATGAACCAATCTATATATTACACTAATATTCATTCTATTGATATTTGAAGCCGAAGTATAGCGCAGAAGAGTTTCAAGATGCCTTGGATTACCTGCGGTCCGTAGGGTCCCAAGCAAGGAAAAGATATCAAGACAAATGAATCGGTTCGATAACAGAATAACTGACCACGAATTCGTACCATCCGATGTTGAGTAACATAATTCAGTAACATTTATGAAATCAAGAGCTCTATAAATAAGCCAAGATAGTTTGACACGTGAATCTTGTTGACGTCATAGAAATGCTTGTATTATGGGATATCCTCTATATACTGGAGGCGACTTCCTTAGAATGTAAGAAAACAAGTCAATATTTAGATAATGATAACAAGATAAACGATAATATCTTATATATTAAAAACTTTTGAGCTCAGACGATAATCAATATATTGATATTGTAATATAAATAGCAATGTCAATAAAAAAGATCAATAAAAACATTATGTTCTTTCAATAACGTGCAATCGCAGTTAATCACGACGAAAAAAGTCCATGCCATTTCAAGGTACTGTATTTACGTACCGTTCATCTATTGAAAATTGGGACACTCGGTCTGCGCATGCTTGCGAATGCGCCAGCAATCCGTCAGCGGTTTTAACTAATTACTGGGTTGCCATGGTTGTCATGGTGGCAAACCAGTCTTAAAATAAGGTTCTTTTTTTTTCATTTTCCTCGTCGCGATCATGATTGGACGAAACTCGTAACCATAGCAATTGTCTGTCCAATGGAGTTTTGGTTTGTCTAATTCTCAAATATGATTGGATAAATGTTGACAGCATTCATCACATAATAATATTGAGCATGAGGTAGGTCTATTTGTCTTTGCTCGGTCGCAATTGCATCGTTCCTTCGAGGTTCGTTGATAGATAATTACATATTAGGTCTCTTTTCTTGACCGAAGTATGTTGTTTTTAGGCATGTGGCCTACCATTAGCTTTTTTATCGCTACGCTCAAACTACTTACGAACGTACACGCCGTACGTGGTAGACCTACACTAAAAGATATTATTGAGCGATTTTGGAACGGGTTCGTCCACGTACTCAAGAAGAGAACTATGAGAATCTATGAGCAAACTATGGGAATCTTAGAACTATCTAGCCAAACTAGCCAATCGATATCTTACCAGTTCTCAAATACAAACTATACGGAGACAAACTACAAAACAATAGACAAACAAGACATTGAAGCTGACCACAAGAACTTGAAGTCAGACGAGCAGGATAAAGTAATGAAGCTTAGATATTTCGTCAGCAATTAGCTGTCGCCTCGCCGTGCACTAAAGGTCAAGATGAGAAGTAACTTAACACGCGTAATGCAACGCTATTTGTTAGCTGGGACATCATAACTTTAAACTCTCTGAAAAAGATGCGTCTTTCTTATACTACTAATCTATTTTCCAAAATACAAATATTTTACGTAAACTATTGAATAGTTAGTTTAATTACGTAAGCTAGGAAAACAACAATAAATGGATATCTGGGGGGATATACTGCCAAAACATCCACACTGGTTACCAAAGGCATATAAAAAATAAAGAAGTAATAAAAGGGGTAAAAAAATTGCAGAACATTTCTTTTCTTTGGTACAACCATATGACTACTTTGTGAGTGGGTGAAAATGCTCTATAACCAAAAATTCATTTTGATATTAAAAAAAGCTTATTTGGCAGTGAGCAGTTTCGATCCTGAAATATATATAGTTATTTTATCAGACATGCTAGTCTTAGTAGCTTAAGGTAGTCTAGGTAAACAAGTAGCTTAATACTCGTTAAAACGCGTTAGTAACGCAATCAAACCTGTTGTCGTAACAGTAAGGTAGGATAAAAGGTTGTTCAGTCCACAGGAAAGGAAAACTCATGCGCGAAATAAGTAAGCGGGATTAGCCTGGAGATTTAGCGAGTCTTGGAATGTTCATCATCGAGCATACTTGAATACTTCTAGAATACTTGCAAAGGCAACCCAGCGAACGCTCCAAGAGCGTCTAGTTTCGATAACGAATGGAAGATGGCGTGCAAAGTTGGGTAGTTTGTTTACCTTTGAAATTTGCGTTTTTGGGGTTCTGTCCAATGATGCGAGAAAAGTTGGGTAGTTTATTTAACATTTTAGGACATATTGCAAGCTTTGGTTTCCTCGGTAAAGTATTTTGTCAATAGTTTGTTTCGGTCAAAAGTACACCATTTCACACAAAACCGTTGTTGGCGATTTTAAGGAAGATTAATAACAAAAGTTTTTTTTCCGGTTGGATGACAGGAAAGAAAAATATATTTTAGTAATTGTGTCAATATTTTCATTTCGACTAATTCAGTGATTGCTGGGGTGATCTTGGATTACAATCATATGTGGAGACCGGTGGGGGAGGGGGAGAGGTTCAAATTAACGGCATATATTTTAAGACCCTAGATATTTTGTGTTCTCATTGCTTTATACCCCAACAAAGCAACATTTATATTAGGATGATGAAGATAAAAATAATAATAGTATTATAAATAGAGACGTAAACGTCATTCAACGGTTCTTGTGGGAAGACATGAGCTGTCACTGTCTATTCAACTTTCCCATCCATCAATTCCGACCTCAGCATATTCATATAACAAACTCTAGTTTCTATGCCGGTCTACCAGCCCGGAGCAAACAAATAATCGCGCAAAGCATTGTTAATCAAAACCTGCGGCCCTTCACTATTGTTTGGAAAAACATTTCTCGAGTGGTTTTTAGATAAATCACAGATGAAATATCACTCTTACAGGGCCGTAGCAGGGGGAGGAGTCGCGGCCCCCAATAATTTCGGATGTATCTTACCGTAAATCCTTTATTAAGCCCCGGGGCTTATTTATTTCAGGAACGTTTAAGGGGGGCTTATTGGAGAGGGAGGCTTCATACAGAGGGGGTCTTATTGATTTTTAGCCGAGACGCAGTAAGTTCTACGCTCCCTATCAGGATATAATATTCTATGACAACTTTATTCCAATATGGTAAACTCAGGATTAAACGCAAATATTACTCAGATGGACTGTTTCGTATAATCTATAGGAATGTTAATGGCATGCTATATGTATTATTTGAGAGGAGGAGCTTACGAGACATGACGAGACATTTACCGTGGGAATTTATTACAGTGCGGGCACTCCAACCATGAACACTTCAAGGTTTTTTTGACATTTTTTCATAACTATCCAATCAGCGCTCTCCGTAAAAACAAAGGAATCAAACTTTTTTAGGCGCCATCCAATCACAACAATTAACGGAAAATCTTTAAAAGTTTATTTAACTTTTTCATGTGAACTAATGAACTGCTAAATCACACAAATTATGCCGTTTGCTGTGATTGGTTGAGGCCTAAAAAATGTTTGATCCCTTTTTCTATCGAGAGTGCTGATTGGATAGTTATGAAAAACTTCAAAAAAACCTCGAAGAGTTCATGATTCGAGTGTCCGCACTGCAATGAATTCCCACGGTAAATGTCTCGTCATTTTATTAACACGCACAGAGAGGGCACAGGGAACCCAGTCTCTAAACATGCAGTGCGCTGGGCGCATTTGATTATATCCATGTGAAGAGATCCTCGCCATCAATGAATAAGAAATCAACACTAAGCATACTCGAAAATCTGTCAGTGATTATGTTTATTATTTGAAAATGGAATGTGATCAAAAACATTACATCACAATCTATAGATCTCGGAAATGGTTAATTCCTGTTTAAAATGAATACAGACATCTATATCACGGGGGGGGGGGCTAGTATACAAATTAAAGGGAAAAATTTAAGGGGGCGGCTAAAGAAACTGAGAAAACCTACAAACTGTGTGATGCCGAGTCCAGGATTGGAACCCGAGATCCCACTGAGGTGCGAATCTTACTAATACTCGTGCAGATTAGTATTTCGTTATAATTTTCCATAAGAAGTCGAGCCCCTTTTTACTGTCTAGTGTAGTACTGCTTACATCGGATAGCACCACCTTCAATAAGCACTTGCAACAAAGAATACTTTACACATTCATTATTCAATGATCATTGCTGTGAAAATACTAATTTTATTAGCGTTTTTTATTACAATTTCAAAATAGTGAGATATATTGATTATTAAAATTGACGTGTTTTTAACAGTTAACGATTATAAAGACTCCATGACTAGAGTCCCTTTTTACTTTGTCTTTGTACTTGAGTCATCCATTCATCGTCATGTGTGGTCACTTCTTTTCGTATCCGTTGTGTTTTGGAGCAATGTTCCTGTAGAACTGTGCTTCCCCGTTGTACCCTCGTTTTCGAATGAGATTATCATCTCGATCAGAGGACTAATAGGTAGAAAATTAAACAAGTTTAAAGGGGGAAAACACTTACTAGAGCAGAACATAACATGTTGAATTTGTCTAACTTGAAAAAAAGTCCTTCGAAAACTCACACTATCTGGCCTCAAAAAGACACATCGACTTCTTGCCTCTATTTATCGATCAAACAAAAATGAGATACTCTTCCAGCTTCTCGCCAAAACTATCCTATACTCGCTCTCTTTAAATTTTTCAGTATTATAGTCTATTGAACACATGTTTCACCTTTTTGCAGTTCGAGATTTTTTAAGCTCAACTAACATCAAACCGTCTCTGTATAATAGTTTTTGGGGAGCGACATCCCAATGGAATGACAAACTACTCTATCTCGATCGTCTATACATGAAGGTGGTGACCATCGACTTCCCGCTTATCAGACAAAACGGTAGGATTTTATCTTAAAAAGAAAATCCTGTCATTCATGATAGCAAATATGGAAAGAGATGAAATAGGGAAGAACGAAGGAATGAATAAATGAATACATGGATGAACGAAAGAAAGAAAGATATTTTGAAGTCGCTGATTAACCTTCTTCCGGCTTTTAAAAAAGGCATTAGAATTAAAGGTTCATTTAAAAAGGATTGAACCAGCAATTTTTTTCGTTTCTTTATGAGTTTTGACAACGAAACAGAAACATTTTTGCATTGAGTCTTTATGAAATAGACCGAGAGATATTTTTTGAATTTTTGTAAACCTGGTAATTTGATATTTTACCCCGACAACTTTTAGACCCCCCTTTGGAGAGCCAGTTCTGAGTTCCAAGATTATCCTTAATGAACAAAAGCAAAACTCATATTCTTGAAATTAGAATTCCAAATGTTTCCCTGGACAAAAGTGGTGTCAACTGATATTAAAGTTTATATTTCGCTAAGCTTCTCTTCAAAACATTCCAAATTCAACACCAAGACTTACTTGTTCCAACTTGTTTAGGTATCTCTTCCTGCCGCTCTGTGGATTATTCCAGGGACCAATGTAGGCTTCAGACTCAACCATCAAGCTTACGATCATAACAAAGGCTAGCACAAAAAGTAACGTTAATTTTCTCATCTTGGTTCAAGGTTTGTGTTAGCTGCTCAGCCGATGATGTGTCTGTAGTCTAGGCGGTTCAGTGTACATGCCTATTGGGTTCATACACCTTTTAAAGCATTGGGTATGGCGGGGGAACAAGGCTTGAGAGAGTGGTATGACACTTTCACTTATTGTACTATGTATTGATGGGAAGAAAGTGTTTACAATGATAATTAAATCAAGGGGTCTAGTTTCCGATGTCAACACACCTTATCGGCCAAATAAGGAAAGAGAACGACTAACATAGACGATTTGAAATACTAGGAGTTGATTTGGTGGCGCTTCTTCTTTACATAGCCATCCATTCAGTTGTTATTCATTGATCTTTAGTACTTATAAAACTCATGAATAATTAATGAGGAAAACACAATAGAAATCATTGTCCGTGGAGGAGGTTGTATATCTGATACAAAATCGTCCTGATTTGCATAAACTTTAACTCGAATTTTCTCAGCTAAATTCAATTTTATCTTTAAAATTTTAGTAGAACATGAATGTATACACCTAGACGTTTCATAAGTAATATACAATATGAGTGTCCGTGTTGTATCAGATATACAATCACTTTACTTCGGCTCGTGGTTGTATATCTGATACAACACGGCCACTCATATTGTATATATTACTTATCATATTCATTACTAATTCATTAGGGTGAGACCCAATGAAATCGCAATACTGGAGTCACATGAGAACACTGTAAACCCCGTACAGCTCAGCTAATTAGTATTCTGTATCGGATTTAGTGAATACTAATTAGGCTAATTAGTATTCAATAAATTCGATACAGAATACTAATTAGCCTAATTAGTATTCTGTAAGTCCTATATAGAATACTAATTAGCCTGTAGGTCCAGCTTAAGGAGGATGGTTACCCAGAGCCTTTTCAAAAGCCAGTCCCACCAACTAGATCAAAAACCCTGCAACCTTGCTTTCTTAACCTAAACACAATATTCAATGTGGGATGCCCGTACCAAACAATGCGTGACATCAGAAAACATTGTACGCATGCTCCTTAGAAACATAACACTGCTTTTCTTAAATAACACTGCTTTTAAAATGTTTTCTTCAGAAATCAGTATCTTCATCAAGAACGAATATGATAAGAAAGATACAATATTCGTGACAATGTTGTATGGGATATACAATCACTCGCCTCCGGGAAAATATTGTATCTCTTACATAAAACACAACACAACATTGATTCATATATTAATCTCCTGTTGTTCACTCCCATATTTGGAAAGATAATAGCCCTATATTCAAATATCACGTCTTTTTTTCGTGTTTTAACTCGAGTTTTTTCTCGTCCGCTGTTGGTCGCAATGGCGGCTTTGTCGTCATACGCGAGTGCAAATGATAATCAATGATTCCCGCCAAAGGAATTAGTGGTCCGAAGGAAATCCAATAATGGATCTGATCCCGACTAATCGTTTGATTCAGTCATTTTCATCAAACGTGAAGAACTGACAAACTATTGGGAAAATACCACAAATTAGAATGCTTTTGATGACCTCCCTATACTACTCACGCGCTTATATCTACTCGTAGGCTGTTATGGCTCGGCTCTGTTTTTGCCGGGATGGCGCTTATATTTTTCTGCGATTTTCCTCGATTGCATATACTTATAGTCACTTCTTTTCGGGCTGCACTCTCTAGAAATTAAAATCATCTTGACCATCTAGATCTTAATGCGTTTTCCCCTTGATTCAAGCTATACTTTCTTGAAAAATATTTTGTTCTGCACTTCATCTAAATTCGGGCAAGTCTCTCTCTACTTTTCCTTGAATTTCCCTTTATTTTCTGGATAATTATTAAGTTTTCGGCAATTCATCCCAATTCGGCAACTTGTCTCTTATATTAATTTCATTTCTCAAAGTGATCACGAGTGGACATCCATGCTTTTCCCAATGAATTGCATCACTATTTTCTAATTCATTATTATGTTTTTGCAATTCATCCCAATTCAGCGACTTATCTCCTTTCCTGCTCTCAAGAAATAATTTACTTCAGGGCATCTGTAAAAAATGCTCAAACCTCTCTCTACTCAGTTTTTCTTGAAAGTTGCCTACCATTTCAGTCTGGAGAATTGTATGTTTTGTAAATTCATCTCAGCCTGTTTCCCGCTCTCTAAATCCTTTCGAAAATCCTTTCGCCTAAATTATACCTCACATCTAATTCAATGCATGAATAATACAAAAAATTGTAGCTCTACTTTTTTTGCTAATTTTCTGGAGGTTAAATATCCTTCCATCTGTAATTCACCTCAATTGGAAACCCTTTTTAACGATGTCTTTTTTTCCCGCTTTCCAAATCATTTCTCGCATCTATTTATACTCAAGTACTACCAGTTATCCGGTAATCTGCACCTCAAGCCTCGGGCAAAGCATGCGACGGCACTTGTCCACGGCGTTTTACCAATAAACAGAACAATTTGATTCGACTTGGGAGACGCTGTAATAGGTATATTTTTTCTTAAATATAGAGTGTTTTATTCAAGAACATTTCTCAATGCCGTGCTACCTATTTTGGGATTCATTGTTTAACCTCAAAAACTTTACGAGAAATAAGAGTGGCGCTCTTCTTCATATGATCAAACCACTTTTAAAAATGAGAAATTACATGAACCAACTTGAAGGTTTTCACAATGGACTTGGAATTAAAATTGGAATTAAAATATTGCTTTTATTCAAATCCTTTACTCTTGAAACTCCACCGTTTGGTTTAAGAAAGGTTCAAGTAAATGTGCAGCCTATTCATTTTGTTTGGGGCAGGTACGATCGATTTATTTATGGAATTGTTGACGAGTGATAGCACGATCCTCTAAACTTTGCGGAGACTATTTTGAGATGATACGCAAGTGCTTTAGTCGCGGTTATTAAAAGAAGTCTACAAAGTCTTACTTTTCAGTTCAGATTCCCCAATTGAAAGTTCCTTTGAGCCTTAGATGATGACAAATAGTTTCGACGAATTTTAAATTCCCCCTCTCATATGGTACGTGACCAGATTTAGAATTATACGCTGATATTACGAAAAACTTAACCAAGAATACACTAAAAAATACTTGTCCTACCTTTCAATCTCAGTTATGGTTGTTATAAAAAATATTCGAAAACATATAATATTTGAGGCGTGAAGATTTTTTTTCTTTTCTTTTGTTCTTTTGTTCTTCATTCTTCTTTGCCTTCTGGTCTTTCTTTCTCTCTATTATTTTTCTTGGTACTTCTTTCTTTCTTTCTTTCTTTCTTTCTTTCTTTCTCTCTTGGAACAGGTTTTATTTGATCGCTAGATACAAAGCAAGGACATCAAGACATGATAAGACAAGTAGTGGTAACGTGATAGTCAATAGTTTGGCATGAAAATAAGAATTCATATTTAGCTTGTATCTCTTAATCGTTCAGTTTAGTGGCAATATTCTTATTAAAATATAGTAATATTTTATTACTTTCTAATTCAAATAAAATGTTATAAGTATAAAACTAAAGTCTTGAAGAGCTTTGAATTGATGGGAACTATTGTATTCTTGGTAAAAGAAACTATTCATGGTAGCAACAGCAACAGCAATTGCAACAGCAGCCGCATCAGTAGCAACCGTAGCAACAGCAGTAGCAGTAGCACGGCAGTAGCAGTAGCAATAGAAACCAAGAACAACTAAATGTAAAAATAGTCTAGTATGTGCACTCGAATTCACTTTTGAGTGAGTAGTATAGGGAGGTCATCAAAAGCATTCTAATTTGTGGTATTTTCCCAATAGTTTGTCAGTTCTTCACGTTTGATGAAAATGACTGAATCAAACGATTAGTCGGGATCAGATCCATTATTGGATTTCCTTCGGACCACTAATTCCTTTGGCGGGAATCATTGATTATCATTTGCACTCGCGTATGACGACAAAGCCGCCATTGCGACCAACAGCGGACGAGAAAAAACTCGAGTTAAAACACGAAAAAAAGACGTGATATTTGAATATAGGGCTATTATCTTTCCAAATATGGGAGTGAACAACAGGAGATTAATATATGAATCAATGTTGTGTCGATCGTATGTGCACTCGAGTTCACTTTTGTTCCGCAAACTGTGATGTTAAGAAAAGGAAAAAACAGCGTGGTTATCTCCGGATATTGGTATCAATTAGATCTCATATCAGACAAGATCACACAACAAAGACTTCCCGGTACAGTGTTATCATCAATGGTAATTATCCTACACTTTTAACTACACATGTACTGTTAAGTAAACACTATAAAAGTGGCTAGGAAGCACCCATCTTGGCACTATCCATCTTCCCTCTTTACAAGTCAGAAATAGTAGTAGTTTTACAGCAAAGATCAAGAACGATGAACAAGACGACACTTGCCCTAGTGTTTTGTGTACTTAGTCTTTTGATCGTCAGTAACGACGCCTATACTGGCTTGTTTAGGCCAAAGGAAACGGGGAGAAAGAAGTCGATCGCTCAAGACGATTTAGTAAGTAATCTTGCAGTCTGAATTTGAATTTGTCTTTAATATTATTGTATTGAGTTCTATTAGTTCCCTTTGATTTTCCTGTAGAATTGTACTTTCCACTTCCGTTCCTTCCTTCGTTCTTCTCTTCGCTCTTCTTGTTCTTAATTTTCTCCCTTTTTCTTCGTCCTTTTTCTTTTTTTCCTTTCTTCTCGTTTTAAAAATTGGAAGGGTGAATAAAATAGTGCTTCAACGAACAACTTAACAGAAAAATTGTTTAATTAAATTTCTAGGCTCAACTCAATTCAACTTTGTTTTCATTTTCATTTTGATGAATTCATTTGGTTTTTGTAGTAGTTTTAGGGTGTGAGTTGTAATGGGTTTCCCATTTCATGTTTTTATGTGTTTTGATTCACTTCTTGTGCAGTTCGTCGGGACGTCTAAACTAAACATCATCCTACCAGTCGAAAAACCCCGGCCATTTCCTGTTTATATCATCAAGCGATGTTTGATGAACCAATCTATATATTACACTAATATTCATTCTATTGATATTTGAAGCCGAAGTATAGCGCAGAAGAGTTTCAAGATGCCTTGGATTACCTGCGGTCCGTAGGGTCCCAAGCAAGGAAAAGATATCAAGACAAATGAATCGGTTCGATAACAGAATAACTGACCACGAATTCGTACCATCCGATGTTGAGTAACATAATTCAGTAACATTTATGAAATCAAGAGCTCTATAAATAAGCCAAGATAGTTTGACACGTGAATCTTGTTGACGTCATAGAAATGCTTGTATTATGGGATATCCTCTATATACTGGAGGCGACTTCCTTAGAATGTAAGAAAACAAGTCAATATTTAGATAATGATAACAAGATAAACGATAATATCTTATATATTAAAAACTTTTGAGCTCAGACGATAATCAATATATTGATATTGTAATATAAATAGCAATGTCAATAAAAAAGATCAATAAAAACATTATGTTCTTTCAATAACGTGCAATCGCAGTTAATCACGACGAAAAAAGTCCATGCCATTTCAAGGTACTGTATTTACGTACCGTTCATCTATTGAAAATTGGGACACTCGGTCTGCGCATGCTTGCGAATGCGCCAGCAATCCGTCAGCGGTTTTAACTAATTACTGGGTTGCCATGGTTGTCATGGTGGCAAACCAGTCTTAAAATAAGGTTCTTTTTTTTTCATTTTCCTCGTCGCGATCATGATTGGACGAAACTCGTAACCATAGCAATTGTCTGTCCAATGGAGTTTTGGTTTGTCTAATTCTCAAATATGATTGGATAAATGTTGACAGCATTCATCACATAATAATATTGAGCATGAGGTAGGTCTATTTGTCTTTGCTCGGTCGCAATTGCATCGTTCCTTCGAGGTTCGTTGATAGATAATTACATATTAGGTCTCTTTTCTTGACCGAAGTATGTTGTTTTTAGGCATGTGGCCTACCATTAGCTTTTTTATCGCTACGCTCAAACTACTTACGAACGTACACGCCGTACGTGGTAGACCTACACTAAAAGATATTATTGAGCGATTTTGGAACGGGTTCGTCCACGTACTCAAGAAGAGAACTATGAGAATCTATGAGCAAACTATGGGAATCTTAGAACTATCTAGCCAAACTAGCCAATCGATATCTTACCAGTTCTCAAATACAAACTATACGGAGACAAACTACAAAACAATAGACAAACAAGACATTGAAGCTGACCACAAGAACTTGAAGTCAGACGAGCAGGATAAAGTAATGAAGCTTAGATATTTCGTCAGCAATTAGCTGTCGCCTCGCCGTGCACTAAAGGTCAAGATGAGAAGTAACTTAACACGCGTAATGCAACGCTATTTGTTAGCTGGGACATCATAACTTTAAACTCTCTGAAAAAGATGCGTCTTTCTTATACTACTAATCTATTTTCCAAAATACAAATATTTTACGTAAACTATTGAATAGTTAGTTTAATTACGTAAGCTAGGAAAACAACAATAAATGGATATCTGGGGGGATATACTGCCAAAACATCCACACTGGTTACCAAAGGCATATAAAAAATAAAGAAGTAATAAAAGGGGTAAAAAAATTGCAGAACATTTCTTTTCTTTGGTACAACCATATGACTACTTTGTGAGTGGGTGAAAATGCTCTATAACCAAAAATTCATTTTGATATTAAAAAAAGCTTATTTGGCAGTGAGCAGTTTCGATCCTGAAATATATATAGTTATTTTATCAGACATGCTAGTCTTAGTAGCTTAAGGTAGTCTAGGTAAACAAGTAGCTTAATACTCGTTAAAACGCGTTAGTAACGCAATCAAACCTGTTGTCGTAACAGTAAGGTAGGATAAAAGGTTGTTCAGTCCACAGGAAAGGAAAACTCATGCGCGAAATAAGTAAGCGGGATTAGCCTGGAGATTTAGCGAGTCTTGGAATGTTCATCATCGAGCATACTTGAATACTTCTAGAATACTTGCAAAGGCAACCCAGCGAACGCTCCAAGAGCGTCTAGTTTCGATAACGAATGGAAGATGGCGTGCAAAGTTGGGTAGTTTGTTTACCTTTGAAATTTGCGTTTTTGGGGTTCTGTCCAATGATGCGAGAAAAGTTGGGTAGTTTATTTAACATTTTAGGACATATTGCAAGCTTTGGTTTCCTCGGTAAAGTATTTTGTCAATAGTTTGTTTCGGTCAAAAGTACACCATTTCACACAAAACCGTTGTTGGCGATTTTAAGGAAGATTAATAACAAAAGTTTTTTTTCCGGTTGGATGACAGGAAAGAAAAATATATTTTAGTAATTGTGTCAATATTTTCATTTCGACTAATTCAGTGATTGCTGGGGTGATCTTGGATTACAATCATATGTGGAGACCGGTGGGGGAGGGGGAGAGGTTCAAATTAACGGCATATATTTTAAGACCCTAGATATTTTGTGTTCTCATTGCTTTATACCCCAACAAAGCAACATTTATATTAGGATGATGAAGATAAAAATAATAATAGTATTATAAATAGAGACGTAAACGTCATTCAACGGTTCTTGTGGGAAGACATGAGCTGTCACTGTCTATTCAACTTTCCCATCCATCAATTCCGACCTCAGCATATTCATATAACAAACTCTAGTTTCTATGCCGGTCTACCAGCCCGGAGCAAACAAATAATCGCGCAAAGCATTGTTAATCAAAACCTGCGGCCCTTCACTATTGTTTGGAAAAACATTTCTCGAGTGGTTTTTAGATAAATCACAGATGAAATATCACTCTTACAGGGCCGTAGCAGGGGGAGGAGTCGCGGCCCCCAATAATTTCGGATGTATCTTACCGTAAATCCTTTATTAAGCCCCGGGGCTTATTTATTTCAGGAACGTTTAAGGGGGGCTTATTGGAGAGGGAGGCTTCATACAGAGGGGGTCTTATTGATTTTTAGCCGAGACGCAGTAAGTTCTACGCTCCCTATCAGGATATAATATTCTATGACAACTTTATTCCAATATGGTAAACTCAGGATTAAACGCAAATATTACTCAGATGGACTGTTTCGTATAATCTATAGGAATGTTAATGGCATGCTATATGTATTATTTGAGAGGAGGAGCTTACGAGACATGACGAGACATTTACCGTGGGAATTTATTACAGTGCGGGCACTCCAACCATGAACACTTCAAGGTTTTTTTGACATTTTTTCATAACTATCCAATCAGCGCTCTCCGTAAAAACAAAGGAATCAAACTTTTTTAGGCGCCATCCAATCACAACAATTAACGGAAAATCTTTAAAAGTTTATTTAACTTTTTCATGTGAACTAATGAACTGCTAAATCACACAAATTATGCCGTTTGCTGTGATTGGTTGAGGCCTAAAAAATGTTTGATCCCTTTTTCTATCGAGAGTGCTGATTGGATAGTTATGAAAAACTTCAAAAAAACCTCGAAGAGTTCATGATTCGAGTGTCCGCACTGCAATGAATTCCCACGGTAAATGTCTCGTCATTTTATTAACACGCACAGAGAGGGCACAGGGAACCCAGTCTCTAAACATGCAGTGCGCTGGGCGCATTTGATTATATCCATGTGAAGAGATCCTCGCCATCAATGAATAAGAAATCAACACTAAGCATACTCGAAAATCTGTCAGTGATTATGTTTATTATTTGAAAATGGAATGTGATCAAAAACATTACATCACAATCTATAGATCTCGGAAATGGTTAATTCCTGTTTAAAATGAATACAGACATCTATATCACGGGGGGGGGGGGCTAGTATACAAATTAAAGGGAAAAATTTAAGGGGGCGGCTAAAGAAACTGAGA
The DNA here is from genome assembly GCA_964019055.1 of Anthopleura xanthogrammica. Lineage (NCBI taxonomy): Eukaryota > Metazoa > Cnidaria > Anthozoa > Actiniaria > Actiniidae > Anthopleura > Anthopleura xanthogrammica. Next base: position 8,752,903 of record OZ025213.1, read on the forward strand.
AAACCTACAAACTGTGTGATGCCGAGTCCAGGATTGGAACCCGAGATCCCACTGAGGTGCGAATCTTACTAATACTCGTGCAGATTAGTATTTCGTTATAATTTTCCATAAGAAGTCGAGCCCCTTTTTACTGTCTAGTGTAGTACTGCTTACATCGGATAGCACCACCTTCAATAAGCACTTGCAACAAAGAATACTTTACACATTCATTATTCAATGATCATTGCTGTGAAAATACTAATTTTATTAGCGTTTTTTATTACAATTTCAAAATAGTGAGATATATTGATTATTAAAATTGACGTGTTTTTAACAGTTAACGATTATAAAGACTCCATGACTAGAGTCCCTTTTTACTTTGTCTTTGTACTTGAGTCATCCATTCATCGTCATGTGTGGTCACTTCTTTTCGTATCCGTTGTGTTTTGGAGCAATGTTCCTGTAGAACTGTGCTTCCCCGTTGTACCCTCGTTTTCGAATGAGATTATCATCTCGATCAGAGGACTAATAGGTAGAAAATTAAACAAGTTTAAAGGGGGAAAACACTTACTAGAGCAGAACATAACATGTTGAATTTGTCTAACTTGAAAAAAAGTCCTTCGAAAACTCACACTATCTGGCCTCAAAAAGACACATCGACTTCTTGCCTCTATTTATCGATCAAACAAAAATGAGATACTCTTCCAGCTTCTCGCCAAAACTATCCTATACTCGCTCTCTTTAAATTTTTCAGTATTATAGTCTATTGAACACATGTTTCACCTTTTTGCAGTTCGAGATTTTTTAAGCTCAACTAACATCAAACCGTCTCTGTATAATAGTTTTTGGGGAGCGACATCCCAATGGAATGACAAACTACTCTATCTCGATCGTCTATACATGAAGGTGGTGACCATCGACTTCCCGCTTATCAGACAAAACGGTAGGATTTTATCTTAAAAAGAAAATCCTGTCATTCATGATAGCAAATATGGAAAGAGATGAAATAGGGAAGAACGAAGGAATGAATAAATGAATACATGGATGAACGAAAGAAAGAAAGATATTTTGAAGTCGCTGATTAACCTTCTTCCGGCTTTTAAAAAAGGCATTAGAATTAAAGGTTCATTTAAAAAGGATTGAACCAGCAATTTTTTTCGTTTCTTTATGAGTTTTGACAACGAAACAGAAACATTTTTGCATTGAGTCTTTATGAAATAGACCGAGAGATATTTTTTGAATTTTTGTAAACCTGGTAATTTGATATTTTACCCCGACAACTTTTAGACCCCCCTTTGGAGAGCCAGTTCTGAGTTCCAAGATTATCCTTAATGAACAAAAGCAAAACTCATATTCTTGAAATTAGAATTCCAAATGTTTCCCTGGACAAAAGTGGTGTCAACTGATATTAAAGTTTATATTTCGCTAAGCTTCTCTTCAAAACATTCCAAATTCAACACCAAGACTTACTTGTTCCAACTTGTTTAGGTATCTCTTCCTGCCGCTCTGTGGATTATTCCAGGGACCAATGTAGGCTTCAGACTCAACCATCAAGCTTACGATCATAACAAAGGCTAGCACAAAAAGTAACGTTAATTTTCTCATCTTGGTTCAAGGTTTGTGTTAGCTGCTCAGCCGATGATGTGTCTGTAGTCTAGGCGGTTCAGTGTACATGCCTATTGGGTTCATACACCTTTTAAAGCATTGGGTATGGCGGGGGAACAAGGCTTGAGAGAGTGGTATGACACTTTCACTTATTGTACTATGTATTGATGGGAAGAAAGTGTTTACAATGATAATTAAATCAAGGGGTCTAGTTTCCGATGTCAACACACCTTATCGGCCAAATAAGGAAAGAGAACGACTAACATAGACGATTTGAAATACTAGGAGTTGATTTGGTGGCGCTTCTTCTTTACATAGCCATCCATTCAGTTGTTATTCATTGATCTTTAGTACTTATAAAACTCATGAATAATTAATGAGGAAAACACAATAGAAATCATTGTCCGTGGAGGAGGTTGTATATCTGATACAAAATCGTCCTGATTTGCATAAACTTTAACTCGAATTTTCTCAGCTAAATTCAATTTTATCTTTAAAATTTTAGTAGAACATGAATGTATACACCTAGACGTTTCATAAGTAATATACAATATGAGTGTCCGTGTTGTATCAGATATACAATCACTTTACTTCGGCTCGTGGTTGTATATCTGATACAACACGGCCACTCATATTGTATATATTACTTATCATATTCATTACTAATTCATTAGGGTGAGACCCAATGAAATCGCAATACTGGAGTCACATGAGAACACTGTAAACCCCGTACAGCTCAGCTAATTAGTATTCTGTATCGGATTTAGTGAATACTAATTAGGCTAATTAGTATTCAATAAATTCGATACAGAATACTAATTAGCCTAATTAGTATTCTGTAAGTCCTATATAGAATACTAATTAGCCTGTAGGTCCAGCTTAAGGAGGATGGTTACCCAGAGCCTTTTCAAAAGCCAGTCCCACCAACTAGATCAAAAACCCTGCAACCTTGCTTTCTTAACCTAAACACAATATTCAATGTGGGATGCCCGTACCAAACAATGCGTGACATCAGAAAACATTGTACGCATGCTCCTTAGAAACATAACACTGCTTTTCTTAAATAACACTGCTTTTAAAATGTTTTCTTCAGAAATCAGTATCTTCATCAAGAACGAATATGATAAGAAAGATACAATATTCGTGACAATGTTGTATGGGATATACAATCACTCGCCTCCGGGAAAATATTGTATCTCTTACATAAAACACAACACAACATTGATTCATATATTAATCTCCTGTTGTTCACTCCCATATTTGGAAAGATAATAGCCCTATATTCAAATATCACGTCTTTTTTTCGTGTTTTAACTCGAGTTTTTTCTCGTCCGCTGTTGGTCGCAATGGCGGCTTTGTCGTCATACGCGAGTGCAAATGATAATCAATGATTCCCGCCAAAGGAATTAGTGGTCCGAAGGAAATCCAATAATGGATCTGATCCCGACTAATCGTTTGATTCAGTCATTTTCATCAAACGTGAAGAACTGACAAACTATTGGGAAAATACCACAAATTAGAATGCTTTTGATGACCTCCCTATACTACTCACGCGCTTATATCTACTCGTAGGCTGTTATGGCTCGGCTCTGTTTTTGCCGGGATGGCGCTTATATTTTTCTGCGATTTTCCTCGATTGCATATACTTATAGTCACTTCTTTTCGGGCTGCACTCTCTAGAAATTAAAATCATCTTGACCATCTAGATCTTAATGCGTTTTCCCCTTGATTCAAGCTATACTTTCTTGAAAAATATTTTGTTCTGCACTTCATCTAAATTCGGGCAAGTCTCTCTCTACTTTTCCTTGAATTTCCCTTTATTTTCTGGATAATTATTAAGTTTTCGGCAATTCATCCCAATTCGGCAACTTGTCTCTTATATTAATTTCATTTCTCAAAGTGATCACGAGTGGACATCCATGCTTTTCCCAATGAATTGCATCACTATTTTCTAATTCATTATTATGTTTTTGCAATTCATCCCAATTCAGCGACTTATCTCCTTTCCTGCTCTCAAGAAATAATTTACTTCAGGGCATCTGTAAAAAATGCTCAAACCTCTCTCTACTCAGTTTTTCTTGAAAGTTGCCTACCATTTCAGTCTGGAGAATTGTATGTTTTGTAAATTCATCTCAGCCTGTTTCCCGCTCTCTAAATCCTTTCGAAAATCCTTTCGCCTAAATTATACCTCACATCTAATTCAATGCATGAATAATACAAAAAATTAAGGTTAAATATCCTTCCATCTGTAATTCACCTCAATTGGAAACCCTTTTTAACGATGTCTTTTTTTCCCGCTTTCCAAATCATTTCTCGCATCTATTTATACTCAAGTACTACCAGTTATCCGGTAATCTGCACCTCAAGCCTCGGGCAAAGCATGCGACGGCACTTGTCCACGGCGTTTTACCAATAAACAGAACAATTTGATTCGACTTGGGAGACGCTGTAATAGGTATATTTTTTCTTAAATATAGAGTGTTTTATTCAAGAACATTTCTCAATGCCGTGCTACCTATTTTGGGATTCATTGTTTAACCTCAAAAACTTTACGAGAAATAAGAGTGGCGCTCTTCTTCATATGATCAAACCACTTTTAAAAATGAGAAATTACATGAACCAACTTGAAGGTTTTCACAATGGACTTGGAATTAAAATTGGAATTAAAATATTGCTTTTATTCAAATCCTTTACTCTTGAAACTCCACCGTTTGGTTTAAGAAAGGTTCAAGTAAATGTGCAGCCTATTCATTTTGTTTGGGGCAGGTACGATCGATTTATTTATGGAATTGTTGACGAGTGATAGCACGATCCTCTAAACTTTGCGGAGACTATTTTGAGATGATACGCAAGTGCTTTAGTCGCGGTTATTAAAAGAAGTCTACAAAGTCTTACTTTTCAGTTCAGATTCCCCAATTGAAAGTTCCTTTGAGCCTTAGATGATGACAAATAGTTTCGACGAATTTTAAATTCCCCCTCTCATATGGTACGTGACCAGATTTAGAATTATACGCTGATATTACGAAAAACTTAACCAAGAATACACTAAAAAATACTTGTCCTACCTTTCAATCTCAGTTATGGTTGTTATAAAAAATATTCGAAAACATATAATATTTGAGGCGTGAAGATTTTTTTTCTTTTCTTTTGTTCTTTTGTTCTTCATTCTTCTTTGCCTTCTGGTCTTTCTTTCTCTCTATTATTTTTCTTGGTACTTCTTTCTTTCTTTCTTTCTTTCTTTCTTTCTTTCTCTCTTGGAACAGGTTTTATTTGATCGCTAGATACAAAGCAAGGACATCAAGACATGATAAGACAAGTAGTGGTAACGTGATAGTCAATAGTTTGGCATGAAAATAAGAATTCATATTTAGCTTGTATCTCTTAATCGTTCAGTTTAGTGGCAATATTCTTATTAAAATATAGTAATATTTTATTACTTTCTAATTCAAATAAAATGTTATAAGTATAAAACTAAAGTCTTGAAGAGCTTTGAATTGATGGGAACTATTGTATTCTTGGTAAAAGAAACTATTCATGGTAGCAACAGCAACAGCAATTGCAACAGCAGCCGCATCAGTAGCAACCGTAGCAACAGCAGTAGCAGTAGCACGGCAGTAGCAGTAGCAATAGAAACCAAGAACAACTAAATGTAAAAATAGTCTAGTATGTGCACTCGAATTCACTTTTGAGTGAGTAGTATAGGGAGGTCATCAAAAGCATTCTAATTTGTGGTATTTTCCCAATAGTTTGTCAGTTCTTCACGTTTGATGAAAATGACTGAATCAAACGATTAGTCGGGATCAGATCCATTATTGGATTTCCTTCGGACCACTAATTCCTTTGGCGGGAATCATTGATTATCATTTGCACTCGCGTATGACGACAAAGCCGCCATTGCGACCAACAGCGGACGAGAAAAAACTCGAGTTAAAACACGAAAAAAAGACGTGATATTTGAATATAGGGCTATTATCTTTCCAAATATGGGAGTGAACAACAGGAGATTAATATATGAATCAATGTTGTGTCGATCGTATGTGCACTCGAGTTCACTTTTGTTCCGCAAACTGTGATGTTAAGAAAAGGAAAAAACAGCGTGGTTATCTCCGGATATTGGTATCAATTAGATCTCATATCAGACAAGATCACACAACAAAGACTTCCCGGTACAGTGTTATCATCAATGGTAATTATCCTACACTTTTAACTACACATGTACTGTTAAGTAAACACTATAAAAGTGGCTAGGAAGCACCCATCTTGGCACTATCCATCTTCCCTCTTTACAAGTCAGAAATAGTAGTAGTTTTACAGCAAAGATCAAGAACGATGAACAAGACGACACTTGCCCTAGTGTTTTGTGTACTTAGTCTTTTGATCGTCAGTAACGACGCCTATACTGGCTTGTTTAGGCCAAAGGAAACGGGGAGAAAGAAGTCGATCGCTCAAGACGATTTAGTAAGTAATCTTGCAGTCTGAATTTGAATTTGTCTTTAATATTATTGTATTGAGTTCTATTAGTTCCCTTTGATTTTCCTGTAGAATTGTACTTTCCACTTCCGTTCCTTCCTTCGTTCTTCTCTTCGCTCTTCTTGTTCTTAATTTTCTCCCTTTTTCTTCGTCCTTTTTCTTTTTTTCCTTTCTTCTCGTTTTAAAAATTGGAAGGGTGAATAAAATAGTGCTTCAACGAACAACTTAACAGAAAAATTGTTTAATTAAATTTCTAGGCTCAACTCAATTCAACTTTGTTTTCATTTTAATTTTGATGAATTCATTTGGTTTTTGTAGTAGTTTTAGGGTGTGAGTTGTAATGGGTTTCCCATTTCATGTTTTTATGTGTTTTGATTCACTTCTTGTGCAGTTCGTCGGGACGTCTAAACTAAACATCATCCTACCAGTCGAAAAACCCCGGCCATTTCCTGTTTATATCATCAAGCGATGTTTGATGAACCAATCTATATATTACACTAATATTCATTCTATTGATATTTGAAGCCGAAGTATAGCGCAGAAGAGTTTCAAGATGCCTTGGATTACCTGCGGTCCGTAGGGTCCCAAGCAAGGAAAAGATATCAAGACAAATGAATCGGTTCGATAACAGAATAACTGACCACGAATTCGTACCATCCGATGTTGAGTAACATAATTCAGTAACATTTATGAAATCAAGAGCTCTATAAATAAGCCAAGATAGTTTGACACGTGAATCTTGTTGACGTCATAGAAATGCTTGTATTATGGGATATCCTCTATATACTGGAGGCGACTTCCTTAGAATGTAAGAAAACAAGTCAATATTTAGATAATGATAACAAGATAAACGATAATATCTTATATATTAAAAACTTTTGAGCTCAGACGATAATCAATATATTGATATTGTAATATAAATAGCAATGTCAATAAAAAAGATCAATAAAAACATTATGTTCTTTCAATAACGTGCAATCGCAGTTAATCACGACGAAAAAAGTCCATGCCATTTCAAGGTACTGTATTTACGTACCGTTCATCTATTGAAAATTGGGACACTCGGTCTGCGCATGCTTGCGAATGCGCCAGCAATCCGTCAGCGGTTTTAACTAATTACTGGGTTGCCATGGTTGTCATGGTGGCAAACCAGTCTTAAAATAAGGTTCTTTTTTTTTCATTTTCCTCGTCGCGATCATGATTGGACGAAACTCGTAACCATAGCAATTGTCTGTCCAATGGAGTTTTGGTTTGTCTAATTCTCAAATATGATTGGATAAATGTTGACAGCATTCATCACATAATAATATTGAGCATGAGGTAGGTCTATTTGTCTTTGCTCGGTCGCAATTGCATCGTTCCTTCGAGGTTCGTTGATAGATAATTACATATTAGGTCTCTTTTCTTGACCGAAGTATGTTGTTTTTAGGCATGTGGCCTACCATTAGCTTTTTTATCGCTACGCTCAAACTACTTACGAACGTACACGCCGTACGTGGTAGACCTACACTAAAAGATATTATTGAGCGATTTTGGAACGGGTTCGTCCACGTACTCAAGAAGAGAACTATGAGAATCTATGAGCAAACTATGGGAATCTTAGAACTATCTAGCCAAACTAGCCAATCGATATCTTACCAGTTCTCAAATACAAACTATACGGAGACAAACTACAAAACAATAGACAAACAAGACATTGAAGCTGACCACAAGAACTTGAAGTCAGACGAGCAGGATAAAGTAATGAAGCTTAGATATTTCGTCAGCAATTAGCTGTCGCCTCGCCGTGCACTAAAGGTCAAGATGAGAAGTAACTTAACACGCGTAATGCAACGCTATTTGTTAGCTGGGACATCATAACTTTAAACTCTCTGAAAAAGATGCGTCTTTCTTATACTACTAATCTATTTTCCAAAATACAAATATTTTACGTAAACTATTGAATAGTTAGTTTAATTACGTAAGCTAGGAAAACAACAATAAATGGATATCTGGGGGGATATACTGCCAAAACATCCACACTGGTTACCAAAGGCATATAAAAAATAAAGAAGTAATAAAAGGGGTAAAAAAATTGCAGAACATTTCTTTTCTTTGGTACAACCATATGACTACTTTGTGAGTGGGTGAAAATGCTCTATAACCAAAAATTCATTTTGATATTAAAAAAAGCTTATTTGGCAGTGAGCAGTTTCGATCCTGAAATATATATAGTTATTTTATCAGACATGCTAGTCTTAGTAGCTTAAGGTAGTCTAGGTAAACAAGTAGCTTAATACTCGTTAAAACGCGTTAGTAACGCAATCAAACCTGTTGTCGTAACAGTAAGGTAGGATAAAAGGTTGTTCAGTCCACAGGAAAGGAAAACTCATGCGCGAAATAAGTAAGCGGGATTAGCCTGGAGATTTAGCGAGTCTTGGAATGTTCATCATCGAGCATACTTGAATACTTCTAGAATACTTGCAAAGGCAACCCAGCGAACGCTCCAAGAGCGTCTAGTTTCGATAACGAATGGAAGATGGCGTGCAAAGTTGGGTAGTTTGTTTACCTTTGAAATTTGCGTTTTTGGGGTTCTGTCCAATGATGCGAGAAAAGTTGGGTAGTTTATTTAACATTTTAGGACATATTGCAAGCTTTGGTTTCCTCGGTAAAGTATTTTGTCAATAGTTTGTTTCGGTCAAAAGTACACCATTTCACACAAAACCGTTGTTGGCGATTTTAAGGAAGATTAATAACAAAAGTTTTTTTTCCGGTTGGATGACAGGAAAGAAAAATATATTTTAGTAATTGTGTCAATATTTTCATTTCGACTAATTCAGTGATTGCTGGGGTGATCTTGGATTACAATCATATGTGGAGACCGGTGGGGGAGGGGGAGAGGTTCAAATTAACGGCATATATTTTAAGACCCTAGATATTTTGTGTTCTCATTGCTTTATACCCCAACAAAGCAACATTTATATTAGGATGATGAAGATAAAAATAATAATAGTATTATAAATAGAGACGTAAACGTCATTCAACGGTTCTTGTGGGAAGACATGAGCTGTCACTGTCTATTCAACTTTCCCATCCATCAATTCCGACCTCAGCATATTCATATAACAAACTCTAGTTTCTATGCCGGTCTACCAGCCCGGAGCAAACAAATAATCGCGCAAAGCATTGTTAATCAAAACCTGCGGCCCTTCACTATTGTTTGGAAAAACATTTCTCGAGTGGTTTTTAGATAAATCACAGATGAAATATCACTCTTACAGGGCCGTAGCAGGGGGAGGAGTCGCGGCCCCCAATAATTTCGGATGTATCTTACCGTAAATCCTTTATTAAGCCCCGGGGCTTATTTATTTCAGGAACGTTTAAGGGGGGCTTATTGGAGAGGGAGGCTTCATACAGAGGGGGTCTTATTGATTTTTAGCCGAGACGCAGTAAGTTCTACGCTCCCTATCAGGATATAATATTCTATGACAACTTTATTCCAATATGGTAAACTCAGGATTAAACGCAAATATTACTCAGATGGACTGTTTCGTATAATCTATAGGAATGTTAATGGCATGCTATATGTATTATTTGAGAGGAGGAGCTTACGAGACATGACGAGACATTTACCGTGGGAATTTATTACAGTGCGGGCACTCCAACCATGAACACTTCAAGGTTTTTTTGACATTTTTTCATAACTATCCAATCAGCGCTCTCCGTAAAAACAAAGGAATCAAACTTTTTTAGGCGCCATCCAATCACAACAATTAACGGAAAATCTTTAAAAGTTTATTTAACTTTTTCATGTGAACTAATGAACTGCTAAATCACACAAATTATGCCGTTTGCTGTGATTGGTTGAGGCCTAAAAAATGTTTGATCCCTTTTTCTATCGAGAGTGCTGATTGGATAGTTATGAAAAACTTCAAAAAAACCTCGAAGAGTTCATGATTCGAGTGTCCGCACTGCAATGAATTCCCACGGTAAATGTCTCGTCATTTTATTAACACGCACAGAGAGGGCACAGGGAACCCAGTCTCTAAACATGCAGTGCGCTGGGCGCATTTGATTATATCCATGTGAAGAGATCCTCGCCATCAATGAATAAGAAATCAACACTAAGCATACTCGAAAATCTGTCAGTGATTATGTTTATTATTTGAAAATGGAATGTGATCAAAAACATTACATCACAATCTATAGATCTCGGAAATGGTTAATTCCTGTTTAAAATGAATACAGACATCTATATCACGGGGGGGGGGGGCTAGTATACAAATTAAAGGGAAAAATTTAAGGGGGCGGCTAAAGAAACTGAGAAAACCTACAAACTGTGTGATGCCGAGTCCAGGATTGGAACCCGAGATCCCACTGAGGTGCGAATCTTACTAATACTCGTGCAGATTAGTATTTCGTTATAATTTTCCATAAGAAGTCGAGCCCCTTTTTACTGTCTAGTGTAGTACTGCTTACATCGGATAGCACCACCTTCAATAAGCACTTGCAACAAAGAATACTTTACACATTCATTATTCAATGATCATTGCTGTGAAAATACTAATTTTATTAGCGTTTTTTATTACAATTTCAAAATAGTGAGATATATTGATTATTAAAATTGACGTGTTTTTAACAGTTAACGATTATAAAGACTCCATGACTAGAGTCCCTTTTTACTTTGTCTTTGTACTTGAGTCATCCATTCATCGTCATGTGTGGTCACTTCTTTTCGTATCCGTTGTGTTTTGGAGCAATGTTCCTGTAGAACTGTGCTTCCCCGTTGTACCCTCGTTTTCGAATGAGATTATCATCTCGATCAGAGGACTAATAGGTAGAAAATTAAACAAGTTTAAAGGGGGAAAACACTTACTAGAGCAGAACATAACATGTTGAATTTGTCTAACTTGAAAAAAAGTCCTTCGAAAACTCACACTATCTGGCCTCAAAAAGACACATCGACTTCTTGCCTCTATTTATCGATCAAACAAAAATGAGATACTCTTCCAGCTTCTCGCCAAAACTATCCTATACTCGCTCTCTTTAAATTTTTCAGTATTATAGTCTATTGAACACATGTTTCACCTTTTTGCAGTTCGAGATTTTTTAAGCTCAACTAACATCAAACCGTCTCTGTATAATAGTTTTTGGGGAGCGACATCCCAATGGAATGACAAACTACTCTATCTCGATCGTCTATACATGAAGGTGGTGACCATCGACTTCCCGCTTATCAGACAAAACGGTAGGATTTTATCTTAAAAAGAAAATCCTGTCATTCATGATAGCAAATATGGAAAGAGATGAAATAGGGAAGAACGAAGGAATGAATAAATGAATACATGGATGAACGAAAGAAAGAAAGATATTTTGAAGTCGCTGATTAACCTTCTTCCGGCTTTTAAAAAAGGCATTAGAATTAAAGGTTCATTTAAAAAGGATTGAACCAGCAATTTTTTTCGTTTCTTTATGAGTTTTGACAACGAAACAGAAACATTTTTGCATTGAGTCTTTATGAAATAGACCGAGAGATATTTTTTGAATTTTTGTAAACCTGGTAATTTGATATTTTACCCCGACAACTTTTAGACCCCCCTTTGGAGAGCCAGTTCTGAGTTCCAAGATTATCCTTAATGAACAAAAGCAAAACTCATATTCTTGAAATTAGAATTCCAAATGTTTCCCTGGACAAAAGTGGTGTCAACTGATATTAAAGTTTATATTTCGCTAAGCTTCTCTTCAAAACATTCCAAATTCAACACCAAGACTTACTTGTTCCAACTTGTTTAGGTATCTCTTCCTGCCGCTCTGTGGATTATTCCAGGGACCAATGTAGGCTTCAGACTCAACCATCAAGCTTACGATCATAACAAAGGCTAGCACAAAAAGTAACGTTAATTTTCTCATCTTGGTTCAAGGTTTGTGTTAGCTGCTCAGCCGATGATGTGTCTGTAGTCTAGGCGGTTCAGTGTACATGCCTATTGGGTTCATACACCTTTTAAAGCATTGGGTATGGCGGGGGAACAAGGCTTGAGAGAGTGGTATGACACTTTCACTTATTGTACTATGTATTGATGGGAAGAAAGTGTTTACAATGATAATTAAATCAAGGGGTCTAGTTTCCGATGTCAACACACCTTATCGGCCAAATAAGGAAAGAGAACGACTAACATAGACGATTTGAAATACTAGGAGTTGATTTGGTGGCGCTTCTTCTTTACATAGCCATCCATTCAGTTGTTATTCATTGATCTTTAGTACTTATAAAACTCATGAATAATTAATGAGGAAAACACAATAGAAATCATTGTCCGTGGAGGAGGTTGTATATCTGATACAAAATCGTCCTGATTTGCATAAACTTTAACTCGAATTTTCTCAGCTAAATTCAATTTTATCTTTAAAATTTTAGTAGAACATGAATGTATACACCTAGACGTTTCATAAGTAATATACAATATGAGTGTCCGTGTTGTATCAGATATACAATCACTTTACTTCGGCTCGTGGTTGTATATCTGATACAACACGGCCACTCATATTGTATATATTACTTATCATATTCATTACTAATTCATTAGGGTGAGACCCAATGAAATCGCAATACTGGAGTCACATGAGAACACTGTAAACCCCGTACAGCTCAGCTAATTAGTATTCTGTATCGGATTTAGTGAATACTAATTAGGCTAATTAGTATTCAATAAATTCGATACAGAATACTAATTAGCCTAATTAGTATTCTGTAAGTCCTATATAGAATACTAATTAGCCTGTAGGTCCAGCTTAAGGAGGATGGTTACCCAGAGCCTTTTCAAAAGCCAGTCCCACCAACTAGATCAAAAACCCTGCAACCTTGCTTTCTTAACCTAAACACAATATTCAATGTGGGATGCCCGTACCAAACAATGCGTGACATCAGAAAACATTGTACGCATGCTCCTTAGAAACATAACACTGCTTTTCTTAAATAACACTGCTTTTAAAATGTTTTCTTCAGAAATCAGTATCTTCATCAAGAACGAATATGATAAGAAAGATACAATATTCGTGACAATGTTGTATGGGATATACAATCACTCGCCTCCGGGAAAATATTGTATCTCTTACATAAAACACAACACAACATTGATTCATATATTAATCTCCTGTTGTTCACTCCCATATTTGGAAAGATAATAGCCCTATATTCAAATATCACGTCTTTTTTTCGTGTTTTAACTCGAGTTTTTTCTCGTCCGCTGTTGGTCGCAATGGCGGCTTTGTCGTCATACGCGAGTGCAAATGATAATCAATGATTCCCGCCAAAGGAATTAGTGGTCCGAAGGAAATCCAATAATGGATCTGATCCCGACTAATCGTTTGATTCAGTCATTTTCATCAAACGTGAAGAACTGACAAACTATTGGGAAAATACCACAAATTAGAATGCTTTTGATGACCTCCCTATACTACTCACGCGCTTATATCTACTCGTAGGCTGTTATGGCTCGGCTCTGTTTTTGCCGGGATGGCGCTTATATTTTTCTGCGATTTTCCTCGATTGCATATACTTATAGTCACTTCTTTTCGGGCTGCACTCTCTAGAAATTAAAATCATCTTGACCATCTAGATCTTAATGCGTTTTCCCCTTGATTCAAGCTATACTTTCTTGAAAAATATTTTGTTCTGCACTTCATCTAAATTCGGGCAAGTCTCTCTCTACTTTTCCTTGAATTTCCCTTTATTTTCTGGATAATTATTAAGTTTTCGGCAATTCATCCCAATTCGGCAACTTGTCTCTTATATTAATTTCATTTCTCAAAGTGATCACGAGTGGACATCCATGCTTTTCCCAATGAATTGCATCACTATTTTCTAATTCATTATTATGTTTTTGCAATTCATCCCAACTCAGCGACTTATCTCCTTTCCTGCTCTCAAGAAATAATTTACTTCAGGGCATCTGTAAAAAATGCTCAAACCTCTCTCTACTCAGTTTTTCTTGAAAGTTGCCTACCATTTCAGTCTGGAGAATTGTATGTTTTGTAAATTCATCTCAGCCTGTTTCCCGCTCTCTAAATCCTTTCGAAAATCCTTTCGCCTAAATTATACCTCACATCTAATTCAATGCATGAATAATACAAAAAATTGTAGCTCTACTTTTTTTGCTAATTTTCTGGAGGTTAAATATCCTTCCATCTGTAATTCACCTCAATTGGAAACCCTTTTTAACGATGTCTTTTTTTCCCGCTTTCCAAATCATTTCTCGCATCTATTTATACTCAAGTACTACCAGTTATCCGGTAATCTGCACCTCAAGCCTCGGGCAAAGCATGCGACGGCACTTGTCCACGGCGTTTTACCAATAAACAGAACAATTTGATTCGACTTGGGAGACGCTGTAATAGGTATATTTTTTCTTAAATATAGAGTGTTTTATTCAAGAACATTTCTCAATGCCGTGCTACCTATTTTGGGATTCATTGTTTAACCTCAAAAACTTTACGAGAAATAAGAGTGGCGCTCTTCTTCATATGATCAAACCACTTTTAAAAATGAGAAATTACATGAACCAACTTGAAGGTTTTCACAATGGACTTGGAATTAAAATTGGAATTAAAATATTGCTTTTATTCAAATCCTTTACTCTTGAAACTCCACCGTTTGGTTTAAGAAAGGTTCAAGTAAATGTGCAGCCTATTCATTTTGTTTGGGGCAGGTACGATCGATTTATTTATGGAATTGTTGACGAGTGATAGCACGATCCTCTAAACTTTGCGGAGACTATTTTGAGATGATACGCAAGTGCTTTAGTCGCGGTTATTAAAAGAAGTCTACAAAGTCTTACTTTTCAGTTCAGATTCCCCAATTGAAAGTTCCTTTGAGCCTTAGATGATGACAAATAGTTTCGACGAATTTTAAATTCCCCCTCTCATATGGTACGTGACCAGATTTAGAATTATACGCTGATATTTCGAAAAACTTAACCAAGAATACACTAAAAAATACTTGTCCTACCTTTCAATCTCAGTTATGGTTGTTATAAAAAATATTCGAAAACATATAATATTTGAGGCGTGAAGATTTTTTTTCTTTTCTTTTGTTCTTTTGTTCTTCATTCTTCTTTGCCTTCTGGTCTTTCTTTCTCTCTATTATTTTTCTTGGTACTTCTTTCTTTCTTTCTTTCTTTCTTTCTTTCTTTCTCTCTTGGAACAGGTTTTATTTGATCGCTAGATACAAAGCAAGGACATCAAGACATGATAAGACAAGTAGTGGTAACGTGATAGTCAATAGTTTGGCATGAAAATAAGAATTCATATTTAGCTTGTATCTCTTAATCGTTCAGTTTAGTGGCAATATTCTTATTAAAATATAGTAATATTTTATTACTTTCTAATTCAAATAAAATGTTATAAGTATAAAACTAAAGTCTTGAAGAGCTTTGAATTGATGGGAACTATTGTATTCTTGGTAAAAGAAACTATTCATGGTAGCAACAGCAACAGCAATTGCAACAGCAGCCGCATCAGTAGCAACCGTAGCAACAGCAGTAGCAGTAGCACGGCAGTAGCAGTAGCAATAGAAACCAAGAACAACTAAATGTAAAAATAGTCTAGTATGTGCACTCGAATTCACTTTTGAGTGAGTAGTATAGGGAGGTCATCAAAAGCATTCTAATTTGTGGTATTTTCCCAATAGTTTGTCAGTTCTTCACGTTTGATGAAAATGACTGAATCAAACGATTAGTCGGGATCAGATCCATTATTGGATTTCCTTCGGACCACTAATTCCTTTGGCGGGAATCATTGATTATCATTTGCACTCGCGTATGACGACAAAGCCGCCATTGCGACCAACAGCGGACGAGAAAAAACTCGAGTTAAAACACGAAAAAAAGACGTGATATTTGAATATAGGGCTATTATCTTTCCAAATATGGGAGTGAACAACAGGAGATTAATATATGAATCAATGTTGTGTCGATCGTATGTGCACTCGAGTTCACTTTTGTTCCGCAAACTGTGATGTTAAGAAAAGGAAAAAACAGCGTGGTTATCTCCGGATATTGGTATCAATTAGATCTCATATCAGACAAGATCACACAACAAAGACTTCCCGGTACAGTGTTATCATCAATGGTAATTATCCTACACTTTTAACTACACATTTACTGTTAAGTAAACACTATAAAAGTGGCTAGGAAGCACCCATCTTGGCACTATCCATCTTCCCTCTTTACAAGTCAGAAATAGTAGTAGTTTTACAGCAAAGATCAAGAACGATGAACAAGACGACACTTGCCCTAGTGTTTTGTGTACTTAGTCTTTTGATCGTCAGTAACGACGCCTATACTGGCTTGTTTAGGCCAAAGGAAACGGGGAGAAAGAAGTCGATCGCTCAAGACGATTTAGTAAGTAATCTTGCAGTCTGAATTTGAATTTGTCTTTAATATTATTGTATTGAGTTCTATTAGTTCCCTTTGATTTTCCTGTAGAATTGTACTTTCCACTTCCGTTCCTTCCTTCGTTCTTCTCTTCGCTCTTCTTGTTCTTAATTTTCTCCCTTTTTCTTCGTCCTTTTTCTTTTTTTCCTTTCTTCTCGTTTTAAAAATTGGAAGGGTGAATAAAATAGTGCTTCAACGAACAACTTAACAGAAAAATTGTTTAATTAAATTTCTAGGCTCAACTCAATTCAACTTTGTTTTCATTTTAATTTTGATGAATTCATTTGGTTTTTGTAGTAGTTTTAGGGTGTGAGTTGTAATGGGTTTCCCATTTCATGTTTTTATGTGTTTTGATTCACTTCTTGTGCAGTTCGTCGGGACGTCTAAACTAAACATCATCCTACCAGTCGAAAAACCCCGGCCATTTCCTGTTTATATCATCAAGCGATGTTTGATGAACCAATCTATATATTACACTAATATTCATTCTATTGATATTTGAAGCCGAAGTATAGCGCAGAAGAGTTTCAAGATGCCTTGGATTACCTGCGGTCCGTAGGGTCCCAAGCAAGGAAAAGATATCAAGACAAATGAATCGGTTCGATAACAGAATAACTGACCACGAATTCGTACCATCCGATGTTGAGTAACATAATTCAGTAACATTTATGAAATCAAGAGCTCTATAAATAAGCCAAGATAGTTTGACACGTGAATCTTGTTGACGTCATAGAAATGCTTGTATTATGGGATATCCTCTATATACTGGAGGCGACTTCCTTAGAATGTAAGAAAACAAGTCAATATTTAGATAATGATAACAAGATAAACGATAATATCTTATATATTAAAAACTTTTGAGCTCAGACGATAATCAATATATTGATATTGTAATATAAATAGCAATGTCAATAAAAAAGATCAATAAAAACATTATGTTCTTTCAATAACGTGCAATCGCAGTTAATCACGACGAAAAAAGTCCATGCCATTTCAAGGTACTGTATTTACGTACCGTTCATCTATTGAAAATTGGGACACTCGGTCTGCGCATGCTTGCGAATGCGCCAGCAATCCGTCAGCGGTTTTAACTAATTACTGGGTTGCCATGGTTGTCATGGTGGCAAACCAGTCTTAAAATAAGGTTCTTTTTTTTTCATTTTCCTCGTCGCGATCATGATTGGACGAAACTCGTAACCATAGCAATTGTCTGTCCAATGGAGTTTTGGTTTGTCTAATTCTCAAATATGATTGGATAAATGTTGACAGCATTCATCACATAATAATATTGAGCATGAGGTAGGTCTATTTGTCTTTGCTCGGTCGCAATTGCATCGTTCCTTCGAGGTTCGTTGATAGATAATTACATATTAGGTCTCTTTTCTTGACCGAAGTATGTTGTTTTTAGGCATGTGGCCTACCATTAGCTTTTTTATCGCTACGCTCAAACTACTTACGAACGTACACGCCGTACGTGGTAGACCTACACTAAAAGATATTATTGAGCGATTTTGGAACGGGTTCGTCCACGTACTCAAGAAGAGAACTATGAGAATCTATGAGCAAACTATGGGAATCTTAGAACTATCTAGCCAAACTAGCCAATCGATATCTTACCAGTTCTCAAATACAAACTATACGGAGACAAACTACAAAACAATAGACAAACAAGACATTGAAGCTGACCACAAGAACTTGAAGTCAGACGAGCAGGATAAAGTAATGAAGCTTAGATATTTCGTCAGCAATTAGCTGTCGCCTCGCCGTGCACTAAAGGTCAAGATGAGAAGTAACTTAACACGCGTAATGCAACGCTATTTGTTAGCTGGGACATCATAACTTTAAACTCTCTGAAAAAGATGCGTCTTTCTTATACTACTAATCTATTTTCCAAAATACAAATATTTTACGTAAACTATTGAATAGTTAGTTTAATTACGTAAGCTAGGAAAACAACAATAAATGGATATTCTATGCCGGTCTACCAGCCCGGAGCAAACAAATAATCGCGCAAAGCATTGTTAATCAAAACCTGCGGCCCTTCACTATTGTTTGGAAAAACATTTCTCGAGTGGTTTTTAGATAAATCACAGATGAAATATCACTCTTACAGGGCCGTAGCAGGGGGAGGAGTCGCGGCCCCCAATAATTTCGGATGTATCTTACCGTAAATCCTTTATTAAGCCCCGGGGCTTATTTATTTCAGGAACGTTTAAGGGGGGCTTATTGGAGAGGGAGGCTTCATACAGAGGGGGTCTTATTGATTTTTAGCCGAGACGCAGTAAGTTCTACGCTCCCTATCAGGATATAATATTCTATGACAACTTTATTCCAATATGGTAAACTCAGGATTAAACGCAAATATTACTCAGATGGACTGTTTCGTATAATCTATAGGAATGTTAATGGCATGCTATATGTATTATTTGAGAGGAGGAGCTTACGAGACATGACGAGACATTTACCGTGGGAATTTATTACAGTGCGGGCACTCCAACCATGAACACTTCAAGGTTTTTTTGACATTTTTTCATAACTATCCAATCAGCGCTCTCCGTAAAAACAAAGGAATCAAACTTTTTTAGGCGCCATCCAATCACAACAATTAACGGAAAATCTTTAAAAGTTTATTTAACTTTTTCATGTGAACTAATGAACTGCTAAATCACACAAATTATGCCGTTTGCTGTGATTGGTTGAGGCCTAAAAAATGTTTGATCCCTTTTTCTATCGAGAGTGCTGATTGGATAGTTATGAAAAACTTCAAAAAAACCTCGAAGAGTTCATGATTCGAGTGTCCGCACTGCAATGAATTCCCACGGTAAATGTCTCGTCATTTTATTAACACGCACAGAGAGGGCACAGGGAACCCAGTCTCTAAACATGCAGTGCGCTGGGCGCATTTGATTATATCCATGTGAAGAGATCCTCGCCATCAATGAATAAGAAATCAACACTAAGCATACTCGAAAATCTGTCAGTGATTATGTTTATTATTTGAAAATGGAATGTGATCAAAAACATTACATCACAATCTATAGATCTCGGAAATGGTTAATTCCTGTTTAAAATGAATACAGACATCTATATCACGGGGGGGGGCTAGTATACAAATTAAAGGGAAAAATTTAAGGGGGCGGCTAAAGAAACTGAGAAAACCTACAAACTGTGTGATGCCGAGTCCAGGATTGGAACCCGAGATCCCACTGAGGTGCGAATCTTACTAATACTCGTGCAGATTAGTATTTCGTTATAATTTTCCATAAGAAGTCGAGCCCCTTTTTACTGTCTAGTGTAGTACTGCTTACATCGGATAGCACCACCTTCAATAAGCACTTGCAACAAAGAATACTTTACACATTCATTATTCAATGATCATTGCTGTGAAAATACTAATTTTATTAGCGTTTTTTATTACAATTTCAAAATAGTGAGATATATTGATTATTAAAATTGACGTGTTTTTAACAGTTAACGATTATAAAGACTCCATGACTAGAGTCCCTTTTTACTTTGTCTTTGTACTTGAGTCATCCATTCATCGTCATGTGTGGTCACTTCTTTTCGTATCCGTTGTGTTTTGGAGCAATGTTCCTGTAGAACTGTGCTTCCCCGTTGTACCCTCGTTTTCGAATGAGATTATCATCTCGATCAGAGGACTAATAGGTAGAAAATTAAACAAGTTTAAAGGGGGAAAACACTTACTAGAGCAGAACATAACATGTTGAATTTGTCTAACTTGAAAAAAAGTCCTTCGAAAACTCACACTATCTGGCCTCAAAAAGACACATCGACTTCTTGCCTCTATTTATCGATCAAACAAAAATGAGATACTCTTCCAGCTTCTCGCCAAAACTATCCTATACTCGCTCTCTTTAAATTTTTCAGTATTATAGTCTATTGAACACATGTTTCACCTTTTTGCAGTTCGAGATTTTTTAAGCTCAACTAACATCAAACCGTCTCTGTATAATAGTTTTTGGGGAGCGACATCCCAATGGAATGACAAACTACTCTATCTCGATCGTCTATACATGAAGGTGGTGACCATCGACTTCCCGCTTATCAGACAAAACGGTAGGATTTTATCTTAAAAAGAAAATCCTGTCATTCATGATAGCAAATATGGAAAGAGATGAAATAGGGAAGAACGAAGGAATGAATAAATGAATACATGGATGAACGAAAGAAAGAAAGATATTTTGAAGTCGCTGATTAACCTTCTTCCGGCTTTTAAAAAAGGCATTAGAATTAAAGGTTCATTTAAAAAGGATTGAACCAGCAATTTTTTTCGTTTCTTTATGAGTTTTGACAACGAAACAGAAACATTTTTGCATTGAGTCTTTATGAAATAGACCGAGAGATATTTTTTGAATTTTTGTAAACCTGGTAATTTGATATTTTACCCCGACAACTTTTAGACCCCCCTTTGGAGAGCCAGTTCTGAGTTCCAAGATTATCCTTAATGAACAAAAGCAAAACTCATATTCTTGAAATTAGAATTCCAAATGTTTCCCTGGACAAAAGTGGTGTCAACTGATATTAAAGTTTATATTTCGCTAAGCTTCTCTTCAAAACATTCCAAATTCAACACCAAGACTTACTTGTTCCAACTTGTTTAGGTATCTCTTCCTGCCGCTCTGTGGATTATTCCAGGGACCAATGTAGGCTTCAGACTCAACCATCAAGCTTACGATCATAACAAAGGCTAGCACAAAAAGTAACGTTAATTTTCTCATCTTGGTTCAAGGTTTGTGTTAGCTGCTCAGCCGATGATGTGTCTGTAGTCTAGGCGGTTCAGTGTACATGCCTATTGGGTTCATACACCTTTTAAAGCATTGGGTATGGCGGGGGAACAAGGCTTGAGAGAGTGGTATGACACTTTCACTTATTGTACTATGTATTGATGGGAAGAAAGTGTTTACAATGATAATTAAATCAAGGGGTCTAGTTTCCGATGTCAACACACCTTATCGGCCAAATAAGGAAAGAGAACGACTAACATAGACGATTTGAAATACTAGGAGTTGATTTGGTGGCGCTTCTTCTTTACATAGCCATCCATTCAGTTGTTATTCATTGATCTTTAGTACTTATAAAACTCATGAATAATTAATGAGGAAAACACAATAGAAATCATTGTCCGTGGAGGAGGTTGTATATCTGATACAAAATCGTCCTGATTTGCATAAACTTTAACTCGAATTTTCTCAGCTAAATTCAATTTTATCTTTAAAATTTTAGTACAACATGAATGTATACACCTAGACGTTTCATAAGTAATATACAATATGAGTGTCCGTGTTGTATCAGATATACAATCACTTTACTTCGGCTCGTGGTTGTATATCTGATACAACACGGCCACTCATATTGTATATATTACTTATCATATTCATTACTAATTCATTAGGGTGAGACCCAATGAAATCGCAATACTGGAGTCACATGAGAACACTGTAAACCCCGTACAGCTCAGCTAATTAGTATTCTGTATCGGATTTAGTGAATACTAATTAGGCTAATTAGTATTCAATAAATTCGATACAGAATACTAATTAGCCTAATTAGTATTCTGTAAGTCCTATATAGAATACTAATTAGCCTGTAGGTCCAGCTTAAGGAGGATGGTTACCCAGAGCCTTTTCAAAAGCCAGTCCCACCAACTAGATCAAAAACCCTGCAACCTTGCTTTCTTAACCTAAACACAATATTCAATGTGGGATGCCCGTACCAAACAATGCGTGACATCAGAAAACATTGTACGCATGCTCCTTAGAAACATAACACTGCTTTTCTTAAATAACACTGCTTTTAAAATGTTTTCTTCAGAAATCAGTATCTTCATCAAGAACGAATATGATAAGAAAGATACAATATTCGTGACAATGTTGTATGGGATATACAATCACTCGCCTCCGGGAAAATATTGTATCTCTTACATAAAACACAACACAACATTGATTCATATATTAATCTCCTGTTGTTCACTCCCATATTTGGAAAGATAATAGCCCTATATTCAAATATCACGTCTTTTTTTCGTGTTTTAACTCGAGTTTTTTCTCGTCCGCTGTTGGTCGCAATGGCGGCTTTGTCGTCATACGCGAGTGCAAATGATAATCAATGATTCCCGCCAAAGGAATTAGTGGTCCGAAGGAAATCCAATAATGGATCTGATCCCGACTAATCGTTTGATTCAGTCATTTTCATCAAACGTGAAGAACTGACAAACTATTGGGAAAATACCACAAATTAGAATGCTTTTGATGACCTCCCTATACTACTCACGCGCTTATATCTACTCGTAGGCTGTTATGGCTCGGCTCTGTTTTTGCCGGGATGGCGCTTATATTTTTCTGCGATTTTCCTCGATTGCATATACTTATAGTCACTTCTTTTCGGACTGCACTCTCTAGAAATTAAAATCATCTTGACCATCTAGATCTAAATGCGTTTTCCCCTTGATTCAAGCTATACTTTCTTGAAAAATATTTTGTTCTGCACTTCATCTAAATTCGGGCAAGTCTCTCTCTACTTTTCCTTGAATTTCCCTTTATTTTCTGGATAATTATTAAGTTTTCGGCAATTCATCCCAATTCGGCAACTTGTCTCTTATATTAATTTTCATTTCTCAAAGTGATCACGAGTGGACATCCATGCTTTTCCCAATGAATTGCATCACTATTTTCTAATTCATTATTATGTTTTTGCAATTCATCCCAATTCAGCGACTTATCTCCTTTCCTGCTCTCAAGAAATAATTTACTTCAGGGCATCTGTAAAAAATACTCAAACCTCTCTCTACTCAGTTTTTCTTGAAAGTTGCCTACCATTTCAGTCTGGAGAATTGTATGTTTTGTAAATTCATCTCAGCCTGTTTCCCGCTCTCTAAATCCTTTCGAAAATCCTTTCGCCTAAATTATACCTCACATCTAATTCAATGCATGAATAATACAAAAAATTGTAGCTCTACTTTTTTTGCTAATTTTCTGGAGGTTAAATATCCTTCCATCTGTAATTCACCTCAATTGGAAACCCTTTTTAACGATGTCTTTTTTTCCCGCTTTCCAAATCATTTCTTGCATCTATTTATACTCAAGTACTACCAGTTATCCGGTAATCTGCACCTCAACCCTCGGGCAAAGCATGCGACGGCACTTGTCCACGGCGTTTTACCAATAAACAGAACAATTTGATTCGACTTGGGAGACGCTGTAATAGGTATATTTTTTCTTAAATATAGAGAGTTTTATTCAAGAACATTTCTCAATGCCGTGCTACCTATTTTGGGATTCATTGTTTAACCTCAAAAACTTTACGAGAAATAAGAGTGGCGCTCTTCTTCATATGATCAAACCACTTTTAAAAATGAGAAATTACATGAACCAACTTGAAGGTTTTCACAATGGACTTGGAATTAAAATTGGAATTAAAATATTGCTTTTATTCAAATCCTTTACTCTTGAAACTCCACCGTTTGGTTTAAGAAAGGTTCAAGTAAATGTGCAGCCTATTCATTTTGTTTGGGGCAGGTACGATCGATTTATTTATGGAATTGTTGACGAGTGATAGCACGATCCTCTAAACTTTGCGGAGACTATTTTGAGATGATACGCAAGTGCTTTAGTCGCGGTTATTAAAAGAAGTCTACAAAGTCTTACTTTTCAGTTCAGATTCCCCAATTGAAAGTTCCTTTGTGCCTTAGATGATGACAAATAGTTTCGACGAATTTTAAATTCCCCCTCTCATATGGTACGTGACCAGATTTAGAATTATACGCTGATATTTCGAAAAACTTAACCAAGAATACACTAAAAAATACTTGTCCTACCTTTCAATCTCAGTCATGGTTGTTATAAAAAATATTCGAAAACATATAATATTTGAGGCGTGAAGATTTTTTTTCTTTTCTTTTGTTCTTTTGTTCTTCATTCTTCTTTGCCTTCTGGTCTTTCTTTCTCTCTATTATTTTTCTTGGTACTTCTTTCTTTCTTTCTTTCTTTCTTTCTTTCTTTCTCTCTTGGAACAGGTTTTATTTGATCGCTAGATACAAAGCAAGGACATCAAGACATGATAAGACAAGTAGTGGTAACGTGATAGTCAATAGTTTGGCAAGAAAATAAGAATTCAAATTAAGCTTGTATCTCTTAATCGTTCAGTTTAGTGGCAATATTCTTATTAATAGTAATATTTTATTACTTTCTAATTCAAATAAAATGTTATAAGTATAAAACTAAAGTCTTGAAGAGCTTTGAATTGATGGGAACTATTGTATTCTTGGTAAAAGAAACTATTCATGGTAGCAACAGCAACAGCAATTGCAACAGCAGCCGCATCAGTAGCAACCGTAGCAACAGCAGTAGCAGTAGCACGGCAGTAGCAGTAGCAATAGAAACCAAGAACAACTAAATGTAAAAATAGTCTAGTATGTGCACTCGAATTCACTTTTGAGTGAGTAGTATAGGGAGGTCATCAAAAGCATTCTAATTTGTGGTATTTTCCCAATAGTTTGTCAGTTCTTCACGTTTGATGAAAATGACTGAATCAAACGATTAGTCGGGATCAGATCCAATATTGGATTTCCTTCGGACCACTAATTCCTTTGGCGGGAATCATTGATTATCATTTGCACTCGCGTATGACGACAAAGCCGCCATTGCGACCAACAGCGGACGAGAAAAAACTCGAGTTAAAACACGAAAAAAAGACGTGATATTTGAATATAGGGCTATTATCTTTCCAAATATGGGAGTGAACAACAGGAGATTAATATATGAATCAATGTTGTGTCGATCGTATGTGCACTCGAGTTCACTTTTGTTCCGCAAACTGTGATATTAAGAAAAGGAAAAAACAGCGTGGTTATCTCCGGATATTGGTATCAATTAGATCTCATATCAGACAAGATCACACAACAAAGACTTCCCGGTACCGTGTTATCATCAATGGTAATTATCCTACACGTTTAACTACACATTTACTGTTAAGTAAACACTATAAAAGTGGCTAGGAAGCACCCATCCTGGCACTATCCATCTTCCCTCTTTACAAGTCAGAAATAGTAGTAGTTTTACAGCAAAGATCAAGAACAATGAACAAGACGACACTTGCCCTAGTGTTTTGTGTACTTAGTCTTTTGATCGTCAGTAACGACGCCTATACTGGCTTGTTTAGGCCAAAGGAAACGGGGAAAAAGAAGTCGATCGCTCAAGACGATTTAGTAAGTAATCTTGCAGCCTGAATTTGAATTTGTCTTTAATATTATTGTATTGAGTTCTATTAGTTCCCTTTGATTTTCCTGTAGAATTGTACTTTCCACTTCCGTTCCTTCCTTCGTTCTTCTCTTCGCTCTTCTTGTTATTAATTTTCTCCATTTTTCTTCGTCCTTTTTCTTTTTTTCCTTTCTTCTCGTTTTAAAAATTGGAAGGGTGAATAAAATAGTGCTTCAACGAACAGCTTAACAGAAAAGTTGTTTAATTAAATTTCTAGGCTCAACTCAATTCAACTTTGTTTTCATTTTCATTTTGATGAATTCATTTGGTTTTTGTAGTAGTTTTCTTGTGTGAGTTGTAATGGGTTTGCCATTTCATGTTTTTATGTGTTTTGATTCACTTCTTGTGCAGTTCGTCGGGACGTCTAAACTAAACATCATCCTACCAGTCGAAAAACCCCGGCCATTTCCTGTTTATATCATCAAGCGATGTTTGATGAACCTATCTATATATTACACTAATATTCATTCTATTGATATTTGAAGCCGAAGTATAGCGCAGAAGAGTTTCAAGATGCCTTGGATTACCTGCGGTCCGTAGGGTCCCAAGCAAGGAAAAGATATCAAGACAAATGAATCGGTTCGATAACAGAATAACTGACCACGAATTCGTACCATCCGATGTTGAGTAACATAATTCAGTAACATTTATGAAATCAAGAGCTCTATAAATAAGCTAAAATAGTTTGACACGTGACTCTCGATGAAGTCATAGAAATACTTATACTATGGGATATCCTCTATATACTGGAGGCGACTTCCTTAGAACGTAAGGAAACAAGTCAATATTTAGATAATGATAACAAGATAAACGATAATATCTTATATATTTAAAACTTTTGAGCTCAGATGAAAATCAATATATTGATATTGTAATATAAATAGCAATGTCAATAAAAAAGATCAATAAAAACATTATGTTCTTTCAATAACGTGCAATCGCAGTTAATCGTGACGAAAAAAGGCAATGCAAAGTCACTGTCTTTCAAAACCCATTAACTTGCTTTCACTTGGCCTTTAATTCCTTTGATACTCACAAAAACGATACCACCCAGGTATCCCAGTTTACCTTGCCCGCAATATTACCCAGTGGTATTCACGGCATTGCCCATGAGCATTTGCGGTCATATGATACAGGGATCCCGTGCAGAGTCAGGTCTAATACTCACGTGACACTTGTCATGCGATATCCTTGCGTTACCAAAGTGATTGATTGGACGTGTCACAAATTAGTGTTTACGCATGACCTTTCTCATTAGTAGCCTCCTGCGCAGCCGCTGTGAGGCGCTTCCGGTTCCCATCATTCCCCCACTAGCGTCTGCTCCAACTCGAACAACATTCTTTTCTACATCCAGGTGATCTGACTAGGCGCGCAAAGCATGATTTCCTGATCTGAAAAAGAATCAATCCCATCATCCACCGTACACTCAATTCATTTGAGTTTCATGGCGGCCATCTTGAAAATAAGCTAATTATGAGCGACTTTCTACAATATGCTGACTCATATGATGGGCCACAACATAAACAATATAGGCATATTGCTTATCGACAACTAGCCCGATGGTGCTGGGGCTATCTTGGCCATGAAGTAAGGGTTGTACTGCCATCATGTGCAGTAATGTGCATAAGAGCACACTTCCCTCCACCCGGACTAGAAGAACAATTTGAATTGAAAAAGCGCTTTTTATAAAAGAACACAAACCAAGCTTGAATGAACAAGGACAGTCAATTCCCTTGAGTTTAATGAACTAATCTTAATTCAGAATGTCTTAGTTTAATCTATTCATTTGCAGTTGATGGCCTTTGGATAAAGGCCGAAATATACAAATTACAAAATGACAACTAGTCTTCTCGTAATTCTATTTCTCATAAAACTATATGCCCAAAAGAATATATTTATTATTGTACTTGGTCTCCCCGATTAGCAAAGCACGTGTGCCAAGCTAGAAGTTTCGAGACATTAATAAAGTTTATTATTATTATTATTATTATTATTATTATTATTATTATTATTGTATGCTATTTGGTTTTGTTTTAATTTCCCTCTGTTTATCCATGATTGAGCTCGAAAAGACGCATGGGATTGATTCTTTTTCGGATATCACGATTCGCAATCTGATTGGCTAATCGCTTTTCCTCAGATCACCTGGATTGTTTTATATTAGCCAATCTAATTGCTAGATGATTTTTCTTTCATCTTGAGTAGCCGTTGCTGTTTGTGCTAGTAAAGTCACTAAACCCGTGAAATAAAAATTGCTTGATAGTAAAATAGACACAAAAGAAAACAATGAAATTAGGGTCTACTAAAGTGTATTAGTCTAACCGAAGGAATTAGTGATCGAAACTCTATGAACAAGGGTAGACTTCTCCGGCGGAATGCTGTGTGTTAAGTATTCATAGAAGTACCCCTGAAAAGTTCAAATATATTAACATTTAGTCCTACATTATATTGTAAGGAATAATAGAAGAGAGACAGCTTGCAGGGTTTAGTTCCTTGAGCATTGTAGCTCAGTACGTAATTTTTGAATACTCGTAAGCAAGCGTGATTTCAATACTAGATTAATATTTCAATACTAGGCTAATTGATAGTATCAAGTAGTATAGATTCACAAAAATGTCTTTCTTTTCTAAAATTATGGCAACTATGGCTTTTTTCTGATGAATTTTGAACTTATTTATACAAAAGTCCTGACTTACTTTGCTATAATAGTCATCCACACGCTCATTCTCTAGGGAAAGACGGCCAAGGTCATCAAGGTCGTATACCCACTCACAAGCTTTTGTGGGGCTCTCTCTGATTGGATAAATCCGTAGAAAGGAATGCCATACTGTTACATCGTATATAAATTTAATAAACACGCTTAGAGGTTGGGGAATTAAATGCCATCGGGGATAGACGTAAAAAGATTTTAAAAATAGAAGCGCGACGTCTCAGTTAGGACAACATGTACAACATTTTGAAAATAACAAGTTAAACCGGAGGACCATTGACTAAAGTTATCTTTATTCAGTTAATAAGACACTGTAGATTAACACTGTGTAGTTGGCGATGTCCAGAAAAATAGATTTGCTGTGCAATAAGCGATTAAATTACACAATATATGATAAATCAAAATACTATGCAAAAATTGTCGTCCTCCTGAGCAGAGGCTAAATGTCTTCATTTTCTGCTTCTTATCTTTTCTAGCTTACCCTGGATGAATAACAAGGTATCGCATCCGCAGTTGTAGAAGAATAAGAACAATCAGGACAAAATAAGAACAAAAAATACGCAAATTTCAAAGGTAACCAAACTACCCAATTTTGCACGCCATCTTCCATTCGTTATCGAAATTGGGTAAAACCGCTGACGCATTGCTGGCGCATTCGCAAGCATGCGCAGACTTAGTGTCCCAATTTTCAATAGATGAAGGGTACGTGGGATGACATGGGCTTAGAAATAATTGAAATGATTTCAAAGTACTCTGGAGCGGACTTTCCTGGGCACACTGATTGGAAGGTTACCTCATGAATAAATAATAAGCTTTAAAAGACAGTCATAGAACCATCCACACATTGATTTGCCTTTTTTCGTCGCGATTAACTGCGATTGCACGTTATTGAAAGAACATAATGTTTTTATTGATCTTTATTATTGACATTGCTATTTATATTACAATATCAATATATTGATTTTCATCTGAGCTCAAAAGTTTTAAATATATAAGATATTATCGTTTATCTTGTTATCATTATCTAAATATTGACTTGTTTTCTTACGTTCTAAGGAAGTCGCCTCCAGCATATAGAGGATATCCCATGATACAAGTATTTCTATGACGTCAACAAGAGTCACGTGTCAAACTACCTTGGTTTATTGATAGAGCTCTATTGATTACATAAATGTTACTGGATTATTTTACTCAACATCGGATGGTACGGATCCGTGGTCAGTTATTCTGTTATTCAACCGATTCATTTGTCTTGATATCTTTTCCTTGCTTGGGACCCTACGGAACACAGGTAATCCAAGGCATCTTGAAACTTCTCTGCGCTAACATTTGGCTTCAAATATCAATAGAATGAATATTAGTGTAATATATAGATAGGTTCATCAAACATCGCTTGATGATATAAACAGGAAATGGCCGGGGTTTTTCGACTGGTAGGATGATGTTTAGTTTAGACGTCCCGACGAACTGCACAAGAAGTGAATCAAAACACATAAAAACATGAAATGGGAAACCCATTACAACTCACACCCTAAAACTACTACAAAAACCAAATGAATTCATCAAAATGAAAATGAAAACAAAGTTGAATTGAGTTGAGCCTAGAAATTTAATTAAACAATTTTTCTGTTAAGTTGTTCGTTGAAGCACTATTTTATTCACCCTTCCAATTTTTAAAACGAGAAGAAAGGAAAAAAAGAAAAAGGACGAAGAAAAAGGGAGAAAATTAAGAACAAGAAGAGCGAACTGAGAAGAACGAAGGAAGGAACGGAAGTGGAAAGTACAATTCTACAGGAAAATCAAAGGGAACTAATAGAACTCAATACAATAATATTAAAGACAAATTCAAATTCAGACTGCAAGATTACTTACTAAAACGTCTTGAGCGATCGACTTCTTTTTCCCCGTTTCCTTTGGCCTAAACAAGCCAGTATAGGCGTCGTTACTGACGATCAAAAGACTAAGTACACAAAACACTAGGGCAAGTGTCGTCTTGTTCATTGTTCTTGATCTTTGCTGTAAAACTACCACTATTTCTGACTTGCAAAGAGGGAAGATGGATAGTGCCAAGATGGGTGCTTCCTAGCCATTTTTATAGTGTTTACTTAACAGTACATGTGTAGTTAAAAGTGTAGGATAATTACCATTGATGATAGCTCTGTACCGGGAAGTCTTTGTCGTGTTATCTTGTCTGATATGAGATCTAATTGATACCGCCAATGTCCGGAGATAACCACGCTGTTTTTTCCTTTTCTTAACATCACAGTTTGCGGGACAAAAGTGAACTCGAGTGCACATACTAGACTATTTTTACATTCAGTGGTTCTAGATTTCTATTGATAATGCTACTGCTACTGCTACTGCCGTGGTACTGCTACTGCTGTTGCTACGGTTGCTACTGATGCGGCTGCTGTTGCAATTGCTGTTGCTGTTGCTACCATGAATAGCTTTTTTTACCAAGAATACAATAGTTCCCATCAATTCAAAGCTCTTCAAGACTTTAGTTTTATACTTATAACATTTTATTTGAATTAGAAAGTAATAAAATATTACTATTAATAAGAATATTGCCACTAAACTGAACGATTAAGAAATACAAGCTAAATATGAATTCTTATTTTCATGCCAAACTATTGACTATCACGTTATCACTACTTGTCTTATCATGTCTTGATGTCCTTGCTTTGTATCTAGCGATCAAATAAAATTTATCCTACATCATCCAACATCATCCTACATTATACAATATCATCCTACATCATCCAACATCATCCAACATCATCCAACATCAAAGATCATCCGAAATTATGAAGAATGATCCAACATCTTAGAGTAGAATTAGTTGATAAGCGGATCTCTTCAATTGTACGGTAATCAAACTTTCCTAGCTTCATTTGAAGTGGCAAGATTCGTTATTGGAAAATGGTTAAAAAGTCTAACAAAATTATCATAGTAATCTTGATGGAAAGATTTCGACAAATGATAAAGATGAAGATTATATGTTGTTTCCGAGTAGGCATAACAGGAGGCATAACTTCTGCTCTGTTTTGTCACTTTTAATGATTATTTGATAAATAATTATAATAATTAGATCAATTATTGTTTTAATTAACAGAAACACAGATTGGTGAAATAATGGAATAAATGGAATAGAGAGAATAAACATAGCAATAGTGAATAGATTAGGCAAGCTGTAGTGGATGAAGGAATTATCGCATTGAGAAAGACTGAAATAAAATTAAAATGGAACGCATCTGTGGAAATAATGTATGAAAGCTAGGGATAAAGTGAAGGGCAATCTTGGCTCAATCGATGTTTTTACTTAATATATATATACACTCGGTTTTTCTCCCTGGCACCTTTCATATGGTGCTTCCAGGGACCGCGCGACAGTATTTTTGCCGCCATTTTGGTTTATTATTATTATTATTATTATTATTATTATTATTATTCTCTCTCTCTCTGTCTCTCTCTCTGTCTCTCTCTCTCTCTCTCTCTCTCTCTCTCTCTCTCTCTCTCTCTCTCTCTCTCTCTCTCTCTCTCTCTCTCTCTCTCTCTCTCTCTCTCGAAAATATAGAAACTTGTAAAACTTGTAAGCTCTGCTATCCGGCGCTCGGCAAAATTAGAATCGTGTAAAACACGGAATAAAAATGTTAACTTTTCTCCTAAATATTTAACGAAAGCCATTCAGATTAAAATGAAGACAGAAAGAATTAAAAGCGCTATACATGTTGTACTGTCGAACCTCTGTTAAGCGGATACCCACGGAAATTAATTGGTGTAGGTGTCCACCTTTTACAGGCTGTCCGCTTAAACGGTCTACTGAAATTTCGATTATTGACAGCTATACGTCTTATAGTCTTGATGATGAAATATGATTCTTTGTTCTATTCATTGTGATTCATATTGTATTTTTCGCATCAGTATGTACATGTTTTTATACATCTATATATCAGTTAGTTTTTTAAAGACTATCCATTTGCGAATAAACATGAGACTCTGGTTACTTTATCAAATGCAATTATTTTTGTCACAATCAGAAATGCCTTTTCTCATTGCCAAGTTATTCAATATTTCCAAAAATTTGATGCCTTTTTATATGCTCTCGATGCCCCTCAAAACGCTGGAAATCGCTATTCCGAGGGTTATAATTTCAAAATTTTCTGGGGGAGCATGCCCCAAGACCCTCCTAGTAACTCCCGCCATCGGCGGTCGTTAGCCCCCCCCCCCCCCCAATCCAAAATACGTGGCGCGGTCCCTGGCTTCTTAGGTAATCTATAGATGTTTAACTAGCTAGCAAAACAGTGCAAACAATACAAACGTTATGTGGGAAAATTTTGTCCAAACCTCAGAAGTGGTGTCGTAAGTTAGAACGTTTCACGCCAAGCAAGTGCAACGATGCTAATTCCATGAATATGAACAGCGCTACTTTATATTTTTTAAGTTTTGAAACTAGAAATAGTAGGAATAATATCAAAAGGTTTGAGATCTTTCTTTATCTTTATTTGCTCATTTGTATTATCATTTTCTGTGTGCTTATTTATGTTTACATCCCCCTTATTTATATTTATTTATATCGTGTTTTTTATCTTGTTTTTTATTTTGTCCTGTTACTATATAGCAATTTATAACCTTTTATCTGCCTAATTTGTTTAGCTGTTTTGCTATCTTAGGTAGCTGTGCTCCATTTTTGCAATTTTACTTCTTCTCAGTTTACTTGTATCTAATAACGTTAAAGTGCACCTAAAGCATAAAAACAGACCTATATCAAATCAATTCTCATGCTCTTGGAATACAATTTTTCAATATATATATATATATATTTTTATTATTATTTCAGTAAATCCCCGATTTTTAACAGCGCTTCAAAGTTGTGAAAAAACTGGTGTTCGGGCTCTTTCCGAGGTTCAATACCGCGTAAACTGGGATCTGGCACTAGCAATATGGTGACGTCATCAAGGGACTTCGAGGAAGGCGATTCACAAAGAAATGTATGTTTATAGTTTAGAGACTTTTAGAAAAGCCAAGAAGAAATGCCGGGTAGACATAAATACAAGAGTTTGTATGAAGAATTCGCGTTGCTTGGCATCGATGTCCCTTGATGACGTCACTCGACCCAGTCTCACGATACGCGGTATTGAACCGAAAAGTCGCGTTTTAAAATGGCGTTTAAAAATCGGGAATAATTCAAAATGAAGAATTTCCTTCATTTTTCGATTATTTATAAGTATAACTTCAAGTAAGGATAGGTCTGTTTTTATGCTTTAGGTGCACTTTAAGTTAAAAGAGTGCAAGTAAAAGTTGTCTTGTTTGTGAGGTCAAAACCCTGAGGTCACATGGCGTTAGAACTAAATATTAAACTTGATAAATGAATAAAGATATCAAAAAAGCTTGTCCAGACGACAACTTAGCGATCAATGAGATACCAAAAAACCCAAGAAGTGTGTGTAGATTGCATTATTGGTCTGCATAAACACATTATAACATCTGTTTTTTGTTAAGGTGACTGACTACTTTAGCAAGGAGAAGCTAAAACATTTTCTTACCAACCTATTTTATACAGAATTTAACGCTGATTCTAAAAATAATTTTAAAAATGGATGTTCCGAGCTCTTTTTCGAGATAATCAATTTTGAATTTTACCCCATTTGACAAGTTTTGGAAAGAAAAATGGCGGAAACCAAGCTTTGTAGACAGAAAATTATAACTCAAAAACTAAGAAAGCTATTATTTTTGAAGACTAACTAAAAATATTTGAAGGAAGTTTTTTAAAAACAAGCTCTAATTAAAATCCAGTACTTTTTTAGCTTAATAAACAGAAAATCGTTCTCAATCGACAACAACAAAAACACATACGACGCTATTTTTATAAGTTCTAATAATTAAGTTTTTCCAAACTTTGACAAAAGATTGCTTTTTACCTGATGTTTTAGGAAATTCAAAGAAAAATATACAATCCTGAGCAAAATTTGGGGTTTTTTGCCTGTTGAACCCTGTGTGATTCCTTAATAAAATTTCGAAGCTTATTATGCGGTTTTGCGCTATATTTGTGCGCGCACACATCGTGGGCTCAAATTGAACGTTCAGAAGTAGTCAGTCACCTTAAGTTAATATTGAGACATTACTTTTCCTATAGCTGGAAGCCAAGCCATTTCCAACTTTGAATATAGGAATAGAAGTACACATACGACACATGGTTTAAAAAATCCGGCACTCCTCAGTCTCAAACCAAAATCGGGAAATTCTCGATCGTTCATCAGACAGATCGAAGAAATACATTTGAAACGGTAACAGCTTAAAAATGTCGAACTTTGACGAAGAATTTTTCAACAACCAAACTAGCCCTGTGGGGTGGTTGGTGGTGGGTTGTGTACACGAGACAACTGTTCTAAGCGGGAGAGTATTAAGGTCGGAATTGGTTCTTTCCCCAGTCCTGCGCCCATAAGACTCCGTACATAACATAGTCACAATATCTGCAGCCAGCGAAAAATTTTCTGCACGTAAATTTGGTTTCAAGAAATCGGCTTTTCAAAAGTGAATCACCCATCCTAGGGACCATTTTGGTCAAGTTTTTTCGGGAGTTTGAGGTTTGAGAGACGGTGAAATCGTGGTTTAAAGTGTGTTTGTGTTTTCAAGATGGCAGCTGGACTTTCCTTCCTTGTTAAAATATATTGACACAAATCCACACATAGGATATTATAGGGAAATTATATAGGAAAACGAAGGCGCGCGCAAAAAAAAATGTTATAGGGCATTTCAGTTTTGAAGGCTCTTTACAGTTGTGGGTGTGGCTCTTCATACCGCTGACTATTTCTTAACACATTGTTTGATATGAGTGGGATTTCAAGAAAATTTTAAATTGTTAGTAGAAGCAGTATCATACCGGCCCCGCAATAAATTTCTTTCCTTTACCCTCCTCATCTTTTGGGGGTTTTTCTTCTCTTTTGTTTTCGGTTGGTTTTCTTTTTTTTTCTTTTTTTTTTATCTATCCTTATTCTATGAGGATACTTATTTTTCTTCTCCTTTTCCATGAAATCTCTACACCTTGCTATAGCTAGCCAGTGCAAGTTACTATGCTTACTATTAGGAACAGGTGGTTAACTTTCTATGCAAATACACAACAACCCACTCTCAAATTATCTACATCATTTTGGTTTCATAAAATACGCCATTAATGCTGAAAATCAGTGACTGATTTAACAAACTAATGCCCTGGTATAGAACTAATACTGAGTCATCTACAACTGAAAAAAAGTTTAATTTCCTTGACGATTTTTGTTGGTTTCTAAACAGTTCAAAGCTTCCTAGTGCAGTATTCAATAAAAGATGTCGTAAAGGTCTTCAGTAACCTTCCTTATACACCAGTACTTAGGATAGTCAAACTGATAAAAGAGTAAGATTGCTCAACCCGCCGAACAAGTGCTCAGTAGGAAACGCAAAAATCATAAGGGTATAAGGAACACAGAGGGAATCTTGAAATCCTGGTTCCGACTCCCCTAAGTTACCGATATTATCATGCAGTCTTCAAGCTGAACAAATTGGATAGAATATCTCAAAAGCTAAAGTTCTGATCAAAGAGACAATCTTGGGAAAAGAAAAGAAAAATGACTCGTAATCCTTGCAGTATTCTTTAAAACAGACACTGTGTAGTTGTTTGTGGGACAAGATTTTAATTCCACTGTGAAAACTGCTGCAACGGTGATTGGTTCGCTATTGTCTCAATACGAGTTGCTTTCGTAATTTCTATAGTATTTCACTAAAAATGATTTCAAGGAGTGACGCACGTTTGAGGCGACGCGTTTCTAACAATTAACTGATAATTTTCCTGATAACGGACAGTTTTCAGGATATTTGGAGCCGCGTTTCATGATCATCTCGAAACCAAAGGTCTTACAATAGCCATTTTTCGAGTATATTATATGTCAATGAAATACTTTTCTGTCAAAAAAAAACATTTCTGTTCTAAAAAATGCGTTTTGGGGAGTATTTAGAAAACAATTTTATCGTATTCGCGCCAGTTTATTATCAAAGTTCAGTGTTATCCATTCAGATGCCTTGTCCTTTGACATATTTTGCTTAAAACTTTCTTTTAGATTGTTAGAAATGATTAAAACGACAATAGGAAAACTTCATTTTAAGTGATGTTTGTTTTTCAGTAATAAGTCCACTCTTTGTTGAGTTTTTTCGTCTATCCTTTATCTTTAATTTCCTGATCCAAAGCCACCTTCCTGCGATTGCCTCACGAGCTTCCGCCACGAGAAGTGTCCTATATACTTTTATACCTACGTATGTTTATCAAAATGATTAATTGTTTAGTAAACCGAAGAATGACTAGCTTCATTCTGATCCTGAAAGGATACAATGTGCTAAATGGAACGTTTAACTGAGTCTAGCTATAAAATGTTTTCTAACGCGATGTAATTAGAAATCAATATATTTTTAACTGTTCAGTTTTGAAACCTTCTTTGTTCATAAGTAGCAAGTAATATTTTGTGTTACGCTACACTTTATAAAGAGCCCGACAATAAAAAGGAGAATTTAAGGGAATACCTTCAAATAAGACTGCCGCATGCTGAAACAAATTTTATCGCTTTTATCATTTTTTTTCTTATTTCTTATTTCTGTTTTCTCACTTTTCTTTGTCAGTCATTTTTTTTCTTTGTCTCTTTTTTTGTTTTATTTGTAATTCCTGCTATTGTATTGTGTTTTTTGTGTTAATTCCTTTTCTTTTTTCATTTATCTGTTAGCGATTAATGCAAAACTTAAAAAGGGCCGATCCAAGCCAGTCAAGTTTGGCACTTCCAGTTCCAGCAAGTACTGTTAACTTTACAGATTTTCAAAGAAACTAAACAACCTTTGGAAAACTTCATAACGACAAGCAGACTCGTATAACCTCTCTTCACCAGCCACTTTGTCGCAAAATTTCATTCATATAATCTTTTTTTTCTAACATATGCTACTTATTCCCATAAATGACTAGTTATAAGAGCTATCTAGTATCCCTCAAATGAATGAACACTGAGCCAATGTGTCGCACAATATTCACTCTAGCTTTTCTCTGTAAACTAATAATTGAATTTACGGCTTTATGTACTAATATAAGAATAATGTTGTAATACTTAGGTATAATTAATGTAGACTAAATGTTGAACAAATTAAGATAATTGGTTCGCGTTTTTAGGTCCTTCTCAAGGACTTCAAGACCGAAAAGTTGCCTGTTTGCTTCGGCAGCTTCAGATCCTTCATATGAATACCGATTTGTTGTGGAAGCACTTCAAAATGAACAATGTTTAGTTGACTTTTTATAGATTCTCGAGTGTCTTAGATGGTTCTTTTTTTCATATAGCCACTCAGTGTTACGTACTTCCTTGATTGACTTGGTCAGAATATTGAAAAACAATCTAGTAAGTGTCAATATTAGGAAAGAAATCCCCGAAAAGGAAAACCCAGTCAGCCTAAAACAAAAGTTTGTTGAAGACAGAAGCAAGGAAAAAAACTTATTTCTTTGATTGGTAGACCAAATGGACAGTTCTCTGTTAATACGAATTTGATGAACATCTTTGATAATTATTTCAAAAAGGAGAGGTTTAGTTGTTTTGCATGAGAAAGGATTTTTTTTTGAAGATTTTTGAATTTTAAATAAGCAATTGGTTTCTTTACTAGAAAGATGTTCAAAAAATGCAAGCATCCAAATGCAATTCAAGACACTTAGAAAGTATATGTAACCTGAAATACTTGGAAATTAATGCATGCTTAATCATTCAGTAAGTGTAAGTGGTTTCTCTTTTATGGGTTATTGATTAGTGATTATTTTTCAAGTTTAATGGTTACTTGGTTTTTAGGATACAAGTATATAGAGTTAAATAGCCCAAATTTGAGTCATTTTGGGCCAATTTCAACAACTTCCAATCTTCTTTATCAAAGGCGTACTTCATGGATGGAGCCAACATTGTTTTGTTGTCCCAAACTAGTCACTAAGTTTTGTACCTTTATTCAATCAATAATCAATAAGCCATTTACTGATATTCAGCACGTTTGGTCTGTGAAACCAAATGTTTTATGTACTAAAGATCAATGAATAACAACTGAATGGATGGCTATGTAAAGAAGAAGCGCCACCAAATCAACTCCTAGTAATTCAATACGTCTATGTTAGTCGTTCTCTTTCCTTATTTGGCCGATAAGGTGTGATGACATCGGAAACTAGACCCCTTGATTTAATTATCATTGTAAACACTTTCTTGCCATCAATACATAGTACAATAAGTGAAAGTGTCATACCACTCTCACAAGCCTTGTTCCCCCGCCATACCCAATGCTTTAAAAGGTGTATGAACCCAATAGGCATGTACACTGAACCGCCTAGACTACAGACACATCATCGGCTGAGCAGCTAACACAAACCTTGAACCAAGATGAGAAAATTAACGTTACTTTTTGTGCTAGCCTTTGTTGTGATCGTAAGCTTGATGGTTGAATCTGAAGCCTACATTGGTCCCTGGGTAAGACCTAATGGACCACAGAGCGGCAGAAAGAGATACCTAAAAAAGTTGGAACAAGTAAGTCTTGGTGTTGAATTTGGAATGTTTTGAAGAGAAGCTTAGCGAAATATAAACTTTAATATCAGTTGACACCACTTTTGTCCAGGGAAACATTTGGAATTCTAATTTCAAGAATATGAGTTTTGCTTTTGTTCATTAAGGATAATCTTGCAACTCAGAACTGGCTCTCCAAAGGGGGGTCTAAAAGTTGTCGGGGTAAAATATCAAATTACCAGGCTTACAAATAATTCAAAAAATATCTCTCGGTCTATTTCATAAAGACTCAATGCAAAAATGTTTCTGTTTCGTTGTCAAAACTCATAAAGAAACGAAAAATGGCTGGTTCAATCCTTTTTAACTCGACCTTTAATTCTAATGCCTTTTTTAAAAGCCGGAAGAAGGTTAATCAGTGACTTCAAAATATCTTTGTTTTACAATAATTTTTGTATGACTATTCTTCCTTATTCCCTCCTTCCTTCTCTTCTATATATATATATGGATTTCTTTCATTTTAAATCTTTTTATTCCTTTATTATTTTATATATTTTCTTTTTCTTCCCTAACCTTTCTTGCCTTCTTGCTTTCGTTCATCCATGCATTCATTTATTCATTCCTTCATTCTTCCCTATTTCATCTTTTTCCATATTTGCTATCATGAATGACAGGATTTTCTATTTAAGATAAAATCCTACCGTTTTGTGTGATAAGCGGGAAGTCGATGGTCACCGCCTTTATGTATAGACGATCGAGATAGAGTAGTTTGTCATTCCATTGGGATGTCGCTCCCCAAAAACTATTATACAACGACGGTTTGATGTTAGTTGAGCTTAAAAAATCTCGAACTGCAAAAAGGTGAAACATGTGTTCAATAGACTACGATACTGAAAAATTTAAAGAGAGCGAGTATAGGATAGTTTTGGCTAGAAGGTGGAAGAGTATCTCATTTTTGTTTGATTGATTAATAGAGGCAAGAAGTCGATGTGTCTTTTTGAGGCCAGATAGTGTGAGTTGTCGAAGGACTTTTTTTCAAGTTAGACAAAGTCAACATGTTATGTTTTACTCTAGTAAGTGTTTTTCCCCCTTTAAACTTGTTTAATTTTCTACCTATTAGGCCTCTGATCGAGATGATAATCTCATAAGAAAACGAGGATACAACGGGGAAGCACAGTTCTACAGGAACATTGCTCCAAACCACAACGGATACGAAAAGAAGTGACCACACATGACGTTGAATGGATGACTCAAGTACAAAGACAAAGTAAAAAGGGACTCTAGTCATGGAGTCTTTATAATCGTTAACTGTTAAAAACACGTCAATTTTAATAATCAATATATCTTACTATTTTGAAATTGTAATAAAAAACGCTAATAAAATTAGTATTTTTACAGCAATGATCATTGGATGATGAATGTGTAAAGTATTCTTTGTTGCAAGTGCTTATTGAAGGTGGTGCTATCCGATGTAAGTAGTACTACACTAAAAAAGGGGCTCGACTTAATATGGAAAATTATAACTAAATACTAATCTGCACGAGTATTAGTAAGATTCGCACTTCAGTGAGATCTCGGGTTCCAATCCTGGACTCGGCATCACACAGTTTGTAGGTTATCTGCCTGGATTCGAAGGGTTTTCTCCCAGTTTCTCTAGCCGCCCCCTCAACTTTTTCCCTTTAATTTGCATACTAGGATATAATAAAATGCGCCCAGCGCACTGCATGTTTAGAGATTGGGTTTCCTGTGCCCTCTCTGTGCGTGTTAATAAAATGACGAGACATTTACCGTGGGAATTTATTGCAGTGCGGACACTCGAATCATGAACTCTTCGAGGTTTTTTTAAAAGTTTTTCATAACTATCCAATCAGCACTCTCCATAGAAAAAGGGATCAAACATTTTGTAGGCGTCATCCAATCACAGCAAACGGCATAATTTGTGTGATTTGGCAGTTCATTAGTTCACATGAGAAAGTTAAAAATAAACTTCTAAAGATTTTCCGTTGTTTGTTGTGATTGGATGGCGCCTAAAAATGTTTGTTTTCTTTGTCTTTACGGAGAGCATCAAAAAAACCTTGAAGTGTTCATGGTTCGAGTGCCCGCACTGTAATGAATTCCCACGGTAAATGTCTCGTCATGTCTCGTAAGCTCACCCTCTCAAATAATACGTATAGCATGCCATTAACATCCCTATAGATTATACGAGACAGTCCATCTGAGTAATACTTGTGTTCAATCCTGAGTTTACCATATTGGAACTGTGAAAGTTGTCATATCATATTATATCCTGATAGGGAGCGTAGAACTTACTGCGTTTCGGTTAAAAATCAATTAGCCCCCTTCTGTATTAAGCTTCCCTCTCCAATAAGCCCCCCCCCCCCCCCTCTCCAATAAGCCCCCATTCTCCAATAAGCCCCCCCCCCCCCCCTCCCCTCAAACGTGCCTGAAATAAATAAGCCCCGGGGGGGGCTTAATAGAGGATTTACGGTAAAGTACATCCCAAATTATTGGGGGACCCGACTCCTCCCCCTGCTACGGCCCTGTCAGAGTGATATTTCATCTGTGATTTATCTAAAAACCACTCAAGAGTGAAGCCCTGCAGGTTTTGATCAACAATGCTTTACGCGACAAACAACATGGCGGCTAAGTACATGACGTCACATGCATTCCAAGCTTTGTTATATGGATATGTTGAGGTCGGAATTGATGGATGGGAAAGTTGAATAGACAGTGGCAGCTCATGTCTTCCCACAAGAACCGTTGAATGACGTTTACGTCTCTATTAATATTACTATTATTATTTTTATCATCATCATCCTAATATAAATGTTGCTTTGTTGGGGTATAAAGCAATGAGAACACAAAATATCTAGGGTCTTAAAATATATGCCGTTAATTTGAACCTCTCCCCCTCCCCCACCGGTCTCCCCATATGATTGTAATCCAAGATCACTCCAGTAAACACTGAATTAGTCGAAATGAAAGTATTGACACAATTACAAATAGAGATTTTTCTTTCCTGTCATCCAACCGGAAAAAACTCTTGTTATTAATGTTCCTTAACCTCACCAACAACGGTGTTGTGTGAAGTGGTGTACTTTTGACCGAAACAAACCATTGACAAAATACTTTACCGAGGAAACCAAAGCTTGCAATATATCCTAAAATGTTAAATAACATTTCTTTTCTCTCGCATCATTGGTCAAAAGTTAGCCATTTCAAGATGTGTAGACCAATACTGAAATATTCCCAAAACAAGTTTCATTGCTAGAGCAAAAATAGGAGTAACATCGACGACAGATAAGAAAGTTTTATTTTCTACTTTTCTATACTATGTTACATTTGGTTGATCAGCATATCATATTTAGCACGTTTTTCTACTTTCTTTGTCATTGACTTTTCATCCACGCCTTTTCGTTTTTCGCTTCAGAGCTTCAGTGCAGTATTCTAGTTACAGATTCTCACTCATTCTGCCAATGTTTTATCGCCCTCTTCCTGCCATCTCCCCATCCACCAGACGCTTTACCAGAGCATAGCCTCTCTTTAGTTTTCTTGCAAAGTGCGATCTAAAATAAAATGTAAATGTGAGATAATGTTGGACGTTAGTCGAGGGGTGTCGGCAGGCATGTTGTATATAAAGCAGGAATAGTGCAATCAAGATGTCTTATATAACTTCTCCATGTATCAATTGTAGCAGTGTAACAGCTTGAGTTTGAACCCACCAGCCTTCTATATACCCTTCATTGTCTTACTAAATTTCTCTAACAAGCAAAACGCCAGTTGGCAACATTAGAATTTGAATGAACGCCGGTAGAAATAATAATAATTTCTACCACACAATTTGCAAATTCTGCCTTCAGACTCCTAAATATTCAGTTCTCGACCAATATTGTTTTTTTCCTCCATGAAAAACACCTTGAAATAAATGTTTTACTGACTTAGTATAGTTCATCATATATAATAAAAAAATATTAATCCTTTCTTGAGGGGAAAAAAAGCTTTACCTTTTTCTTATAAATTTTGTGAGGTATATCCATCTGACCGTTCAATACGTGCTGGCAAAACAGCGCAAAACTATTGATTGGCAGTGGGTCGATGTCTATTGAGAGGAAACTTTTTACAGGTGTAAAACGTATCATACCAATCACAAAAATAGCTAAAATGACGAAGCTGGACTTCTTCATAACTTTCTTGATCTCGTTTGGCTGTTCACTTGTATGAAACTGGGTTCCTCTCGTAGAAGATGAATTATGTGGCTTCGTTATGTCCTAGCTCCAATCATTAGTGGTTCTTAGAACTTCATCCGCCGTCACTCCTTGATTAGTCAAACTTAGTTACAATAATAAGTGCAATGAAAAATGTAAAAAAATAAAAAAATCCTAAGTGTCCTGTCAGCGAAGTTTGTTTTTCCAAAAGCAAGTCAAGAATCGAAGAATGCTAGCCAGGTGATTCGGAATCTAGGTGCGCAATGCATTGTTTGCCACAGCGAACAAGTATTTTTTATTATCTGTCGTCAAAACGAAATATTTTGCCACCAACAAAGACGACATGCTAATTCTAAAAGATATTTGGTGAACCTTTCCACTGATGAGTTTTATTTTCTTTATTTTTGGGTAATTAAAAGCTGTTGTTTTTCGAGCTGAAAACCTAAAACAGAGCTATGAACTAAAAGTTCGCTAATCAGGGCTAATTCGGGCTGAGAGAACCGAAATCACCTGGTCTTCATAGCAAAAATAAAGCTTAGTATAAAACCAGAGAAACTTCTGAAGAAAACAATTGCCTAGACGTTTGACATTGGAAGGGAAATAACTTTGTTTACACAACAAATTACGAACTATGACCAAGTACATGTAAAATTGCTTCAAATTTGGAAACTTTCTTTGAATTTAAAACGTGTATTCTAAACGTGTAAGTTGATAACTGATAATTAATCAAAATTATTCTAATTCAAGTCAAAGCCATGTTATACTTGGTTTGACTGCCAAGACCATCATATCTAACTATGACTTAGGTAATTCCCAGGATGAGCGCGCGCGTTTTCGCGCCAAATCTACACTAATAACTTTATAAGAAATAAACTTGATTTAGTCGCACCCTTTTTCTTTTCTCGACGTTAAATAAAAGAGGTTTTATCCCATATTTTCAAAACTGTTAAGTTAAATAAGATAAAAACCAATGTAAGTTTTTGCTTTGCTTGGTTTTCATTACTGATGGCTGATTTATGCATGTAATATCATTCCTATTCAACTCCCACACTACGCTTACTCTGTGTACCTATATATAGGAAGTTGTGCGTAAGGTTCGTTTACGTTTCGTGGTGCTGACGTCATTACCAAATAAACATTTATTATACAAATTGATTAAAGTTTTAGAAAAGCAAACACGAATTATTAAAAGGTTATTCAGCTGTGCAGATTATTGTGGATTTGGTTTTTTTATTTGATATAAGGAGGCTGGACCGCAAAATATCCCTGAAAGTGGTTTGGAAATATGGTAGACTATTATGTACAAGGGACCATTTCTTGTTACTTTCCTTTTTCCTTGGTTTTCATTCCCCCCTTTCTTCCCTTTTCCTTTCTTCCTTCCTTCCTTTTTTCTTTCTCTCTTTCTTTCTTTCCTTTTTTCTCTCTTTCTCTCATTCATTATTTTTCTTTTTGTTTCTTTTTACTCAGTCCTCTTTTCCATTCCTTATTTCTTTTTTGTTTCTTTGTTTCTTCCTTTTCTTCTTCCCTTCCTTCCTTCCATAACATCAAGAGCGTATCCAGGATTTTCCAAAGGGGGCCTCACAAATTCGAAAAATCG
The DNA here is from genome assembly GCA_964019055.1 of Anthopleura xanthogrammica. Lineage (NCBI taxonomy): Eukaryota > Metazoa > Cnidaria > Anthozoa > Actiniaria > Actiniidae > Anthopleura > Anthopleura xanthogrammica. Next base: position 8,797,685 of record OZ025213.1, read on the forward strand.
CAATTTACTTTGTCCACTCCGAAACATCGAGCCGAATAAAGTAGGGAATTTTCAGCTAGTTATTGCTAGTTGGACTGTTCAGGAGATACTTCTGGAGGACATTATAATATCAAATCCCATTATCCCAAATCCCAAATCACCACAGACGGATTGTTTTATTAGTTATCAACCCCCTTCCCTAACTACATGTGCCCCTGTACATCATCCCTTTATATTGTTCTTTCTTCTCTTTTCTCTTTCTCTCTATTTCTCTCTTTCATTTTGTTTCTATTTCTTTTTTCTTTCATTTGTACTTTTTCCCTAGCTAGTCTAATTAAACGTTTTTGTCCGAAATTCTTGTTTGCAAATCCAATAATTCCAACTGTCTGCAGTGGTTAGCTCAGCTGCATATCTACGGATCCTGCGCTTCAAACCCACAAATAGTTTTCAATAGTCTATGAAACCGTAGAGCAAACACAATATAAAATACTGTTTCGTACTCAAATTTGTTAAATGTCCAATGGTACTTGGTTTGTTTACGCTGTATTTTTTTAATTAGGACCATGGTTTATCCTATTTTGTTCAACTGAATGTATTTCCTCACTAATATCACTAATATTGCATGCAAGTTTGTGGGATAATATGTTGGAAGAAATATATATATTGGAAAATGTTTATGCTCATGAAGCTTTTTTCTTTGGATAAGTTTAAAATATGAGCAGTTGTGATAGTTGTTGTTGGTAACATTGTACAGGCTCACAGTATAGTAGAATTATAGGGGCGGATCCAGCCAAAAATATAAGGAGGGCTTGACTGAATGTTGTTGTTGTTGTTGTAATAGTAGTAGTAGTAGTAGTAGTAGTAGTAGTAGTAGTAGTAGTAGTAGTAGTAGTAGTAGTAGTAGTACTAGTAGTATTGGTGATGGTGGTAGTGGTGATGGTGGTGGTAGTGGTGGTGGTAGCAGTAGTAGTAGTAGTAGTGGTAGTGGTGATGGTGGAGTGGTAGTAGTAGTGGTAGTGGTGATGGTGTTGGTGGTGGTAGTATTGGTAGTGGTGATGGTGATGGTGGTAGTTGTGGTAGTTGTGATGATGGTGTTGGTGTTGGTAGTAGTAGTGGTAGTGGTGATGGTGATGGTGGTGGTGGTAGTATTGGTAGTGGTGATGGTGATGGTGGTGGTGGTAGTAGTAGTGGTGGTGGTGGTGGTAGTAGTAGTAGTTGTGATGATGGTGGTGGTGGTGGTAGTATTGGTAGTGGTGGTGATTGCGGTGGCGGTAGTAGTAGTACGCTGTTGTTTTTTACTATTATATTATATTACTATTTATGTATTATATATATTATTACCAGTAACGCAGTTATGTTTTGTTGTTTGTTGTTTTGCGTGCCTGTTGCGCTTATTGTTTTTTTCATTGTCGTACAACCTTAACCAAACATTACTGTATTTGTAATGTTTCCCAAACACTTGGAAGACTGGAAACACATTAGAATATTGTGCCCCTCCTAACTTCGTTTCTAGCATGTAATGACCAACAGTAACCCGGTACGAAAATCCTTGCATAATAATAATAACAATAATATATTATTTACCCACATAACGCTCAAGAGTATTTTGCATGCTCGTTGAAATACGCACGTGCATATAACAACTATAAAAAAAAGCTAAATATAATATATATATATATAGAAAATATATAATAATACTATTAATAAGCGTGATTACTATTAAAAAAGGAGGGAGGCATCAATGAATAAAAAAGCAAAAAAAAAAATAATTGAAAATACTAATATAGAAACGAAAGTGCTAAAAGTAGTAAAACGAAATTTAAAAGAAAAATATGAATTATAAAAAATAAGACTATACGACAAATAACCGAAGTTAAGAAAGAAAAACCAATTAAAAGTCTCACCAATTTTGCAGTTTGTTGTTGCTGTGAACTATTTCTTCGAATTCGTCTACGAAACCTACGTCGTCCCCAATTCCCGTTTTTTCGGCGTTGTCGTGTTCCAGAATGGCGGGTTGTCCCATCTACCACCTTAGCACAAAGTTTGCCCAATTGATCGACTGCATATTGTGCTCGATCAAGGTGAATATTAAGGAAGCTATCGACTTTATCTAGAATGACAAAACTTAACAGAAGTACCGAAAAAAGGGCTAACTTGTTCATACTTTGAAGAAGAGGCTACCGATTTTTATCGCTGCGTCGATCGACTGAAATGGTTTATTCGTTGATGGAATAGTTGAAAATGAAGGTCATGATATACTTGATGGGGTTACATAAAGCACAGGTGCATTCAAAGCTAAAATAAACACTTCATCAAAATGATGAACAAATAATCCGGTTTTTCTATTAATTATTATGTGTGAACTAGCGGAAATCAAATCGTTAGCTCTATTAGGCGAAGCTCGCCAGCGCGGAGGACAGCAAATAGGGTCATGGAAATTAAATAAACAAACAATATGATAGACAGAATAAGTATATATAGAAAACTAAAGTAGAGGACAGGAACTTAGAGCTGGCAATGTAATTAAAATAAGAACTTTAAGTGGAAAAAATATAAAAAAATAAAATGTAAAAAAAAACAACAGGCAAACAAAGGGGAAAAAAACGTTTAACTGTACATGCTCCCAAATCTTATCTGAACTGACGTGGGACAAGTTAAAGGTCTCAGCTAAAAGAAAAGAGTGTTTTTCCCACGCCAAAACTTAAGTTTTTTCACCAACAATGGATGAAAAACCATCAACCTTGTGCAAATATGTGTGGCTAAGTTTTTCTCTAGGTTAATTAGTTTAATTTCGTGCAAAATTTGATGTTTGTTTAGATCGAAAACTAAAACGACAAAGTATCAAGCTACGAAGATATCTTGTTGTTTTTTTGGCTTGCCAGCGCGTACATATTTTGTAAATACAAATTATCGTCACTTTCTGTTAGTTTTTTGACGACTTCATTATTTGTCGAAATCCCTGAACTAATTACGAATTTTTATAATAGTTGAATGGAAAACTTCCTACTTCCATCAATTAATGTTTGCATATTACTCGAATGATGATTCTACGTAAAACTCTTCCGACTGTTGTTTTCATTTGGGTTTTGTTTTTTTCATGAATTTTCATGATATATATATTTATTTATCTCGGTCATTGTCGAGATTACGCCATGGGCTCTCAATCCTAAATAAATCCTGGGCGCCTTATGTCAGGAATAATATATTTACAGAAGTTGTTAATCTACTCAGTTGCCAGGGACGGTGGAACACCTTTTAAAGTGTGATGGGAGGGGGCCCGGGGACTAGTATGCAAGAAAATATTAGAAAATATGAAAGAATAATATGCATTAGTATAAATACAAGGGTGATTATACAAAATCGCGCGCTCTGATTGGTTTTCTATCTCGGATTATCAGCCGATAATCACCTTTTCGGACAAAATGGCTGTCAGCGTGACCGTCGCGCTTTTAAAAAATAAAATATTTTCACTTTCAATGTTGTTTCCTTCTTTCTTTTTTGAAATAATCACCTTTTTATTTATACTAAAACAATTATTCACCTCAAGCTCAGTGGTTATCGATGAATATTTACCTCGCAGCTCGAAGACTCGCCGCTCGGTAAATATTCATCGATAATCACTTCGCCTTCGGCGAATAACTGCTAAATAAGCACTGGGGTGCTCAGCCGTCCCTGGTTGTGATAGTAGTCGTTGGTAATATTATAGGTTACTTTGGTTGTTTTTTTATTGGGATTTTGTGGTTGTGGTTGTAGTAGTAGTAGTAGTAGCAGTAGTAATAGTAGTAGTAGTAATAGTGGTAGTAGTAGTAGTAGTAGTAGTAGTAGTAGTAGTAGTAGTAGTAGTGCTAGTAGTAGTAGTAGTAGTAGTAGTAGTAGTAGTAGTAGTAGTGCTAGTAGTAGTAGTAGTAGTAGTAGTAGTAGTAGTAGTAGTAGTAGTAATAGTAATAGTAATAGTAGTAGTAGTAGTAGTAGTAGTAGTAGTAGTGCTAGTAGTAGTAGTAGTAGTAGTAGTTTTCGTAATGTAGCATTAAGGTTGTTGTGTTTTGGTGTTTGTGTTTTGTTGCCTGTTGCAGTTATCATTGCTGCTGCTGTAGGGTTTCTTTTCTTTTCTTCCCCCCCCCCCCCCCCCCCCATCTTTTAATATCAAAAGAACTGTGTTATTCATAGTTTATCCCCTGCACTGGGAAAAATGGAAACCCAGTAGACTATTCTGCCCCTCCTAACGAGATATCGATTGTAAAAGGAAAAAATTAAAAGTCCAGCTCACCAATTTTGCATTGACTTCTTGATTCTGGCCGGGTGTGATATCCTTTATCGCTTTACAAACTTGGTTCAACTGATTGACCGTATATTGTATTCGATCAATGTTAACACTAAGGATGCTTTCGACTTCATCTACTAGAACAAAACTTAACAGAAATATCGAAAAAATAGTGAACGTTTTCATTCTTTGGAAGAAGTTTTCGACTTGTATCACTGTGTCAGATGAAGCTCAAATCTAAACACCTCTGCTTTTCAATGGATAAAACTAATCAACCTTGTGCAAATATATGCTACGATTTTCTTGGGTTTAATTAATTTAATATCGTGCAAACGCTGCTGTTTATTCAAGGCAAAACGAAAAACTATCAAGCTACGAATTACTCCAAAAAAGGAATAATGTCCAAAACGTCATTATAGTTACAAATTTTCTCAGATTTTTCGTAAGTTTCCTTCTTATTCACTTGTTGTATTCAACTTATTGGTCAACACATTCCCAACTAGTAATTACTAGTCGTTATCATTTTTACGAATATATTGCACAACTTGTTTTCACGCTTGCTTAAAGGCTGGGAAGCGTTCTTAAAGAGCTACTTTCTCGTTTATTGTGTAAAAAGAAATATTGGGATTAGAAGTAAAGAAATTGAAATCCTCAACAGGAAGAGGAGAAGACTTGTATAAACATTTGATTCAGTTAATCAATATACAAATATTTGGTGTAGTGGTGTAAATAGTGGTTGAAAACAACAAGAAGATACCTGCTCATTTTAATTTTTCAAGTTTTCCAAAACAACCAACATGAGGATCAAAAGTTTCATCTTGGTCAGATTGGTTCCCAACCCCGTGCTTAAAAAAACTTCCCCAATGATGATATAAGGCGGTTATATAACTTAGTCCTCGCTAGATATGAGATATATCAACCCTCGGGTCGATATACATCTCATATCCACCACGATAACGGTATAACCTTTACTTAATCTAAACCGACCTTATATATTTTCACATAAGCTCGGTTTCCTTCGTTCTTTTCGGTTGAGTATATCGCATATCTCCTGGCCTAATTCCCAAGTGGCTCAAAGCCGGGAAAGATTCCAGTTAAGATTTGGGGCTAATGAGCTGATTAAATATGCAGTGGGGAATAAACATTAGTATGCAAGGGGAATATGTTATATATATGGAATATTCTCCTTGCATACTAATGTATATTCCCCCTGCATATTTGATTAACAGGGGTTTGACAATGTGTCAGTGTAAGTACAACTAAGGGTTGGTTCTGTATACACCAATACTGCCCGCAGATGAAATTTTACTGAAACACCAGGTGAAATATCTAGTGTTCTTGCGATACCCCCTGGGGTCTCATTCTTCAAAGGACTACGCATGTTCAAGACAACATTGAGTATATATAAATACTGATCTTATAAAATAACTTGCTACTAAATTTAGTGAGAAATCCAATGTTTCAAAGCTTTAGTTTTCCACTCTATAATATTCAACATTTGATTTTGAACTACTCATATTTATTTGTTCGTCTCGTTGTTCTTCTCGATGATTACTTCCTTGCACAGAGTGGTTATTCCACGCGAGACATTCGGGTTTTTTTTTCACCAAACCTCTTTTTGTTGTAGAGATAGTAAAAGTTTTCTAAATATGAAAATTAGCAACTGATGACATCATTGGCTGGACACTGAATCAGTTCACAAAACATATAATAAAGAATATCTCTGTAAGAATTAAAAAAAAATGACTAAAAACTTCACATGATTAATGTACTTGTTAAGACAGACTAGCTAAATCCTTAGGAGGGAACTAACCAATCAGCGCGAAGTGAACATGCACAACTTGTTAGCGCCACCCCGAGGGGAAAAAGTTAGTGCATCAATACTAGCCTTACCGGGATAGGGTGCTGTCTATGTTTTTCAATCAAAAAACGAAAATCAAATAAAATGTGAAAAAAATCTTTAAAAACTTAACAATGAATATGTAATGAAGCTGATTTAAAAGATAAATTGGCTAAAAGAAAATCTTCTTTAAACTTCGAGACTCAAACATGGTTATTAATAAGCAGGACAAGGTACCCCTCCCTGTTATAAGTTTTTAATCAAAGCGTTTTTTTTTTGCTTTGCGAGCTCCTTCTGTTGAGTCGTTCCTTCGAAGGAGCTCGTTGAAGCGAACTTCTAGCCCATGATATCGCGACATTATCCACTTCAAGTCCAGGGTTTTGGCTTTTGCTTCCTCTAGAAGGGCAATTGAAGCAAGTTGAGCTGCTCTGACCATTTTTATAACCGCTACGGATCTTCGCAGACTCTCTATTTTAGACTTTAACTTTGAAGTGTCGAGAGCGTCGTTGATGGTACAACACAATTCCAGATATTCAAGCAGAGTGACAGTATTGGATATTTTTTAGTATAAAGAACTCGTCGCATATTTCAGACGCAGAAATATTATCATCAAGTATCTCTAAGCGGGCCTGACGAAAATATGGATTGACATTCAAAAGCTCAGCTACATTGATTTGTTTTAGCCTGTGGACGCGTGTAAAGACGATGCGAAGGGTAATGAGCGAGTGGTGTCTAGATAATGAAGACCTTCGATATATGATTTAGAACAAAATGCACAAGAGAAAACACGATGCGAACCCAGAGAACGGACTTCTAATTTTTAAATAGAGCGCTAGCTACTGTGTTCTCAAACGAGCAAATGAAGATAATATGAAATCATCCTATTCTCGTGAATGTTACAAGGTCTATAAACGTTTTACTCTTTCCCCGTGAATATACCATCATGTTATACATTCACATATGAAGTTATCACTTTTTGGAAATAAAGAAAAATAAATGATTTTAATTATTTTTCCATCGTGAATTCTAAATTTTAATCAAACAAACCTGAATATTTCTTTTTACGGCAAAGTTGTTTCGCCAAATAGAGCTTTGGGGCTTTCCCTGCAGCCTTTTTATGTTTTTGAGCGACACCGCATTGCAGATATGCACGGGCTCAATGCTAACAAGTTTTGAGGTTAGTCATGCAGGCCTGGTTACAAAAAATTAACTAGGACACTTATCGTTTTATGATTGATGACGTCATCATTCGCTAATTTGCATATTTGGAAAACTTTTGATATCTTAGCAACTAAAAGAGATATCAACAAACAGTAAACATTATTCTGATTTTTTTAAACTCTTCCATGTTATTGTTAAAACTTGAAGGAAAGTCTTTCGTTTCATATACATTTTGATGAAATTTATCCATCTAATTGAGAGTGTGGCGTGACTCCTCCCGACCACCATTGTTTGGCATCCACCCCTAAAACTGTTTAGCATGCCCCAACGAATATTTGTACCAAGTTTATTGCTTGTATTCAAAAGTGCACGATCTTTGCTATTTTTGTCGCTAACAGATCTAGACCTGACTATTTCACGTGACGTCAAAGCAACTCAATTTGGAGGACGAAACAAAAGAATTTCACTCCCCTGACAATAGACCATTTTCGAGATGCGCGAGCGCTTTCAAAAATATCGCAGGCGCAGACATGAAAAAGAGACATTTTCGGGCAAGATCACGCGCGCTACGCGCTTGGGCCATAAGGCAGTGGGGAAAAACTCGGTCCATAACTTATGGTACGGACCTCGAACTCGGTTAATAAGAGCTATATATCTTGGTTGATTTCTTGATTATTTAGCACACTTTCTTCTTCGATAACCCATTTTTTTAATATATGATATATTTTTCAGATTTTATTTCCGTCTAGCACATTTATCTAGATTTAGCTCCCTGTGAATATTTATGGACGTTTTTTGATTCGCTTGAGCAATTCGTTGAAGCAAAAGAGCAAGAAACACACTATTTATCAGTATAACAGTGTCACTACCGTATATGGAAAGATTTCTAGCACAAATCAAATTGGTGGCCACTTAAATATCCATATCTTTGTCATATCTGTATCATAACTATATCATATCGAGCGTGAGTACACCCATTGTAGACTCAATTAAGCATGAGTGAGATAGCGAGGATCTAATATCACTTTCACTTACAGTTCTCCTGTTTCTAAATCTCCTAAAACGGCGATAGCGGCGACGTCCAGGGCGCCAATATGGTGCTTTGGAAGAGCAGTACTTGACAAATCTTTCAATCTGCTCTTCTGGAAGCTTTTGTATATCAATTGAAAGATAAGAATCTACCACTATAAGCTGAGCGATCAAACATAAAAACAATATCAGGAGAATGGACTTCATTTTTAGATGTACATTACATCAGCTATACATGTACAATACTAAGAATGAATGAACAAAGTCGTGCATTCTCGGTATATATGTAGAACGTAGTGTCGGAAAGGGTTTTCGACAAGGATGACAAGCTTGTGTGCAGGATGTACTGTTGTTGAATTTCTTTGCTGGTTTTTTGATGTGTTGTCGGTATTCGTTGACTTCTCAACAGGAACACACACACATATGAAACACCGTTAACTTTTGACCACCTTTCGATGACATTGTATCCTTTAGAGTTCCGAAGCAACGCAGGTTTAATTGTAACGATCAAACAATACTTTTCTTTTTAAATGTTTTTTCTGTGTTTCAAGTTTTTACCGATAAACTACTAGCTTTAGGTAGCTCAGCAACTACTATAACTGGTTAGTATGTTGCCATAGTAACCACTATAATAACTATTGACTACTAGCAATGTTTCGGCACAGCCCCCAACCCCCCACCCCCAACCCAGGCCGCATAGGCCTCCAAAGGAGCACTTTGAGCACTTTGTTTAATTTTGCACTTGGAATGGGAGTCCTGTGTTAGTGAGTATGTGGTCATTACAAACAGCGGTATTCGTAGGATCATGTAAAACAATGAGATGGGTCCTGCGCACTCATTCAATAGTGCACACAGAGGGTGACACACGCGTTGGATTAATTGTCGTAATGTCTTATTGATAAACCATTTTCTACCTTGGTTCCCAAAATTTCTTGCTTACTTGGTTGCTGTTGTTGTTGCTGTTGTTGTTGTTGTTGTTGTTGTTGCTGTTGTTGTGTTTGTTGTTGTTGTTGTTGTTGCTGCTGTTGTTGTTGCTGTTGTTGTTGTTGCTGTTGTTGTGTTTGTTTTTGTTGTTGTTGCTGTTGTTGTTGTTGTTGTTGTTGTTGTTGCTGTTGTTGTGTTTGTTGTTGTTGTTGTTGTTGCTGTTGTTGTTGTTGTCTTCTATGTAAAGCAATATTTTACATCACATGTGATTTGCCTAGCCGGAACAATTTTTATCCACTTTAAACATCTACAATAATGCTAATATCCAGCTAAATACTACAAACTTACTGAACATTTCGTATCTAGATAATGCTTTTGCAAGAAGAACGGAAAGGAAAATCATTGCTAAAAAAAAACAAGGAATTTCACTTATGCAACTTTCATTGTTACAAGCGACTGAGCATAAGTTTACCATCAACAACAAATGTTATCATCAAGGCGCTGTTACCAACAATTGAGATAGCAAGAGGGTAGTTCACGGTAGGCCCCGTGACCGTTTGGCTAATATCACACGTCGCATACTTTAAAGCACTTTTTGCGCCATTACGTCATTCTCACTTCAAATGTAACACCAACAAATTTCACTTCAGCTTGCGCTCCAAGAAAGAAGGGACTCTGATACCTGTTGTTCGGGGGGGGGGGGGAGTGAATGGAAGGCGAGAAAAGGAGAGGGAAGTTAAGGGAAGGGATGATTTTTTACCATGCAGGTGCCCGGCAGAATGGTCCAGAATTACAGAAGTTGGTTATTGGAAAGCCTTGAATTTGTGTACTAATCTTTTCCTCCAAATTGATATACAAGTTTCTAAGAGTTTCACCTTACGAATAAGAATTTTGGAAAACATTTAGAATATGCCCATTTTCTCCAATAGAAGTTTCGCATTTTCAGTACTAAAATTTACCGAACCTAAAAACCACCAAAAGAAACGATTTTTGCTGCCTTTTCAGTAAAGATTCAAATCTATTTTACGAACTAGAGAACAATAAGAACATGCAAAGGACCATAAATAAGAGAGGGAAACTTCTTAATACCGCGCGCGCCATGTGAATTCCCGGTTGAGCTATTTTTAACATCCACGTACATACAATTTTCGCCTCACCCTACTCCTGTGCGTTAAAAATTGTGTGCTTCATCCAAACCTTGAAGTAGCGAAAGCATGTAAAGATTTTTGAGGAAAAACATAAATTTCACGTCTTTGGAGTGTTCAACAGCCTCAGTCGTGTTTTATCACAGAACAGAACATAGCCAATCCTGATCTTTTTGCTTTATCTAATAGATCTTGTCGAAAAAAGTGAGAAAAATCGACGAAAAGAATGTTGTTTTTGAGCGCGCGCACACACGTCCACGCCATCAAAGAAAAAAAAACGAATTTGGATGCTAAAAATAGAATTCACATGGCGCGCACGGTATTAAGAAGTTTCCCTCTATTATTTATGCTCTCTTGGAACATGTGATTTTGAAGGATCAAGAAATGTGTTTTCCTTGGTGGATTTTGGGTATGGGGGTTCTTTAGTATTCGTTTCATGCAACAACAAAAAAAAACACTGTAAAAATTTACATAAAATAGATCAAGAATAGTCTTCCCTTTTCCTTTTGAAGTCAGATAGACAAGAAGGAGCACACGGCTCATTATGTAGATTCAGCTTCGGTATTCAACTGAAGAATTGATTATTTGGGAGATTTAAGGCTGAAGTTGACTGTCCTTTTCCAAATCTTCCGTTGAATTCAGTAAACAAGAGCAGCGCTAGTTCCGTGCTAATAGTGTAAGTGATTCCGGTATTTGCTTTAATCTGTCGCATATCGAACACCCATCTCCAGACGGAGGTAAGACTTCCTAGCTTAATCGTGTTTTTTTCGTATTCCGTAATACAATTGTGTGATTTTAGTCTCAAAAGGAGCGCACATAAGTGTATTGATCCGAGGACCCTCTTATCTAGAAGAATTTTCACTTCAAAAAAAGTTTACTGTTCATAGATTGTCTAAATTTAGCGATATGCTGAAGACAGGTGAATTGGAATCGTTTTAAAAAATATCAAAAAGTCTTGCGATCTTGTCCATATACGAAGCATGTAAAATATAAGAGCGAGATAGTTGAACTTGCGGAATTAGACAGTCTAGACAAGAATATGTGCGCTGTTTGTGCATAATTATAGTTGAAAATCATGCGCGCTCTAACATCAGACGCAAGCCGAGAAAGTTTAGTCTTCTTGGAACGAAAATTCAACCAATGATTGATTTACTAAATTTTTTTCGATAAGAGAAAACAGCGCATTTATTTCGCATTCAGAGCAGCAGCGTCGATATTCAAGGATCTGTTTGTGTTCCCTATGAATTGTACTTAGAGTGACAGCTTATATAGCTGAGCAAACGCTTTTTATCGAAATGAATTGCAAAGATTTCGCCCCATTTTTTCTTATTTTCTCTCTCTCTCTCTCTCTCTCTCTCTCTCTCTCTCTCTCTCTCTCTCTCTCTCTCTCTCTCTCTCTCTCTCTCTCTCTCTCTCTCTCTCTCTCTCTCTCTCTCTCTCTCTCTCTCTCTCTCTCTCTCTCTCTCTCTCTCTCTCTCTCTCTCTGGAAAACAATGTTATATTCCCCGAATTCAATTATATAACTACCAAACAAGTGGTTTAGATAAAACACGATGATTAAATGTTTCTTTAATAGCAACTGATTACTCTGCTTCTTTCTTTTGTACTTTTTATCTATGAATTCTTTTATATTTCTTTCCATGCAAGGGGCCATTTCTCTCTAATTAAGTTTTCCTGGCGTAGTTTAAAGCTACACTAAAATGTATGCAAATGTTTTCCTTGTAAAGTGAAATATGAATATGAAATAATACAGCTGGCGTAGTTTCGTGGGCGGTAAGGAGGCAGATGAGGTGTGGGATATTCAGTCGGTCGGTCAAGGTCTTGCTGTGTCAAGGCCTGTTTACACGGCTGTCAGTATAGTTATTTGCAGAAGCAGTTGCTACCTGGTTCTGTCATGTTCTGAATAATAAAATGATAATAATAATAAATGGGATTTAGCAGTAACATTTCCACGGAGTAGCTATTCGTGAATTGGACTTCCAGTTGGAATTTAGGAGTTGATTTTTGCGGAGGGAGGAAAACCGGAGAACCCGGAGAAAAACCCTCGAAGCACAGAAGACAACCGACAAGCGAGTCTACCGACATATGACACCGAGCCTGACGGGACTCGAATCCCGGTCGCAGTCACCGCTCTCACAGCTACGCCACCGGCGCTTCCCCTGAATTCATCTACTCCTACTGCTACTAAAGGAAGACTACTAATTCTACTACTAAAATGATACTAAAACTATACGATGATTACTATTAATACCATCATCGCCACCATTTTCCAAACGCAAGATATTCTATTTTTAGACAAGGACACGGGGTCCCGATTCAAATTCCCCATACGTAGATTCCCCTTTCACTAGCAATATAGTCTACATTTGCACTTAAATTTGTTCGTACATATTGATATCTACTTTGTCGTGGAACCACGTGAATACATCACGTCTGAGGGACTGGTCTGTGACAGAACTATGAAGATGGTAAAGTTATGCTTCTACGTACGAATTTTCCACGGCATGTTGTAAAACGCGGACTGGACTGGACTGGACCTATTCCAGTCCAGTACAGTACAGTACAGTACAGTACAGTCTAGTACAGTCCAGTCCAGTCCAGTACAGTCCAGTACAGTCCAGTACAGTCCAGTACAGTCCAGTACAGTCCAGTACAGTCCAGTACAGTCCAGTACAGTCCAGTACAGTCCAGTACAGTCCAGTACAGTCCAGTACAGTCCAGTACAGTCCAGTACAGTCCAGTACAGTCCAGTACAGTCCAGTACAGTCCAGTACAGTCCAGTACAGTCCAGTACAGTCCAGTACAGTCCAGTACAGTCCAGTACAGTCCAGTACAGTCCAGTACAGTCCAGTACAGTCCAGTACAGTCCAGTACAGTCCAGTACAGTCCAGTACAGTCCAGTACAGTCCAGTACAGTCCAGTACAGTCCAGTACAGTCCAGTACAGTCCAGTACAGTCCAGTACAGTCCAGTACAGTCCACTGTCCGCGTTTTATAACATGCCCAAATTCTTCAGTCCTCCCACACAGTGTATTATAACTGACTGACACCTGACATTGCCTCGAAATCGAGCCTTTCAGAACTGCGCACTTACTGTAACGAGTGTAAGTTTTTAAATATGAATGTTGGCCATCCGCTACAATATACGAAGAGTTCTAGACTGTTAGAAATGTAATCACGCACAAGCAAGCCGTTCAAATACTGTGAGCCTTAATGCTTCTAATCTCTAGTATCCTGTAATAAACTGAAGATCTTCAATAAAAGAAAAATGAACGTCTATCAGCTTGGACTTTTGACAACTTGACAACGCAAGCTTGAAATACCCTTTAGAAATCACCAACAACACGTCTCTTGTCACTATCATTAACACTATTTTTGCATAGAGGAGATGGCTAGTAAATTTCGATTTTGGAACATGATTTTCTAAATTTTTAACCTAAAATCAACATATTTCCCTGGTTCACCCAAAAGGTTGCTTGAAAGCGCCATTTTTTAATAAAGAAAGCTTTCTCTTCTGCACGCAAATTTAAAATTTATTGAATACATACAAAAAAGAAATGCTTATTCCCTTGAGAAATTTTAATCATAATAAAATTCTTTGTTTTTCTTGCCTCATACGAGCTACTTCAGTAATCGTTTGTGGAACGGATTAAGAAATCATTCCCAAACAATGCCGGCCTTTCTTGTCGTTCACTGCACGTTCGCTTGCAGTATTTCTATAACGTCATTCACCATAATTTCCAAGCTGAAAATTATATTGTGTATAATGAAATATTTCAAAACCTAATATACGAATATATGCTTTCATATCAGTTTGCTTTTCATTGTTGAGTTTTGTAATAAATTTCCTGTCCAAATTTAGGACATTTTGTTATTAAAGATGGTTCTAAATTCCTTAGTGATCACACTTGATACATTACTAACAATCGTGTATTCGGTGTGACTTTAATGTTTTTTCGTAATATAAACTCGGCCAGAAAAATAACTTTATCAAAGGTGTCCAAATAGTAATGTAACTTGTCTAAAGATCATCTTTTGTGATGCAAATTCCCCGACGTCGTTTTAATAATCCTTTCTGGGACCATTAGATATGAAAAAACGAGTAGACTCTATAGAAAGGTGTTCAAACAAAATGTGCTTAAGCGTAAATATATTTGGTCCAAATTCACTAATTCTTTTATGACTGAAGATATGTTTTTTATCAGCATAAACACATTTCAAAACGTAGTTTTGTACAATGATAAAGTCTATAAAACACACACGACCTTCAGCTTACCATATCAAAATAATACACTCATGGTGAGTTACAGTCTACTAAAAATGTCATATGTATAGATGGATTTTAGCAATTTGATTATATTATTCCCCCCACAAAGAAATACTAGCGCGTTAACTTTGAAAATATATTAAGAAAGCCTCGTTTGTTTGCTTAGTAAGAATGACTGTATTAGCATATTTCTTTAACGCTGTAAGAACGCCATGGAAAGTATGGCACATATACGTCGCACCTTTCGAAAAAACGAACATTAGTTCTCCAATTAACAAAAGATGGTAGAAAAAACTGTGACACTTTACTATCATGAAAATACATTATCAAGAGCGGTATGCCCTGGACAGTCTTAGTGCGAAAAAAGAAATCTTGACCTACAAATGTCGGTTGCCCAAATATTGGTTTCGCTGGAAGACAAAGTCGAAGAAATTTTTATTTTTTTCCAATTGTACAAGAAATTAAAGCTTACTCAATATGGCGTGAAACTAATTAACAAAGTACTTAAATACCCCCGTGCACACATTTTAGGGTGCGGATATTCAAAGAAAACACCATGAAACCGAAGGTGATGGATCAACTTTGCACCTGAAGATTCTACCGTTGAAAAATTGTTTTCATGATATTAAACTCCAGTGCAATTTCTTCCACAGAAAAGATAGGACAGATGCATAAATCCAGACAATAAAATAAATTTGTTTGCGATTAATTTGCACTGAATTTTAACAGGAGAAGTAACGTGGTCGTACCACGAGAACATAAGAAAGTTTCTTGGTTCGGTTTTAATAAGGATAGCTTTGTAAACATCTTTATAGATGATGCAAAAAGGCTTGTGACTTTAATAAAAAGTGCTTCCTGTGATTAGACTCGTTTTTAATTTCAGTTGCTTTGTGAAGATGCAGTTATTAGTCAAATGTTTTTGTTTATTTGCTATCTTTGAATCAGCTGCCAAGTTCATTTTCTTATGAAAACAACCTCGAGTAATAACTGAACGGGCAATGTCAATATTTGTCATGTACATGCGTTCTTAGTTTCTCAATAATTCGAAATCTCCCATTTGAAGTTTTCTTATGAGATGACTCATGCCAAAAGGTTATTTAATATCCTCGAGTTGGAATTTTCAGGGTAGTGTTTGAACAGGGAGGGAAGCCATAACAGCCTCTGTGACACAGCCGCGCGACAACCAGACCGTCTAAACACTGTGAGCATCTCTTAAACTATGGTTTTCAACAACAGCAGTACGGCAATGCCATCCACTACTTCCATCAACTATTCAACCATGAGTTCTACAATGTCGACTACGCTGATGTCGACGGGGAACACGAGCTATGTTAACGGCAGCAATACAACAAGTCTTCTAACAACAAGTGGCTGTCCAAGGCAAGTAGACACCGAGGAAGAGAAACTTTTAAAAATAATTGGTTACTGTATAATTCTTGTTTTATCGCTGGTTGGAAACATCCTTATCGTAGCGGTCATTCTTGGCAACAAGAA
Organism: Anthopleura xanthogrammica; assembly: GCA_964019055.1. Classification (NCBI taxonomy): domain Eukaryota; kingdom Metazoa; phylum Cnidaria; class Anthozoa; order Actiniaria; family Actiniidae; genus Anthopleura; species Anthopleura xanthogrammica. The sequence continues at coordinate 8,813,784 of OZ025213.1, forward strand.
GATGAAAAGGCCAACTAACTACTTTATCCTCAACATGGCTATCGCTGATTTAGCCTTTCCTTTCTTATTCATACCGTCGGCTATTTCACAGCTTGAACTAGGCTTATACGCTTGGACAATTGATGGAGACATCGGATTGGTACTGTGCAAGGTCATGAATTTCCTACAAGACGTCGCTCTTGCAGTCTCCATTGCCAGCATGATCTTGATAACCGTGGATCGATTTTTTGCTGTAGTGTTTCCCATGAAGCATTACATCATGTCAGGATTTGTGTGCAAAATTGCCATTGCTTTATCTTGGCTATTTGGCATGAGCCTGCATGGCATCTACTTCTACACTTCTATCACTTATAGAACTAGTCAGACGAATAGATTGGTTTGCCAAAACTTGTGGTCACAGCTCGGTTCGTCGTGGATCGAAATACAGACAAAGTACTATTCAACGTTATTCTTTTTTCTTATGGTGTTGCCATTCCTGGGCATGACAACGGCATACACCATAATCTACGTTAACCTAAAGAGACACTCTCTACCTCTGGGAGATTCACTGACTGACCGCCAGAAAAGACAGAGAGCAATAAGGGAGAAGAAAGTACTTCTAATGGCTGTGGCAATAGTCGTATCTTTCGCGGTTCTATGGGCTCCCTACAATATCTCATCTTTCATGCTCTTGTTTGTCTATAAAGCTCATGTTCCATGTTGGATGAGCAATTTTAGATTTATTGGCTTTTACTGTGCTTATAGCAATGCAGTGGTTAACCCTTGCATCTGCTTCATATTCAGTGAGAATTTTCGACAGGGATTCAAAGAATTGCTTGTTAAAGCACGTATCCTCAAGCGCCACAACATCGGACAACAAACCACACAGATCAGTATGACAAGTCAATCTCGATACAACAAAGCATACGACGACCAGGAAACCAAATAACTCTTTTTGATCATCGAACAATTCTTTTTATTTTGACTGAAGATTTGACTTTGATGTATATGATAACAAATTCTTTTCCAAATTTTGAATTCTTTCATCTAATCATTATGTAATCTATTCCTTCAACTTATTGACATTCACATTTTTCCGTAAGATGTTTTTGCATCATTTTTATCAATTCATAGGTTAAGCTCTTCAACATGTTACTTTCATAATTTTGACCTGACAAATTTCAGATTAATGATTCTTACCTATGTTTCTTTTGTTGTACAAGTTTGCATTCTTAGATTATCTCGTTCAATTGCTTTGATACTTTTTCATGTTAAAATGGTAAGATCTTTCTCAACCTTTGCCAATGCACTGCTGCAGGATTCATAACACGCGCCGGACGCGTCTTTTCCCGCCATAATTCTTGTCAGATCGAAATGCAAAACGAACTTAAGGAGTATTTCTTTTATTGAGAAACTATATCATAGCATAAACGTTTTTCAGTGTCATTTTTTAGGGATTAGTCTTGAATAAGGAGTTGACTTTAAATTTTTGTACAAGTCAGGATTTGAGTTCAGCAGTCGGTCAGTGATATCCCAAACTGAATCAGTTGTAAATAAGGTGCCATACAAATATACCGTGTATGCGTCCCAATGACGGACATTTTATTGAGGATTTTGTGTAAAGACACACCGATGTTTAGAGTTATTGATTTCGATCAATTCATTTAGGAATTGCTTGCTCGCATTAGGAGCCAACTTGTCAAACCTCGGTCGCCTGTCAATTATATTGTGTAGTTCAAATACCTCACCAACGTCGTCTTCCAAAGCTTTCGCTTCAAATTGCTAAACAGTTTTGCTTTTGAGTTGAATAAGCATGAAAACAAATTGGAAGGCTAAAATCTAGTGATTTTTACGATAAAAATCCATGAGTATTAGGTTGTGTCGTGCAACTAGCTAGCTCAGCAGGTGTGTACAGAACACATCAAATCCATAGACGGTCTAGTTGTTCTTACTCAATATTTGTAGAAAACGAACAAATCTTAGCTGTTTACAAGAGTGGTTTTGTGGTTGGTATACAAATTTAAGTTGGTATACTTTTAATTAACGATATTTATATTTTTATGTTCTTTTAGATTAGAGTTATTGGTGATTAGAATAAGAGTTAGAGCTTGGTTAAAATGGGATACCCCATTGTATATTGACTTACATTCATGCTCTATTCATTCGTATTCCATTGTATAATAGTAGTAATATGCAGTAGACTAGGTCAGTTTTATTCAAATATTCAATCAATATTCATTCCATGGTAAATTCATTTATACGCCATGGTATTTCATTTTATAACTTGGGAAAGTGCATCCAAAATCATAACTATAATATATATCCCACAAAAATAGAGTTTTTAGAAGGGAAATATTGTATAGGATAAAAAAAATGTACAAATAATCGTGTGGAAAAGTAATTATTATTGATTGTAATTGGAAAAATAAAATATATGGTGTAAAACGAATCTCGCCTTATGTAAACCTCAGGTGTATGTGACGCGGATATTTGGTGTCATTCCGTGGAAGCAGAAGGCCTTGGGAATCATTAACTGTTTTCATTAAAATAGAAGAAATAATTACGAAACAAGCAGTGTTCATTAAAAAGAGAAGCAATGAATTTCTTGACAAGTTTGCGTCTATTTTTTTTTTATTTTGTCATTAGGTTACCAAGAGAAATTCGAAATCGCTCTCGATATGTCGGGCATGCAAGTGATCATTGCGACCAATTTGTGTCGTTGACATGTTACAACGAGTACAATGGAAATTCAATAAAAATGAGCTGCATAGAATAGACATAAAAAAAAGAAAGAAAAGGTTGATTGATCGTCTAGTTTAAGGAGTTTCTTTTAACTGTTTTGAACTGCGAGGAGGACAGACTACGAGAAAAAGAGTAAAACCATGAAAGCAAGCAACATCTGCTAGCTGCTAAAGGGTGCAATAAAATCGCTTGTCATTTACTTGAAAATCTTAAGGACCTCACATTTACCTCTCCAAATTAGAAACCTCATATGGCCAAGGGTTTGGCATCTAGAAAAGATTAATTTGGCATGGATACAGTGAAGATGTTTACCGTGTCAAGTATTTTAAAGGCAAAAAGCAAACATATTTGAGCAATGCATATTTTAACATTTTGGCCGGAAAGCGTACTTCAAAGAATCAGTTATGAAGTGAGCCGTTCACAAAAAAAAACCTGAAACGAAATCTTTACCAAATTTACCTCAGCTCACAAGGAACCAAAGTTATTTCAGAGTATTCCTTACGTCAACTATAGTATATCTTGGCAAAGAAGAATTCGTTTCCATATGCCGAGGTCATTTAAGCTGTTGACATAGGGAAATACAAACTGTAAATACCCCTTGATACCTTCAATAAACAAAAAATTAGTCAGCAATCCCACACAACTGCTTCTCGTAAACCCCCTCCAAAAATACTTTCTGAGCGCCTGCTTCATTAAGCGAGTTCTCTTATCAAAATTAGTGCGTGCAGCCAAAGAAGTAAAAAAGGTATCATCGTTCTTACGCCTATTTCACAAGAATATTAACGCATACGGTTTCTTTACAGTCGAATAATCTTAATCTGAAATGCATCCACAAGGAAGGCTAAAATTTTAAGTCAACATCATTGGAAAGACGTCCAGAAACTGTCATCCATCCAACGAAGATCTCAACAACGAATTGTTCAAGTAAAAATTAGTGGACAAGAATTGTATTCCCTTATTGACATTCCTTAGTAGTTTTGAGCCACCTATGCTCTTGAATTGGTTTTAACATGTTGAAAGTTATTTCCCGGCAATTAAGATTTCTTGCACTCTTCAAAGGCTGTAAAACCAGCTCTTTATCATTTCTTACATTGAATGTCAGTCGAATTGAAGCCCCTTGAGCACCTCTTAAGTCTGCTGCTCAAAGAGGTAGTCAGTAGGTGGAGCGGATTGCGGATCGAGAGGTTGTATTATCATGTCTCATTAATGTAGAACAACGGTTTGATATCTTTAGCTCCACTTGCGATCTTAACAAACTAATGACATCCGATGTTTTCTTTTCCTAGATAAATATTCTTGTTTTGAACTCATAGAATGGAATGTTTATTTTAGACCGAAGTGCTTGCAATACATTTTTGAATAAAAGAAAGAAAGAAAAATGTCGGTACAAATAACGAGACATGAAAATGCGAATGCTTGACATCGTCATTTGTCAGCTGGAAAAAATAATTTACTGTTACAAAACAGCTTCTATTGCTTATATAATTGAATACTTTTCTTAAATATGCTAAATATAATCCGGTACATTGGATGCTTTATAGCTCTAAATTACAAACATATTGTCGAGTTGGAGTAAACTAAGCCTCCCACTCAATAACAAACAAAACCATGAACCATCTGTCACTCTAAACTAACTGATGATGCATTCTTATTTCATGAATGGAGCAAAACAAACTCACAGTACGTGATGTTCAAATTCTGAACTAAATATTGCACGGGGGGGGGTACTCCTAAACATTTTGTACGGGTATACTCCCCCAGACTCTCGACCCCTCACACTCTTATATACCATATTTCGGCAAAAAGGTACCCCTTTCATATACGCGCCATTTTGCCTGAAAAGGCACCCCCCCCCCCCCCCCCCTTTCATATACCTAAGTTTTGAAGCAGGCCAAATATGAATGTCGATCGTCGCGTAAAATGACGTGCAAATCCAGAGATAGATAGATGGTTTTATTAAAACTTCCTTAGCAGCCATTAGGCTGAATTGCGGGTAATTTTACAATAATAAATATAATAATATATAATATAATGAACTAAATACGATATATGTGTAATATATGAAATGTTAATTATAGAATGTTAAACTATAAAATGTTACAATACTTATAAAAATATAGGATAAATCGTCCTAACTATAAAAAGTGCATGGCTTATAATTTGAAAGTCGAATAGAGTGCTACGAACCAGTGGACGCGGCCGCATTAGACATGATAAAACGTCGCTGGATTCTGTTCGTCTTGCAGCTTACGTGTGCGCCTTAAAGACCTAGGACAGATGATGAAGTTTGTGATTACTATTCTATTACTATACTGTTCGGCCTCATTTTTTTTAATAGTAATGTTAGCTTCTCCTTTCCTTTTCTATACCTAAACTCGCGAATTCCCAACCCTTTTCTATACCTCCGGCCTGAAAAAGGAACCCTTTTCGGGCGGAGCACCCCCGTATAGTCCACTATAGGAATACCCCCCCCCCCCCCCCCCCCTATATTGCAAGACCTGAAGAGATCTACCAAGTTGATGTCTACCAGCTCTTGTGGTTGGTGTGATACACTCTCACAATGCCTTCATCGGCTTCGTCAGTGGACTCCGATAGCAAATCCATGTCGCTCCATTTCTTATATAAAAAGTTATCTTGATATTTTGAAGCTTAGAATTGACAAATTCGAGGAACGCAAACTTGGCTCTCGACAAGAAAGAGTGGGGGTTGGGCACATGTTTGTCGCGCGGGGACTGGGAAACGTCAAAGGGAACCCGGCCTTCTAATGTTTGAAACGCTTACATAAACTGGAATCAGAATGATACTGATAATCCAAGTAAGGAAAAAGGTCTTGTCAGAAAATTATTCCCAGACAGCATTTCAAACCAGGAGAGCTCTACTTTTCGGATGGAGATTGCTCTAACCAATAATGCTGATCGAACTTAAGAATCAAGTATGAGGTTTTTTTAAGATTACCAAGGTTGAGTAAGAATTCTATAATGAAAAAAAAGGTTTAAAGAATATAAAATATACATATATGTATATAGTTAAAAAAAGATGTAAAATGATGTTAAAAAAGAATAAAAACCCCACGTCTACCGACAGAAATTCAAAATTTTGACCCCACTATGCCATACGCAGAGCTTAGGCGTTGCATATACTTCGGACCGGACGGCAATTACGGCTCATCTACCATGGTTGTACGGAATACCCAGAATAAGGTTCTAGCCCCGCGAAGGCTTTAGGGAAGAGACTAGCCGAACCCCAGACCGTACTTACAGCTAATCCCTTGCACTATCTGAAACGCACGTCGATTTAAAGTATAGCAATTAATCTAGTCTATCTGGCGCATTGTTTCCAAGGACACACACTTTCTCAATAGCGATCATGAAGTATGACGACCGCCATCCGGTAAGCATGCGGGAAATGCACCCGGGGGGAGCAGATAGTAAACAGCAGCAGATGGCGAGTACCATGAAGTCCTCAACATGAGACGAGGGAGCGCAGTGAAGGACTACGGTAAGCGGTTTTATTATATATATAACTAGAATTTCATACAATAAATCTCTATTATAAAAATCTCTATGCTTTATATTTCACTGGTGAAAAATGCAATACGACCAATTAGCATCGCGTACAGCTTTTCACTGTGTAAAAATATAACCAATCAAAATTTAGAGTTGACCAAACCAACCAATCATAAAACGAGCAATTGTGACATTTGAATGGCTTCCCGCCAAAGCAAAGTTGTGTTTTCTGTAGCTTTGTTGATGTGAACAAAATGGCGAGTCGTTTTGTGTCACTAGATGTGCCGGTAGATGAGTTTATTCAAAACCAAGAAAACAAAAACACACTAAGCAAGACGAAGAGAGACCTGGCTTTATTGACTACATATCTTGAAACAAAAAATGTGCAGCAAAACCTGGAAGAAATCCAGCCAAGAGATTTAGACGAGCTGCTTCTTTGCGTGAAGAAACAACAACAAAGCGCCGTCGTTATTGCTTCTTGGATTCGCCAGACAGCGACTAATTATGAAAAACAGTACATTTTTGATATTTATATTGACTTTTTGTATATTCATTTTCCTTTTATAAACTGACATGAGGAGTTTTTCAATTTAATTATGTACAGTTGCATGACATTTTAACTTATAAACTTAAAACTTACGAAAGTTTCGACAAAATTTGTCATTTTTATTCAATCAAAATAAACGTGTTTGTATGTGAATTCTAGTTATATATATACTATATACTATATACTATATATTACTATGAAGTAATCTATATTTATGACACGAGAAACCCCGCATAAACTAGCGTGATACAAGAAATATACTTGAAGTAGTCGTTCTAAATTGCTAGTAGCTTGTTAGTAATTTGAAAGTGGTAGAAAAGCCGACTGACTAGTTAACTACTGTGAAAAAAGTCCGCAGACATCTGGTTCCCTTGCATGGCGTAATTAACATTCAGTCTGTGGGGGGAGGGGGGAGAGCTCCTTTAGCTAAACTTCTTTCTCTCGGCCAGTGACCTCTCAAGAATGGAGCGGGCAGTGCGCACTTTCCATCAACCACTGCCATGACCGCTTCCATTTAAGGAAAACCGGGGAAAAAATCCCTGGAATTAAGGGAGAGATCCAATTTACTCTGTTCATATGTTAACCTGAGCCGACGTACTGGTATACGCCATGGATAAATTTTTGGATAGTTAACTCATCTCCGATTGCGATGTAAATACACTTCTTTAATCACTGCTGGCTTTAACATATATATCAAGAAAATCAAGAAATCCTTTGCTGATGAATAATGATTTCTTTTGTCGGTTTCGTGAGAGAGATAGCGATGTTCAAGGATTCTAACTTATCTGACTATGTATAAAACTGATTAACAGCTTGTAGCTCCATTGAGGCGGCATAGGATACACAACATAGGGAAGGATATGATAAAGATAAGGTTCATCGATAATCCAACTCAATATTCATTCTGACTTTGTGCTGAGATCCGGAAGAAATTACGCTTAAACGCTTATGTCAGATTTATTCAAATGTGTTAATTTTTTCGTACATGTTATTATAAAGAGGATGAGAGTGAATGAAAGGGAACGAAAGGAAATAAACGAACTAGGCATTAGGAATAAAAAAGGGGAGTAATTTGGTGAAGATCTGATGAGTTCGATTTTTTCCAAGCATTGAATAGGCTTCTCCGCTGTACAAAAGAACTCTGAATGGGCTTCCTTCCAGCAATGAATTGGCTTCCCGCAAGCACTGAATTGGCTTCTCAAGAGCTTTGTACTCATTTCATTCAGGATATTTACTCTTAATGAATGAATGAATGTTCAACGAGTGAATGAATTTAGGGCAATTAAGAATTTTAAATCAATAGGAGACTTTTTTAAAAACACAACAAAAAACATTCAAAGCGGTCTAGATCTGTGATATTCAATGATGTTGCAATACTTCAAAATCCGGCTTTCCCATGTCCGAAAATTGCGGAAAAAAACCTTTAAGAAATGTCAAATTTTTTTTCATAACACAGGAAAGTGCTTAAAATTTCAAAGCAAATCAAATTTTGGATGATAATATATAGCGCAATATAAGAATAGAAAGATAAACATGATTTGCGTATGATGATGAAAATATGAAAGGCATATGTGGTCTTACCATACTTAATGGACTAGAGCGTCCGACTAGTATACGGAGGGTCGTCGGTTCGATTCCCATCTGGGGCTCAGAATTTTTCTGAGTCCATTCAGTATGGTACGATCACATATACATTTCATAGAAAAGAAAGAGTTAAGATTTCAGGATCGTGTAATGAAAGCATTAATACGTTTTTCTTTATACGGATTAGCATCAAGTGAGCATCAAGCCAACATCAGGTTTTGAATAACGGTATATAGAGAAATGTTTGATATATTGATTTAGTTCCTGCTGTAACTATGAGGGCTTGCACTAACGCACATACATATGAAAATGACAAAATTACAAAAAAACAAATAGGAATCAAATAGAAAATATTTTCTTTATTTTGATTCATAAGTCCCCTAGATTGATGAGAATAATAGTTTAGTAATATATAAACAAGATCATCTCAAAAGCTATCAAACCATACCTTCAAAACAGTGAAATAATTACTTCTGTTTTGAAAAAAAGCAATTCTATTTGTCATTTTCTATTTTTAGTGATGAATACATTCTTGCAATTAAGTGTAGAAAGAAAAGAAAAGAAAAAAAACAATAAGTGAGTGAGCTGCATGAATTAATGGATGGAGGCATGAATGAATAGATGAATATATGGATGGATGGATTGATTGATCGATTGATTGAATGCTTGAATGGATGGATGGATGAATGGATGAATGGATGGATGGATGGATTGATTGATTACCTGATTGAATGCTTGAATGGATGGATGGATGGATGGATGGATGGATGGATGGATGGATGGATGGATGGATGGATGGATGGATGGATGGATGGATGGATGGATGGATGGATGGATGGATGGATGGATGGATGGATGGATGGATGGATGGATGGATGGATGGATGGATGGATGGATGGATGGATGGATGGATGGATGGATGGATGGATGGATGGATGGATGGATGGATGGATGGATGGATGGATGGATGGATGGATGGATGGATGGATGGATGGATGGATGGATGGATGGATGGATGGATGGATGGATGGATGGATGGATGGATGGATGGATGGATGGATGGATGGATGGATGGATGGATGGATGGATGGATGGATGGATGGATGGATGGATGGATGGATGGATGGATGGATGGATGGATGGATGGATGGATGGATGGATGGATGGATGGATGGATGGATGGATGGATGGATGGATGGATGGATGGATGGATGGATGGATGGATGGATGGATGGATGGATGGATGGATGGATGGATGGATGGATGGATGGATGGATGGATGGATGGATGGATGGATGGATGGATGGATGGATGGATGGATGGATGGATGGATGGATGGATGGATGGATGGATGGATGGATGGATGGATGGATGGATGGATGGATGGATGGATGGATGGATGGATGGATGGATGGATGGATGGATGGATGGATGGATGGATGGATGGATGGATGGATGGATGGATGGATGGATGGATGGATGGATGGATGGATGGATGGATGGATGGATGGATGGATGGATGGATGGATGGATGGATGGATGGATGGATGGATGGATGGATGGATGGATGGATGGATGGATGGATGGATGGATGGATGGATGGATGGATGGATGGATGGATGGATTGATTACCTGATTGAATGCTTGAATGGATGGATGGATGGATGGATGGATGGATGGATGGATGGATGGATGGATGGATGGATGGATGGATGGATGGATGGATGGATGGATGGATGGATGGATGGATGGATGGATGGATGGATGAATGGATGAATGGATGGATGGATGGATTGATTGATTACCTGATTGAATGCTTGAATGGATGGATGGATGGATGGATGGATGGATGGATGGATGGATGGATGGATGGATGGATGGGTAGATTGATTGATGAATAAAACGGATGGATGGATGAAAAAAAAGATGAATGAATGAATGAAAGGTTTGGTGACTGGCTTACTGTCAGATAATACCACAGGAAGCCCAAATTTGAGAGATACATCAAAATACTAAATTGGCTTTCTTCTATGGATTTCAGCTTATACGATAACGTCTAAATTCCACATTTCCT